>JBBGZY010000178.1:0-600000 GCA_037952925.1 Lithobates clamitans | reverse complement strand
CAATGCAAAGGATATTTTCGCTGTAGGAAGTGCAACGTATGCCTTAATAACACCCATGGCAGACGTAAAACAGTCACATTCCAATCTTCCATTACACAACGGATATATCCCATGAAACATTTCACAACCTGCGCCACAAAATACATAGTCTACCTTTTGACCTGCCCCTGTAAGAAACAATATATAGGGCGCACCATTAGAACCTTCTCTATTTGTGTGAACGAACATCTGACCAATTTTAGAGCGGGTAAAACTGATCACAGTGTCCCCAAACACTATTCGAGATACCATAATTGAGATCCCACCGGCACTCAGTTTATAATTATCTGCAAATTCGTCCCTAATTGGAGAGGTGAGTCTCGTGTCCGTTGAGACTTTTTGGATACACAAGTTGCGATTCTACTCGCCTTAGGGCATGAATGTCGAGTGGGACATCAACTCGTTTATTAGCCGGGCTTGATTTTGTCCCCTCATGTTGAACCTGTATGTTTGTCCACATAAGAAGTCAGTTCACATTTATGGGTGATTATGGCGACCATTGATATTTTTCCCCATCCATACATTGTACCACACTTGTGCGTATATTGTTCTTTATTTTATTCCAATGATTACATATATTGTTTCATCATAATATTTTATTAGCCAGGCTGGATCTGACCTTGTTTGTTCGTCCATATGAGATGCCAGATCCCCATCCATATACTACACTATATTAGTTTGTATACTGTTTTTTATTCCATCTATTCCAATGATTGCATATATTATTCCATTACATTTGTGTGTTATAATATTTTATCAACAATTGTATACTTTTGGTCTGGTGTTCTGGGATCTATTGTCCCCCTGCCTCACATGCTCCTTTAGATCGCTCGTGACACCCCCTTCCACTTTTTAAGTCATGCTGTTCGGCCGTTCTATTACATCACCAGATGTGACACTAAGATGTCCTCCCTTTTGGCTGGATGGGTTGTCTGATACCATTCATATGAGGCCTGCTCGTATCTACTGTGCACCTGATTAGGTGCGTGGCGGATATGCGCGGTGTCTCTATTTTCGCTCTTCCAGTTAGAAGCATGGGGGACACAGAGAACGTCTGTCTGGCATCACCAAGACCTTTCCCTGCAGATATCTAGACACGTGACGGCGGGATGAGAGGAGTCGCGCAGTCATGTTATTCATGTACGCCGTGACGGCGGTTTTGTTTACACTTAACACTTCCGGGTTGGTGACGCCTGACGCACATCGGTGACTTTGAATAGTACTATATTGCGGACACTTTCTCCTACATTTAATTCTATTGGCCAAGAGAGAGTTGTTTACTCCCATTTTTATTTTATGGTGGTCATAAATTTTTCGCGGGCTTTCTTCCCAGCTGCACGCATTGTTTATGAGTTTATTCACCCTCCCTGGGGTTTTAGTATCCATCACATTATTGGTGGTAGTTATAGTAGTACATACCCATTGGTCGACTACATTGAGGCTTGGTCAGCAAACCCATAGCTGACATCTCTCCACCAATAGCGTAACTGCATTCTCTTATGTCTGATTGAATGATGTTCATTGGATGTATTCCTTTTTAGATATTTATATATATCTGTGCAATGTGGGGGAGCTTTTATATGCCCCTGTTGATGTCCTTATTTGACGAAACGCGTCGGGTTATGCTACTTGCTCCCCACATTGCTTTTATTATTTGTGATCACTTTTATGTATTATTGGTTTAATAAGCCTATATTATTGAACTGCACCATTGGAGCCCCCCTCTCTTCTTTTATACATACTTACTTTGGAGAGAGTTGCTGTGGTGCGTTTCCTGGATACGCTTTACCTCCAGTCCTGCAGAGCTTTACGAGGCTGTTTGATGACATCTGTGGAGACCCAGACTTCCATTTTCTTCTGAGGGAGCCACTGATTCGATTATCTAAGCCTTACTGACCTAGTGTCACTGGCATCTAGGTCCACCTTATTCGGTAAGAGTACCTTATTATTTCCATTCCTTGGATTCACCACTGTTGAAGTGGCATAAGGTTGTTTACATGATAGAAGATTGATTCTTCATTATCATGGCTTCCCTTTGGACTTTGTTTACTTATGCACTCATTTTGGACTTTGCACTTTGGGACTAATTGTCCCTTATTAGGTTTATTCCCCACATTTGTTTTTCTTTTTTTGGACTTTACACAGAGCATACATCATGTTAGCACTACATTCTTTATAGTTTTTAAATTCCGTGTGTGATCTGCTTTTATGAAGCACCAACATCATTGCAGCTTAGGAAAAATATATAAAAAAAACCCAAAATAGAGTCGAAGCTGCGCTCAGATCTAAAACCACAAACAGACAGTTGTGAAAGAAAAAAAGCTGCCAGCACCTACAAAAGTCCAGTATCTGACTCCTAAAATATGGTAAACAGCAAAAGTGCAGCGCTATATATATAAATGCGACATATGAAGAAATATAAATAAGAACCCACCAAGTGACATCATATCAATCAGTCGATGCATGAGTAGAATCAATCAATCAGAAAACAAAACTTTGTTCACAAGTGCATGTGAAAAATATATAGAAAAAACAATAAATGTAATAGTCCAAAACATATTATTAGAGTCCACAAAAAGAAAAAGGAAAAAAACCCTCGTCCAGGAGAGGTGTGATAAGAAGTAGATGATCCACCAAGGAGTGTGTGAGTAAGGTCTGCTTACCAGACAGCGATGACTGCTATTACAGCAGTCTCGCCCAGCATAGGGATTATGGTCTCCCAAAACCACAGGTACAGAGCGGGACCAGTAGCTTTAACACTCGATCATGACCAGAAATAGAAAGCAGAACACATCCATAGCGCAATAACGTATGATAAAAGGTTTTTAATAAAATAAAAGAATTGCACTTACAATTTAGCAGAAAAAATGTGGCATGAGAGATATCATACACAGCAGCGGTGTCTCTGTGTGCCGTGATTCACTTCCTGTACTGCAAAGCCCGTCCGAGAACGTTTCGTCACGAATGGACGTCGTCTGGGGATTGGCCAGACGACGTCCATTTGTGACGAAACGCGTAGGGAGGAGCCTACGACGGTGACGTCATCACGTTCTCGGATGGGCTTTGCAGTACAGGAAGTGAATCGCGGCACACGGAGACACCGCTGCTGTGTATGATATCTCTCATGCCACATTTTTTCTGCTAAATTGTAAGTGCAATTCTTTTATTTTATTAAAAACCTTTTATCATACGTTATTGCGCTATGGATGTGTTCTGCTTTCTATTTCCGGTCATGATCGAGTGTTAAAGCTACTGGTCCCGCTCTGTACCTGTGGTTTTGGGAGACCATAATCCCTATAATCCCCATGCTGGGCGAGACTGCTGTAATAGCAGTCATCGCTGTCTGGTAAGCAGACCTTACTCACACACTCCTTGGTGGATCATCTACTTCTTATCACACCTCTCCTGGACGAGGGTTTTTTTCCTTTTTCTTTTTGTGGACTCTAATAATATGTTTTGGACTATTACATTTATTGTTTTTTCTATATATTTTTCACATGCACTTGTGAACAAAGTTTTGTTTTCTGATTGATTCTACTCATGCATCGACTGATTGATATGATGTCACTTGGTGGGTTCTTATTTATATTTCTTCATATGTCACATTTATATATATAGCGCTGCACTTTTGCTGTTTACCACAGCTTAGGAAAAAGCCTTTCCCCTCTGATGACCAATGTACCTCCTATCCTGTGATCCCTGAAAATAGTTTTTTTTAATACCAGAGGCCTAGCCTGCCTGAATGTAGCACTTATAGGCAGCACCCAAACCACTTGAATGCTAAATTCATTAGAATATGAGGAAGGTTTGGGTTCTGGTAATGAGGAGGAAAAAATTTGGGGGAGGCTTCAAGGGAGACAATTCATCTCTGACCAATATAACCAAAATACAAACAATTGGTCACTGCCCCCACCTATAACTGGTCTTTGCAGCAAGTAGCACTGGAAGGGTGACTTATGTCAAACAAATACAAAGATTTCCAAGCTCAAGCTTTTCAACCAGCCAGCGACCAACCAAATAGACCTGTCTAACAATATGCGTTAAGAACAGGGGTTTAGTCTGCACACATTTGCAAATACATGCATAATCTACAGGTCCTGTCAAGGCACCTTGTTTTCTGTAGTTCCTAACTCTAACTTCTGACAGTCTCCACAATGGGAGCCCATGCATTTTAATGGATAGGCAGAGGACAGGAGAGCCTGTAAGGACCCCACACCTCCTTAAAAGTACAGGGGCACACTGAATACCCATCACATAGCACTATGGTATCAGTGCGTTGTCTGACCAATAAAATAGAAATACAAACAAGTGGCCACTGCCCCACCTATTACTGGTCTTTACAGCAAGGAGCACTGGAAGGGCGACATATGTCAAACAAATACAAGAAGATTTCCAAGCTCAAACTTTCCAACCAGCTAGTGACCAACCAAATTCACCGGTCTAACAATATGCGTTAGGAACAATGCATGTGCTCCCATTGTGGAGACTCTCAAAAGTTAGAGTTAGGGACTACAGAAAACAGGATGCCTTGATGGGGCCTGTAGCTTGTGTATGTATTTGCAAATGTGTGCAGACTAAACCCCTGTTCTTAACACATATTGTTAGACAAGCCAATTTGGCCATTTTGGTTTGTCGTTGGCTGGTAGGTAAGTTTGAGCTTGGAAATCTCTTTGTATTTGTTAGACATTTAATCTCTCCTGATACAAAGGTAAAGTCAGTGGATCTACCTCCACCATCCCAGAGGGAGTTCTAAATGCTGCATTTTGAGGTGGTGTTGCAAAGAAGCCTTTGCAGCATTTCTTTATATTGGTAAGATCCCCCAGTAGAAATATGCTACAGGTGAAACACCTATGGTCATAGACTTCCTACCCTTTCCCAAATCAGGTTTTATATTTACATTTTTTATATATGAAGTGCACTACCCCCGTAGGAGCTGTTAATAGTTTGTTCCTTTCTCCCAGTTGGTTCCATTACCCCCCCAATCCCCTGCATTGATCACACAGCAAACAGTTTTGAAGCAAAAGAACGATAACTTTATTCTTTCCCATAGCACGTTGCAGTAAGAATGTAAAACAATTAGATATCTCTATCTATTAGATTGTAAGCTCTTCTGAGCAGGGCCCTCTTAATCCTATTGTATTGTATTGTATTATAACTGTATTGTCTCCCTTTTATATTGTAAAGCGCTGCGTAAACTGTTGGCGCTATATAAATCCTGAATAATAATAATAATAATAAAACAAAGTCTTTTAGAAATATGAGCTGCCTTATTCACTTGGTTCCTGTAATGGACTGCACATCTTCTCCCTCCTGTTAACCACTACTTCCCAACTGACACAGAATCTTCAATTTAAGTCCCAAGAACAATACTCTGAATAGAGTTCCTGGACTGGCACCCTCAGCCTATGAAGATAATGCTTCTATGGGTATGCACTCACGTGTACATTTGAGCGACCATCCATGTTTGCCAAAAGAAGGTCCTCTCCCAATTCTTTTCCTCTGTTGGGGGTAGCAGCCTCTCCTTTTAAATGTTGCAGGTTCCCACAGTAGTTTCCTCCATCTCTCCTCCTGTTAAGGCAGGTTCCTCTCCCTCTAAGGGGAGAGTTCTTTAGCTGTTTCAGCGGCTACATTCTGTACTCCTTTGCTGTCCTCTTCCCATCAGCAAGCCAACCAGGAAACATGTGACCCACAGTTATATAGGCCTGTTAGCCCCTGCCCATACAAATTAATGATAGGCTAAGAGTGGCCTATACCACTAACTGCATCCTGTATCAAATCAACCTGTCCTCCAGCACCTCTCACTGGTCAGAATAGGCGTCACTTTAGCAGAATGCAGGTGGTCACACACCCCCATTCTACACTATCATTCCTCCCCAATAAATCAAACCCAGCCAGGCCTATACCAAATAGGGTAATGCCTGAAATTTACACTTAACTCTAAACCTCTCTAACCTTTTAGCACACACCTAAGTAGGTGGGCGCTACATATATTTCTTTATATTTTGCATACACTTGTTACTTTTACAGTCAAAGCTCTTTGTTTGCAACAGTTCACTGCATACTTGTATCTTTTCTATTGCCATTGCTGCCATTAAATTATATTTTTTTTCCTCATTAGGCCAGGTCAGACAAACTGAAACAGAGGTTGCAATGTAAACTAGGTAGTACCTTAGGCATGAAGGGAGATCTAAGCCTCAACAACACTTTGTCCCTATGCAAAAACAAAAATAATATTTCTTGATCCACCAGCTCAGACTCTTTCCTCACAGGGGTGATGGCTATAAGGAATACCACCTTGTGGTTCAGGGTAGAGAGAGGAATGTTTTTAATGGCTTTGAAAGTTTTTGAAAGTTTTTCTAATGCACCAAGAAAACCAAGGTGTGAGAGGTCAATGTTCTCTAAAGCAAGATAGAAAAGGCAGAAACTTGACCTTTGTTAATACTTAGAACCAAACACTCATCCAGACCTAGCTGGCCTAGCCAATTTCCCACAAGCCATCATTTTGGACTACTGGGTTTCAAGGATGTAATACTGACTGGAGATGGGCCAATACGTGCTAGCCTGCCCTCTTGTGCATGTTATGTCAGTGCAGTGAGGGAATTTGTGAGTGTGAAGCTCTAACATTAATTGACCGTTTTTCTGCTGCATATTTACTTTGACCTGTACTAGAAGCTTTTGGAACAACAAAAATGCAGGTCATGCAGTAAAAACATGCAGCACTCAGATGGTACCAGAAAGAACCACCTACTAGCCTGCAGTAGATATAGAGACTAGAAACGAAATACTTCAGGTGGTGTCCTCTATATTGCCTCTTTGAATGGACTATGCTATCCTTTTTCTGCCTGCTCTTATAATGGGAAAAAATATAATACCTGTAGTAAGCTGACTAGGCATTAACTGATCACCTATATACTGTATTGAAGTGACAGTAAAATGAAGCAAAGCTCCTTTAGATAAAAGGAGTAAGGAACATCATTATAATAAGCTTGTCAAATGCTGCTCTGCATCATTTACATCTAAAAAAATCCACACAGGGAATGGATACTGTTGGCTGACTTAAAAAACCTTCATATAGCATTAATTGACAAGAAATAACAGTGTCAGGTATGACAGTTTCAGGGACAGGAATATGGCTGAGGATGGCAAGATAAATGCTAAGCCAGTCATATATGGCCAGACTATGATTTAATATTCTGGAAGAACTACAGAATTGTGAAATATAACAAACCATGAAGAAAGGAATGCCTGATGACTGAAGAGACAGAACAAAACATAATGATATCATATAAAAATTAGAACAAATCAAACTAACAATCAATCAAGTTAAATTAAATGCCTAATGAAAGAAAATATAAATAAGAAATGAATGTGACCATCTACATATTAAAATAATAATAAAAAATGGTGTGCTAATAATCACAATACTCCAAGTATAAAAAAGATATTAATGTAAATAAGTGCTATGTGCTATAGTGGTCCCTGTGGGTATCCTAGCTGCCATATAAAGTGCAAAGTGTCTAAGGACAAGTCTTGATAACTACTGATTGCCAAATATAAATAAGTGTACTAAAGTGCTGGGTGTGCACAATAAACTAATTCATACTACAACATAATAGAAATGATAAATAAAAAGTATATATGTGCTTAAAAAATCACATCCGATATTGTTCCTGATGAAAAACTGAGGCCAAATAGATAAATATTAGGTGTATACAATGAAAATATTTGACCATAAACATAAAGAATATTAAATGTAAAGGTATGTGTGTGTTTAAAAAGGTCACATCCAATTTAGTTGTTGCTGGTAATATAAAACTGAAACCAGGTATGGGAGCATGATATAGATTATATATACATGATTAATCTTCCAGACAAAAGCTACCATGTATGGCTGGCTTGCAGTTCCAATTCTAAGCCAAAACAGCTGATTAGTTCACCCTTCTCTGTCTTATTCTCCGTAGCCTCCAGAGCTCAGACATGTAACACAAGAGAAAACAATAGTGCAGTACTGAAACAAATAGTGTCCGCAAACTGAAGCCGATACGCTCACATATGTCAAAATAGATGTAAGCGTATGTGGCAGTCAGGCTCACTCCTCACAGCTTTCTCGTGTAGCCGCACACTGGTGGCTGACGTCACTGGCTCCTCCTCCCGACGCGTTGCATCACAGGTCATGTAACATTCTCAAGGAACATTTACATACTATAAAAAAATGTATGTGTATTTATTTACTGTGCTCATTATTGTACTGCTCTCCAGCCCTCTGCGAACAAACTGCCTTTTGCTACAGCCAAATATTTAAAATTTTGATTCATCAATCCGGAGCACTTGCTGCCATTTTTCCGCTTTTAACATACTCAAACTTTTTTCCAAAGCCTTATGCTTGAAAGACTTTATGTACACTGCAGAAAGCAGTAGAGGCTCTGGCATTTAATCTGACAAAGTAATGGAACCTCATGCCATTAAAGGAGTGGAGCCTAATCTTAAATTAGGTTGAAGATGATACCCTATGTACAACCAGGAATTAGGATCCAGGGGCTTTTAAAGCGATATTGGTACTGATTTGAAGACCAACGCAAGTACTTACAGGCACCACACGGTGCCTATGTTTTAGCACAATTATTAGCTTATAAACATTTTAGGCTAGTTTAAGTTCAGTTGAATTAATCCTTTGTAACAGCAGATTATGAGTCACTGGATTCCTGCAGTGAGTAATATATAACTGAAAGAGTTGAGTGATCTCTCTCTTACTCAGTTCCAGTCAACCTCCTTTGATCTTTGTTATTTGGAATTTGGCCTTTTCTTTATTATAGGGCATACACACGGTCGAACTTTGTTCGGACATTCTGACAACAAAATCCTAGGATTTTTTCTGACGGATGTTGGCTCAAACTTGTCTTGCATACACACGGTCACACAAAGTTGTCGGAAAATCCGATCATTCTGAACGCGGTGACGTAAAACACGTACGTCGGGACTATAAACGGGGCAGTGGCCAATAGCTTTCATCTCTTTATTTATTCTGAGCATGCGTGGCATTTTGTCCGTCGGATTTGTGTACACACGATCGGAATTTCCGACAACGGATTTTGTTGTCGGAAAATTTTATCTCCTGCTCTCCAACTTTGTGTGTTGGAAAATCCGATGGAAAATGTCCAATGGAGTCCACACACGGTCGGAATTTCCGACAACACACTCCGATCGGACATTTTCCATCGGAAAATCCGACCGTGTGTACGGGGCATTACTCTCTTTTTTCTCTTCTTTGCTTTTAGAAACTATTCTGTAATAATTCTACAGTTTCACAGTTCAATATACTCTTTTCTGTTACATTACTGTATATTGATGGTTTATGTCTGCTTGTTTTATGTGCTTGTATGTGCACATGCAATGATCTTTAGCTGTACCCAGGTGGTGCTATAGTTCCTGCAATGAGTCACCATACTCTGTTGTTCAGTCACCAAACTGCATGCATCTCCCAGATATCTGCACTGATAGAATATGATTTAAAAGTTGTTATATTATTTAGGGAGGTTCTCAAAAACAAAACTTGAATAAATTGATGGTTTTCACTTATTATTTAACATGTATTTTAGGCAGAATTCTATAGATTTTTGTTTACGAAGCTTCCTAATAAATGCTAAGAAGGGCTTATGGGGAAGAATTATCTGTGTATCTTTGAATCTGCTAACAATATATTAACCCTATTTGAATATTAAACTTGATTGTAGGAATGTAATTGTTTATATATTATTCATTTATTTTGATGCGTGTGGCTATCTTTACAGCTGGTGTTTGAAAAACTGATGTCAATGATAAGCAAGTATGAAAGAGTTTCTAAAGCAAAGGCTTTTGTCTGCTAATGTCTCATGCTTGTACTTGTCCTAGCAGAAGAGCATTTTGCACTCATCCTGAAATCACAGTTAATAAAAAATTAAGTTCTTAGAACACTCTGGGCCTTGCAAGTGTTGAAAGACAATGTATGCATGTCTGTGTCTCAAAGACCATATACTATACACCATTGAAAATGAAACCTTTTTTCTTTATTTCAAGGAAGCAGTTATTTTAGAGGAAGGCTTAAACTTGATGTTGGGCTCATTCTTTTTAAAGTTTTCAGGGCAGGCAGGCACACAGGATGGTGTTAATGTTGCAAAAGACCCAGATGTTTATTGTGACAGTCTGTTATGCAGTAACAGTCTTGGTGTCACAGGTTATATCTTTCAGATGGTGGGTATTTTTTGCATTTTAATTTAAAAAAATGTAAGGAGCTGAGAAGAGAAAACATGGTGGAGCAACAGAAAAGAAACGATCAAGGATCAAGGAAGATCAGATGAACTGTCAAAAGAAGTTTAATATTTCTAATAACTACAATTTGTAGAAGCACTGTTGTTTCTTTAAAGTGATTTAATAAATTATTAATGTAGGAATACCTTCTTGAGCATTTAAAATTAACATTACTCAACAATATTCAGTGCCTTTGTCTTTCACCCTTAAAGAATAAACTCACTTTAAAAAATACATTCTAAATGCACATTTTTTTGCAGGTAAAAAAAAAATGTACATTTATTTATTTATTTTTTTTTTGTTGGAAACTGGAAAGCATTGCACCCGCAGGTGTCATGCAGGACAGACTGTTGGTGTAAGCTGTCTGCCTGTACATTGTACGGGCAGGCAGTTTGACAAAGACAGGAAGAATCAATGAACTACAAGCCTACAGCCACAAAGGCTGTCAGTATATATAGTTCATTCCTTTCGCAGAACTCTGTGAATTAATGACATAGTCATGTGGGCGTGGCCGCGCTCTATTCAGGTACAGGGAGAAGATCCCTGGCCTGCTGTCACAAGGAGTGAGGGGATCCGGGAGCGGCTGCAGAATCAGAAAAATGTTACATGTTGCACCTTAAAAAGTGAACCTACGCTCTCACAAATAATATTTAGTTTTTAAAGTGCAATTTCAGACAAACTCCCCTGGCACCTATTCACCTGACCTCCCCCTTGGAAGCATTTATCATTGTTGGTATATTATGCTTACCTTTTTCAGATGTTTTCATGCTTTGCCCAGGATGCAGGGGGTTATCTTTGCCTCCTCTCTGGTGCTCAGTGGCCCTCAGCGATACAGAAAAGGAAGACATTAGTGTCATTCTGCACCATAATACCACAAGCCCTAGCAAAAATTATGGAATCACCAGTCCCTGAGGATGTTCCTTCAGTTGTTTATTGTTGTAGAAAAAAAGCAGATCACAGATATGGCCAAAAACTAAAGGCATTTCAAATGGCAACTTTCTGGCTTTAAGAAACACTAAAAGAAATCAAGAAAAATAATAGTGGTGGCCAGTAGCAGTTAGATTTATAGAACAAGCACAGGGAATAAATGATGGAATCACTCAATTCTGAGGAAAAAATTATAGAATCACCCTGTAAATTTTCATTACAAACACTAACACCTGCATCAGATTAAATCTGCTTGTTAGTATGTAGGTAAAAAGGAGTTATCACACCTTGGAGAGCTGTTGCAACAAGTGGACTGACATGAAGCATGGCTCCAACACCAGAGATGTCAATTGAAAAAAAGGAGAGGATTATCAAACTCCTTAAAGAGGGTAAATCATCACGCAGTGTTGCACAAGATGTTGGTTGTTCACAGTCGACTGTGTCTAAAACATGGACCAAATACAAACAACATGAGAAGGTGGTTAAAAGCAAGCATACTGGTAGACCAAGGAAGACAATTTTTCACATTTTTTCATGTTACTACCAAAAACGTAAATGTATTTTATTGGGATTTTATGTGATAGATCAACACAAAGTGGCAAATAATTGTGAAGTGGAAGGAAAATTTTAAATGGTTTTCAAAATGTTTTACAAATAAATATGTGAAAAGTGTGGCATGCATTTGTATTCAGCCCCCTTTACTCTGATACCTCTAACTAAAATCTAGAGGAACTAATTGCCTTCAGAAGTCACCTAATTAGTAAATAGAGTCCACCTGTGTGTAATTTAATCTCAGTATAAATGCAGCTGTTCTGTGAAGCCCTCAGAGATTTGTTAGAGAACCTTAGTGAACAAACAGCATCACGAAGGCCAAGGAACACACCAGACAGGTCGGGGATAAAGTTGTGGAGAAGTTTAAAGAAGAATTAGGTTTTAAAAAAGTATCCTAATCTTTGAACATCTCACAGAGCACTGTTCAATCCATCATCTGAAAATGGAAATAGTATGGCACAACTGCATTTTGAAAACCATTTATCATTTTTCTTTCACTTCACAATTATGTGCCACTTTGCGTTGGTCTATCACATAAAATCGTTTTTTAAAATTTACGTTTTTGGTTGTAACATGACAAAATGTGGAAAATTTCAAGGGGTATGAATACTTCTTCAAGGCACTGTAGGCCACAATTGAGCTTTAACCACTTGACTACTGGGCACTTATACCCCCTTCCTAACCAGGCCAATTTTCAGCTTTCAGTGCTCTCACACTTTGAATGACAATTGCTCAGTCATGCAACACTGTACCTATATGACATTTTTGTCCTTTTTTCACACAAATAAAGCTTTTTTTTGGTGGTATTTAATCACTACTGTTCTGCTTAATGTCTTAAATAAAAATAGACCAAACATTTTGTAAAAAAAAAAAAAAAAATGTCTTTGTTTCTGTTATAAAATTGTGAAAATTAGTAATTTTTCTTTAAAGATTTCGACCAAAATTTATACTGCTACACTTCTTTAGTAATAATAACCCAAATCAGTGTATATTATTTGGTCTTTGGTCATTAAAAATTGATCACACCTGATGTACTGACAGCCTCTCATGTACTGACACTCTGATGTACTGACACTCATTTCTTGAGTGTCTCAAGAAATGAGATGGCTAACAAGCCAGGACAGTACAAATACCACCCAAATGACCCCTTTTTGGAAAGTAGACATTCCAAGATATTCAGTAAGAGGCAATTGTTGTCTTGCTGACTGACCTGAATGGTTATCTGACATGTAAACTGCATCTAGTATTAAATTTTGTCTATGGAATATTTTTTAACCTGTTTCAATAAAATCTTTTTTATATATCATTGAAGTTGTTGATGCCCCAAAAAGTCCCATTCAAAGGTTTTCTTATAATGTTATATATTAGGGATGTGGGCATTCCACTTCTTTCCTCAACAACACATTTCCTAAATAGTTTAACAAGAGGCATTGTGAGCTTATGAAGTTGTAATTTTTTGCCACAATTCTTTGCAAAATGAAGATTTTTTTTCTCCCCACAAAATTGTCAAATTAACAGGTTAATTCTCTCACATGGCATATGCAATTACACCCCAAAACACATTCTGCTACTCCTCCTGAGTATGGCGATACCACATGTGTGAGACTTTTTCACAGCCTGGCCACATAGAAAGGCGCAACATGCAGGGAGCACCGTCAGGTGTTCTAGGGACATGAATTATACATCTCATTTCCTGACAACTTATCACACTTTTGAAGGAAGAAAAGAACGGCTACACACCACAGGAATGTTCCAACAATTTTATTCCAAAATTATCAAATGACAGCGAATGAAGACAGAGTGTGCAAACCCAGGAGGTGATGTGTGCGTTTCACACTGACCTCAGTGCTTCTTCAAACCACACACTTTTGAAGGCCCTGGAGCACCAGAATAATGAAAACGCCCACAAAATGACCCCATTTTGGAAAGCAAACATCCCAACTTATATTCTTTGAGGCATAATGAGTCTTTTGAACATTTCATTTTTTTCCACAAGTTTTTGGAAAATGAGAAAAGAAAATGAAAACACATTTTTTAACGCATTTTTACACATTTTTATGGCACTGACGGGTTCTGATGAGGATCCACTGAAAGGGTGGCACTGATAAGCACTCACTGATGGGCACTGGTGTGCACTAATAGGGCACTGTTGTGGCACTGATGATCACTTCAATGGTACTGATGAGCACTCATTGATGTGCACTGTAGGGCACTGATGAGCTCTGATAAGCACTCACTGATGGCACTAATGTGCACTCTAGGGCACTGATAAACAGTCACGGTGGGCACTGTAGGGTACTTATGTGCACTGTAGTGGCACTGATTAGCACTGTAGTAGCACTGTAGGGCACTGTTGCGCACTAAAGTGGCACCGTAGAGTACTTCAGTGCCACCGATGAGCAGGGTAGTGGCACTGATGAGCACTGTAGTGGCACCGTAGGTCACTGATGAGCCCTGTAGTGGTACTGATGGCACTTTAGTGGAACTATAGGGGCACTGTGATGGCACTGTAGTGGCACTGATGGGGCACTGATTAGCACTGTAGTGGCACTGATGGCACTGATGAGCACTATAGAGCCACTGTGATGGCACTGATGGGGCTCTGTGATGGCACTGTAGGCACTGTGATGACACTGATGGGGCACTGTAGTGTCACTGATAGCACTGTGATGGCTCTTATGGGGCACTGTATTGACACTAATGGCACTGTGATGACACTAATGGCACTGTGATGGCACTGGTGGGGCACTGATGGCACTGATTGTGCACTGTATTGACACTGATGGGCACTGTGATGGCACTGATGGGGTACTATGGACAGTGATGGGGCACTGAATTGACACTGATGGGGCACTGATGGCACTGATGGGGCACTATAGTGGCACTGTATTGACACTGGTGGGGCACTGATGGCACTGATAGGGCACTGTAGTGGCACTCTAATGTCACTGATGGGGCACTATGATGTCACTGATGGGGCACTATGGTGGCACTGATGGGGCACTGATGGCACTTTGATGGCACCGATGGCACACAGGATCATGCCAGCTTGTGCTGCTGCAGTGTTTCTCTCTCCTCAGAGAGAGACACTGCAGTAGCGCAAGCTGAACCGGCCATGATGCTGCTTTGTGACAAGTGATCGCTCCCTCATTGGACGGAGCGATCACATGGTAAAGGGCCACTGTGATTGGACCTTTACCAGGATCCATGATCTGCTGAGTCCCGAGGACCCAGCCATCATGGACACTTTGACGCGTGTGCCCCCTAGAGAAGCGCAAGCATGGAAGGCCATCATATGACGGCCTCCTAGAACTAATCAGCTAGCACAGTCGGCAAGTGGTTAAATACAATTTTTCCTAGCTTTGTTCATAGTTTCTCTGCATGCACTGTTCACAGAGTCTTTGTGGATGTTCTCCAGCTGCAGCCGGACATCATAGGTTTACAGCAGTGATTATTGCAAAATGCACCGGTGCACTGTGCATTAGCAAAGCTGGTTGTGTTCCAAATCATTACTATGATGCAGTGACAATGCCATGGAGGAACTGAATAGATTTTGTCATTCAAGGAAAGGAAGCACATGTGGATTTACCTTGCTGGTAGGATCACCAGTAATTATTGATCTGAAAGCAGCAAAAAATAGCTTTTTGCCATGGATATAAAAAGAGAAAAAGGGAAAGTGCTCACTAAGTGCAGTATTAAAAACGGACTCTCAAATGGTTAAAAAAACTCACAGAATAGGATAAACAGGATCACTCATCATAAAAAAAGAGGCCCTGACGCTTGTTCCCCTCCTGCAGGATCCACTAGTGTTCACCCGGCCACTGATGGATGGATGGAGTCAGGCTGGGGTGCTGAATGGCAACCCAGAAGTTTCCTAGACCAGCTTGGAGTGCACACATGGACAGGATGTGACATCACAGTGCTGCAGCATATATCCTTCCCCTCTGTGACGTTACTTCCTGTCCATGTGTGCACTACAAGCTGGTCTAGGAGACTTCCGGGATACCATTCAGCATTCTTGCCTGACTCAATCCCTCCATCAGCAGCTGGGTGAACACTAGCGGATCCTGAAGGATGGGGAGAAGCGGCAGTGCCTCTTTTTCATGATCAGTAATCCTGTTTATCCTATCCTGTGAGTGTTTTCAGCCATTTGAGATTGAGTCTGCTTTCAATACTGCACTTTGTGGGCGCTTTCTCTTTTCTCTACAGAGCTGGCTTACTCTGAGAACAGTAGCCTGAAGTGCCCCATGGACTGTCTATTTACTTTTTACTGATGAACTTTCAGACTCTGTGATTAAGAAATTTACATTTACCCTTTCTGTGCACCATTATCCTCTTTGACATAGCTATAGAAACTTGTTCATCTGCTGTGGGTGGAAAGTTGGTAGCAGGCAATTTTAACATTTTTGTTTGTTTATTTGTTTATTTTTGTGGAAGAGTGTATTTTTAACAAAATAGTAAATATCTAATTGGGGGCTGTCATGTAAATTTAGTCATGCAATTTTTGAAAACGTTTTTTGAAAAACATTG
This sequence comes from Lithobates clamitans, assembly GCA_037952925.1. Taxonomy (NCBI): domain Eukaryota; kingdom Metazoa; phylum Chordata; class Amphibia; order Anura; family Ranidae; genus Lithobates; species Lithobates clamitans. The sequence goes on along the minus strand of JBBGZY010000178.1, from coordinate 583,668 downwards.
GAGGCGGGGTTGAGCCTATATCCACATTTTCCTTGCGGTTTGCAGAAACTTGTTCACCAACATACAGTGTCTGGTTAAAGTTTTGCTTTTAGATACACTTTTACTAAATTGCCCAACTGATACAAACCAAAATGGAATTAGCTTAAAACAATCTCACTGAAAGAGTCTCATAAAAGCTATTTTCCTATTGGTTGAAGTTTGTTCTGAAAAATGTGTACTTTTTAATTTCCTGGGTTTGATTGGATGGCATAGCATGGAAATCCATTTTGTAAATGATTCCTGTCAAAGTTCTCTGAATTTTTTTTTTTTGAATCATTAAAATGTCATTTTCATTTAGATATGTACATTGGTTAGCTATAATCAGTATGAAAATGCTTTACTTAAAATAGGTAGAGATATCTGTTTAAAATACACCAGTGTTTGCCACTGACTAAACTGAGCTCCCTTTAACAAATACCAGAATAATTTCAAGATCAGCAAAGGAACATGAAAAATAACAGCTATGAATTTTCCTGCCTACACTTGAGCATCCCTATTATATAAACAGCACCTTTAATCCTAAAATAAGTCCCAAGGAGAATATAAAGTTCCATGACTGTGAAAGTCTCCCTGAAAAAAAATCTAACATTTTTCATTCCTAGTTTTGGATACAATTGCGTGGCATAATCTGAATTGAAGCACAATATATGGAAGAGATTTCACATTTCATAAGGCTAAATTTGTAACTTTAGTTCTTGTACTGCACTATGCAGATGATATACAGTAACTGACTGCATACATATTCAGTATAAATTGATATGATTTCTATTTTGAGAAGCAAAGATTTCTGAGCACATAGAAAATTCCTCTAGAACAAATAAATAAGGAATGCATTAAAGACTAAGGATAATAGTCCATTATTTTATATTCATGCAAATCGTTAAATATTATATATTGTAGATGTTGTAATAATATCTTCCCCTAATACATTTTTATGGATACTATAGATCTACAAGTCATGTCAACCTTTGTCACCCCATGCCATACATACGGAACCAAACTGGGACTGTATGCTGGGATGTGTATTTTCACAGGAGTGAGCATGCCCTGCCACCTTTTCTTGCATATAGGATGTGACTGATGCTGAATGCTGAGACTTGTGGTTCTTTAACAACTGGTAAGTTCTACATTAGGAATACTGCTGTTTTGAGAGTCCTGGCATATTATGTGTCCCTGATATACAGCATGTGTCTGGCAGGGCACTGTGGGTTGTGTATTTTCATAGTAACCGAATAGCCATAAATAGGTTGAGGCTATCATGGTTGAACAGTATGTCCTGTGCCTCGCTGTAACCTAAGCTTATCATGCACTATCTGGTTGTTAGAAAAAGGTTGTTGTATTCAGCACAAATGCATTCAATGATGTTTCACAGTTACGTTTTACCTCAATACCACCAAACAACTATACTGTAAAAGTCTTCATTTTAGGACGATAACTATTATACCAATATACCAGTAATTTTTGGAGCTGTCACTTTTCACTTAATCTGAGGGCTATTCTATAACCAATGTTTTGTGAAAAAAAGTTCTAATGACATTGCAGAGAGCAAGGTGTAAGAGTGCCCCCTGTTATTAACCATTAAACCAGAAGTAGTAGAAAGGTTCTTTTTGCAGGCAAAATGCTAAATAACAACCACATTTGAATAAAATTTCACTAATTCCATTAGATAATTAAAACTGTTAAACAGTTTGAAAGGATTGTCTTCCAACTCAGATGGAGTAACCATTGTTGCAGTACACTTCACCTCTACAAGCTACTAGGAATGAGCAAACCAAACACACTTTGGTTTGCTGGACTTTTTCAAACCCAGTGGGAAATTTGCAATACCAAAATTTAGTACAGAATCCTATAGGAAGCAAATCTTAAAACTTTATTCTGGCCTTTTTGAAGGTTAGTTTGCACGCTTTCATTAAAAAAAAGTTGCTGGGCACTACCATGTGGGACACGTACCAATGCAAAAAAAAAAAGCTTTATTACATTTCTTCTTTCTTATTTTTCTGTTCAAATTTTTTTATTGAAAAGAAGACATAAACATCAACAGGTAATCTCAGTGCGACACAACTTACACAACATCTTTTTGTACAGCAAGATATTAAAAAAGAAACATTTGCTATGTGTGATGGTACAGGAGATAATCGTTTTATCAATAAGTGTACAAACTTCAGGTTCATTACAGAAGCTGAAGAAAGAGAGGCAAACCCCAGTGCAATTGTGTGTTTGGGGTGAGAACGTTCCTCAGTAACCTGAGGGTCAGGAATTAGTAAAACTTGTGTAATCAGTAGTTAACATTACCAGTAGTGAGATTATGAGTAAGGCATGTAGTTGGGGAGAGAAAGAAATCAGATAGACAAGAGAGGAGAGAGGAGAGAAGTGAGAGAAGTGAGAGAAGGTTGGAGAAAGGCGGTTAGAAGGGGGTCGCACGGGACACTAAAATACTGTAATTCGGGATCTGGGGCCTCAATAGGGAAGCTAAGGCTCCAGTAGATTTTTTCAAAGTCTGGCAGAAAATGTTCCACCCAGGGATGCCATATTTTGAGGTGTTGAGAAATTCTAAAATTGTAGCCTCGATGTTGCTATGTATCATGGCTTGGGTAGTCCTATTCTTTACTTTGGTGAGGTTTAATTTGGGGGTTTTCCAGGCCCTAGCTATTGTCTGTTTGGCCGCTGTAGTGAGTTGAAGGAGGAGACGTAAGTGGGATTTAGTGCATTCTATTGAGACATAATTCAGTAATGCTAGAGACAGGTCAGGGTCTATAATACTTTGAAGTAATGTGGAGGCCATGCAAAATATTGTCGCCCAAAATTGCTGGACATCGGGCATGACCACCATATATGGGCATGTGTGCCCTTCTCACCACAACCTCTAAAACATTCTGAGGGGTATATAACAAAGAAAAAAGAGCAAAGGGCAGGACTTTAAATGTGGCACACGGGGGCAGGTACAAAAATCAGGTATAAAACAGGTTTTATTATATTCAAAATGGTCATATATTCACATGATTTTAAATGTACATAGCTACTATTCTTACTCTATATTTCATCAAAGTATACATTCCAACAAGGACTTATATTTACATTGCATGAACAGTTAAATAGCTAAAATCACAAGTAGAGGATATATGACACATTAAAGTGTCAAATAAACAGGTTACAAAAAAGGAAACAATAAGTGGAAATGGAACGCTCATACATAGTTATTGGTGAAGTACGCCTATGGGTAGATGTAAGCTCTACGCATTTCGGGACTTAATAGCCACTCTTCAGCAGCAAAAAACAAGGGTAACCTAGGGATATGGAAAACAGTCGTATTTAAAGAGAGAAAAATACTTTTGGGAGAAAATGGTGGGTAAATGTAGAGTATGTTCCCCACATAATACAGAGTGGGGGACCCGATCTCGGGGGAGGCCCAGGAGGGACACGCCGCCACAAGGGGGCCCCCAACATCATGCACCAACCGGCTTTGAACATGCCACGAGGACGCCAAGCTGCCAGCACGAGCGGCATGACATCGACACGCAGTGGAGGAAACCCTTCCCCCCCGCGTCACATCGAGGGGGCGGGGAAACCCCCAGTGCGCGTCGCAGCTCCGGAACGTGAAACAAGGCACAACCAATACAGATACGATGGCCCGACCAACCAGGTACAAATACAGTGTGCATAGTTTAACCAAGGACAATGGGAAGATACGGCATCAAATTAGTAATATGGGGGTAAATTTGCAAAGGACCAACTAAATAAATGGGGGACTGAGGGGAAAAAATCAAAATAGAAATAAAAAATAAAAAAAGCATGATAATTGTTGTTAGTGCCTACCTTGTGCCTCCATCCCTAATTGATTATTAATTAATTTAAAAACAGAACAGAACATTTGGGACTTTAAATGAGGTTAAGTAGGGGGCGTTCAAATCCCCTCCTCCATCCCGGTTCAATATATATAACAAAGAAAAAAGAGCAAAGGGCGGGACTTTAAATGAGGCACACGGGGGCAGGTACAAAAATCAGGTATAAAACAGGTTTTATTATATTCAAAATGGTCATATATTCACATGATTTTAAATGTACATAGCTACTATTCTTACTCTATATTTCATCAAAGTATACATTCCAACAAGGACTTATATTTACATTGCATGAACAGTTAAATAGCTAAAATCACAAGTAGAGGATATATGACACATTAAAGTGTCAAATAAACAGGTTACAAAAAAGGAAACAATGAGTGGAAATGGAACGCTCATACATAGTTATTGGTGAGGTACGCCTATGGGTAGATGTAAGCTCTACGCGTTTCGGGACTTAATAGCCACTCTTCAGGAGCAAAAACCCAGGGTAACCTAGGGATATGGAAAACAGTCGTATTTAAAGAGAGAAAAATACTTTTGGGAGAAAATGGTGAGTAAATGTAGAGTATGTTCCCCACATAGTACACCTAACCCATCAAACTTACACACATATACTTGCGCACAGGCAACGGGGCCCCGCAAGTCAGGTCAGCCAATGATGTCACGCTCCGGAGCTGAGGGGGCCCCCTGGGGCGGCACACCACCAACCCAGGCACCACCCCAGATGGGTCACAGAGAGAAAACATGATGATGATTGGTGAAATTAAGAAAAAAATAAGCGGGGCAGTGATCCCCAAAGAAAGTGGAGAGCCTGTGAAAAATAGGTGACATATATATTAAACTGATGGCGACGTGTAAAGTAAGTGATAAGTGAGAATGAAGTGAAAGGAAAGGGAAAGGTGGAAACAAAGGAAAAGTGAAAAACAAATAGAGAAGGGAGAGACTGAGGTAAAAAGTGAAGGAGGAAGAGGGAAAAAGGAAGAAAGAAATACTGGGGGTGGCAAAGAGAAACTTTACCTGCTGCAAAGTGAGTAGGGGTTAGTTGCCAAGATGCATGAAAGTGCCAGGGAGGAGGTGACCAGAAAAAAGCCAGAGTGGGGGACCCGATCCCGGGGGAGGCCCAGGAGGGACGCGCCGCCACAAGGTGGCCCCCAACGTCATGCACCAACAGGAGATGGGGCGAGGAAGGCGCAGTGGTTTTTGCCCCCTCAGCTCCGGAGCGTGACATCATTGGCTGACCTGACTTGCGGGGCCCCGCTGCCTGTGCGCAAGTATATGTGTGTAAGTTTGATGGGTTAGGTGTACTATGTGGGGAACATACTCTACATTTACCCACCATTTTCTCCCAAAAGTATTTTTCTCTCTTTAAATACGACTGTTTTCCATATCCCTAGGTTACCCTGGGTTTTTGCTCCTGAAGAGTGGCTATTAAGTCCCGAAACGCGTAGAGCTTACATCTACCCATAGGCGTACCTCACCAATAACTATGTATGAGCGTTCCATTTCCACTCATTGTTTCCTTTTTTGTAACCTGTTTATGTGACACTTTAATGTGTCATATATCCTCTACTTGTGATTTTAGCTATTTAACTGCTCATGCAATGTAAATATAAGTCCTTGTTGGAATGTATACTTTGATGAAATATAGAGTAAGAATAGTAGCTATGTACATTTAAAATCATGTGAATATATGACCATTTTGAATATAATAAAACCTGTTTTATACCTGATTTTTGTACCTGCCCCCGTGTGCCTCATTTAAAGTCCCGCCCTTTGCTCTTTTTTCTTTGTTATATATATTGAACCGGGATGGAGGAGGGGATTTGAACGCCCCCTACTTAACCTCATTTAAAGTCCCAAATTTTCTGTTCTGTTTTTAAATTAATTAATAATCAATTAGGGATGGAGGCACACGGTAGGCACTAACAATAATTATCATGCTTTTTTTATTTTTTATTTCAATTTTGATTTTTTCCCCTCAGTCCCCCATTTATTTAGTTGGTCCTTTGCAAATTTACCCCCATATTACTAATTTGATGCCGTATCTTCCCATTGTCCTTGGTTAAACTATGCACACTGTATTTGTGCCTGGTTGGTCGGGCCGTCGTCTGTATTGGTTGTGCCTTGTTTCACGTTCAGGAGCTGTGACGCGCACTGGGGGTTTCCCCGCCCCCTCGATGTGACGCGGGGGGAGGGGTTTCCTCCACTGCACATCGATGTCATGCCGCTCGTGCTGGCGGCTTGGCGTCCTCGTGGCGTGTTCTAAGCCGGCCAGTGAGCTTCCCATCTCCAGCGGTCGGAGGGGCCTGTCACGACGCTGTTGGTGGAGTGGCTTGGTGTGTCTGGCCATCTCCGCCACTGCGCCTTCCTCGCCCCCATCTCCCGTTGGTGCATGACGTTGGGGGCCCCCTTGTGGCGGCACGTCCCTCCTGGGCCTCCCCCGGGATCGGGTCCCCTACTCTGGCTTTTTTCTGGTCACTTCCTCCCTGGCACTTTCATGCATCTTGGCAACTAACCCCTACTCACTTTGCAGCAGGTAAAGTTTCTCTTTGCCCCCCAGTATTTCTTTCTTCCTTTTTCCCTCTTCCTCCTTCACTTTTTACCTCAGTCTCTCCCTTCTCTGGTTGTTTTTCACTTTTCCTTTGTTTCCACCTTTCCCTTTCCTCTCACTTCATTCTCACTTATCACTTACTTTACACGTCGCCATCAGTTTAATATATATGTCACCTATTTTTCGTAGGCTCTCCACTTTCTTTGGGGATCACTGCCCCGCTTATTTTTTTCTTCATTTCACCAATCATCAACATGTTTTCTCTCTGTGACCCATCTGGGGTGGTGCCTGGGTTGGTGGTGTGCCGCCCCAGGGGGCCCCTTCAGCTCCGGAGCATGACATCATTGGCTGACCTGACTTGCGGGGCCCCGCTGCCTGTGCGCAAGTATATGTGTGTAAGTTTGATGGGTTAGGTGTACTATGTGGGGAACATACTCTACATTTACCCACCATTTCTCCCAAAAGTATTTTTCTCTCTTTAAATACGACTGTTTTCCATAACCCTAGGTTACCCTGGGTTTTTGCTCCTGAAGAGTGGCTATTAAGTCCCGAAACGCGTAGAGCTTACATCTACCCATAGGCGCACCTCACCAATAACTATGTATGAGCGTTCCATTTCCACTCATTGTTTCCTTTTTTGTAACCTGTTTATTTGACACTTTAATGTGTCATATATCCTCTACTTGTGATTTTAGCTATTTAACTGTTCATGCAATGTAAATATAAGTCCTTGTTGGAATGTATACTTTGATGAAATATAGAGTAAGAATAGTAGCTATGTACATTTAAAATCATGTGAATATATGACCATTTTGAATATAATAAAACCTGTTTTATACCTGATTTTTGTACCTGCCCCCGTGTGCCTCATTTAAAGTCCTGCCCTTTGGTCTTTTTTCTTTGTTATATATATTGAACCGGGATGGAGGAGGGGATTTGAACGCCCCCTACTTAACCTCATTTAAAGTCCCAAATTTTCTGTTCTGTTTTTAAATTAATTCTGAGGGGTAGTTTGACAGAAATTTGGAGATCCTAGCCGGGACTAGATACCACCTTCACTTCTAGGGCAATTATATTGTGGGATGAGATTTTTGTATTAGCCCATATAGTTGACCAGTCTTCTGCATCTAGTTCTATTGCTAAGTCTATGGGCCACTGTGTAGCATATAATAAACAATAAATACCGCGCTATGAAAATTAAAAAATAGAAAAAGGAAAAGAAAACCTACACCCAAAAAGCTGCTGCTATAAGTGAGATACACACCTAATCAGACAAAAAACAAAAAATAGCAGCGCTAAATAACCTACAGATGTACACCAAGAATAGTATGCAAAGTGCCAATATTACTGTCATATACAGGTACATGTGTGTAAAACTAGCCCATATACTAAATTATATAAAATAGAAAAACAGCTCTGAATGGGCATCAATCAAGTCCATCTAGATGCAAGTGAAAAAGTCAAACGATCTATAATAATATCTCCAAAGTGATGTTGCTGGGTAAACAAATGAATCCTCCACCGCATCACTGTGATAACACCGATAAAATTACATGCTTACCACAAGGCAAGCTCAGGTAAGCTTGTGACCTTGACCCGGTCGGGGCCTTTAAACAGAAGGGATGATTGGAAGGCAATGGTCCACCAAACCGCATGGAGATCGGTCCCAGAAAAAACTTTCCACGTACACCTCCAAGGTACCGGAACAAATATCACTCAGGGGTTCCCCAGGAAATAAGAGGGAATGGACATAGCATAATCCAGAAGACTAGTTTATTCATTAAAAATTAGAAACTGCACTTACATTGTATCAGGAAAATACAAGCATAAAAGTAGCAAGAGCCGGCCGGCTACAGCGTTCACCCGTCCACACACGGAACACGCGAGACGTCAGCACGTCAGCTCCTCCCGACGCGCGTTTCGTCACACGCATTTAGATGGACTTGATTGATGCCCATTCAGAGTTGTTTTTATATTTTATATAATTTAGTATATGGGCTAGTTTCACACACATGTACCTGTATATGACAGTAATATTGGCACTTTGCATACTATTCTCACTGTGTAGCATAAGATGGCAGGTTAGCTGGAGGTGATGTTAGGTTACTATAGAGGCGGGATATGATGCCCGGAGCATGGGGTCTGAATTGAAAATTCCTTCAAACATAGAAAGATTGTCTAGTGAAGAGTGTGAGCCTATAACTGTGCAGGCAAAGTGGGTGATCTGGAGGTATCTAAAATACTCTTTATGGTACAATGTTTTTATTGGGATATGAAAAAGGGAAAAACCAGAATACAAGTTCCCCACAGGGGATATGGACATACTGTAAAACATAAGAAAGAAGTTCACGTCAAAGTATATAATAAGACATATATTATGAGGGTGTAGATTATAAACCGACACCGACCTGCCAGCAAGGGCTGGGGGTCAGTGCGATATGCCCGAGCCTTGAGACCCAGGGGCTAAGGCAGACAAGGGGAAGTTGTCTGCAGAACGGGGAACAAAAAAATAAATAAAATAAATAAAAAACAGCACAAAAACAAAACAAACACAAAGAAAAAAACACATAACAGTGGGGTGGGGGGGGGGGGTAGGTGTAGAACAGAGCGGCGGGCAAGAGGCCCAGAAACAGAAAGGAAGTGGGAAGGAGAAAGGGGGGTCCCCCAGGCTGGTGAGGAGGTCAAATTGAAATTAGAGTCCTAGACTAGTCAGCTGTAGATTAGGGAGTGCGTAGGACCACCACGGGGCCCAAACCTTAAGGAATTTTGCATGGAAGTTGTGGAGGACGCTGGACATTTTTTCATGGATCAAAAGGGTTGTCAAGGTATTCTTTACCTCTGCGAATGAGATAGAAGGTTTTTTCCAAGCCCTCGCTATTGTTCGTTTGGGAGCAATAAATAGGTAAGTAGCTAGTTTCTGCTGGTGAGAGAAAAGGCCCAGGAGTGGACATGAAATAGGGAGGATAGTAGGCCAAAGACCCTTGACCAGAGTCCCACAAGACGGGGGCAAGACCACCATGTATACAGTTCATCTCCTCGTTGACCACAACCACGAAAGCATCTGTCATTGCATGATGGGTTTGACTTGGCGATACAGGCAGGAACCCAGTACCAGCGCAGGAGGACCTTATAGGCTGCCTCCAACATGGCAGTGTTAAAGGAGCATTTTGCTATGCTGGACCAGGCCTTATTCCAGTCTGCAAGATCTATGGGGGACAGGTCACGTTCCCATTTAAGCACATAGGAAAGGGTAGTGAAAGTGCTGTCGGCAGTTAGTAAGGAGTAGATCATAGAGATGGTGCCGCGAGCACCTGGACAATGCTGGCAGGTGTGCTCAAAGGCAGTCATTTGATATGGAAAGGAGCCAAGGCACTGGAGGGATGTTATCCAGTGTCGCAGCTGGATGTAACGGAAGAGTTTGGCAGGCGGAGCTTCATGGGTCTCTTGAAACAAGGACCACGTGGGAAAGGCACGGGTATTAAGAAAGTAACTGACCAGGGAGAACCCATGGGCAGGCCACCATGAAAAAATGTGGGGTTGTTCCAAGCCAGGTGGGAACATAGGATTATTCAAGAGGGGAAGCAGCAGCAGGAATGGGGACATAAGTTTGCCTGAGTATCGTATAGAGTCCCATAATTTCAGACTGTATGTTATGAGGGGGCTGGCAGAAGGCGGTCGCATTTTAGTGGATAGCCATAATAAGGCCGAGATAGGGACCGGCGTGCAATTATTTACCTCCAGAAGAACCCATAAGGGGATGTCAGATGTTGCATGGAGCATGGAGAGTTAGGAAATTTGAACTGCCTGATAATACTTTGCAACGTCTGGAACGCCCATCCCGCCACGTAACCTATGAGCATAGAGAGTAGAGCGGGAAACCCTGGGGCGTTCTAAAATACTCTTTTGAAGGGAGTTCAGCTTGGCTTTGTAGGGCTGAGAATGGCTTCAAGGAGGCGTTAATGACAAGGTCACATATACGACTCAGTCCAACTTGGGACCAGAGAGTAAATGAACCTGGATCAACGGAGGCTGGGTAGAATTTTGGGTGGCCCAGCAAAGAAAGTGATGGGGAGTGGGCAGACATCAATTTAAATGGTCCCTGTAATTTGTCCCAAATTTTGCGAGAGTGTAGTGTTATGGGGTTGGTTATGGGGCCACGGGTAGAGGAGGGCAACCAGAGGTTGATTGCTTCCATACTGACCCACAGAGGTATCTCTGCTTTTGCATGTAGAAGGGTGATCTGGGCCAGCTGGGCTGCATGATAGTATCTTAAAAAGTTGGGTAACCCTAGCCCTCCATTAAGCTTGCTACGGAGTGGTATAGACCTCGACACTCTGGGTCTGATGGAGCTCCATATATATTTGATCACTCGGGTTTGAATAATTCGGTGGAAGTAGGGAGGGACTGGGACCGGGAGGACCCTGTATAAATATAAAAGTTTAGGAAGTAGAGACATCCTTACGGCCGCTACACGCCCAAGCCACGAGACGCACAACGGTTACCAAGTGTCTAGTAAGGAAGTCAGGTGTGTCAGCATAGGGAGATAGTTTGTTTGAAAAAGGTGAGCCGGGTCGCTAGTTAGTTTTATTTCGAGGTATGGTATCGATGTTGTGGACCAGGTGAAGGGAAAGTGTTCTTGTATGTGTTCGAGTTACTATTGTGGAAGAGACACGCTGAGAGCTTTGGATTTGTTTTGATTGACCTCCAGACCCGTTATTAGAGCAAATTTGTTCAGGATCTGGATAAGATTTAGGAGTGTTGTGCGTGGTGAAATAAAGAACAATAGTGCATCATCAGCAAATAAACACAATTTATGGGATGTGGAGGCTATTTCTAAGCCTTTATTTGGATCTGCCCTGAGCAGGGCAACTAGGGGCTTGATCGCAAGGGCAAGGACTAGGGGAGAAAGGGGGCAACCCTGTCTCGTTCCCCATTGTATTTGGAAACAGTCCGAGTAAAATCCTGAGTATTTAACATAAGCCTGCGGTTGGTTGTATAGGGAGTTTATCCACTGCAGGAAGTTTGGGCCGAAACCCTAGCGTTGCAATATAAAATGTAGATAAGGCCAAGAGACCGTATCAAACACCTTCCTTATATCGAGCAATAGGAGGTGCATGGGTATTTTACATGATCGAGCTAGGTGTTGGAGTGGGATTACGCGTCGGATATTGTCCCTGGCCTGCCGTCGTGGTATGAAGCCCACTTGATCCTTGTGAATTAGGCTTCCTATGATTGGGTTGAGGCATAACGCCATAATTTTGGCCATGATCTTAATGTCCAAATTGAGTTAGTATATGAGCCTGTAATTGGACCAGAGGGAGTTAACTGTGTTGGGTTTGGGTATCATGGAAATTATAGCTGTCAACGTGTCTCAACCAAAGGAGTGTTGCTTGAGAAGGGGGGCCAGGGTAGCAGCAAATTTCTTAAAGTAAGTGCTGGAGAGTCTGTTGGGGCCTGGTTGTTTGTGGGGTTTGAGTGATTTAATAGCAAGGAGAACTTCCTCAGGCGTAACGGGGCACTCCATAGACTCACAATTGGCATCCGACAGTTTGGGTATAGTGATGTTTTGGAATAATGCTTCAGCTTGTTTCAGAGGAAAGGAGGTTTTTGCTTTATATAGTTGGGCCAGCCTTCTGCGAAATTCAGAGAGCACCTTAACAGGGTTGCTTGTGTGGATGTCTTTAGCCAATTTGAGTCTGATGGGGTTATGAACCCGCTCCGGACGACGAAGACACAGTGCTAGGAAGGTATCAGGCTTGTTGGCTTTGGTATAAATTGTGTGGTTGGATCTATGAATGGCCTTATCTGCTGATTCTGCCAGGAGCAGGTCCGGCTCAGCTTTAGTCCTCTCTAGTGTTATTTTGTGGGGTAGAATTGGGGAAGATTAAAATTGGAGAAAGAGGCGGTAAAAATCTGCCTCCAACTGTTGTATTTACATTTTTTTATCTCACTTGAGGTGGGTGGAGATGCAGGTCCCTCGGATCACAGGTTTATGTGCTTCCCATAGGAGGGCAGGTGAGATGCCAGGGGTGGTGTTGTGTATCAAATATTCTTTAAGGGCGAGTTGTATGTCAAAACAATATGACTGGTTGGTTAAGTGTGCATCATTTAGGCACTAAGTGCGATCTCTAGCTTGCAGGATCAGAGAGGAGACCGCTGTGATTACTGCACAGTGGTCCGACCATGTTATAGGGTGTGTGCAGGATTGGAATAATATTGGTGAGGATGCTACTGGTACAAGAATATGGAGAAGGATTTGTGTGGGTATGAATAGAAAGTGTAGTTTTTCTTAGAGGGATTGGATTATCTCCAAGTGTCTATTAGGGAGGCTTGCTATAGTAATTTATGGAGACGTATGAACTGGGAGTATTGTTCAGGGGTGTATTGGGATTTATCTAGATGTGGGTGCAATACTAAATTAGAGTCACTCCACATAAACAGTGTGCTTTTGCAATGGGTACCTATCACTTGCAAGAGGTGAGAAAAGAAAGGATTCGAGTTGTTATTAGGGGCATAATATGACACTAATGTGGTCTCAACATCTTGTAAAAGCCCAGCTAGAATAATATAACGGCCTTCGGGATCTTTAATCTCGGTTGTCGGAGTGAATGGTAAGGTATGATGGAAGGCTATTAAGACACCTTTATGTTTTGTGGTGGCAGAGGCAGTAAACACTTGAGGGTACCTTGAACTGAAATATTTAGGAGTTGCTTGGGTTGAGAAGTGGGTTTCCTGGAGGGCTACTATGCTGGCTTTTAGGGTTGCGAAGGTATGAAAGGCTTTAACCCTTTCATTGGGGGAGTTAAGTCCCTTTACATTAAGGAAGAGACTATTTGGGGGGGCCATCTGGGTGCTTGGGGTAAGTTAGTATTAGGCGATGAGAGAACCATGCGACCCACTCAACCTGGGGGAAAGCAAAAGGGGGTGTGGAGAGAAAAGAGAGAGAAGGGAGAGAGAGAAAATTCGAAGAGCAGGGTAGAAATGTTGTAGGGCAAACAGTTGAGCAAACAAATAACAGAGAGGTTGGACTCCATTGCCCGACCAAATAGTCTACCGACTTCCCAGCTAGCCAGCTAGCTGGAGAGTGTGTGCACTGTAAAGGGGGGGGAGCAGTGACAGCTCCCCACTGCAAACAGGGAAAATAGAACCTAAACTTAGCGTTAAACTCAGATAGCCATTTGAACTAATACAATGCATTTACATTTGTGATAGCATAATATATAAGATCTGTGTCTGTGGATGTCTCGTGGTGGCATCTTCTTATAGAGGGAGGGGGACGGGAAGAGGGAGGCTTGGGAGGAAAAGGAAAGGATATTGGGGAAGGGGAGGATGAGGAGGGGAGGAAGGAATGAAGGAAAAAAAAAGGAAAAGGGTGGGGGGGGGTAGGGGAAAAGAGGAGCACCTAAATCTGTCATGTCCTAGATCACAGAAAACAATTAGCATCTCTTATGCCCTGTACACACGGTCGGACATTGATCGGACATTCCGACAACAAAATCCATGGATTTTTTCCGACGGATGTTGGCTTAAACTTGTCTTGCATACACACGGTCGCACAAAGTTGTCAGAAAATCCGATTGATCTGAACGCGGTGATGTAAAACACGTACGTCGGGACTATAACCAGGGCAGTAGCCAATAGCTTTCATCTCTTAATTTATTCTGAGCATGCGTGGCATTTTGAGCGTCGGATTTGTGTACACACGATCGGAATTTAACCGATCGGATTTTGTTGTCGGAAAATTTTATAGCCTGCTCTCAAACTTTGTGTGTCGGAAATTTCGACGGAAAAAGTCCGATGGAGCCCACACATGATCGGAATTTCCGACAACACAATCCGATCGCACTTTTTCCGTTGGGAAATCTGATTGCGTGTACAGGGCATAAGACTGAGCAGCATAGTAATAACTATTCAAACTATAGAGCAAGCATGATAAAAAGCACGGTTAAAAGTGACAATAGGTAGATAGAATAAAAAACAAAAGAAAAAGGATCTGAACCTGTGCAACCCAATTAAGGATTGATGGGATCTGCGTAGGTTATCTTCCACAACAGTGGAAGTACCTACCACGGTAAAGTTCCCTGGGTCTTGATTAAGGAGAGACCTGCACATGGTGTGCATCAGAAAGTTTCTGCTCGTATGACCAAGAGTCCACGGTCAGCAATGAGGAGAAGTGCTAATAGTTATTAACGTGTTCAACGGGTGTGTGCGATTTTTGATCAAAGAGACTGTTCCCAGGCTGGCAAGATGAATGTGTGGCATTTTCTTCATTGAGTGCTGCTTGCTCCTGAGCTTGTTCCTGCATAGTAAGCTCTATATCATCTTATCGTCTACTCTGGTCTCTAGATCTGCTGTGCGTTGGCCCAGCTCCCTTATCTCCCGTGACAGCCTGTTTGTAATTTGGTCTGAAGTGGCTTTAAGGGCTCTCTGTAGCATTGTCTCCATGTGCTTTAAAAAGTTTGTTTGGGACATACCTGACTGTGGCAGAGTAGGCGAACCGCTGAAGTTAAGATCAGTCTCATCTTCTTCCTCACTGTCAGCCTGTCCCGATCTGGTTGGAGATTCAGCGTGCTGTTTAGCAAAGGCCTTTGCCGCCATTCTGGAAGAGGCACGGGCCAGAGCCTCTTTAATCAGTTTGGGCTTGTTTTTGCCACGGTGGCCCATCAGAACCATCCCAGGTGAGGCAGTGGAGGCGATCCCTGGAATTGTAGGATTGCAGAGCGGCTCAGATGCTCGATCGGATCCCATTAAGTAGTGCAGAGCTCTAGTGGGTTGTGTCCTCGATGTTGAGCCTCGTGCATGCACCCCCCTTCTTTCTGATTTTTAGCCTTGAACTGAAGTAATGTTTTTTATACGTTTAATGGTGTCTAAATTATATATTATTCTATATATTTACTAGATAATTGATGGTACCATACATTATTTTGCATAAAAATTTGACCAAGTTTACCTAGCTAATAATTTTTCTGTAAATCAGTTTATAAATCAGTTTATAGTTCTATACCATAGTTATACCAGAACATTTTAAACATTACCCATACAAAGATTACCTTTTGTTTTATATTAAATTGTCACATATCTGTGTGTCTTTTAACTGGCTCCCAAACGCTGTATTGTAGAATGACGGTCGAGCGGGACTGCTTTTGTTCTTGGAGGATGTCACATGATGTCCTTTTTGGCTGTGCATGCATGCCCTTAGGGGTGAGCAGCACAGCGATCGCTGGTGAGCTGTGTCCCTCGGACACATCGCATCACCAATTGGGGTAAAAAGCCAATGACAGCATTTTTTTACCAATCACAGCAGATCACAAATGTAACCAAAGACTTGTAATTCACTGTTACCAGCTTCTTCTCCTCACACACAGATCCTGTGTGAGGAGAAAAGAGTTGGGAAGCATGAGGTAACAATCTGAAGACTGTATAGTGTGCAGCACAACACATACACACAGTAAAAAACACCTGTCACATCACCCATCTGCCCATCAGCAGTATTACTGTCACCCATCAGCATAGGCGTGCACAGCCCATTGCATTAGGGTGTGCACCCCAAAACTCAAACACATATGCATGTGTGTGCATGTGTATATATACTGACAGTGTCAGTAGAGCAATAGACGGTGTCAGTAGGGCAGTGGACGGAGTCAGTAGTTTTTATTTTTATTATTTTATTTATTATTTTTTACAGTTTTATTATTTTTATTTTACTATTTTTTTAGAAGCCCCATTAGGGGGCCTTAGTGAAATGTCAGGGGTCTAAATGGGGAATCTGCGCCACATGGGGTGATTAGGGTGTGCCCAGGCACACCTGGCACACCCTGTGCGCACGCCTATGCCCATCAGTGTATCTGTCACCCATCAGTGCCAATCAGTGCACCTGCAACCTTATCAGCAGTGTTATTGTCACCAATCAGTGTACCTGTCATCCATCAGTAGTGTACCTGTCGCCCATCAGCAGTTTACATGTCACCCATCAGTGCCCATCAGCAGTGCACCTGTGACCCATCAATGCCCTTCAGCAGTGCACCTGTCACCAGTCAGTGCTCATCGGCAGTGTACCTGTCGCACATGGTCACATGGTCCATCAGTGCTGTCATACAGCCACTATCTTCAGAATACCCATCCCAGTGTCACCAAAGCCAGCCACGGCAAAAAAGTCTACACTAGTAAGGAGGTGTTTCAAATCCTCAGTATGATGGATGAGAGCAGCGGGAACCCCTCACCATCCAATTCTGATTCGGCATATAAACCCGTTGAAAATAGTGGATCAGCGACCGAATCGGAGGAGGAAAGGGTCCCTCCTAAAAGGATAAGGTGCTCTGAAAACCAGGCAGCCACTAGCAGTGCCCTACACCCCAATGATCAATCGGCAAAAAAAAATGAAGGGCATGCTTACTGGTCCACCTACCTCATCCATCACATGTCTATTTATTCCGCTGTAAGGCTCAGATCACGCTATGAGATGAGCATATGCTTCCTTCATTTCAGTGACAATACCCTGTGCTCTCCCCAAGATCATCCCAACTATGACAAATTATACAAAATTCATCCACTTCCTAATTTTTTTCCCAGAGATTTGCTGAACTTTATGTCCCCGACCAAAACTTATATGTGGATGAGTCCCTTGTCCACTTCGCTGGCTGGCTGAGAATCTAGCAATACATTCCAAGCAAAAGTGCCAGATATTATTATTATTCAGGATTTATATAGCGCCAACAGTTTTCGCAGCGCTTTACAACATGAGGGCTGACAGTACACTTACAATACAAATCAATACAGGAGGGATCAGAGGGCCTTGCTCGTTAGAGCTTACAATCTAGAAGGGAGGGTCAAGTGAAACAAAAGGTAATAACTGTGGGGGGTGAGCTGATGGATAAAATGAAAATACAGTTGTTAGGTGTGGGTAGGGTAGGCTTCTATGAAGAGAAGGGTTTTCATGGATCGTCTAAAAGCTAATAGAGTAGGAGACAAGGGGACAGATTGGGGTAAGGCATTCCATAGGATTGGAGAGGCTCTGGAAAAGTCCTAGAGGCGAGCATGGGAGGAGGTGACAAGTCAGCTAGAGAGCAGGAGGTCTTGAGAGGAACGATGAGAATGAGTAGGGTGGTATTTAGAGACTAGGCTAGTGATGTAGCTTGGGGCTAAACTGTGGATGGCTTTGTAAATAGTTAGTATTTTGAATTTAATTTGTTGAGTGAGTGGAAGCCAGTGGAGGGATTGACAGAGAGGAGTAGCAGACACAGAGTGATTGGTAAGGTGGATGAGTCTGTCAGCAGCATTCATGATGGATTGAAGGGGTTATAGACTATGTAGAGGTAAGCCAATGAGAAGGGAGTTGCAGTAGTCAAAGCGAGAGATGACCAGCAAGTGAATTAGGAGCTTTGTTGTGTCATTGGTTAGAAAGGGGCGTATTTTGGAGATGTTGCAGAGGTTGAGGTGGCAGGTGGACAGTGATTGGACGTGGTGCTTAAAGGAGAGTTCAGAGTCCAGGACTACACCTAGAACCTTGGCATGCGGGGATGGGCTTATAGTTGTGCCATCAGTTTTGACAGAGAGATCAGGGGAAGGGACACATGTGGGAGGAAGAATTATAAGTTTAATTTTGGATACATTGAGTTTGAGGAAGTGGTGTGATACGTGAAGAGACAGAGGGAGTGGGCTGAGGGGTAGAGAAATAGATTTGGGTGTCATCAGGGTAGAGGTGGTATTGGAAACCATGGGAGGCTATCAGCTGACCCAGGGAAGAGGTGTAGATTAAAAATAGGAGAGGTCCAAAAACAGAACCTTGGGGGACCTCAACAGAGAAAGAAAGAGGAGATGAGAGGAGGAAGTAGAGTTGTAAAAAATGCTAAAAGTGTGGTTGGATAATTAGGAAGAGAACCAACTAAGAGTACAGTCACGGAGACCAAAGGCGTGCAGTTTTTTTTTTTTTCAGGAGGGGGTCGTCAACCGTATCAAAGGCAGCAGAGAGGTCCAAGAGAAGGAGTACATAATAGTGTCCATTGGTTTTGGCCATTAGTAGATCGTTTGTTAGGTTTAGGAGAGCAGTTCTGTGGAGTGTTGAGGATGAAATCCAGACTGAAGGGGATCAAGAAGGATATTATTAGAAAGGTGGATGCTCAGTCGGTTGTAGACCAGACGTTCAAGGAGTTTGGATAAGAAGGGGAGCAAGGAGATGGAGCGTAGGTTGTTAAGATTGGATGGGTCCAGTGAGGGCTTTTTAAGTATGGGGCCTGCAAGTGCATGTTTTAGAGAGTTGGGGAAGATGCCAGAAGAGAGGGAGAGATTGAAGATGTGGGTTAGAGAGTGTAGAATAGAGCCAGAGGGTGAATGTAGCATTTGCGAGGAAACAGGATACAGGGGGCAGGTGGAAAGCTGGACGTTAGCAAGTAGTTTAGCAACCTTGTCTATAGTGGTGGTGTTGAAAGAGGGAAGTAATGGTTGTACATAGTGGGCATGAAGTGTAAAGCGTGGAGGGTATCTGAACAGTATCAATCTTCTGTATGAAGTGATTGCCGATCTCCTGGGCAGTGAGTGAGTTGGCGGGTGGAGGCAGTGGAGGAGGAAGTAGAGAGTTGAAGGTAGAGAAGAGTTAACGGGGACGGGATGATAAGTTGTTAATGAGAGTGATAAAATAGGTCTGCTTGGCAGTGAGGAGGCTGGAATTGTATTTTTGGAGGGCAGATGTATATTGGTTGAAATCTTTCTGACACTAAAGCCTCCTAAACACAATCGGATTTTCCGATGGGAATTATGTGTTGACAGACTGTTGGCCTAAAATCCAACCGTTTGTACGCTCCATCGGACAATTGTTGTCAGATTTTCCACGGACAAATGTTGGATGGCAGACTTATAAATTTTCCACGGACAATGGTCTGTTGTCAGATTTTCCGATCGTGTGTACACAAGTCCATCAGACAAAAGTCCAAAGTACAAATACGCATGCTCGGAATCAATGCTCACCAAACACAACATTAGCAGAAGATGCCCAAAGGGTGGCGCTAAAGAGTTGAAAAGCCACGTAGTACATTACTACGTTCATGCTTGTTGGCTGACAACTGTGTGCCTTTTGTATGCAAGACAAGTTCATGGCCAACGCCCTTTGGACAAAAGTCTGACGCTTTGTCTGCAGAAAATCCGATCATGTGTACGAGGCTTTAGTCTTACGCCACAGGCGCTCATAAGCATGACTATGTTTTTTCAGAATTCTAGTATCATCTGTTTGCCAAGGTTAAAGGGGTCGGGGCCTGATTCTGTGTGTAGTGAGGGGGGCCAGTGAGTCCAGTGAGGCTAGAAGTGAAGCGTTGTAGACAGAAGTGGCTAGGTCGGTGCAGGATAGGGGTGAGATTTTATCATAGAGGTCATCGGTAGCAGAGTAGAGAAGAAAAGAGCTGAGATGACGTAGGTTTCTGCGGGTAACTTTTAGGTGGTTGAAGGGAGAAGAGGTGGAGGAGAGGGAGAGAGAGAAACTAATAAGGTAGTGAACTAAGAGAGGGAATGGATAGTGAGAGAAGCTGCATGGAGTGCAAAGGTGAGAGAAAACGAGGTCAAGGGTATTGCCTTCAGAGTGAGTAGGAGCATGTATCCACTGCTTCAGGTCAAAGGAGGAGGTTAGGCTAAAAAGTTTGGAAGTGAAAAGAGCTGAAAAGCCACGTAGTACATCACTACGTTCGTGTTTGTTGGCTGACAATTGTGTGCCGTTTGTATGCAAGACAAGTTCATGGCCAATGCCCTTCGGACAAAAGTCTGACGCTTTGTCTGTGGAAAATCTGACCCTGTGTACGAGGCTTTAGTCTTACGCCACAGGTGTTCATGAGAACGACTATGTTTTTTCAGACTTCTAGTATCATCTGTTTGCCAAGATTGAAGGGGTCAGGGCCTGATTCTGTATGTAGTGAGAAGGGCCAGTGAGGCTAGAAGTAAAGCATTGTAGACAGAGGTGGCTAGGTCGGTGCACATGTGGGAGGAAGAATTATAAGTTTGGTTTTGGATAGATTGAGTTTGAGGAAGTTTGCCTGATTCTTTGTGTAGTGAGGGGGGCCAGTGAGTCCAGTGAGGCTAGAAGTGAAGCGTTGTAGACAGAAGTGGTTAGGCTGGTGCACATGTGGGAGGAAGAATTATAAGTTTGGCTTTGGATAGTGTGTGAGGTGTGTGGGGTGCCAAGTTCACTTGCTACAATGTACAATGGTATGCTGAAAGGATACAGAGGATGCTGGGAGGTGCAAAGGTGTGTGTGTGTGTGTGTGGGGGGGGTACGGAGGTGTGAGGGGTGCAGAGATGTGCAGCAGAGTACATAGAAGTACTGGGGGGTGTTGAGGTGTGCTGGCAAATAGAGTATGCTGGGAGGTGTAGAGGTGTGTGTATGTGTGTGTGGGGGGGGGTGCAGGGATGTGCTGGGGGTTACAAAGGCTTGCTGGGCGTATGGAAGCAAACTTGGAGAAAAAAGAGGATTCTATGAGGTGTAGAGGTATGTGGGGAGTGCAGAGGTGTAGATTTCACCCTGATGTGGTGCGGTTTACGCACATCGTGGGTGCAGCACAGTGCACTTGTAGTTTTCCTGCAGGTTAGAGCTGTGCTTAGCAGTAGACTTCTATCATATCCTGCGAGTCCTCCTGAACACAGAAATTTTGGTGCACTTTCAACAGGATAAAACAGATGTCTATGGCAAATCGCAGCTATCCCAGGAAAGCCACAGGTGCACTGCACTGCACCTACGGTGAGGGTAAACCGCAGCACATCAGTGTGAAGCAGCCATATAGGGGGCTAAGGACAATGAGGGCTTATTTACATTTGCGGTTTAGGGGTGGTAAAACCTCATAGTTGAGAAGTTTTTTTACCACCCCAACCTGAACCAGACCCCCTTAACCTACAATGGCCAGGGGTGTATACATGTCACAGCTGCAGCAAGAGTTATACGACCTGACACGCTTAATTAACTATTTATACACAGACACTTATTGTGATTTAAAAATCCACAAATGTGTGAAATTAACCTTTAATTGCCATTTTAACCTGTGTGTGCCCCCTTCTGTGTCTGTACCAAGGCCAAACATTCCAGGGTATGTAAACTTTTTATCAGGGCCATTTGGGTGATTTCTGTTATCATGATGATTTAAAAAGGATCCAAAAAACTATGTGATAATAAATGGCTTCATGTGATTGCTATCCTTAAAATAAAGATAATTTTTTGGCATGACCAGTCATATTTACAATATTAATGCCAAAATTTCACAATTTCTGCCAGGGTATGCAAACTTTTGAGCATGACTGTATATACCTTTGGCTGCTGCCTCTGCAGCTAAAGGTAGTAGGGATTGGGGGCGGTAAAACAGCTGCTCAACTGCAGGGTTTTACCAACTCCCAACCTCACATGTGAACGAGTCCTAAAGGTGCTGCCATTAAATGAAACTAAGGGCTCATTCACAAGTGCTGCTCCTCTGAAAAGCAATCTAAGTATGTTTGACAGGTGGTGAGGCGGCGTTATGTTGCTTCCTCACCACCTGATTTAAACCTATAATTGCTGTGCAATGTAAGCCATTGCAGCACGGAAGTCAGCGCTGTCTTTAAGGCAGGGCAAAAGGGGCAGCTGCCCTGGGCCCTGTCATTGTTGTGGGGCCCAAAGCAGCTGCCTCATACTTGCCAACTATCTCAGTTTAAATTTCCTCTTCCCTTGAGGTCTTAGTCCCGTGCTCTGTCATGATATCTCAGTGTAAAGTTCTGTTACTAATGCTTCCCAGCTCTGTCCTATCATTGTGTACAGATGACTCACTTGCAGACCCTGTGTTTACATGTAAATGCCGTCATTGATATATAAATAGCGTCTGCATTCATATGTAAATTGCGGTGGACTAACAGCATTCGTATGTAAATAGAGGCGGTAGTCATATGTATATCATGTCCCCCTGAGGTCATATCCACCATCACCTATATTGAATGCTGCCCACTGGGGAGATAAAGGGACATGCTTGAAAGTCCTGCCCACAACTGTGGTCATTAAGCCCACCATCAGCCTGTTCTGCAAAGGTAAGCAAATTAGTGGGGGGGAGGGTAGTGTGGGGTGTGCAGAGGTAGGCGGAAAAGGAATTACAGTTTGGGGTGCACAGGTAAGCAAGGAGGGGATGTATGAAGGTAAGGAAGGTGGGTGCAAAGATGAGCAGAGGAGGCAGGTAAAGTTAAAGCAGAGGGGGATTGGAGTGCAGAGGATGGGGAAGGTTTGGGGTGCAGAGGTTAGCATGGGTTTTAGGATGCAAAGGTGTACTGACAGGGTGGATAAAGATGTAGGTAGCGTGTAGGGCAGCCCATTCATTTCAATGGGCTGCTCTATTCGATACAAATGTGGAAGAAAGTCCCAAACCCTTTTTCAAAATCACACGGTGCCAAGGCACACGTCAGCAGATGTGTGAGGGTGTTATTAACAATTAATGGCACTGCTGAGTATCTGCTAAAGGGCAGCATGTTTCTGTGGTTTCAGGAAAGCCATTTTGCATGCGTTCCTGACACACACAAATGTGAACGCAGGCTAAATGTCTCAGTTACATTGGTGGTCAGTGTAAATCTTCACATTACATTGGTGTTTGGTGTAGAATTGTTTCATTCACACTAGTGGCCAGTGTGAATTACCCTCTTACATTGGTGGTTACTGTGAATGCTTCTAGTACATTAGTGGTCAGTGTAAACCCCTATTACATTAGTGGTCAGTGTAAACCCCTATTACATTGGTGGCCAGCGTTGAAACTCCTCTTTATATTGGTAGTCGCTAAAAAAAAAATCAGCATTGCCATTGATCACACGCTCCCCTCCCCCCAGCACTGCCACTGATCCCAAGAGTCCTAGGATCCCTAGGAGTTTTCTGTTTATTAATGAGTCCCCTCACCTCCCCAAACTGCATGGAAGGGGAGGGGCAAGAAATTTTTTGCCCAGGGTCCAATCCATATTAAAGACAGCCCTGATGGAAGTACAGCAATTAAAGGTTTAAATCGAGCAGGAGGAGGTGACATTGGGCGACACTATGCCCAGTGATCTTCGATTTCTCCCATGTTGTTCAGGTAGATCTTTACCTTTTTAAAGGTTGCCTACCCCTGATCTATAACAATTCTACCTCAAACCTCTAATACTTCATCAAACCTCTAATACTTCAAATAATGTCATCAGAATTCCCAAGTCTAGCAAATTCAGTAGTAGCCCCTATTCAAAAAGAGTCAGACGAAATCCTATAACTTGAAAACCCACTAAAAGAAATTCACTTATTGAGAATTGTAGACCCATTTATATCTAGTTAAGGGAGAGACATCAAGATGCATTAAACAATTTGAATTTATTACAGGTCGAATGGCAAAGAAGCAACTAATTATTAAAAAGAAGAGTTGGGCAAACGCTTTGGCCTGAGCATTAGTGCGGGCGAACATCGGCTGTTTTCCCCGTTCTGGGAACATCCAAATTTGCAGGGTGTTCAGTGAGTGTTCGCCCCATCGAATGCTCTGCAATGTAATGCACGCTGCACAGTCCATTCTGCACCCTGATTGGGCAAAGCTTTGCCCAATCAGGGAGCAGCAAAAGTTGGTTGTTAAGGAGGGGGGCCTAGAAGCCAGCCGCGGCATCCTTAACAACCGATGAGTCATCATCCATCAATGGGCTTCCATGCTGAGTAAAAAAAAAAAAATTGCCGGTAGAAAAAAAAGTAAACGAAAAAAAAAAACGACCTGAAGTCCCCCCCAAAATCCATACCAGATCCTTATCCGAACATGCGGGCAGGCAGGTCAGGAAAGAGCCCTATCGGGCCAAATGTATAAGTTACCCCTAGGTTCTGGTGATCCCGAGTCCTTACCTATACCTATCCAAAAGTTGAAACTATGAATATTGAGCAATGATCAATACCCTATATGGAATATATCCCTTGTATACAGGGGTTTAGAAGAGTAGAACCCCACTATTGTTATTGTCATCATTATTATTATTTTTGAGTATTATTTAGGTGTTGCTCTTTAGAGTTGAGCGTGTCTTTTTGTATGGTCCCCCCCCTCTTTTTTAGGGTTAAAAGTTTTGTGTAAGGCCCTATGTGTATATGGAATTATGGTGTTCATGTCTGTCTATCTGTGCCTCTTTGTTCCAAATATCTTTACCGCATGTGTGTTGCATAAAAATCAGTATCCATGTATGTATATATTATTATACCCGATTTATATAGCGCCAACAGTTTACGCAGTTCTTTACAATGTAGAGGGGGGACAGCACAATTACAGTACAGTTCAATACAGAAGGGATAGGAGGGCCCTGTTCATAGAGCTTACATTCTAAAGGGAGGGGGTGGAGGTACAAAAGGTAATAGATGCAGGGAATGATTTGGTGGGGATGTATATATTGTTTAGATAAACCTGCTCTTTTTTCTTTTTCCCTTCTTTTGTTCTTTTTTTGATTTTTCCTTTTCTATAAATAATCCACAATATATGCAGAAAACTCTTTTGAATCTATTTGTACAAATGGAAAGTTTGCTTTGCGAATAAGGAGACAAAAACAATTTGTTCCTTTAAGAATTGACATGGGGGGCGGGGAGATGGGCGGAGTCTAGCGGAGCAGACATGCATTGTTAGAGCTCCGCACCGCTGAGGAGAGAAGACAAGGACAAAGCAGAGCCTGCAGGCTCAAAAGGTATCCATTTGAACCTTTTTGCCCCAGGGAACAAACTGTGAAAGTTTGGGCAGGAAATATGGTACTGGGAGGAAGCCGTGGCAGAAATAAAAATCACCTCACAAAGAGCTCACAGGCACTCACTGCAACTAAAGCAGCTCCAGTCACCTCACAATATACATCATCAGGGCGCTCTCACAGACAGAAAATGTCACAGCAAGACTCTCCATTTGAGTCAGATACAGAACAAATCCTCTCACAAACTTCTCCACAAGCCTCCTCAGCATCCCCAGTAATATTATTACAATTTGAAAAGATGCTTCATAAGGTTTTAAAACAAACCTCAGACCAAATAACAAAAAGCCTAACCAAAGAAATAAGAGAGCTGGGAAACCGCACCGCAGCATTAGAAATAAAAATGGATGAAATTGAAATTACAACCCAAGAAAATATAACAGAATTGGAACAATTAAAAGAAGAGAATTTAATACTTCAAACTAAGCTCGAAGATTACGAAAATAGAGCCAGACGTTCAAACTTGCGCATAAGGGGAATACCTGAAACTGTGACAGACCTGCAATCTACTATTACTGCTCTATTACAAGAACTAAAGCCAGATATCCCTGTTGAACGTTTAGAACTGGACAGAGTACACAGAGCCCTCACAGCCAAAAAGAAAGATGGACCCCCACATGATATAATCACAAAATTTCATTATTACAGAACGAAAGAACAAATACTAATTGCTGCAAGAGAAAAAAAGGAACTTAATTTTCAAGGACACAATTATCAAATTTTTGCTGACCTATCCCTACTTACTCTTACTAAAAGACAATCCATGAAACCCCAACTAATGGAACTGCAACGCCACAACATTATGTATCAATGGGGCTTCCCCTTTTCAGTCAGATTTAACTACCAAGGTACAATTTACAGAAGCAGATCAGCAGATGAACTACAACAAACCCTTTTAAAATTAAATCTGACAGAACCCACAAGCAGCAACTCTCCCACACGCAGAAGAATGGCATCATCTTCACCTTCAGGCAGCACCCAGAAAATTTCAGAACAAAATGGGAATCATCATTCTCACCAAAGAGGCCGTTATGCTACATCATCCATGGACCAAGAAGATTCAATGGACTGACATCCTAATTCCTGATATCTCTTCATTTATTATACTAAGAGATGGTTCTCTATAAAAAAAAACCTGTATTTATAACTGAATGTGACTGCATTCTGACACACTGTGTGGGATCATGTTACATTCCAGTTATATTTCTTATTACTTCTGATTCATATAGCCTTAGAATATATAAGTGAAATAAGGAAATTCTTGTTCAGTTATATATTTTCAGGTAATAACAATAGATTTATTACTTTTTAGGACAAATATGTTCAATAATCCAGAAGTAATGGAAGCTTTTTCTTTCTTTTCTTAAAACAAATATATTATTACCTAACTAGTTCCTAGAACTATGTTTTTGTTTATTCTAATCTGAAGCAATACAACCTCAATTTTATGAGTTAACATATTTAAACAGTTACATATGAATAAAATATGTAATTGTTTACTCTAAAAGGGTTAAAATCTCAAAATAATTCAAACTATCTTCATCAATACCAAAGTTATTAACAGTACCTTTCTAACTGAATTATTTAGCCTAGGGCAAGACTAACCATATACAACCACCCTGGAATAAATAATTTCAACAAAAACCATATTCTGCACTCCAATTAATGAATCATCATTTTGATGTCTTTTTGCACTTCTCTCCTGTAAGCGGAAGATCCGTGTACCCCCATTAGCCCTCCTCATTCTCCCAACCATATTATGTGGGAGTGTGACGAAGGCACTTATTCCCCTGAGAGAGATATTTATTCTCTTTCACGGGTAAATTGTGATTACTTGCAAAAAATAATTTATTCAATGTATCATCTAATCTCATATGTTTTTTGTTTACTCTTTACTCCAGAATTCACTGGTTTCTTTTCTATCTTTTCATCTCTTCAGTCCACACAGGTTGATCTGCGCAGTCAGCTCTGCATAACAAAAAGTAAGTCAAAATTATTTGATCTGTTGCCATGGCACCACTGAATATACTTTCCCTGAATGTTCAGGGAATAAATGTCCCTCAAAAAAGGACCAAAGCCTTCCGTACTTTCCATAACAAGAAGGCTCACATAGTATGCCTCCAAGAAACACACTTCACCAAAGATTCTACTCAAAAATATATTTCTCCTTTTTATCAACAAATTTACACGGCTTCTGCCTGTACCAAACAAAGGGGAACTCTAATTGCATTTCACCGATCCACACCATTCACCTTATCATCAGAAATTAAAGACCCAGAAGGTAGATACCTGATACTCATGGGTTATATAATGGATACAGCAATCACGGTGAATTTAATCCTACAGAGGCTGAATCCTTCTTCTCAAAAATAACCTTACCTGAGTTGTCTCAGAATCAAAAAAGCAGTTTGGATGAGCCTATAACTATAGATGAAGTTGCTAACGCCATAAAAGACCTAAAACTTAACAAAAGATCAGGCCCAGATGGCTACTCGGCTTTATACTATAAAACATTCTCAGAAATACTCTCTCCCATTCTCACTGAAACTTTTAACAAACTTCTAGAAGGACATTCTTTTCGGCAAGAAACACTAATGGCAATTGTTTGTATGATCCCAAAACCCCTTTCTGATGATACTTCCTGTGTGAATTATCGGCCTATCTCTGTTAAACCTTGATATTAAATTATTAGCAAAAATAATAGCAAAACGCCTCAATAGCATTATAGGAAAATTAATACATAGAGATCAAGTAGGCTTCATGCCAAATAGACAGGCAGGCGATAATATACGCAGGGCAGTGTTATTGGCACATATTGCTAAAAAAAGGAAATTCCCTTTATGTTTTCTATCTCTCGATATTAAGAGGGCATTTGATACAGTATCCTGGCAATATATGCAATATTCATTACAAAAATGGGGTTTTGGACCCCACTTTTTAACATGGATCAAAGCATTATATAATAAACCCAAAGCCTATATAAAATATGCTGGATACAAATCTGATGCCTTTAATATCGAAAGAGGTACCCGACAGGGTTGCCCATTATCTCCCTTATTATTTGCCCTTATACTCGAACCCATGGCCCAATACATCAGAACAAACCAAACTATACCTGGCATTAAAGTAGGAGGTATTACACACAAATTATGTATATTTGCAGACGATATATTACTTTTTCTATCATCACCACAGGTCTCTGGTCCTAACTTAATACCAGCTCTTGATGGATTTGCAGCCCTATCCGGCCTTATGATTAATCCTAAGAAATGCCTAGTGCTTAATATTTCGCTCACAAACATGGAATTGATCCCGGCTAGGGCTGCACTCCCATTCACATGGGCAGAAAAAATCAATCCCATATCTTGGAATTCATGTAACAGCATCTCATTCTGACTTATTCTCAACCAATTATCCTCCTGTATTAAGACAGATCACAAATCTAATAAAACAATGGTCGCAACTTCCTTTATCCTGGATAGGGAAGATTAATGCAATCAAAATGACTATTCTACCCAAATTGCTTTATCTATTCAGAGTCCTCCCTATTCCAATTCCTTCCTATTTTTTGAGAATAGTACAAAAAAGAGCAACTTCGTTTATATGGGGCTCTTCTAAACCACGTATACCTATACACACACTACATCTTCCCAAAAATAAAGGAGGCCTGGGATACCCTAATTTTACTAACTACTACAGAGCAGCACATTTGGCCAGTCTGTCCAAATACCATGCAAAACAGGAAATCCCATTATGGGTATTTATAGAGGCTTCAGAAAATGACCCTCTATTAATATCAAACTTGTTATGGCTTGATCCTAAAGACCGCTTTAAAATTCATAATCCCATAACTAAACACTTCTTATCTCTCTGGGATAAACTAAAAACCAAATATCAGTTACAATCTCCACACAATCCTCTCCTTTCTTTTATCAGAAATCCGGCCTTTTATCCGGCATGGATCTACCCAAATTCTTTTAAAGCTTGGACAACATCAGGCATTCAGACACTAAATGACTTCATAGCATCTAAATCATTCCTTTCATTCCCATCGCTTAGAGAAAAATATGATCTACCAAACTCTGAGATATTTAGATATCTCCAAATCAAAAATTTCTATACACCATTCCTAAAGGGGGATACACCATTATCCCAATTATCCATTTTTGAATCAATCTGTACAAAAGATCCATTTGCTAAAGGTACAATTTCATCACTTTATAATCAATTATATGGAGTAGTAAATCTTAATAGACCCTCTTACGTTCAGAAGTGGGAGGAGGACCTGGGACGAACTTTAGAAGACACGGACTGATCTAACATATGGCTCACATCTAAGTCATCTTCACCCAACATCTTAGCACTGGAGACAAATTATAAAGTCCTAACTCGCTGGTACCTTGTACCCGCTAGAGTGGCAAAATATTCACCTAATACCTCAGCTCTTTGTTTTCGAGGATGCCCAGAAATAGGCACACATTTACACATATGGTGGACGTGCCCAGTAATCCAAACCTTCTGGAAGGAAGTCTTCGTGATTGCATCTAAAATATTTTAAAAAATAATACAACCAGATCCATATATAACTTTACTTAATCTAAAACCGGAATGGTTAACACTCTCTCAATTCAAACTTATGATCCAACTAATAACGGCTGCAAAACAAACAGTGGCCAAGGCATGGAAATCTCCTACATTGGTACTAGCAGAAACAATTCACAGAATGAATAATACAATGTCCCATGCTAAGATGGTAGCCATCGATCAAAATCAAATTCCAAAATTTGAAAAACTTTGGCATCCTTGGATAAAACAACAGTTCCTGTCAAATTTCAATGACTCTGTCCTGTTGCCATGGTAACAGATTAAATGACTTACAGAGACACCCATTCTAAGGCTTCAAAGAGAACTAAAAAGAATAATAAACTGACGAGCGGGACAACCTTGTGGACCATACCTCTGCCTTTCTACCCTTTTTCTTCTTTCTCTTTCCTTTTCTCCGCCTTACGATTAAAGCTCATTATCAGAATTTATTTGACCTATATACACTCTACCTGTAAACAATATGTATTGTAGGTATAAATCATTTAAATACCTACAAAAGTAACTAAGGAAATGATATATATCTTTAATTTAGGTTTACGTGAACCCAATGTTTAATATTTGAAATTTCATGATATTTACCTATATAAACCCTACTGTAAAACAATGAGCTTACTTTATAGATCCTTGTAAACTTACTTTATGTATCTTTATAATATTGTATACTCAATAAACTTCTTTTGACAAGTAAGAATTGACATGGGGGGTGGACACTAGCTGCGGCGGGGATGCCGTGATAAAGAACAGTCGGTGAACCGCCCCAACGTCCAGACGTAGCTACACAATCCCAAAGTGAAACGCGCTGATGTCATCAGCGTCACGTGACGCCGTATCCAGCACATACTGGAAGAGAGCCAGAATAAGCCAGGGATGGTGAGGCAGCTGTGGAGACTGGGAAATGTCTAGGCAGCACAACGAGGATACCTTTCATGACCAGAAGGTGTGGAGTATCGACCTATTTGCAGGATTAAATATAAAGGAGAGTGAACTGTCGAAGCTCAGGATTCCGCGGGGGTAATGGACCTATACTTATATTCCTGTTACCTGGCCAGTCATATGGCCCCAAGCACATTTAAGGCCGGTAAGGCCATTGGCTGTTTACTATTAAAGCACAAGCCAAAATACAAATTGCCCATACACCCCACAGGTATGGCAGTATAGCCGACGGGTTGTGACTATGAACACAGCAGAATTTTGCGGTACATCAGTTTTAGCAGTGGCACTCCTTCAAATCAGTCACTGACTGTTTTAAAGAGGAAGTAAACTCTGATATATATATATATATATATATATATATATATATATATATATATATATATATATATATTACCTTCCCTGCAAACCAAAGGCAGAATGTGCTAGTATTCTTTGTTCTTTGCATTATGTGACACTTACCTGCAACCGAAGCCCTCTTCGTCCCCGCTGGAGGCCGCATCCATCTTCACCCGTCTTCCTTCTGGGGCTGTGGCTCTAGCTGTGTGACTTTCCAGAGCGTGTGACGTCACTCCTGTGCAGGTGTTTCTGAATAAATGGCACGGGCGGCTGTTCACAGGAACTGATTCCAGCCATATGCGTTTATTTTTGAATGAACTGTCATTGTGCAGTTATGATATATGTCTACCTTGCAATTAATAGCTTATTGGACTCGGATCACATCTGAATTTACCAGCATTACTTCTAGTGCAATATGTTCTAGAGCAAGGGTAGACAACCTTAGAGAGGTGGAGATCTACCTAAACATGAGAGAAGTCAAACATCACCGGTCACCTGATTTAAAACTCTAATTGCCTGAATATTGTGTCACAAATGCATGCATTGCATGGCAATCATGGGTTTGAATCAGGTAGTGAGAAGGCAACATATCACCTCCTCACCCCCTATCAGCACACACTCGTTTTTCAGAGAAGCAGCACTTGTGAGGGTGGTAGAACAGCAGGATATAATAGAAGCCTATGGCTAAGTGCAGCAAAACTGCAGGAAAGCTGCACTACACCCGCCGTGTGTATAAACTGCTGGACATCAGGATGAAAGCAGACCTTTACTATAATGCCCGGTGTATTGCTTCACACTGACCTGAGGATCTCTTCTTTCCTGCAGCTGGCACCACTCTGGAGACCACTAGCCGGGATAAGAGATGGAGTGCAGTTGATATCACTCCACATGTGACAGGAGCCAACACTACAGAGGAGGCATTGGCTTATGTGGCTCTTGCAGCTCCAACAAGTAGTCCCTCTGCATTGCACACTGATGCTTTGGGATGGCAGGTCAGCAAACCCAGACCGAGATTTACCAGTCACCAGTCCATGATCTACCAGTAGATTGAAATCTACAGGTTGCTGACGCCCAGTCTAGAGACTGAATCAATGTTTCTACTGCTGCCATTTCCTTTCCCCCTCTTTCTCCCCTCCTCTACCCTCCAGCGGCTTGAGAACCCAGGGACCACTGTACAGGTAGATAAACCAGTATACATTAGAATGCCAATTGCATTAGAATGCAATGCCAAACTGCTGCTAACAAAGCAAACAGTATATTGGCATGCATTAAAAAGGGGATCAACTCCAGAGATAAAACGATAATTCTCCCACTCTACAAGACTCTGGTCCGGCCGCACCTAGAATATGCTGTCCAGTTCTGGGCACCAGTCCTCAGGAAGGATGTACTGGAAATGGAGCGAGTACAAAGAAGGGCAACAAAGCTAATAAAGGGTCTGGAGGATATTAGTTATGAGGAAAGGTTGCGAGTACTGAATGTATTATCTCTGGAGAAGAGACGCTTGAGAGGGGATGTTTTTTACATACAAATATCATACTGGTGACCCCACAATAGGGATACAACTTTTTTGCAGAAGGGAGTTTAACAAGACTCGTGGCCACTCATTAAAATTAGAAGAAAAGAGGTTTAACCTTAAACTACGTAGAGGGTTGTTTACTGTAATGCCGCGTACACACGATCGGATTTTGCGACAACAAATGTTCGATGGGAGCTTTTTGTCGGAAATTCCGACCATGTGTAGGCTCCATCGGACATTTTTTGTCGGAATTTCCGATAACAAAAATTTTAGAGCTGGTTTTCAAATTTTCCGACAACAAAATCTGTTGTCGGAAATTCCAAGCGTGTGTATACAATTCCGACGCAAAAAATTCCATGCATGTTCTGAATCAAGTACGAGACGGAAGCGATCAGTCTGGTAAAACTAGCATTCGTAATGGAGATAGCACATTCATCACACTGCACATTTTTTAATCTTTTAATGCAGCGCTTTCTCTACTTTATAATGCTAGAATAATGACGTTGTTTTGCTGCTGATATTCACACAGAGTTCTGACAAACTGATTATTATTCTTTATTATTTCTTGTGATCTCATGAATAATATTTTTTATTTTTTTTGTCAGATCTCCATAATAATGTTTTGAATTTCTTTTTATAGTGATCTTTTTTTTAAATTTTTTGATGAAGATCTCTTTTTTTTATAGTGATCTACTTTTTTTTTTCATCAAGATCTCCTGTTCTTTTTTAGTTTTTTTTTCTACTGATCTCCATAATATTTTTTTTTTGTTTTGTGTGTCACACCATTATTATCTGGTATTTTTTAACCTCAAGGAGTTTGTTTGGTGTTGGTGTCCCTTGTTAATTTGACATTGTCTTTTTGAAATGTACCTGCCTACTCACACACAAACTGTCCTTTTTGAAGGAAAACACATAGCCAAGTATCTCTGAACAAAAATAGCCATTTATTATGGGTCATAACCAAATAAAGAGGAAGGCAACTCTGGATAAACTTGAAATTGGTGAAGCCTTTGTACCCCAGGGCACACAACAACTATTTTACAAGCAAAATTGGTAGCATGAGGAGTCCATATAATAGTGAGCACAATCCGGTCCAGGACTCCAAGAGATTAGGAACAGCAGCAGATGACATATATGTCCCCAGGCTGTGGTCATACAACAGCCTGCGTCTTTTGTCAGACCAGAAGAAGTCCTATAAGATGAAACGCGTTGGGAGGACTCCATTGCCGCCATTTTTATTCACAAGCGCTTGTTTTGCTCTTCTTAAATGTAAGTGTGTTTCTTTTTAATAAAATTTTACATATTTACGGAATTACACTATATGGCCCTTCTTCTTTCCCATGTGGGGTTGGTCCAAGGACATCTCTAACTTCCACCCAGAAAAGACACCCCGGCGAGGCTTCCCTAGGACTCCAGTGTACCGGAGGGATCTCCTCATCATCTGCCAGAGGGCAACTTTTTAATCTTTCCTGACTCATACAGCGTATGCTGTTTTGGGTCCTAGCTTTTCGGTAAGCCTCCATTTTATATGGGTGGTGGTATCTGCACGTTTTTACCTGTTTTATCACGTTTCCGGAGAAGGTCACCAAGATTTTTCATATAATCTCATTTCCACCTTCAGATTCTCTCCTAATTTGCATGGTTGCTACCAGACTGTAAAGCCTACACAGCATCCACCATCTTGAAGCCCAATATTTATGTTTCACTTCCAATACTTGGAGGACTATTTTGTGTTTTTTTTTTTTTTTTTTGGTGTTCATTATAAACTCATGTGGTGATTATCAGTGTTTGACTATTAATGTGGATTGTTTGATTCATTCACGATGGACACTCATCATTTATTTATTTAATAATATTGTTCATGTAATATTATGCGCTACTGCTCATTTTCTTTGAATCACTTTGAATTTATAGTGCTGCACCCATTTTATATAATAATCAGCACTAGTGTGGGACCAGAACAAACTTTTTAGGGTGTCCCACACAGGTGCTCCAGTGGATACTAGGGGTCTCTACATGTGTGATACTTTAACAAAAAAAGTTATTTTTCCAGCTTTGTAACGGGAAAAAATTGTGTGTTCAGCTTTGAACTCTGCCAAAACAGACAATTATATGACACTTGCAAGCAATGTTTCATATTACTATTTCTTACCTCAAATGTCTGTGTGCCAAGTATACCTTTATTTTATTCACACAGGGGAGAAAAGACTCGGGATGTCTGAGGTCACCAGGGACCCCCAACCTCCTAAAGAAGGGGAAATCCAAAAACAACAATCAGAGGATGTGGAGGAAGGAGAGGTTTATGAATTGGGCAAAATAATGACCACAGGTGAGTGTCTGAGACCACAGCTTCAGGTAATAGATGGATGCCTGCATATTTCTAATACATGATGTGGATGTTGTTGAAGAAGAAACACATTTCGAAAGTGCACACATCCTTATCGGGGAGATAATGGTGTGCAATAGGGATTTACAGAAGATCAAGGAAAACATCAATGATGTTTAAAAAAGACTCAAAAACATCATTGATGTTTTAGGCAGAATCGAAAACACACCAACATTTATCAAATTCTTTCTATTTTTCTAACTTTTCTCCAAAATTTTGAAAGCCAAATTTTAAAGATGCACACAGTGTGTCAACATGTGCTATCTGCCATCACAGGATATCAATGTATGCGCTTTGTGGGTGCAACCCTTTCCTCGCAACTCAAGTAGATGACAGGAAGGGGTTGCACCCTGAAACACGTCCATTGATCCCCCATGATGGGAGCTAGCACATGTTGACATTAGGCATGGGATCAGGAGGGAGATCCCCATTTTGACTCTTAATTTGTGTGCATCTTCAAAATTTGGCTTTCACGGGGTGACGTCACCCCATTCGATGAAGGCAATATCAACACAGTTTGGACATATTAATGTCTGATATTGCCTTCAATTTATCAAAGTTGAACTTTGTAAGTTCCTGAGTCGTGTATTGTTGTATGGTTTAAAAAACATGCCCGTTTGGCACAAAAAAGGATATTTCTACTGTCAACAAAAAAATTGTATTTCAAAAATATGTTGGTTTGTGAAAAAACCCTTTTCTAAACACACATGTGAATGTGCACAGAGTAAAAATTTTTCTACTCAACAATGTGTGGCTTCTTCTTTCAATGCTTAATAGCAGTTTTTTGCTTAAGTTGTTGTTTATAGTGACAATAGGGGTTATTTACTAAAGGCAAATCCACTTTGCACTATAAGTGCACTTTCAGTGCAGTTTCAGTGCACTTGTAGTGCAAAGTGGATTTTCCTTTAGTAAATAACACCCAGAGTGCTTTATAATTTGCATCAATCAGGCCATTTTTGTAAATCCAACCCACAACATAATAGTTATCTGAAGAAGAGATTGTCACCCCATGTATCAAAGAAATTATGTTTGCACTATTGCAGAAAATGGGCAAAAAAAGCACATTGGATAACCTAGGAGACAGCTAAAAGAAACACAAGCAGTAAATCAAAGGAAAATATTATTTCATTTTAAAATACAAATTTATTTAAAAAAGGTTTGTTAAACATTTTCTGGCAAATCAATGGCCCCCCTACCCGCAAAGTACTCCATATATTTTTGACGGACCTCTTGGGCGCTTTGGGGGGGCAAGCCAGGACAGCCAGCTTCAAGCGCCATCAGGGTTTGGTCTTTGGTCTTGAAATCTGGCCTCAGGCCCAACTGAGGCCACATAGTTCATAGAATTTCTCCTTAAAAAGTTGTGGAGAATGCGGCATGAATGAGGAAAATTTTATACTTACCTAACGGTAATTTCCCTTTCCTGATGCAAGCATGACAGCATATATGTATGGGTAGGCTCCGCCTCCTGCTCTATCACAGGACCGGTTATACTATAGGATTCAATTTTTACTGGAGGGACCCCTATATGCTGTCATGCTTGCATCAGGAAAATTACCGTTAGGCAAGTATAAAATTTTCCTCATGCCTGACACAGCATGACGGCATATATGTATGGGTTGTACCAAATCACCTGACAATAAGTGTGGGTACTGTTAGAGTATTTGAGGATTAGAGCTATCCCCACTAACGACTGAGATGTATTATAGTTAAGGCTGCTGGTCCATAAAAATGGACCTCCAGCATATTGAAGGTAGACCAGGTCTTAGTTTACATATTGACTCCTTCGGTGTTCCGCCTATGGATGCGCAATCAGTTTGGAAGAGCAGTCTCTGCCCTAATGTGATAGATTTGTCCTAGCCATCTAAGCCCTTTGACTGACTTGATCTGCACTCCTGCGATTGTCTTTATTGGACAGTGCTTGTCTTCTGATGTTGTTATGCCTGACGAGCCTATCGTTTTGCTTCTTGAAGGAGGGCCAATTCTATGTCTATCATCTTTAACCTTGAATCTATTTTCAATGTTTGTGGTACTTCAAACACTTTCGTTTGGATGTGCCGGAAGGATGATGTTCTAACCTAGGTTGCAAAGACACTAACCTTTGTATAGTGTTGGAAGAGAATAGAGCCATTTTGCCTGATAATTTCAGCAACAAGGTAGTTTATGGCTTGACACTTGGATGTCTGAGATCCTTCTAGACCTATTTGCCATACAGAATACTTATTCCGTGTTACTGGCCATGTTGGGGATGTTTTATCCTTCTGGATGGAGAGTGAGACCATGTGTCTCACACTATCTGGAAGACCCCATGGGGGAAAGAATAATCTGCCCAGGTCTTTCGGAATTGGTTGTCAAGATATGCATACTGGATCCTAGAGAGTGAGGACATGACTGAGTTTCATGTATCCTTTAATGCCGTCTCTAGGCTTACTTGTATACAATTCAATCCTTAGAGCAAGAAACAGAATTCCATCCTTTAAATTCTGTAGGTTTTTCTCGTATCTAATGTACTTGAAGTCTGGAGTAAGCATTCTGACCTCCATAGGATTTCAAACACTAAAGGTGAGACCTCCACTACTTGGTCTCCAGCATCTAGATATAACTTGTATGGATTTGGAAGATACCGTTGGCCACGCTGTATGAGATATTGGACCTCTGGAAGGAGCATAGGATGATATTGTACCCGTGTATATCATGGCCTGCAAGCCAAAGGGCAATTATTGTTATCACCACTGAATGGCTGCCAATCCGGATAAGGATCCTGGAGACTGTTAGGTTTGTTCAATATACATATTGGCTAGTCTGCATGCCCAGCTGGCTATGATTAGTTTCTCTGCTTCCACCTCTGGGAAGCCACCCAGGTTATTGTCAGACCAATATCTTGATAGCCTTTACTTGTTGCCGATCCCTTGATTGCCTTGTTGGTTTGGAGACTATCCATTTGTCATCCAACGGCCTTTGTACCTTACGCCGTCTGGCAGTACGTTCAAGAAACCCTACCTAATGGGCTGGTAGACCTGACTGGGAGATACCTCTGACAGAAGTTGACTAGTTTTGCATTTATTCTTGACAGCGAAGATAGGCCTTCCCCATTTTGCTGAGTCTTTGCAGCATAGTTGAGGCTCTTTTTGTTGCATTTCGGAAAGACTTCAGTCAGC
The DNA here is from genome assembly GCA_037952925.1 of Lithobates clamitans. NCBI lineage: Eukaryota > Metazoa > Chordata > Amphibia > Anura > Ranidae > Lithobates > Lithobates clamitans. The sequence goes on along the minus strand of JBBGZY010000178.1, from coordinate 545,609 downwards.
GACCACTGCAACTCTGACTTTTGGACTACTTGTCCTTCATCGGCATGAATACCCGACGAGTAACAAGTTGTGATGATCGATATGCCTAATAGCTGATACGCTGAAAGATAAGTTAGCTTAGCTACCTCCTCAAAAGGGGACTTGTTTCCTCTGTGGATTCACTGTTTCTGGTAAAGGAAGTAATTCTTTCCTTACTACGAAAAACCAGTTAATACAGTTGTCAACCTTCCCTTGGGCCCTTTGGACCACCTGGGTTACTACAGGTTACTTTATCCCTCTTGCAACCGTGGGATGCAACCAATGGAAAAGAGCTATTTGTTCGAGTGAGATACTTATACTGTTGCTCTCTCTGAGGGTAACTTTATTGTATTTTTTTCAGAGATTCAGAACTGCTTTCTGATAGGTCATTGTTGTAATGAGACTAGTTGGTCTCTAGATGACGACTAATCCTGACTCGATCAGAATCTGTACTAGGACTCTTTTCCCAGAACCTGGAAGCCTTTGTGCCAGTCTGTTTCTCAAATAAGGCTCACCAGAAGTCCTTGCTCCCCCAAGTCGGCCCCTACAGGACCCAATATCCCGGGAAATGCCCAGAGTTTGTGAAAAGGTCACAGTTGGCCGATGAACTTGTAGTGAACGCTAACGGCCAAGCGAAGGTACTTGCCGAAACATGGGCATCTCAAAGTGTGTATACAGTATACACACATACACTCAAACACACACTTGTGAACGACCACAACTTATAGGATATACAAGGTAATACCGACATATAATCACACACATAGGTTGGACTTGATCGACTTGCATCTATCCTCAACCCCACCCACTTTGCAACCATGCGATTGTGCAACTTGCTAGGTCCAAAGACCATCTACAGTCTTAGCCTAGATTTCCACTATTACGACCTGAAAATCATGCAATTTTACTGCAATTTCTATGCAACTTGAATCAATGCCTGTGTATTCTTGATGTCCGTGGTCCCAAGTACATCACAGTGGGATCAAATGTAGTGTAGGGACTACTTTGAAGTCGCTGCGACTTGGAGTTGCACCGCTATAAACTATACTTCTTGAAAATCATGGGGTATGATTTGTGGAGGCCAAGCCTTACTGACGGCTGGAGAGATTAATTTCAATGATGGCCTATGCAATTTTGGATCCTCATCCTTCTGCTTGTTATTCAAGTCTTACTTTTGACTAATGACCATGTAGTCATAACCTTTGTGCTTCTAATGCGACATGGAGGGGATGCAATGAATTGGCAGAGAGGAATGAAAATTCCATCGGTTTCCTTAATGCACAGGACCCATGGATCCTAAGCTCAAATTTACATAGAACTGTCAGCTGCCCTACTGGACGGCTTGGGTTTAGGCAAATAAAGATGATAATTGATTCTTTATTTTCTGCTCTAGTTCTCCTAGGTATAGCCTGTCATTCACTCTTCATTACTTTGCCCTTTTGGCTATCCTCTGGTCATTGGCGATTAACATAAGGGATTAATCCTCCTTCTAGATATCACCAGATCCGACTTGAACAGTCACCACTCTGACTTAAAGTGGCATGTGTTTGTGGGATGAGCTATAAGGGTTCACTGACCACAATGATTACTGGAGAAACAGCATACAGTCTTGTATCCACAGTGGCTGAACTGCATTATTGGCTACTCCATTTTCAATCTAGGATCCGCCATCATAGAGAGTTTATCACTGACCAGAGCTCTGCTTTCATCCTGTCTGGGGTCCTGACAGTCTGGCTACCGAAGTGAGATCAGTCACAGGTCACAAAACACTACTTAACAGTGGTATGAACCTTCCTTATCTCAGCTGTTTGATTAGGCTTGGTATGGAACCATTAGTGACTGTAGGCTTTCTCAGTCTCTGCCCATTTGTCACTGCTTCTGGCCTTTGTTTTGCATTTTGGCCAACACACCATATACCACCAGACCACTATGATTACTATAGAGATTTCTTGATCTGCCTCTTCTGGCAGTTAAATACATAGTGGTTCCTTCAGGGCTGCAAAGAGCCTGTCCCTTGTGGCAGAAGCAGGTTGACTGGTGTTGGTGTTGAGGGCTGGAGAGATTACACTCATTATGCCCATAATGTGCACTCTTTTAGGATATAGCATATACCTACCTGCCCTCACCTTTTAGTTAAAGTTGCTGGTCTCTAGGAAGGCTGATTGCTACTGGTTTACAGATGAGCTGAAAGTCTGGAGTCATGAGTAGGAGTCATTGCCATAAGTAGTAACCATAACAAACCACATATCTCTCTGTGGGGGTACCCCAAATAACACAAGCAATTACACATTGCTAACAGGTAAGTACTAAGGAATGTGACTAGGGATGAGCTCCGAGTTCGAGACGAACTCATGTTCGACTCGAACATCGGCTGTTCGCAAGTTCGCCGAACAGTGAACAATTTGGGATGTTCGTGGCAAATTCGAATGCCGCGGAACACCCTTTAAAAGTCTATGGGAGAAATCAAAAGTGCTAATTTTAAAGGCTTATATGCAAGTTATTGTCATAAAAAGTGTTTGGGGACCTGGGTCCTGCCCCAGGGGACATGGATCAATGCAAAAAAAAGTTTTAAAAACGTCAGTTTTTTCGGGAGCAGTGATTTTAATAATGCTTAAAGTGAAACAATAAAAGTGTAATATCCCTTTAAATTTCATACCTGGGGGGTGTCTATAGTATGCCTGTAAAGGCATGTTTCCCGTGTTTAGAACAGTCTGACAGCAAAATGACATTTCAAAGGAAAAAAAGACATTTAAAACTACTCGCGGATATGAATGCATTGCCGATCCGACAATACACATTGAATACATAGAAGTTCATTGATAAAAACGGCATGAGAATTCCCCACAGGGGAACCCCGAACCAAAATTTTTTAAAAAAATTGACGTGTGGGGGCTCCCTAAATTCCATACCAGGCCCTTCACGTCTGGTATGGATATTAAGGGGAACCCCGGCCAAAATTAAAAAAAAAGAAGAAGAGAAGAAGAAGAAGAGAAGAGCGGGAGCCTCCTCCCATGCCATCCATCCCATGCCATGTGGGGTTCCCCTAAATTCCATACCAGGCCCTTCAGGTCTGGTATGGATATTAAGGGGAACCCCGCGCCAAAATTTAAAAAAAAGGCGTGGGGTCCCCCCAAAAATCCATACCAGACCCTTATCTGAGCACGCAACCTGGCAGGCCGCAGGAAAAGAGGGGGGACGAGAGAGCGCCCCCCCTCCTGAACCGTACCAGGCCACATGCCCTCAACATTGGGAGGGTGCTTTGGGGTAGCCCCCTAAAACACCTTGTCCCCATGTTGATGAGGAAAAGGGCCTCATCCTCACAACTCTGGCCAGTGGTTGTGGGGGTCTGCGGGTGGGGGGCTTATCGGAATCTGGAAGCCCCCTTTAACAAGGGGACCCCCAGATCCCGGCCCTCCCCCTGTGTGAAATGGTAAGGGGGTAAAAAAGTACCCCTACCATTTCACTAAAAAAGTGTCAAAAATGTTAAAAATGGCAAGAGACAGTTTTTGACAATTCCTTTATTTAAATGCTTCTTCTTTCTTCTATCTTCCTAATCATCTTCTTCTTCTTCTTCTTCTGGTTCTTCTGGCTCTTCTAGTTCTTCCTCCGGTGTTCTCATCCAGCATCTCCTCCGCGGCGTCTTCTATCTTCTTCTCCTCGGGCCGCTCCGCACCCATGGTATGGGGGAGGCTCCCGCTCTTCTCTTCATCTTCTTCTCTTCTTCATCTTCTTCTCTTCTTCATCTTCTTCTCCGGGCCGCTCCGCACCCATGCTGGCGCTGTGTGACGCTTCTCCTAGTCTGACGGTTCTTAAATAAAGGGGGCGGGGTCACCGGGTGGCCTCTGACGCATGGTGACTTGATGGGACTTCCCTGTGGCATCACGGGGAATGCCACAGGGAAGTCCCGTCATGTCCCCGCCCCCCGTTAATTAAGAACCGTGAGAAGAGGAGAAGCGTCACACAGCGGGAGCCTCCCTCCATGCCAGCATGGGTGCGGAGCGGCCCGGAGAAGAAGATGAAGAAGAGAAGAAGAGAAGAAGATGAAGAAGAGAAGGAGATGAAGAAGAGAAGAGCGGGAGCCTCCTCCCATGCCATGGGTGCGGAGCAGCCCGAGGAGAAGAAGGGAAGAAGACACCACGGAGGAGATGCTGGACGAGAACACCGGAGGAGGAACCAGAAGAGCCAGAAGAACCAGAAGAAGAAGAAGAAGAAGAAGATGAAGGAAGATAGGAGAAAGAAGAAGCATTTAAATAAAGGAATTGTCATAAACTGTCTCTTGTCATTTTTAACATTTTTGACACTTTTTTAGTGAAATGGTAGGGGTAAGTACCCCCTTACCATTTCACACAGGGGGGAGGGCCTGGATCTGGGGGTCTCCTTGTTAAAGGGGGCTTCCAGATTCCGATAAGCCCCCCTCCCGCAGACCCCCACAACCACCGGCCAGGGTTGTGGGGATGAGACCTTTTTTTTTAAAAAAATTTTGGCCGGGGTTCCCCTTAATATCCATACCAGACCTGAAGGGCCTGGTATGGAATTTAGGGGGACCCCCCACATCATTTTTTTTAAAATTTTGGTTCGGGGTTCCCCTGTGGGGAATTCCCAAGCAGTTTTTATCAATGAACTTCTATGTGTATTGTCGGACCGGCAATGCATTAAAAGCCGCGAGTAGTTTTAAATGACTTTTTTTCCTTTGAAATGTCATTTTGCCGTCAGACTGTTCTAAACACGGGAAACATGCACCCCTTTACAGGCATACTATGGACACCCCCCAGGTATGAAATTTAAAGGGATATTATACTTTTATTGTTTCACTTTAAGCATTATTAAAATCATTGCTCCCGAAAAAACGGCTGTTTTTAAAACTTTTTTTGCATTGATCCATGTCCCCTGGGGCAGGACCCAGGTCCCCAAACACTTTTTATGACAATAACTTGCATATAAGCCTTTAAAACTTTTGATTATTCATGCTCGTGTCCCATAGACTTTAACGGTGTTCGTGTGTTCGAACAAACTTTTTTCCTGTTCGCATGTTCTGGTGCGAACCGAACAGGGGGGTGTTCGGCTCATCCCTAAATGTGACTAAACAGATCCTGACTTTTATTTTAGCACCAAGGTCAGCATGCTAATGCATAGAAATAAACACATAACAGTCATTGATACTGTAGAGTTATTGTAATCACAGGTAAGCAGCGCAAGTTAATAGTCATCTGACAATTAGCACTAGTAGGTTAACCTACCTTAGACACATGTACCGCATGTACCGCCAAGGATCATACCACAACCAAACATCAATACACAGTGAGCCTAGTCTGCAGGGCCAGGCCCTGCGTTAATAGAAAAGGGCTCAGAATCACCTGTTATCAGTCCAAGCATTAGCAATAATGCAGACATAGACTTCAACCTGTGAAACTTTAGTAAACAGAGTGGCCCTATAGACAGCCAGTAAGATTCGCATGTGTGATATATGCTTTTCAGAAATGCAAACTAACAGCATACCTACAGACAATAGGTAAAGCCTGTTTCAGCACAGCACAGCACACCTGCTATCAGCATAGCAGTATTGCAGACACAAACCACAACCTTTCAGAGATGAAAGCTTAACAACATACTTGCAGCAGTGACTGAATATTATTGATTTGTGCATGCTTCCAGTCCAAACAGAAAGTCCAATGAATCCATGGTGTCATGATAAAGGAGCAATCCCTAGAGACCAGATACCTGCACCCCTCTCAAGGATCCTTGTGGGGTGAGGTCTCCCCCATATAGGCGTTCATGTCAGCCTTTACAGCGGGGAGCTCCATTACAGGAGAGGCTCGAACCTGTGCGACTTGGTCAGAAGTGTCTGACAGGTGAGGGAAAAATTTAAAATCCTGCTCTTTCAGCAGCAGCATAACCGGCTGTTAGCAGTGAGGAAAAGAAAAGAGAATACTGGAGGTAGGGAGGAGACCTAATCTTATAGTATAATTGGTCCTGTGATAGGGCAGGGGGCGGAGGCTACCCGTACGTATATGCTGTCATGCTGTGTCAGGAAAGGATTATATGGTTAAGTTTATATTCCACCACGTTGATTGGCGTAAGGAATAGGCAGAACCGGCTGGCCATTATCCCGAAAGCATTCTCCACCACTCTTCTGGCTCTGGCCAGCCGGTAGTTAAAAACCCTCTAATCCGGGGTGAGGGTCCTCATCGGGAATGGCCGCATCAGGTGATCACCCAGCCCAAATGCTTCATCAGGGCCAAAGACGAACGAAAGACCAGCCACGCTGTCTTCCAGAGGTGGCAATCTCAAGCCACCACTCTGGAGCCATCCGTAGAACTCGGTCTGGTCACGTCCACATAAAGAAAATCATATGTCGCCGACATCACCGCCAACATCACAATACTATTAAACCCCTTGTAGTTGTAATAGTATGACCCTGAGTTGGGTGGGACTATGTGGACATGTTTCCCATCTATTGCCCCCCCCCCGCAGTTGGTAAAGTCCCACCGCTGGGCAAATTGGGAAGCCACAGTCTGCCATTCCTGTGACGTTGAAGGAAACTGTGGAGTGAAACAAGAATAAAAATCATTAGGACTTTTGCACATAACATTGCAAGCAGATTAGACACAAACATTCTTGGCCAACATAAGCATAACATTTATTTGAAGGAGTATTTAAAGAAAAAAAATCTAAGGTCCACTTATCAGATTCCTCACCCCCTCTGATGGCCCATTGTAAAAAATTTACGGGGGGGTATGTTTTGGACAGGTAACCGTCTCCACTTCATTGAGAGCTAAATGCATAATTAATGTGTGTTTCTTTGGCCAGCCCCTTTTTTACTTACACTATTGGCAGCCCACTGGACAGGTAAGAAGTGTCATAATCCAAAAATATGAATACACACTGTACAAGTAGAATCACATTTTACATTCTGCAATTACCTATCAAGATAATAGGAGAACAAAACTTTAAACAGTACCATTTGAAAGTTTTCAGGCAGGCCTTGCACTACATGCTTTGGTGAATTCATCCATAAATATGACCACAAAAGAGGTAGGTATAGTGTGTATGGGTTTGGCACAGTCAACAGATAGAGGATTGGTGTCGGTTTACTTAGCAGTTGGGGGGAGGGGGTGTTCCAAATGATTTTGTGACCCCAAAAAAAGCCTCTGGCACTCTGCCTAAATTTAAGGACACAAATAACATTTAAACACATTTTAGGGGGTGTTTAGGGTAAAGCACTACTATGGAGCTGACAAAAAACATTGTTAAGTGACTAGGCTAGGTGTGCATGGGCCCAGGATAGCATGTTGGGGAGGTTAGTAAAGGCAAATATACATGAAGGACAAAAATGGAGCATTAAAAACTTCCAGCATGCATGAGGACAATGAGAGACATTCACAGCATATTACAACCATGGTAATTAGGGAATGATGAAATAAATACAATATATTAGCAAACATTAAATACAGAGAATGTGATGTTAAAGGATAAAACTTACCTTAATATAGTCCTTCTGCAGGACCTGAATGATGGCAGAACAGGTTTCTGGAATAATGATCCCCAGAGCCTAGGGGGAGATGCCTGTCGAGAACTTGATGTCCTGCAGACTTCTCCCTTTCGCCAAATACCGCAACATAGCGACTAGCCTCTGTTCAGGACTGGTGACTTGCCGCATGCAGGTGTCCTGCTTGGTAATATAAGGGGACAGCAAAGCCAACAAACAGTGAAAAACGGGGTCTGTCATGATTCCTGAAATTATCAGGATATAAATAGCACTCACTGAAACCCAGATGCGAACTGACTACATGCACTGAAAACCAAATACAAACCCACAAGCACAAACTGAAGAGCAGTAACGATCTGAAAAGCACGAGGCTGAAAAGCGCAAATTATCTCTCACCAAACTTCTACTAATACGAGATTAGCAGATATAATAGTTTATAGTGCCATTGTACGTGTTGTACGTCAGCGCATTGTTGACAATCAGAATTTCAGACAACATTTGTGCGACCGTGTGTATGCAAGACAAGCTTGAGCCAACATCCGTCGGAAGAAAATCCCAGGATTTTGTTGTCGGAATGTCAGATTGTGTGTACGCAGCATAAGAGTGGCAAGAATGTGGAAATCCCTTCCACAGGCGGTGGTCTCAGCGGCGGGCATTGATATTTTTAAGAAACTATTAGATAAGCACCTGAATGACTGCAACATACAGGGATATACAATGTAATACTGACATATAATCACACACATAGGTTGGACTTAATGGACTTGTGTCTTTTTTCAACCTCACCTACTATGTAACTATGTATTATACGGGTGTTTGCCGTGGTTTGACCACCTGTACATTGAGCATCTGGCGTCCAGACAGTTGTTCATGTTATGTGGTCAATGTCACTGTTTTTGTCTTTTTGATTTTTGTCTTTTAGGCTACGGTTGCTATACTTGCTGGGTCTCTTTGCAAAGTGCCCATTAAAGCACACACCAAGGTCTAGAATTCAATTACCTCCTTTCTTATCAGAGGGAGCTCTACATGATATTTTTTATCCTAAATAAAGTAAAATTATTTTTTTAACCTGAACACTGTATTCTGTATCAATCTTATAGCTGTCTTTTTCCCCATAATTCTTAGTGGGGAGCCTTTTTTGTTCACATTCTTTTTTTTGGTCATGCTCCAGGCTACCTGTTGATTGCAAGTACTTTGTTTGCTGCAAGTATATCCCCCCCCACCGCTGCACCAATCCCTCCATGTTCAGCCTCCCATGGAGTTGGAAGACCCTGAATGTTGGAAGCAGTGGCGTATCTAAGGTGTTACCACGTTCTGTCTGCAGTCCTAGCTGTTCACCAGGTTCCAGAAAAACGGTACAACAGGGAAAGCCATCTTGCTGTTATGACTGTGTTCCATGTCCAACAGGAGAAATTACTAATTAACCTGGAGTCTCCCCCCTGATGCTGAAGCGGGGATAATTTCTGGAAGCGGGTGGCGCTTGTGAGCAGGACCAGGACATTGTCTTCCACTTGTCCCTGCAGAGGGCTATATCTGCAAGCTCGTACGACCTCGCTATACAGGAGGTCCAACAAGTTTGGTAAGAGTACATCCATTACTACTCTCCCGCAACTATTGGTGGCTTGGAAGTGTCCCTATACCTCTCACCTTTTCCAACCTTGATGTGATACACTAAAAGAACAGTTCATCTTCTTCATCCACGTTTTTTTTTTTTTTCCTGTAAATTTCGTTTCTCACGAACTGAATGTGGCGCTTTTCAAAGCGTTTTTTGTTTTCAATCACAATTTTTGAACTTTTCACGTTTTTCTGGTTTTGATATATTTTCTGTCACGGAGATGTATTATAATTTGTAATTTGTCATTTTTGCAACACTGTGGTTTAATTTAGAAGTATATACTACAGCTTTGGGTGGCTTTTTAGGAAGCCTTGTTTTGTTGCAACTTTATTTATGCCAGCGCACAATTTAAGTTTTTATTTTTTGTTCACGTGCCCTCAACATGGGGGCTGGGTGCTTTGGGGTAGGGGGGCTTATCAGAATATGGAAGCCCCCTTTTATAAAGGGGCCCCAGATCCCACCCTCCCCCATGTGACTGAATATGGGGTACATAATATCCCTACCCATTTACCAAAAAATAATAAAAACACAGAGACAGTTTGACAATTCCTTAATTAAAAAATAACATAATAAAAAAAAAACAGTGTCCCCTCATGTAAATACATCATCAATCCTGCCACCCGCCGCCCCCCCAAAAAAAAACTCTCCCGTTGTCCATGAAGAATGGCCGCCTACTGCAGGCTCTGCCGTTTTACAGTTCTTATATAGGTAAGGGCAGGGCCACCTGGTCGGGACAGGCTGGGTATCCCACCTGGTGGCACCACTCTCTTGTGATGTCACTGACCCAGCATGCAATGGCCCGTGAGGTCAGAAGGGGAGCAGTGCCACCAGGCGATGTTGCAAGGTGGCCCCGCCCTTACCTATATAAGAACTGTCAGACAGCAGAGGAGGCAGTGGGCGGCCAGCCTTCATGGCCTTCATGAGAGTAATTTAAAAAGAAATTCAGTTGTGGCAGGCGGGGTGATTGATGATAGATTTTTATCGGGGGACACTTTTTTATTTTTTAATAAAGGAATTGTCAAAAACTGTCTCTGTGTTTTTAATACTTTTTGATACTTTTTTGGTGAATGGGTAGGGGTACCATGTACCCCATACATAATCACATGGGGGAAGGGATCTGGGGGCCCCCTGCCCACATACCCCCACAACCACCGGCCAGGGTTGTGAGGAAGAGACCCTTGGCAGAGCCACCCTGCCCCAAATTCCCCTCCACCCCCATGTTGAGGGCATGTGGCCTGGTATGGTTCAGGAGTGGGGGGGGACTTTCTTGTCCCCCCCACCCCTTTACTGACCTACCAGGCTTCTTGCTCCAGTAAAGGGTCTGGTATTGACTGGGGAGACCCCACGCCATTTTTTCTTAATTTTATTTCAATAGCCAGGTGCCAGTAAGTACAACCGCCAGTCAATTTAAATGTGATTTGATTCAGGCAGACTAAGGGGACCCCCCCCCCCCCCAGGCACTACATTTAAAGAATTTTTTTTATTATTACACTTTAAGCGTCATTAAAGTCACTGCTCCTGAAAATACTATTGTTTTAAAACCTTTTTTGCATTGATACATGTCCCCCAGGGCAGTACCTGAACCCCCATTTTATCATCAATTGCTTGCATATAAGCTTTCAAAATGGGCAATTTAGATTTTTTATGTTCGGTTCCCATAGACTTTATTGTGGTTTGCCATTCCGGTTAGAACTTTTCCCCTGGGAATTTTGCTGTGAACCAAACAGGGGGGTGCTCGGCCATCTCTATTAAAAAGGGGCAGATAGGAGAATTATGATAAACTGTCCTAGCAATGCATCAGAACATAGCAGACCAGAGCTGCTTTCTTAGTTGATTGGACTAGTTCTGCAAGATGAAAGTCTCCAAAGAAAAGTACAAAACGAAGCAACTTGAAAAAGACTTTTCATAGTACTATGCACAAAACACAAAGTGAGGCAGTAAATAAACACCATTGCTTGAAAAAATTGGGTTCAGGAGGAACCAGCTGACTTTTAGTATGTGTGTACTCTTGCCTGTTAAACTACACTGATACTATGACCTGCTTCTATCGAGCAGTCATGATGGCAAACCAGCATTTGATTAGTGCTTGCAGCCAGTATACAGTTTCATTTTAGGCATGAGACTAAGGGAAGAAACATGCAAATTCACACAAGGAAGGCGGGGGGGTCAAGAAAGGGCCAACTTATATAGAAGGGTAGATGACCGCGCTTAGGAGCCTACCTAGGTATGCTGCCTCCCCTGATATAGCTCCCCCGAGGGGTCTATAGATACAAGATTATAATGAGAAGGGGATGGTGGCGCTCCCTAGTTTGGGTAAAAAAGAGTCAGTTGCTGGTGTATACTACCTCAAATGTGGTATAATGCAAATTATTATAAACTATAACATAAAGTGATCCGTGAGCTGCAGGTCCGTGAACAGTGCTTATATCTATTGGTCACTTTAGTGAGGTAATCCGCTATAAGGTTAGCTTATCCCCACTCAGTTGACATTTTTACGCTAGTGAATGTAACACAACATATATATCTCTAAGGTGAATGTAGGGCTACTAGGACTCCATATAAATACCGTGCTTAACAGTCACAAGTGATTATGTGCTTATACCAATTTTAGTGAATGCATACAAAGTGAAATTATATATAAACACTTGTTAAAAAAACATATTTAAGGAAAAACCTTATTAAAGACAAAAGAAAATGGTGTTGGTATACATCTGCATACTGATAGTTCATAAGGTGTACTAAGTCCCGACTCAGGGTTATTAACACAAACGTGTGACTATAAGTGTTTTTTTTTAAAAGAAATCTTCATACACCAATGCATATTAATAGTCCATCTAGTAAATTAGGTCTTCATGCAGGAAGATTAACACAGAAATGGTGACTGTAATGCCGCGTACACACGGTCGGACTTTTCACCTGCAAAAGTCCGACGGACGCCGCCGGACAAAGTCCGGGGGAAAGTCCGACCGTGTGTGGTCTCCATCGGACTTCCGACGGACCGTTTCGGTCGGATTTTTGCGGAAATCCGACGTACTTTAGATTTGAAGCCTGCTTCAAATCTTTACGTCGTACCTCCGCCGGACTCAGTTCCTGACGGAAAGCCCGTTCGTCTGTATGCTAGTCCGAAGGACCAGATACGACGGAGGAGCAGGTTGCTGCATCTCGCTGCAATAGGAAAAACAAATCTTCCTATTGCGGCGAGCGCGGGGCATACCACGGTCGACCACGCCCCCTAAAACGTCACAGTCCCAGCATGCCCAGGGACTGTGACATCATATGGGGGCGGGGTCTCCGCCTATATAAGTCACAACGCAGCCCTCAGAGACCAGTCCAGCCGGAGAGAGCGTCGTGTCAACATCTGGGGGAAGAGAAGAGAAGAGAACACAAGAAGCCAAGAAGCCAAGAAGCCCAGAAGTCCGGACCTCCGCTAGCAATAGAGCTACCTGAAGATAGCGGAGGGGCCGGCCGAAGACCTGGGACACCGGAAGAAGAGGCCGGAGAGCGGAGAAGAACCAACCGGACGCCGGGAGAAGATGAACCGGAGGGACCCCCCGAAGACGGAAGAAGACCCCCCCGGAGCTGTTTAATAAATTATTTTAAAAACCTGTGTTGTGTTTTATTACTGACACTTTTTACCTAGGTAAATGGGTAGGGGTACCATGTACCCCATACTCATTTACATAGGGTGGGGGGCCGGGATCTGGGGGCCCCCTTATTAAAGGGGGCTCCCAGATTCTGATAAGCCCCCGCCCGCAGACCCCGACAACCAACGGCCAGGGTTGTCGGGAAGAGGCCCTTGTCCTCATCAACATGGGGACAAGGTGCTTTGGGGGGGGGGGGCGCAGGGCGCCCCCCTCCCCCAAAGCACCCACCCCCCATGTTGAGGGCATGCGGCCTGGTACGGTTCAGGAGGGGGGGGGGGGCGCTCGCTCGTCCCCACCCCCTTTCCTGACCGGCCAGGCTGCGTGCTCGGATCGGGGTCTGGTATGGATTTTAGGGGGACCCCACGCCGTTTTTTCGGCATAGGGGTTCCCCTTTATAATCCATACCAGACCTAAGGGCCTGCGACGGGGCTCGCAAGGTTTCAATCTCGCCAAAAAAAGCGGCGAGATTGAATTCCTTTTCTAGTCCCGTCGTACCAAAGTTAGGTTCAAAATGAACGGACTTGTCCGTGTGTGGGAAAGTCCGTTCATTCTGAAAGTCCGGCGGAAGTCCGTCGGGAAGACCGGATTCCGGAAAGTCCGGCCGTGTGTAGGCAAGTCCGGCCGTTCAGAAAGTCCGGCGGTAGTCCGCCGGAAGTCTGGCGGCAAGTACGTCGGACCTAGCTTTCTAGAAAGTCCGACCGTGTGTACGCGGCATTAGTGTTTCTAAGGGTTCCACTTGTGACTTAGTGCTCCCCCTCCAGGATCCCCACTCCCCAGATCCCCTCACCCCCACAGGGGTAATGCGCTTGTATTTAAGACCACTACGGTTGCTCCACCATCCTTATCCAAGGGTCTGGGATGTCCCTCCTCCTTTCAGATGATTACTGATGTACTCTGTGGTAGACTCCTCATAGAGGAAAAAAGATGTAGGCTCCCATAGTGTAGTAAAAAAGTACTGGATTTATTGAGATTACAGCGACTGGATTCAAAAATAACCGAACATATTAAAATATAAATTAAAATAATATAAAATTATTCCTGGAGTGCCTAAGCATACCCCAATGTGGCCTAATGATATGTATAAATCCAGTACTTTTTTACTACACTATGGGAGCCTACATCTTTTTTCCTCTATGAGGAGTCTACCACAGAGTACATCAGTAATCATCTGAAAGGAGGAGGGACATCCCAGACCCTTGGATAAGGACGGTGAAGCAACCGTAGTGGTTTTAAATACAAGCGCATTACCCCCGTGGGGGTGAGGGGATCTGGTGAGTGTGGATCCTGGAGGGGGAGCACAAAGTCACAAGTGGAACCCTTGGAAACACTTATAGGGCGTACACACGGTCGAACTTTGTTCGGACACTCCGACAACAAAATCCTAGGATTTTTTCCGACGGATGTTGGCTCAAACTTATTTTGTCTACACACGGTCGCACAAAGTTGTCAGAATTTCCGATCGCCAACCACGCGGTCACGTACACCATGTACGACGAGACTAGAAAAGGCCGGTTCAGAACCAAGTGCGGCACCCTTTGGGCTCCTTTTGCTAATCTCGTGTTAGTAAAAGTTTGGTGAGAGACGATTCGCGTTTTTTCAGACTCGTGGCTTTCAGATCGTTTTCTGCCGTTCAGTTTGTGCTTGTGGGTTTGTATCTGCTCTTCAGTGCGTGCAAGCAAGTTCCGCGTGACTTTAGGTAGTCATTGTATTCTTGTTCGTTCATTACTGTTTTTCAGGTCGCTCTTCACAGGCCTTGCTGTTCTTCAGTGCGTTCTGTTACTTCGTTCTGAGCAGCCGACCGTTTTCTAGCCATGTTTCGTATGCGTACTCCTCGTAGAGTTCGTGCTGTGCGGGGGCTTGGTGTTGGGGTCCTGACCTTGACACAAGTCCAGTCCATGAACAGAGTGGGGAGGAGTTCATGGACCAAGAATTGGTTGCTTCAGCGTGACCAGTTCTCTCATATGCCTTTGCTCCGTGAGATCCGTGAGAATAATCCTGATGATTTCAGGAACTTTCTCCGGATGACGGACCCCGTGTTTCACCATTTGTTGGCTTCGCTGACCCCCTATATTAGCAGGCAGGATACCTGCATGAGGCAAGCCATCACTCCGGAGCAGAGGTTGGTCACTACCCTGCGGTATTTGGCCACAGGGTGAAGCCTGCAGGACCTCAAGTTCTCGACAGGCATCTCCCCCCAGGCTCTGGGTATCATTATCCCAGAGACCTGTTCTGCCATCATCCAGGTCCTGCAGAAGGAGTATATGAAGGTAAGATTTTTATCCTTAAATATCAGATTTTACTGTATTGAATGTTTGCTAATATATTGTATTTCTTTCCTCATTTCCCTAATTACCATGATTGGAATATGCTGTGAATGTCCCCTTTGTCCTTATGCATGCTGGATTTTTATGTAATTATTATTTTATGTCCTTCATACATATTTGCCCTTCAATAACCTCCCCAGCATGGTGTCTCGTGGCCCTATATTCACCTCATGTAGTCACTTAACAATGTATTTTATCAGCTCCATAGTAGTGCTTTACCCCAAACACCCCCTAAAATGTTTGGTAATGTTATTTTAGCTTTAAATTCAGGCAGAGTGCCAGAGGCTTTTTTTGTAACCCTCCCTCCCCCAACTGCTAAGTCAGCTGATACCAATTCTCTATCCTCAATCATCTATCTGCTGACTTTGCCAAACCCATACACACTATACCCATCACTTTACTGGTCAGATTTATGGATGAATTCCCCAAAGCATGTAGTGCAAGGGCCTGCCTGTATACTTTCCAATGGTACTGTTTGAAGTTTTTGTATCCTATTATTATCTTGACAGGTAATAGCAGAATGTCCAAATGTCCTCAAATGTGTACAGTGTGTATTTCTATCTTTGTATTATGACACTTCTTACCTGTCCAGTGGGCTGCCAATAGTGTAACTAAGGAGGTCTGTTCCAAGTAATACCCATTATTTAGGCATTCATCTCTCAATGAAGTGAAGAGGGTTACCTGTCCAAGATTTCCAAACACCCCCTATAATGTTAGAAATGGCCAATGAGAGGGGGGGAGGGGGAATATGATAGGTGTACCTTATACTTTGGCCTTGTTAAATTCCCCTTACTAAATGCTATCTGGAGATTGCCCCAGAATGTTGGTGTTTAATCTGCTTGCCATGTTTCAGAGTAAAAATAGTAATGTTTATTGTTTTTTCCTCAACAGTTTCCTTCCACGCCACAGGAATGGCAGACTGTGGCCTCCCACTTTGCCCAGCGGTGGGACTTTCCTAACTGCGGAGGGGCAATTGATGGGAAACACGTCCACACCGTACCACCACCCAACTCGGGGTCGTACTATTATAATTACAAGGGGTTTAATAGTATAGTGATGTTGGCGGTGGTGTCGGCTAATTACGACTTCTTGTATGTGGACGTGGGGAAGAATGGCCGGATGTCCGATGGTGGAGTCATCGCCCAGATAGAGTTCTACAGGCATCTCCAGAATGGCAGCTTGGACTTGCCAGCTCCAGAGGACAATGTTGAAGGACTCCCATTTGTGTTGGTTGCTGATGAAGCGTTTGCGCTGGGGGACCACCTGATGCGGCCATTCCCAATGAGGACCCTCACCCCGGAACAGAGGGTTTTTAATTACCGGCTGGCCAGAGCCTGAAGAGTGATGGAGAACACATTTGGAATCCTGGCCAGCCGGTTCCGACTATTTCTGACACCCATCCATATGGCGGAGTATAAACTGAACCATATTATACTGGCGTGCTGTGTTCTCCATAACTTTTTAAGGAAACATTCGGCCAACTATGCAGGCCGGAATCCTACATCAAACCACACTGACGGCGCTTGAAAGTGGCCGTCCTGGCTTGCCCTCCCTGAGTGCCCGTGATGTCCGGTTACGCTACCTGGAGTTCTTTGCGGGTAGGGGGGCTATCAATATGCCAGACAATATGTGAAGCCTTTTTATAATAAAAAAAAAAAAGAAATTCTTTGTGGACATTTACTGCTTGTGTTTGTTTTAGCTGACCCTGACATAAATTTTTTGAGTGCAGAAAATGGCGTGATTGTGTAACCTTATACAAAGCACTGTTGGCTGTTATTTCCTAAATGCAAAAACACATTTCACTACAAGTGCACTTGCAACTGCACTGAAACTGCACTTGTAGTGCAAAGAGGATTTGCCCTTAGGAAATAACCCCCATTTTTGCATAAAACAGCAATTACATCACCCCAAAAGTGTTGTAGTGTTGACACAATAATCCACACATTCTTGAGTAAGCAACTTTTTTATACCTGCACAATCACATGTGCATTTACCAAAGGTTTTTAAAACAAACCAACATGTTTGTTGTATAACAATTTTTGCAGTAGCATTATCAAAAATCGAAATGTCCATTTCAGATAAAACAGGCCTGTGTAAAACCAACAAGAAAGCCAAAAAACTTGAACTTACAAAGTTCACATTAGGTAAAACCTGAAGGCTATATCAGACATCAGTATTTAGGAACTGAGTTTGATATAGCGTTCAGATGGGGGGAAATCACCCCTGGAAAAGCCAAATTTGGAAGATGCACACCAATTTATGAATGTCAACATGTGTTATCTGCCATCAGGGGGGATCAAGGGACGTGTTTTGGGGGAGCAAGCCCTTCCTCAACACGACTTTATAATTGAGAAAGGGGTTGCACCCCCAAAACGCGTCCATTGATCTCCCGTGACTTCTTCTTCTTCCTCCTGCTCAGCTTGGGTTTGGGGTATTTCACCTTCTTCCAGAGGTGGGGGGTCTCTGGTCTCCTCGAATGAGGGGTGTCCTCCGAGTCTTTTCTCCCCTATGTAAAACAAAAATGGTATAATTAGCACACAGATATTTGATGGCAGAACTAGAAATTGGAAACATTGCTTGGAAGTGGGGTACAATTGTCTATTTTAGCTGAGTTCCAAGATGTATTTTTTTTATTGGCCTTTGTCAAGCTGCAATACTTTACCTGTTTAGTGCAAGCTTCACAGATGTAGCCCCCCCTATAGTATACACTGGAGCACCTGTGTGCCCCCCTAATAAAAATGGTGTTCTTGTGTCCCACACTAGTGCTCCAGTGGCATTTCATTCTAGTAACAAACCCATCTACACAAACAAATATTTGGCATCCAAGTAGGCCCAAAAAATGTGGGAAAATGCATATGGCCTAAACAATGGTGTTTTAGAGGCCGAAAGAAAAATGTTTGATACGAACGAATAATGGGCCCATGAACATTAAAGTTGCCCTTTTAAACGTTACAATTAAAAAAAGCATATGGAGCAGCACGAACGCAATAAATACAGAAAGAATAGGAACACAGCACAACTACTTACTTTTTTGCAGCACTCTCCAGGTCTTTCGATACTGCTCTGGCTCTCTTAACTTCAGGTCCGACCACCGCTTCCTGAGCTGATCTTTCGATCTTCGTACCCTGAAATTCTTGTGAAGGCTTTTGATCACTTTCGCCATGATGTTTGCCTTTCTGATGTTGGGGTTGGGGTAAGGCCCATACTTACCGTCATAGTCGGACTTCTTCATGATGTCGACCATCTCCAACATCTCTCCAAAGGACATATTTGTGGAATTAAAATGTCTCCTTCTGGATCGGGACGTGTCCGGATCCGGGCTTTCCTCCTCCTCCTCCTCGTTGCTATAATTAGCACACACCTGCTCTAACTCCGCCATGTGCTCTTCACCCACTGCGCCGAACGAAAAGGGGCGGGGAATAGACTAGAAAGAACATCAGGGGCGGGCGGAGTTACACGCATGCGCAGTGTGTATAAAGCGTAACACGCGTGCGTATTACATACGATCTGTGAGCGGAGGAAGGAGCATTGGACGCGCCGATCGTAAGAGGTAAGAGACAAACTTGTGCCTATACTGCTTCTACATTGAAGCCTATATTGTAACAAGATTAGGAGAGTTTTGACTGACATTAGGCTTGTCTTGTGTTGTGTCTTACAGTGAACATGGATATCTTAATGAAAGACAATGACTTCATGTCAGTATTCATAGATATCTTAAGGGAACTGCCCTGTCTGTGCGAGATTAAACACCCCCATTTCAAGAACCAAGCAAAGAGGAAGGTAACACTGGTGCAATTGTGTGAAATTGTGAAGCAGGTGATCCCCACGGCAGATATCACCTATTTAAAGATCTTCATTGGTGGCCTAAGGAGTACATATCTGAGGGAGCGCAAGAAAGTCCTGGATTCACAGAGATCCGGAGCAGCAGATGACATCTATGTCCCCAGGATGTTGTACTACGACAGGCTGCATTTTTTGGCAGGCCAGACTGAACCCAGGCCATCCCTCTCCAGTCTTCCTTCCACGCTTCCTTCCCCCCCGGCTGAAGCTTCTGACGCCCAACCTGGGCCTTCCAGGCCACATGTGGAGGAGCCCAGATTGAGCCAGGTATAGCATTCCTCTAAATATTTCTGCTTGTCCAATCAATTATGTTAACTAGATGTTAGTTGGGAGTACTAATTTAGGATTGTGATTGATGAAGCAACAAGTAAAACCATGTCCCTTTTTCATACACAGGGAAGTCTCAGCCAGGAGGTGGCCGGGACGAGCCGGCTGGCTGATCTGCAGGTCCCTCCACCCCCCTGGAAAGAGAAAGTGGCAGGAGGAGGAGTGCCCTAGAGGAGGCTACCAGAGGACTCTTTTGGAGGGCTACAGAGGTCCTGGGAGCACCACACACCGTGGAGGAGGACATTGCTGCTGTCATTGCATATAAAATGCAGAGGATGGAGGAGGGACAACAAGTCATGTGTGAGGCCCTCATATTGGAGGCTCTTGAGAAAGGTATGAGGGGCCAAATGACAGCTCAGACACACCTTTGCGATGGTCCTCCTCCTCCTCCTGTAGGTCCTCCTCCTCGTCCTCCCTCTCCTCCAGGTCCTCCCTGTCCTCCTCCTCCTCCAGGTCCTACTTCTCCTCCTGCCACATCTCCAACTGCACAGCTACAGCCCGGAAGGAAGCATGAAAGGAAGACAAGAAAGTGAGGACCCTGGATCCAGTCTGGTCGGCCAAAAAATGCAGCCTCTTGTGGTACCACAGCCTGGGGACACACATGTCATCTTCTGCTATCCGGATCTCTGTGAATTCTGGACCAGACTGCCCTCCCTTACATATGGACTCCTCAGGCCACCAATTTTGATGTTCAAGAATTGATGTCTGCCGTGGGGGTCCCAGGCTTCGCTAATTTCTCCTGTTGATCCAGTGTTGCCTTCCTCTTTGTTTGGTTCTGATCCCTTAATAAAGGATTTTTGTTTTGAATTATACTCTCCTATGTGTTTTACTTCAAAAATGACAGTTTGTTTGTGAGGATTCAGGTACATTTCAAATATACAATGTGAAATGAACAAGGGACACCAACACCAAACAATCTCCTGGAGATTAAATAATAAAAGATATCATGGTGTTGGGGTAACTTGACACACAAAACACACACAAAAATATTCTGGAGTAAAAATAAAAATAACATTGAACAAAGATCAGCCTTTGAAAAAATACAAACATTAAATAAAAAAAATGCTTAAAATCCCCAAAAAAATAAAATAAAAAAAAAACATTCTGTCAGATGTGACAACTAATAACAATATATTCAGGGAATCCCAATAAAAAAACAAAAATAAAACTTTGTGAGAAGTGTGTGTGAATATGAGCAGCAAAACTACTTAATTCTTGTCACATTATAAAGAAGAAGAGAGTGCGCTGTACTAAACTATTTTTAACATTGCAGCGTGACGAAAGTGCTGTATCCATTGCGAACGCTAAGTTTACCAGAACGAGCTGTTCCGTCTTGGAATTTCTTTTGAGCATGCGTGGCACTTTGTGCGTCGGAACAGGCCACACACGGTTGGAATTGACGCGATCGGATTTTGTTGTCGGAAAATTTTATCTCCTGCTGTCCAACTTTGTGTGGAAAATGTCTGATGGAGCCCACACACGGTCGGAATTTCCGACAACATGCTCCGATCGGACATTTTCCATCGGAAAATCCGACCGTGTGTACGGGGCATTACAGTCACCATTTCTGTGTTAATCATCCTGCATGAAGACCTAATTTACTAGATGGACTATTAATATGCATTGGTGTATGAAGATTTCTTTTAAAAAAAAAACAATTATAGTCACACGTTTGTGTTAATAACCCTGAGTCGGGACTTAGTACACCTTATGAACTATCAGTATGCAGATGTATACCAACACCATTTTCTTTTGTCTTTAATAAGGTTTTTCCTTAAATATGTTTTTTTAACAAGTGTTTATATATAATTTCACTTTGTATGCATTCACTAAAATTGGTATAAGCACATAATCACTTGTGACTGTTAAGCACGGTATTTATATGGAGTCCTAGCAACCCTACATTCACCTTAGAGATATATATGTTGTGTTAAATTCACTAGTGTAATAATGTCAACTGAGTGGGGATAAGCTAACCTTATAGCGGATTGCCTCACTCAAGTGACCAATAGCTATAAGCACTGTTCACGGATCTGCAGCTCACGGATCACTTTATGTTACAGTTTATACTAATTTGCATTATACCACATTTGAGGTAGTATACACCAGCAACTGACTCTTTTTTAACCAAACTAGGGAGCGCCACCATCCCCTTCTCAATATAATCAAGAAAGGGCCAACTACCCTGCCTGCAGAAACCTGTTAAGAAATTTTGTCTGCAACTACATGTTCCAAATCTAAAACAAGTTTTAAATTAAAATGAATAATATCGCCATCTGTCTGTTTGAGTAAAGCAGCAGCAAAGGCTGCATTTATTGCAAGTACACAGGAGTTGGAGTTCTCCCAATCTGCCCAATCTGCCCAATTCTCCCAATCTGCCTGAGGATCAAAAGAATTTATTGTTTAAAAATATTATTTTAGAGACAGGATGAAGATCAGTATGAATGATGAAGACAAGACTCATGTTTACACTTACAAAATGTACAGTATACCATTTGCACTGGCAATCAAAGCGAAACAGACCTTTTTATGATAGCTAGGTAATGCAGAGGCAAACGAAGGTTTTCAGAGCACGTGAACACTGAGGGAAATTAATTTAACAATAAATGTATGTCTTTACACCCCAATGCATATATGGGGAAATAGCAAGTTTCTGGTGAAATGCTTCTTTGTAATCAAGCCATAACCGACCATTCAAATTTTTGTAAGCTTCAAGAATATTATCTATGTGCTGGAACAGCCAACTACATTTATCTGAACACTTCTACCCTAAATGCTAGCATAGTTACGGAAAGGTTGAAGCTAGTTTTTGAATGGCCTATCAACAGGCTTCCACCGATTTTCTTCCTTATCCTTATCCTTCCTATTACATTTAAAAGAGAAGTATGGGGTTTTAAAAAAAGAAAACCTTATACTTACTTAGCTGGATGCAGCATTGATCTGATGCCACCTCTGCAGTGAAAACTGAGCCATCAAACACAGCTGATCACTCAGTTCTCCCCTCCACTCCAAGGAGAGAGTCGTGACTGTCAGTCAACAGCTCCCTGCTCTGCCATTTGCAGCACTCACTGGAGCATTGGGCTGGGGAGGGAGCAGCTTGCTCAATCTGAGTGGCTGAGCCAGCTGCAGATCCAGGCATGTGGGTGGATCCCAACTCTAAAGTCATGATTTTTCCCCAGCCTGGACTGGGGCTGGGAGTGACTTCAGCTGATAGTGGGCTTTAGCCTTCACATGAGCGTGTGCAATTTTGAAGGGTGACAAGGGTGTAGGTGTAATTTTTTAGCAAATAAATGATGATTTTTACATGTAGGAGAGAAATGTCAGAATTGGCCTGGGTGCTCCAGAACGCCCGAAGGTGCTCCGTGCAAATCTTGATTTTGCAAAGAATTGTGGGGAAAAAATGACAACTTCAAAAAACTCATCATGCATCTTTCTAAATACCTTTGAATGTCTTCTTTCCAAAAAGGGGTCATTTGGGTGGTATTTGTACTTTTCTGGCATGTTAGGGTCTCAAGAAATTAGATACTTAGTACTTAGTACTTAGTACTTCAGATGTGATCAATTTTCAGACATTGGCACCATAGCTTTTGGACTCTATAACTTTCACAAAGACCAAATAATATACACAGATTTGGGTTATTTTTTCCAAAGATATATAGCGTTATAAATTTTGGCCAAAATATACAAAGAAAAATTACTAAGTAATAAGTAAAAAATGCTTTTTTTTACAGAATTTTCGGTCTTTTTTCTTTTATAGGCCAAAAAATAAAGAACCCAGCAGTGATTAAATACCACCAAAAGAAAGCTCTATTTGTGTGAAAAAAAGGACAACAATTTCATATAGGTGCAGTGTTGCATGACTGAGTAATTGTCATTCAAAATGTGAGAGCACTGAAAGCTAAAAAAATTGGTCTGGTTATTAAGGGGTTTAAGTGCCCAGTGGTCAAGTGGTTAATGGTGTTGTGTAAATGGAAACCCAAAGGGGATATCTTACACACCATAGCTTCATTCAATCAGTATTCAGCAATACTCTGAGCTCTGGACCCCAAGTGAACATTATCAATATAAACAGCAGAAAACTGACAGGGGATTCTGTAACTGCATCAGGCCACATTGAAACTGTAGTATTACTTGGAAGTAAATTGTTTTACCCAAAAGTGTTATCTAGCTTAAAGCTCTGCACAAATATGGACATAAAAAAAAAAAAAAAACAACATCAGCTGATTTAGCCAAAACATTAGATTCAACAGTCACAGAGGGAGGAGCAGGATCAGAACACTACTAGGCACAGAGTGAGAATATGAGAATTCAGAACAGTAATTTATTTTCAGGTACTTTTAGTCATGGATGAAATTACTGGCACCCCAGAAATTTTTCCAGAAAATCAAGTATTTCTCACAGAAAAGTATTGCAGTAACACATGTTTTGCTATACACTTGTTTATTCACTTTGTGTATAAAGGAACAAAACAAAAAAGGGAGGAAAAAAAGCAAATTGGACATAATGTCACACAAAACTCCAAAAATGGGCTGGTCAAAATTCTTGGCACCCTTAACTTAATATTTGGTTGCACGCCCTTTGGAAAAAATAACTGAAATCAGTTGCTTCCTATAACCATCAATAAGCTTCTAATGCCCCGTACACACGGTCGGATTTTCTGATGGAAAATGTCCAATCGGAGCGTGTTGTCGGAAATTCCGACCGTGTGTGGCCTCCATCGGACATTTTCCATTGGATTTTCCGACACACAGAGTTGGAGAGCAAGAGATAAAATTTTCCGACAACAAAATCCGTTGTCGGAAATTCCGATCGTGTGTACACAAATCCGACGGACAAAGTGCCACGCATGCTCAGAATAAATAAAGAGATGAAAGCTATTGGCCACTGCCCCGTTTATAGTCCCGACGTACGTGTTTTACGTCACCGCGTTTAGAATGATCGGATTTTCCGACAACTTTGTGCGACCGTGTGTAGACAAAACAAGTTTGAGCCAACATCCGTTGGAAAAAATCCTAGGATTTTGTTGTCGGAATGTCCAAACAAAGTCCGACCGTGTGTACGCCCTATTACACCTCTCACCCAGAATTTTGGACCACTCTTCCTTTGCAAACTGCTCCAGGTCTCTCTTATTGGAAGGGCACCTTTTCACAACAGCAATTTTAAGATCTCTCCACAGGTGTTCAATGGGATTTAGATCTGGACTCATTGCTGGCCACTTTAGAACTCTCCAGAGCTTTGTTGCCATCCATTTCTGGGTGCTTTTTGATGTATGTTTGATGTATTGTCCTGCTGGAAAACCCAAGATCTCGGACGCAAACCCAGCTTTATGATACTGGGCTCTACAGTGCGATCCAATTTCCTTTGGTAATCCTCAGATTTCATGATGCCTTGCACACATTCAAGGCACCCAGTGCCAGAGGCAGCAAAACAACCCCAAAACATCATTGAACCTCCACCATATTTCACTGTAGGTACTGTGTTCTTTTCTTTGTAGGCCTCATTCTGTTTTCGGTAAACAGTAGAATGATGTGCTTTACCAAAAAGCTCTATCTTGGTCTCATCTGTCCAAAAGACGTTTTCCCAGAAGGATTTTGGCTTACTCAAGTACATTTTGACAAACTGTAGTCTTGCTTTTTTATATCTCTGTGTCAGCAGTGGGGTCCCCCTGGGTCTCCTGCCATAGCATTTCATTTAATTTAAATGTCGACGAATAGTTTGCGCTGACACTGATACTCCCTGAGCCTGCAGGACAGCTTGAATTTCTTTGGAACTTGTTTGGGGCTGCTTATCCACCATCCGGACTATCCTGCGTTGCAACCTTTCATCAATTTTTCTCTTCCATCCACGCCCAGAGAGATTAGCTACAGTGCCATGGGTTGCAAATTTCTTGATAATGTTGCGCACTGTGGGCAAAGGCAAATCTAGATCTCTGGATATGGACTTGTAACCTTTATATTGTTGATATTTTTCCACAATTTTGGTTCTCAAGTCCCCAGACAGTTCTCTTCTCCTCTTTCTGGTGTCCATGCTTAATGTGGCACACACAGACACACAATGCAAAGACTAAGTGAACTTCTCTCCTTTTTATCTGCTTTCAGGTGTGATTTTTATATTGCCCACACCTGTTACTTGCCCCAGGTGAGTTTAAAGGAGCATCTAATGCTTGAACAATCTTATTTATCAACAATTTTGAAAGGGTGCCAAGAATTTTGACCACCCCATTTTTGGAATTTTGTGTGACATTATATCCACTTTGCTTTTTTTCCCTCCCTTTTTTGTTTTGTTCCAATACACACAAGGGCAATAAACATGTGTATTGCAAAACATGTGTTACTGCAATACTTCTCTGTGAGAAATACTTGATTTTCTGGAAAAATTTCTGGGGTGCCAACAATTTCGGCCATTACTGTATATATACCGTAGTAATAAAGCTATTCTCTTCTATACGACTTGAAGTATGAACATTAATAGTGTTGTGAGATGGAGAGGCATGCAATGGTTTTGCCACCCTCGCAACCTTTATATGCGGCACTATGCTTAACCTTCCTGGTGGTATGATTATTTCAGATTTTTTATGCTGAAAGCGATACAATTATTTTGTATGGAAATTTGGCGTTTTATATTGTAGGCCTGTAATTCTTAGGAATAACTAACTTAAATGTATCCAAACAAGAGTCAAGTAGACATCACGGGTAAGATAAAGTTTGAAAAACGAAATCATAAATTATTATATAATAAATAACTATAAATAATTATAACAAATAATAATAATAATATAATAATAATAAAAATTATTAAATAATGTAATTAAGTCAAAAACACTGAAATTTGCTCAGTTGCAGAATTGTCGCGGTCATTACTTTCAGTGTTTGATGACGGATTTCCCCACAAATCACTATCGCTCAATTCTGCAAGTGATTCTAATGTATTATCACATCAAGTTATAAAACGCTGCGCTATCAAAATGATAAATATAAATATATAATTAATAAAGTAGTATTGTGCTCTCTCGTGACATGTATAAAATGTCCAAAATACTATACATAAATGTGCAATAAACTTCAATAAATAAATTAATTAATAAGAGTGCTTCAATAAGCCTGTTAAAAATATATATAAATATTCCAAAATATTTGTACAATATTCAAACAAATAATAAATAAATATTTCAAGAAAAAAATCATCCATGCAATTCAGTGTTGCATCCATGCAATGCAGTGCTCTATCTCTGTAATTCAGTGATAGTGCAATTTTCAAACAATATTAGATAAAAAATTCCAAAGAAATCTCATCAATGCGATTCAGTGCTACATCCATGTAATTCAGTGTTGTATCTGTGCGATTCGGTGCTGTGTAGCTTAGTGCTATGATCAAATTAACAGTCCATAAACATTCCAAAATCCATCCATGTGTTTCAGTGAACCAAACTAAAGTGCTGTGTGCTCATTAGGGATGAGCCGAACACCCTCCTGCAAACCGACTGAAAATTTGCACGAACGTTAGAACCCCACTGAAGTCTATGGGACTCAAACGTTCAAAATCAAAAGTGATAATTTTAATAGCTATTTTGCATGGTATTGTCCTAAAAAGGGTTTGGGGACCCGGGTCCTGCCCAAGGGAACATGCATCAATGCAAAAAAAAAGTTTTAAAAACGTCAGTTTTTTCGGGAGCAGTGATTTTAATGATGCCTAAAGTGAAAAAAAAAGTGAAATATTCCTTTAAATATCGTACCTGGGGGGTGTCTATAGTATGCCTGTAAAGTGGCGCGTGTTTTCCGTGCTTAAAACAGTCCCAGCACAATATGAAATTTTTAAAGTAATAAAAGTAATTTAAAACTGCTTACGGCTTTAATGTAATGTCCAGTCCCCGGTTATATGGATGAAAATCAGTGAGACAAACGGCATGGGTACCCCCCCCAGTCCATTACCAGGCCCTTTGGGTCTTGTATGGATATTAAGGGGAACCCCGCACCCAAATTAAAAAAAGGAAAGGCGTGGGGCGCCAGGCCCTCTGAACAGCAGTGTACAGGTGGTGCAAACAAGACAGGGACTGTAGGTTTGTTGTTAAGTAGAATCTGTTTATAATTTTGAACTGGTACATTTTTAAAGTGTAGCTCCAGCCAAAAAAAATCAATTTTTAAGCTTTTTGGAAACCATAGGGAAGGGTTATCACCCCTGTGACATTTGTTTTGCTGTCTGTGCACCTCTTCAGAAGATTTTACCTCACTTTCTGTCCCAATGACAATTGTTTTTTGACAATATGGGGTTTTTAGTGAAACAAGGATTGGTGATAAAGCATCAGTGGAGAGGAGACACGTTTTTCCCATATTAACTCTTATTGGAGTGAATTTCCCTTCCTAGGGGTAGAATTCATCTCACTTCCTGTTGTCTCCTTCCGTTTGCAAGTAGGAGTCGTTTGTAAGTTGGATGTTTGAAAGTAGGGGCCTGCCCTATATACTCTGCAGAAATTGCGGCCTTAGGTGTTGGTGTTGCCACAACACTGTAAGCCCTCACAGTTACTCTTGGTGGGCACAGGAACGGGCTCTGCTGTGAAATATTAGATGAAGAATTGTAATTACATGCCCCTGTTGAACAGGGTCAGAAAAATTGGGCTTTTGGTGGTGGTGGTGGTGTTGTTACAACACTGTAAGTCCTCACAGTTACTCTTGGTGGAAGATGGAACAGGCCCTGCTGTGAAATATTAGATCAAGAATTGTAATTACATGTCCCTGTTGAACAGGGGCAGAAAAATTGGGCCTTTGGTGGTGGTGGTGCTGGTGCCACAACACTGTAAGTCCTCACAGTTACTCTTGGTGGGCGCAGAAAAGGGCCCTGCTGTGAAATATTAGATCAAGAATTGTAATTACATGTCCCTGATGAACAGGGGCAGAAAAATTGGCCCTTAGGCACTGGTGCCACAACACTGCAACCCCTCACAGATACTCTAGGAATGAGCCCTCCTGTAACATATTGCATCAAAAATTGTAATTACATACCCCTGTTAAACAGGGGCTGAAAAATTGGGCCTTAGGCACTGGTGCTGGTACCACAACACTGCAACCCCTCACAAATACTCTAGTTGAGTGAAGCAACGAACCCTCCTTGCAAAATATTGCATCAAAAATTGTAATTACATGCCCCTGTTTAACAGGGGCTGAAAAATTGGGCCATAGTCACTGGTGGCGGTGCTCAGAACCAAAAATATTCTTATAAGCTATCATCATGATCATTGAGGAGGAAGAGGATAGTCACTCAGCATAACAGGATAGTCACTCAGCATCAGCATAGGCAGTCTCGAAGGGATCTGACTTTTCAAAAAAAATAATTTAGTTACATCAGCATCAGGTGCTTGGTAGCTGGTGGTGATCCAAGACTGATTCATTTTTATGAAGGTCAGTCGATTGACCGAGTCGGTGGACAGGCGCACCCTGTGATCGGTTACAAAACCTCCAGCAGCACTGAATGTGTGTTCCGAAAGAACACTGGATACAGGACAGGCCAGTAGCTCAATTAAATACTGTGCAAGCTCTGGCCAGTGGTCTAGCCTCAAGACCCAGTAACCCAGAGGATTTTCATTGGGAAAGGTGTCCAAGTCAGATCTTGCCCCTAGGTATTCCTGCACCATGTAAAACAGACGCTGGCAATGGTTGCTGGAACCGATCATACCTTGGGGCTGCGGACTAAAAAATTGTCTGAACGCATCGGTCAAACGGCCACCTTCTCCACTGCTCCTTCTTTGACTGACCGAAGCCTCAGCAACATGTTGTCCAGGAACAGGAGTTTGTAACCTCCCAGTCTCTGGGAAAGCATTGCACAGACCTTTCTGCAAGGCCTCCTGAAGATGTTTCATCCTCTGCTCCCTCTGTGATGGCAAAATAAGGTCCGCAACCTTACTCTGGTAACGTGGATCAAGGAGGGTTGCCAGCCAGTATTGATCCCTCTCCTTGATACCACGAATACGAGGATCCTTCCGCAGGCTTTGCAGGATCAGGGAGGCCATGCAGCGTAGGTTTGCTGAGGCATTCGGTCTGGAGTCCTCTGGGTCACTAAGGACGACATGATCCACAGCCACCTCCTCCCAGTCACGTACAAGTCCATGTGTTTCTTGGGACTGCAAATGATCCCTTAAAGACTGCTGCTGATGCTGAGTGCCAGGCTCCAGCTCCATGCTGACACAATCCTCCTCTTCCTCCTCCTCCTCCTACTCGTCCTCTTCCTGTGTGATCGACGGCCACGCAGGAACACTGTCTGGATAAAGGGGGCCTTGAGAGCTAAGGAAGTCCTCCTCTTCCTGCCTCTGTTCTGCCTCAAGTGCCCTGTCCATTATTCCACGCAGCGTGTTCTCCAACAGGTGGACAAGGGGGACAGTGTCACTGATGCATGCACTGTCACTGCTCGCCATCCTCGTGGCCTCCTCAAATGGTGACAGGACAGTGCATGCATCCCTGATCATGGCCTACTGGGGAAAAAAAACAAGCTCCCCTGACCCTGTCCTGGTGCCATAGTCGCACAGGTACTCATTGATGGCCCTCTGTTGCATGTGCAGCCGCTGCAGCATTGAGTTCCACCTGGTGGACATGTCACAGATTAGGCGGTTCTTGGGCAGGTTAAATTCCTTTTGGAGGTCAGACAGCCAAGCATTGGCATTATATGACATGTGGAAATGCACACAGACTTTTCTGGCCTGCCTCAGGACATCCTGTAAGCCCGGGTACCTGCCCAAACCACCATACCTGCCTTGAGCTAGCATGGCGTCGAACACCTCTGAACCTGCCCCTGCAGAGCTGACAGAATCTCTGCCCCAGTGTGGCTCCTGTCCCCCAAGCACACCAGCTCAAGCACCGCATGGCATCTTTTGGCCTGCGTGCTTGCATAGCCCCTTGAACGCCTACGGAGCACCGCTGGTTCCGAAGTCAAATCACAGGAAGAGGCCATGGAGGAAGAAGAAGAGAAGGGGGTGGAGGAGAGAGGAGTGGCAGAATCACCACTAGTCGTATTTTGGAGGCGTGGTGGCAGAACAACCTCCAACACTACTGCACCTTGTCCTGCATCCTTC
Source organism: Lithobates clamitans (assembly GCA_037952925.1). NCBI lineage: Eukaryota > Metazoa > Chordata > Amphibia > Anura > Ranidae > Lithobates > Lithobates clamitans. The sequence continues at coordinate 515,299 of JBBGZY010000178.1, read as the reverse complement.
CCAGCTGCCAGAAGAGTCACCCAGTGCGCGGTGAAAGATAGGTAACGTCCCTGTCCATGCCTGCTGGACCATGAGTCAGCGGTAATATGCACCTTACCGCTGACCGCCCTGTGCAGCGAGGCCAAGACATTGCCTTCCACATGCCAGTAGAGAGCTGGAATCGCCATCCATAAGAAAAAGTGGCATTTGGGAACCTGCCACTGAGGAACCGCACATTCCACAAACTCACGGAAGGGGGCAGAGTCTACCAACTGAAAAGGCAGCAGTTGAAGTGCTAGCAATTTAGCCAAGCTAGCATTCAACCGCTGGGCATGTGAATGGCTGGGAGCGAACTTCTTTTGGCGGTGCGGCAGCTGGGGCAGGGAAATTTGCCTGGTACAATCTGACATTGGTGTACCGATAGCAGATTATCCCCAAGTACTTGTCTGTGACACACCTAATTCTACACCTTCATGCCTCTCAGTGCAGGTCTCAGAGAGGATTGAAGGTATAGTGGGGTTGGAGATCCCAGCTGATGAGGAGCAAGGAGAGGTCCTCTTTGTTCTTTGGTGTGGGTCTTTTACGTACGCTTGCCAACGAACTGCATGGCAGGTCAACATATGTATGGTCAAGCATGTGGTGCCCAAGCAGGAGATGTTTTGGCCACGAGAGATACGCTTGAGACATATGTTGCAAATAGCAGCGGTGGGATCTGATGCACTCATCTCAAAAAAGGCCCACACCAAAGAACTTTTGGAATAATGCGCAGAGACAGCAGCGCCCTGCACATGTGGAGCTTTGGGGTGTGCAGCAGTCAGTGTGCTGCCCTTAAGCTGGCCCCTGGAGGGCATCCTGCCTCATTGGTGATGTGCCTCCTCCTCCTCCTCCCTCCTATCAGGCACCCACGTTGAGTCAGTGACCTCATCATCCCCTCCCTCCTCATCACTGGAGCAAAGCTGGCAGTATGCTGCAGCTGGGGGATCATGACTGCCAGATTTCTGTCCTTCTTGGGCACCCCCTCTCTCTGGGCTCACGTTACTGCCTTCCTCTAGCTGGGTACCATCATCGGAGCCTTCAAAACGCTGGGCATCCTCCTGGAGCATGTACCCAACACTGTGGTCTAACAGTTCGGGGGACTCCTCAGGAGGACATGGTGGGGCTAGGGAAGGAGTGACTGATGCTATTGAGCAGAGGGAAGAGGCCGCGTTGGCAGCTGCTTTGCCAGACAAAGAACCCTGAGCCTGGGTGAGAGAGGATGAGGAGGATGAGGACAGCTTGGTCATCCACTCTACCAAGTCTTCCGCATGTTGTGGCTCAACACGGCCAGCTGCCAAAAAAAAGGACAAGCGTGTCCCACGGCCATGGGCTGATGAGGATGCACCGTCTCCATGACCAGCACTGTTGCCCCTAGACACAGAGCCTGCTTGCCCTCTTTTATTGTCTCGTGACTGTCTGCCTCTCCTTGTTGGCCTTCCAGACATACTAATGGCTTGTAGTGAGATGTAGCTGCACAAAGTTGGGATGTACTGTATATATATACTGATACTGCAGCTAGCAGAATCAACTGCCTGCCTGTAGTATTATTAGTATGAGAACACCAGCAATTGTCTTCAGGTAGCTTTAGGTGCACACTGTGCAGAGGACGCAGTACACTAACTGTAAATACTGTAACTGCCTGCCTGTGGTATTAATAGGAGCAGAACAACAGCAATTGTCTCCAGGTAGCTTTAGGTGCACACTGTGCAGAGGACGCAGTACACTAACTGTAAATACTGTACCTGCCTGCCTGTGGTATTAATAGGATCAGAAGAACACCACTAAATTTCTTCAGGTAGCTTTAGGTGCACACTGTGCAGAGGACACAGTGCACTAACTGTAAGTACTGTAGCTGCCTGCCTGTGGTATTAATAGAAGCAGAATAACAGCAATTGTCTCTAGGTAGCTTTAGGTGCACACTGTGCAGAGGACGCACTACACTAACTGTAAATGCTGTAGCTGCCTGCCGGTGGTATTAATAGGATCAGAAGAACACTGCTAATTTTCTTCAGGTAGCTTTAGGTGCACACTGTGCAGAGGACACAGTGCACTAACTGTAAATACTGTAGCTGCCCGCCTGTGGTATTAATAGGAGCAGAACAACAGCAATTGTCTCCAGGTAGCTTTAGGTGCACACTGTGCAGAGGACACAGTACACTAACTGTAAACGCTGTAGATGCCTGCCTGTGGTATTAATAGGATCAGAAGAACACCACAAATTTTCTTCAGGTAGCTATAGGTGCACACTGTGCAGAGGACACAGTGCACTAACTGTAAATACTGTAGCTGCCTGCCTGTGTTATTAATAGGAACAGAACAACAGCAATTGTCTCCAGGTAGCTTTACGTGCACACTGTGCAGAGAACGCACTACACTAACTGTAAATGCTGTAGCTGCCTGCCTGTGGTATTAATAGGAGCAAAACAAGAGCAATTGTCTCCAGGTAGCTTTAGGTGCACACTGTGCAGAGGACACAGTGCACTAACTGTAAATACTGTAGCTGCCTGCCTGTGGTATTAATAGGATCAGAAGAACACCACTAATTTTCTTCAGGTAGCTTTAGGTGCACACTGTGCAGAGGACACAGTGCACTAACTGTAAGTACTGTAGCTGCCTGCCTGTGCTATTAATAGGAGCAGAACAACAGCAATTGTCTCCAGGTAGCTTTAGGTGCTCACTGTGCAGAGGACACACTACACTAACTGTAAATGCTGTAGCTGCCTGCCTGTGGTATTAAAAGGATCAGAAGAACACCACTAATTTTCTTCAGGTAGCTTTAAGTGCACACTGTGCAGAGGACACAGTGCACTAACTGTAAATACTGTAGCTGCCTGCCTGTGGTATTAATATGAGCAGAACAACAGCAATTGTCTCCAGGTAGCTTTAGGTGCTTACTGTGCAGAGGACACACTACACTAACTGTAAATGCTGTAGCTGCCTGCCTGTGGTATTAATAGGATCAGAAGAACACCACTAATTTTCTTCAGGTAGCTTTAGGTGCACACTGTGCAGAGGACACAGTGCACTAACTGTAAATACTGTAGCTGCCTGCCTGTGGTATTAATAGGAACAGAACAACAGCAATTGTCTCCAGGTAGCTTTACGTGCACACTGTGCAGAGGACGCACTACACTAACTGTAAATGCTGTAGCTGCCTGCCTGTGCTATTAATAGGAGCAGAACAAGAGCAATTGTCTCCAGGTAGCTTTAGGTGCACACTGTGCAGAGGACACAGTGCACTAACTGTAAATACTGTAGCTGCCTGCCTGTGGTATTAATAGGAGCAGAACAACAGCAATTATCTCCAGGTAGCTTTAGGTGCACACTGTGCAGAGGACGCACTACACTAATACCCCGTACACACGGTCGGATTTTCCTACAGAAAATGTGTGATAGGACCTTGTTGTCGGAAATTCCGACCGTGTGTAGGCTCCATCACACATTTTCCATCGGATTTTCCAACACACAAAGTTTGAGAGCAGGCTATAAAATTTTCCGACAACAAAATCCGTTGTCGGAATTTCCGATCGTGTGTACACAAATCCGACACACAAAGTGCCACACATGCTCAGAATAAATAAAGAGATGAAAGCTATTTGCTACTGTCCCGTTTATAGTCCCGATGTACGTGTTTTACGTCACCGCATTCAGAATGATCGGATTTTCCGACAACTTTGTGTGACTGTGTGTATGCAAGACAAGTTTGAGCCAACATCCGTCTGAAAAAATCCTAGGATTTTGTTGTCACAATGTCCGATCAATGTCCGACCGTGTGTACGGGGCATAACTGTAAATGCTGTAGCTGCCTGCCTGTGGTATTAATAGGATCAGAGGAACACCACTAATTTTCTTCAGGTAGCTTTAGGTGCACACTGTGCAGAGGACACAGTGCACTAACTGTAAATACTGTAGCTGCCTGCCTGTGGTATTAATAGGAGCAGAACAACAGCAATTGTCTCCAGGTAGCTTTAGGTGCACACTGTGCAGAGGACGCACTACACTAACTGTAAATGCTGTAGCTGCCTGCCTGTGGTATTAATAGGATCAGAAGAACACCACTAATTTTCTTCAGGTAGCTTTAGGTGCACACTGTGCAGAGGACACAGTGCACTAACTGTAAATACTGTAGCTGCCTGCCTGTGGTATTAATAGGAGCAGAAGAACACCACAAATTTTCTTCAGGTATCTTTAGGTGCACACTGTGCAGAGGACACAGTGCACTAACTGTAAATACTGTAGCTGCCTGCCTGTGGTATTAATAGGAGCAGAACAAGTGTAAGGCTGACCGCAGGTCAGCCTGTAATTGTAGGAGGAGTCAGGCTGCATAAAGCCTGCCCTCATTTGCCTCCTTCCCTGTGGTCGTAGGATCTCGTGTCTGAGTTGGGATGGTCAGAAGGGGGTGGAGGTGTGGCTCGTTTCACGTCACTTCTGGGTCCATTGCGGAGCGACGGTCGGCTGCTACAGTGGTTGCAGCGGCGGTTTTGCTCTCGGTGCTCACACCAGGCACCACCTGGGAGACCGCCCGCCCACTTTCGTATCACCCCAGGGATATTTGGCTCCACAAGGGGGCCGCCTGCCTGCTTCTCCCGGTGTTCACACCGGGGGGAGGGGGGTGTTCAGCCACCCTCTGCTCCTCTCCTGGTGCTGCTCCTGTTCCATAAGGGAGCCGCCTGTCAGCTCCTCCGGGTGCTCACACCGGGGGGGTGATCGGCCACCTGTCTGCTCCTCTCCCTGTGCAGATCCAGCTCCCGGTGCTCACGCTGTGGGGGAAGGTCAGCCACCCGCCTGCCTGCTCCTCTCTCCCTATTGGCAGTTATGAGCAGAATGGGGATTATGTCACTGTTTTTTTTACAAGTAACAGCTGTTTTGCAAAGGTATTAATGCGAATGGGGGTGTCCATGGTACAGTTTGCAGACAGGGCAGCATGCAGGTGCTGCCTTTTCACCTACATGGGGCCACGCTACTAGCACCCGGTTACCTCATGCCACGCATGCATAAGCGCAGGGTTCAGGGGTTAATTCAGGCTGTGGGGTTGTCATGACACTTGCTCATTGCCTGTCATCTCATTATATTCTGTGAGGGTCCTTTGGGGGCATGCAATTTACGGTTTCTCATGTAATTTATGGTTTCTCATGCATTTTATGGTTTTCATGCGATTTACGGTTTCTCGTGCATTTTACGGTTTCTCATTCATTTTATGGTTTTCATGCAATTTACGGTTTCTCATGCATTTTACAGTTTTCATGCGATTTACGGTTTCTCATGCATTTTACGGTTTCTCATTCATTTTACGGTTTTCATGCAATTTACGGTATCTCATGCATTTTACAGTTTTTCATGCAAATTTACGGTTTCTCATGTAATTTACGGTTTCTCATGCATTTTACGGTTTCTCATGCATTTTACAGTTTTTTATGCTTTTTACGGTTTCTCATGCATTTTACGGTTTTCATACAATTTATGGTTTCTCATGCATTTTATGATCTCTCATGCTTTGTTACGGTTTCTCATGCAATTTACGGTTTCTCATGAAATGTACGGTTTCTCGTGCAATTATGGTTTCTCATGCAATTTGTCACTTCTTATGCCTATTCATGTTTTTCTTACATTTCCCATGTTTCTCACGTTTCCCATGGTTCTCATGTTTTCCCATGGTTCTCACGTTTTCTCATGGTTCTCACGTTTTTCCATGTTTCTTACGTCTTCCCATGTTTCTCACGTTTTCCCATGCTTCTCACGTTTTTTCCATGTTTCTCACGTCTTCCCATGTTTCTCACGTTTTTACATGTTTCTTACGTCTCTCACGTTTCCCATGCTTCTCACGTTTTCCCATGCTTCTCATGGCTTCCCATGTTTCTCATGTTTTTCCATGTTTCTCACGTCTTCCCATGTTTCTCAGGTTTTTCCATGTTTCTTACGCTTTTCACGTTTTCCCATGCTTCTCACGTTTTCCCATGTTTCTCCCGTTTTCCCATGTTTCTCTCGTTTTCCCATGTTTCTCTCGTTTTCCCATGTTTCTCTCATTTTCCCATGTTTCTCAAGTTTCATGTCATATGCTTTTTTATTCATGGCTTTTCGTTCACTGTATTTCCGTTAGCTAGTTCTCACATTCAGGGTCTGTCACATCTACAGATCCATACGGGCTTAGGTTTCGTTTTAATTGATTGTTGTCCCACAATCTTCCCACCTGTTTTCCATACGTCATACGTGCACGTTCACCATTACACCTTTACTACTACCCACCACAATCTGTGGGTACCTTAGCCCTGAGTGTTCAATTTAATTTCCTGTCCTGGTGCTGCAGGTTGCTCTGGCTCGCTTACTGCATACAGTAGGGGGGTGTCGTCATCAGGTTCACATTCTTGCGCTCTTGGTCTTGTCATTTCTGCACCCACATCATCACACTTGTCAGGTACCAGGGGTGTTATGTCATGGGCTGGTTGTCTGTAATTTCATCTGGTTACTTTCACACAGCTGGGTTGTCCATGTTCTGCCACTGCAGGTTACCCGTCACGTCTATGGGTTTAACAGATTGAAGTGATCGTTTTTAATTGGCTTGTTCGGTGGCAAGTCTCCTCATCTGTTCTTACGCTGCTTATGTATTTCGTACAAACTCACGTTTCTCATGCAATTTACGTTTTCTCATGCAATTCACGTTTCTCATGCAATTTACATTTTCTCATGCAATTTACGTTTTCTCATGCATTTTACGTTTTCTCATGCAATTTACGTTTTCTCATGCAATTTACATTTCTCATGCAATTTACGTTTTCTCATGCAATTTACGTTTCTCATGCAATTTACGTTTCTCATGCAAGTTACGTTTCTCATGCAATTTGTTGTTTCTATGCTAAACTCACATTTTTCATGTTTCTCTCGTTTTCCCAGGTTTCTCATGTTTTCCCAATGTTACTCTCGTTTTTCATGTTTCTCACGTTGTTCATCAATTCACGTTCTCGTGCTACCGGCGTTTCTCATGTAGTTTGCCGTTTTCTTGCAGCCTCTGTTCTCATGCTGCTCACGTTTTCGTCAGCTCGCACTATACATGTGTTTCGTTCCTTCACGCAGCTTACGTTCCTGACGCAGGTTTCTCAGTCTGCTCACGTTTCTCTTGCAGTTCATGTTGCTGTCCCAGTGGTGTGTCATTTCCACTCAGTTCAAGGTTACTATTTTCATCATTTTGCGGGGTACTGTTCATATGTTTTGTCCTCTCGGTTGAGTTGGTCGGTTTTAATTGGCGTGGGCAGCAGCAATTCTTATCATCCAGGTTACATTCTTATCTCGGTTCTGTTTTATAAATTTACATCTTACCACTTACTTCAGCACCTGGATACGTTTTCAGGTTGCAAATTCCGGTTTTGCAGGACATGTCTCAAGCAGCGGATGTTGGGGACTTTGCTTCTATCCCTCCTCCAGCTAGTTGGGTCGGAGCACAGTAGCTCACCCTCTCTCAGTACCTGGTCCATCCCAAGGCTTCATTTTTTCACACTAGGCTAGCATCAATTCTTGACTGGATGGCAGTATTCCTACGCAGTGGATTGCTTTCCGGGCTTCGGAGCGGAAAGACCAGTTTTTTAAGTTACTGTTCTCTTGCTCGTCGAGCGCAAGTGCGGAGTAGGTTACCCAGCGGACTGCGGTTTCTTCCCTGTTCCAAATGCACACTACCTTTTATTTCCTAGCTACGTCCGACCAGGATTGGCAAAAGTATGGAACTATTGGTAAGTCAGCCTATGGCAGCTCCAGCCGCCTCTACGCGCTCAGGGGCTTTAGTGGATTTCGGAACCTTCTCAGTGCCTAGGCCAGTACCAGTAGGCTCAGGTCTCTGACGCAGATGCTGGCATCACGCCTTCTCTTCAGTTTCCAGTATTTGTGATGGATTGGGTTTCTATTTGGCTGACGCAACAGCCTTGATCGTTTAGTCTTTATTTTGAATACCAGGAAAGCTCATGACACTGCTTGGGATGTTTTCCAGTCAAAATTTTCCCAGTCCTGACGGTTAACATCCAGTTCCTACTTGATTTTTATTTTTTTGCCTTTTTTAACTCATATCGGCCTACAGCACTATCCGGGCGTATCTGGCTGGGACTCAGCTTTTTATGTTGTTGTTAGACCCCGACAGGCCTTTCTTTATTTTCTGCGCACTCTATTTAAACTGTCCTCAGGAAACCTGAAGAGTATCCCTCCTGCTGTGCTCAGCAGACTTCTCATCATGGGTCATATTTTCGTGTTGTATCTGTCATGCTCTTAAGGTCTCCTTTGCGTTAGGTACCAGCTTGGTGCTCAAGGCAGGGGGTCCTGAGGCCAGGAGAGTTGCTCTTCTGGCCCAGGGTCTCACTTACTTTTGGCCAAAACAACGGTTTTGCACCCTGGCCTTTTCTGTTTACATCTGCATGCTCGCAAAACGCAGCAATCGGGTGGCGGCACTGTCAGGTTTTTGGAGCCTGGCAAGGCGTGGTGCCCGGTGTTGGTTTAAACCAGCTCGGCAGTGCTACATCTGATTAACCCAGGGATAGTCCTCGGTTGCCTTTTCCTAGTGCTCCCCTCTCCGTAGCTCAATGCATACTTCATTGCCGCCCCTTTTTTGGCCAATCGGGGTCTGGACCCTAAGGCATACTTTGGCATTCATTCAAGATAGGAGCAGCTTCTGTGAATTTGTGCCAGGGGGCCCCGGCCCTTATTTGGTATTTGGGTAGGTGGAGGTCATCTTGTTTCTCTGGGTATGTCCCAGAGCCACTTTTGAGATGCCAGAAGCGGTTGTCAATTTGGCAGATTGTACGTTAATTCAGTGGGTAATAAATCTGGCTGCCAAAGCTTTCATCCTACTGGGTTTATTTTTGCCCCCTTTTAGGCATACTGACCACGTGACCCAGGCACACTTCAGGTCTATGTTCTCTGTTGCTCTTTGTTCCTTTCCTACACTATCCACAGATTGACTCAGAGTACAAGTGTAAGGCTGACTGCAGGTCAGCCTGTAATTGTAGGAGGAGTCAGGCTGCATAAAGCCTGCCCTCCTTTGCCTCCTTCCCTGTGGTCGTAGGATCTCGTGTCCCACCCACCCATTCCCTTTCTCTTTTTCATTTTATTTCATTTCATACTTGGGTATGCCCCCTTTTAGGCATACTGACCACGTGACCCAGGCACACTTCAGGTCTATGTTCTCTTTTGCTCTTTGTTCCTTTCCTACACTATCCACAGATTGACTCCGAGTACAACAGCAATTGTCTCCAGGTAGCTTTAGGTGCACACTGTGCAGAGGATGCACTAGACTAACTGTAAATACTGTAGCTGCCTGCCTGTGGTATTAATAGGATCAGAAGAACACCACTAAATTTCTTCAGGTAGCTTTAGGTGCACACTGTGCAGAGGACACAGTGCACTAACTGTAAGTACTGTAGCTGCCTGCCTGTGGTATTAATAGAAGCAGAACAACAGCAATTGTCTCCAGGTAGCTTTAGGTGCACACTGTGCAGAGGACGCACTACACTAACTGTAAATACTGTAGCTGCCTGCCTGTGGTATTAATAGGAGCAGAACAACAGCAATTGTCTCCAGGTAGCTTTAGGTGCACACTGTGCAGAGGACGCACTACACTAACTGTAAATACTGTAGCTGCCTGCCTGTGGTATTAATAGGAGCAGAAGAACACCACTAATTTTCTTCAGGTAGTTTTAGGTGCACACTGTGCAGAGGACACAGTGTACTAACTGTAAATACTGTAGCTGCCTGCCTGTGGTATTAATAGGATCAGAAGAGCACCACTAATTTTCTTCAGGTAGCTTTAGGTGCGCACTGTGCAGAGGACATGGTGCACTAACTGTAAATACTGTAGCTGCCTGCCTGTGGTATTAATAAGATCAGAAGCACACCACTAATTTTCTTCAGGTAGCTTTAGGTGCACACTGTGCAGAGGACACAGTGCAGTAACTGTAAGTACAGTAGCTGCCTGCCTGTGGTATTAATAGAAGCAACAGCAATTGTCTCCAGGTAGCTTTAGGTGCACACTGTGCAGAGGACGCACTACACTAACTGTAAATACTGTAGCTGCCTGCCTGTGGTATTAATAGGAGCAGAACAACAGCAATTGTCTCCAGGTAGCTTTAGGTGCACACTGTGCAGAGGACTCACTACACTATCTGTAAATACTGTAGCTGTCTGCCTGTGGTACTAATAGGATCAGAAGAACACCACTAATTTTCTTCAGCTAGCTTTATGTGCACACTGTGCAGAGGATGCACTAACTTGTAAATACTACAGCTGCCTGCTGTACTGTACTAATAGGATCAGAAGAACACTAATTTTGTTCAGGTAGCTTTAGGTGCACACTGGGCAGAGGAAACACTACACTAACTTGTAAATACTACAGCTGCCTGTGATACTGTACTAATAGGATCAGAAAAACACCACTCATTTTCTTCAGGTAGCGTTAGATGCACACTGTGCAGAGGACGCACTAACTGTAAATACTGTAGCTAATATGACTAATAGGATCAGAAGAACACCAGCAATTTTCTTCTGGTAGCTGTAAATACTGTAAAAACACCTGACTGCCTGTCAGTAGTAGGAAGAGAGTAACAGAAATGGATCTAGCTAAACTGAATACAGTATATATATATATATATATATATATATATATATATATATATATATATATATATATACAACACCTAGGATGTATATATATACACAATACACTGTAAGTGCAGCTAACTGACTCGCCTGCCTACTCTATCTAACCTAAATCAAATGACACTGTCTCTCTGTCTATCTATCTCTCTCTCAACGCCGGAACACACTACACAGGGCCACCCTGGCTTTGGCCAATTACGGCTCTCTGTATAGACGGCGCTGTGATTGGCCAAGCATGCGGGTCATAGTGCATGCTTGGCCAATCATCAAGCAGCAATGCACTGCAATGCCGCAGTGAGTTATGGGCTGTGACGCACCACTTGAATTTGGCGCGAACGGCCCATATTGTTCGGAATTCGGCGAACGACCGAACAGGCAATGTTCGAGTCGAACATGCGTTCGATTTGAAAACGAAGCTCATCCCTAGTGCTCCCCATCAGGTGATAGCCCCTCAGATATAAGTGCTCATAGCATAAAACCTTTTAGAATAAAAGTGTGCTGCGGGAACACCAGAAGGAAAGCAGCTCATTTAAATACACATAGCACTCTTTTGCACACGTGGACACTTGGGGGTTGATTTACTAAAGGGAAAAAGACTGTGCACTTTGCAAACTGCAGTTGCCCTCTTCAAGAGCAGTTGCTCCAGAGCTTGGTAAATGAGCAGAAGCTCTGCTGACGTCTATCATCCAATCATGTGCAAGCAAAAATGCAGTTTTTTTTAATTTTCCTTGCACGGGATTGGGTACTCTTTGCAGCCTTGCCAAAGAGTAGGTGAAGCCTTACCTCATTTACTAAGCTCTGGAGCAATTGCACTTGCAGAGGGCAACTGCACTCTGCAAATTGCACAGTTTTTTTTTGCCTTTAGTAAATCAACCCCTTGGTTTTGAGTAAAAGGTTACTGAGCACTTTGATTCACAAATCTTTTATTATGCACTTCTGGAGCACTGGGACCTTTAAATTGCTGTTCATGTTTATGAATTGTTTATACAACTTTTTGGATATTGGGTTGTAGTCTATGAAATGTGCACTATTATGATTTTTTTGGTGAGTTTTACTGTTATTTATTAAGCATAGCACTGCACAAGTTTTGGGTGCAGCATCTGGGTAAGCTAAAGGGGCACAGGTGCACAAGAAAAGTTTTGCCTAGATACTATTAGCAGATAGTGATGGCAAATACCTCAGAGAAGGCAGAGGGAATTCTGCAGAGACATCATCACAAAAAGGGTCTATTGATTTGTTCTTCGGGGGGGTTCCTTTTTCCTATTCCACAGGTAATAGCCCTCTGTGTATATAGTGCTTTTTATATGGTGAACACAAAACAAATATGACAAAATGAAAAAACACAGTGGCGCTATAATGCAAAAATAAATATAACTAAACTTTCCTTTAAGGAGATATTGTGAAAAATAAATATATATATATGTTCAAAATTCAATATGTGACCACCAAGTGACAAGTGATTAAAACATATATCAAACATAAAGCATATCAAATAAACTGCTAATAAAAAGTCCTTAAAGTGGTGATTTCTTCTTAAACTTCCACCATACCCGAGTGTTCGGTGATCCCACTCCCTATAGAAATCCACTCACCGACTTCTAATGCCCACACTCTCATGTAAGGCTCAAAAGTTTTTTGACCGCACCAGAAGGGTCACAGCAGAAATCCAAAAACCACAATCGTGTGCAGGGATCGTTCCACAGTTCGTGGATGGGTCTTTATCCCAAGGTTTTAACAGTCCTTGTTGATTATTTTAGCAGCCTCCAGCAAACTCACGGTTCTCCAAGACAGATGTATTCACCAATTCCTCCTCACCCGGGTATATATATATATCTATATATATATATATATATATATATATATATATATATATATATATATATATATATATATATATATATAGATATATATATATATCTATATATAGATATATATATATATCTATATATATATTTCACAATATCTCCTTAAAGGAAAGTTTAGTTATATTTATTTTTGCATTATAGCGCCACTGTGTTTTTTCATTTTGTCATATTTGTTTTGTGTTCACCATATAAAAAACACTATATAAATTAATTTGACCTAAAAAAGTGGCAGCTTTAGAATATATTTCACCTGTTATAGCCCTAGGCGCAGTGGTGGTAAGCTAGTTAAAAAGGAGGCAGTATTACTTGTATTACCAAACGGTTAAAATAGCCCTCTGTGGTAAAGGAGACTGTAAGCAAGTGCTCTTTGTCTTTTGCTATTGTCAGTAAACAAAACATAAATTGCTTCACTTCCCAGTGTACCAGAAATTGCATCACAATGACAAAGATAAAAAGAAGGTTGGTAAGTAAAAAAAAAGCTGCTTTTTCATGGATAGGGTGGATAGATTATTATTATCTTAACTTCTGGTTGAAATGTTCTCATTTCTTATTTCCCCTTTAGTTAACTCAGTGTAGCTTCTTCTGTGGCTTATTTACTTTACATGGTAAAATAAAAAAAATAAAAAGTCTGATTTACCACAAAACTACCATTTACGCCATCAATTACATTTTTCAAAATTTTGTGTAAACTCTGAATTTCAATAAACTGTTTAGGCTAAATATGCTGTATGAGTCTTTTTATTTTTCTTTATTTAAATGATCTGTTTCCTGGGGTATATTGTGAGCATTTTACTTTATTTCATTTAGTATTATTTCTATTTGTGTTGTTTCCCTTTTTCAGATTTTGCTACTTGTGTACTGTACTTTTTCATCTGTTTTGTATTTCTCTAAACAAATGTAAATGATTACCAGAGACTAGATATGTGAAGGAAACTTGATTAACTCACAAGATCTATTTTTTAGCCCTTGCCATAACCTACCAAAAATCACCCTTGCCTTCCTTGGTTGATTCCAATGGAATGTGCCAAAATAGCAAAATTATGCCTAAATCTCCATTTTTTTCCCTACTATTTTAGGTAAATGAAAGCTCAGTTTACTCAGCTTTACTCTTTACTCATTTATTTTATGTTTAGTGCTAATGGGAACTTATATTGATACTATTTTATTGGATCAGTAATAGATCAACATATTTATTTTTCATATAGCAATGTCTTTTTTTATAAAGTAATGCACTTTGTATTGTGGTGTTTTGCTTTTGCATCTTACACATACTGTATGTAAATACTGTGTCTTCAAGCTTTGCTTTTTTGGTAATATTTTGTTTTTCAGCATCTTACAGAAGTGTTTAAATTGATTATGCTAACATGACAGCACCTAGGGCATCACATTTCAGTTAACGTTAAAATTAAATTTATGAGAAATTCAATCTTTTATCTTTGATAATTGATTGACAGATACAATTCAAGCTGCTTTCTGTACAAGGTCTTCGTTTGCACAAAACACTTTCAAAAGCCTTGTATACAGTACATAGCTTGTCCTTGTACTGCATGGTGTCATTTAAAATACATTTTTGCTGTATGGAAGCAATTATAGTTATAAATGGAAAAAGGGTTACATGCAGCTCAGCAAATTACAATGAGTTTACATGTGCATCCTGATGTTTTCTTTTTAATCCTTGAGATAAAGGAGGAATCAAGGACATTTTATTCTCCTTCTTGGCCGGCATAAAAACATGAACCCGTATATACTTTTTTATGTTTCACCTAATTTTAAGTTTAAATAAATAGTAACCCCTTAAATTATGCCTTTAAATTAAACAAGCAAAATAGAAATTAAATAAACAAACTATTTTCTATTTTCTCATCCCTGTTATGGGATAATGTACTGAATTACATTCATTTAAAACAAATTTGCTTGCTTTAAATGTAATAGTAATAAAATAAATAAATAATAATAATAAGTATCAATCATAATACCAACAATACAGTCACACTAGTTAGACATATTTTTAGGATAAATTTTGTTAAATATACCAGTTTTAAAAGGGATCTATTATCTATCTATAATGAGAAATTACTTTTTTCTGACTCCCTTATACACTTACTAATTCAAAGCCTAAGTCTACCTTAAGCAATAAAACAATTAGTGGATCCCCAAGCTCAAGCAGCTCTGACTGTTATGTTCAGCCAAATTTAGGTATTGTCCCCTGCAGACTTGCCATTCAGACTCTTATGCTCAACATCTCTTCTAGGTTGAATGATGCCTATCATCTTTCAACCCACCTCTTTTAAGGCCCAGGGCATCAAAGATTGGAATTACAGGAGCATGTTGCAGAGCGGCATAACATCATTAATGATGCAGAGAGTGACACAACATAAGATCACCACTGGAGGAAGAATGGGGTCAAGAAGATCTGTGAAATGACTGAATATGGCTAAAAGAACCTTGAAAAGAGCTATGAATATTGATTTTTTTTTTCTTGGTTGCAGGAATGGTTCACAGGAGAAGAGGGGGTATATGTATAAGGGAGTATCTGAGCTGGAAGTAAAGCTTTACAGGCTAAGTTCACCTTTTGGGAAAAAAATATAAATTTGCACATATTTTTACAAGAAAAAATGCATTTATTTTTCTTGCAGAAGCTTACAAAGCATTGCACCCCTGAACAGTGGGTCAGGGGAGCAATGCCAGGATCCTGCAGACAAACCCTGCAACTTTCAGTTCTGATGCCATATCACTGCATGATTCCGGTCCCAGCAATGGCTGTCTATAGAAGTAGAGTGGTTTTGCATTGATATATCAGTCAGTTTGTTTGGCATGCTATGTATGTGATTCTCATTGTGCAATAAATATTACACTATTACTATCTTTGCTGGCTCTGGTGTGAGCTCTATTTTCTGCAGCTTGGATCTAGACATGTGCATGATGAAAAAAGTAGTTTAGTTTAGTTTGATTCGTTAATCTAGTTATTTAGTTTAGTTAAATTTGGTTGATTCGTTCAATTAATTTTCGGAATTCGTATTCGGAATTCGTATTCGGAATTTTAGAATTTTCTTTGAATTTGCCTATTTTACTTGATTTGAAACGATCAAATAGATAAATATTTAAATATTTGAATTGGTCAAAACAAAAATGTTATATTGTTTTCAATTCAAATGCAGCAAAGTGAACAAACAAAAGAAAAATCTTCATCAAATGATTACAAAGACTCTTTGAATCACCTTTGGCTTAACAAAAACAGGATTATTTCAAAATGGTACTCTAATAACACACACAGTCTTTGATTTCAGCAATATGTGCAGTGAGAATTTGACTGGAGTTCAATATAAAATTTGATTCGAATTTCAGTCCAAATTTCCGAAATTCGGATGAATTTCGTTACGTTACCCGGAGCATTCGGAAAAATTTGTTTATATTGTAATTTGGGTATTTGGGTATATCCAATCACCAAATAAAGAAAAGTTTGTCCAAATATTAATTTGGAACTAAACGAACCGCACATGTCTACTTTGATCGGTGCTGGGAACTAGTGAAGAGAGCACTGTGGATGGATGCATAGGCTACCTGGGGTGACACCCACCTATAATGACATGCTAAGTTTGCTACACATTTTTTAGCATGTTTTTTGGTTTCTGCTCATTTCATAAAGTGATAGCTGATACTTTTTTTTACACTGGGAAGGGTCTAGTAACAATCTAAAACATTGGTGGGAATTATAATACGTTTTTTGAACTATATAGAACTTTTTTTGCACTTTATCAGTACTTTATGCACTTTTATACATATATACTTTATTTTTAGTGTGATATTATACTCCACTTTAGAATTGATGTATTTATATTCATGTTGATTTTTCCACTTTATTTTTATATGTGACTAATTTGTGCACTTTGTGATTAATTGTTGCACTCTGTGTGGTGCTGCAGGTTATTATCTTTATGGTTTCATAGGGTTTTTGTATATCAGCCTTTTTGCTAGCAGCCTCTCTTATCACAGCATGAACCTTATATTAAATATATTGATACAGGCTAACTGTTTACAAGCTGTGGCCACGTGGGCAGACCCCCACTATTTTCAAAATGTGACAGCGGATGTAGGGAGAAGAATCCCCACCCACTGTCACAGAGAGGGTGGAATCAGGGGTGCAGGGGGGCTGGTCTGGAGCATGTTATATGTTACACTTGAATCATAGGTGTAACTTGTAACGTGCTCTGAAAGGTGAACCTATCCTTTAAATTCCCACTAAAAATAATCAGTAGGAACATGTCAGCATTTCCTAATCATGATACTACTTGAAGTAAAAAGTACTTTTGCTTGGCACGTATAAGAAAAAAAAATACCCCTAAGTTCACTGACTAGGTGGCCTAGATCAGGTGATCATTGGAGATTAGTAATTTGAGATCAAATTCTCAACCACAAGACTCATTAAGTTGGTTTGGAATACTTACACAATTTTGTCTTTATTGCAATGATACCAGCTTTCATTAAAAATGTTATTAGATTTTGTCAAGCTTCAGTAAGTTAGTATTAATTTCAAACATTCAGTTAACTTAAGGGAGATAAAAAATACACTGTTCCCTTAAAAGAACCGCACAGTAAAGAAAACACAATGCCATTGCTTACCTTTTTTTTAAATGCCTGACTATAAACCCAAATATATGCCTTTAATAATATCTGATTTACAACCTGCAAAAAGTATGCAAGAGTTCACTAGATCCAGACTAATTGCAGGTAAGTTACTCAGATAGGGTTAAAGCCCAATATACACATGCAGCCCTTACAGTTTTCTCAGTACAGATTACTTTTAATTTGAAGCTAGAATACAGCTTATATGATAACCAAATGGCAATCACTCTCATATAAAATAAACAATATATCTGTGGAAATAGTCCATAAATAGTCCATAGTCCATAAATAGTCCATCTTGCGAATGTTTAGCAGTAATATGTAGTAGTACTAGAAGTGCTAAAACACCAAAAAAAAACCTTAAGATGGTACATATGATTAAAAATAAATTGTATTAATATGTACAATATAAAGAGCATAAAATATTAATAATTGTATCTGTGCACAGGACTGTGGCTTAAATAATATTGATGTTTGTAATGATAGTCGAGAGCTGGTTTTGGAAAATGCGTGTCTGCCGACACAGATTAGAAGTACATTAGTGTCCAGTAATTGTGACTTATTCTGTGACTTTAGGAGATATAAAACTCTTCCAAGTAGCTGGTCTTGTATTTATCCTTGAACCAGTAATAGTACAATAAAAATGCTATATGTGGATTTTACTAATGTAACTTTTCAGTTTCTGTAACACACATACTTGTATTATTGCATTAGGACCATAGCGATTTTGAACTAGAGAACTGTAATATAGCTTAAAATAAAAATAAATAATAAACCTAATAGATATAGAACCTATTTGCAGATAACACAAATTGCACAGTGATGAGCATACACACATTTTGTTAGATATGTCACAATGTTTCATACAATTAAACCAGAACGTATTTTCATTTGAAATGCATAGTCATGAATCATGTCTCCTGTGAAAATTGCACAAGCCCTTTACACACAGAGTGGGTGCAGTTGCTCCCAAGGTCACCTTTCAGGCAGCTTTGTGTGATAGGCAAACATGTGACCACAAACTACTTATCATTTTCTGAATAACAGAGAGGTTTATGTCCACATGGCTTCTCAAACAGAGCTGCTTTGAAGGTAACCATGCTTGCATTTTTACTCAGGCTTTGTTTAGCATCTCAACACGTAGAGTGGCAGACAATGACTCTATATGAAAAAAGAAACACAAGAAATATTGCAACAACACAGTTGAGTACTATTGGAAGATACTCACAAAAAAAACATTTTGTAAGCTTCTTTGAATTTTGCCTGAACACAGTCTTGGGACCATGTGAGTCTCCAATTATGCATTTGTTTTATCAGTTGGTGACCCCTTATTTCAAATGCTGCTGAGTTGTATTAATTTTGCAAATACTGTGAATCCTGCTGCTACTTATAATTAAAAAAAATAAAATAAAGTCAACTGATAATTAGGTAATCACTAATCATTATTGAAGTCGGTGTATAAAGATAAGTAGATGCAAGCCTAAATAGCTAATCTGTTTAATAGATGGATTAATTCTTGACCAAATAAAATATAGTTCTTTCTTTCTGAGCAGTGATATTAAAGGTGGGCAAGGAATCTTGGCATCTAACTCAGCCACTATGACAGAATGAAAGTGGGATTTCCACTAGATTCCATTTACTTGCTAATCAGGGATAGAATGGGTTAACCAGTTCACGGAAGGAGCAGACCAACTTGCCTAGTGGATCAAGCAGCTATAGCAAACATTTGCTCAGAGTAAATCACTCTAATCTGAGTAAAATACCAGTAAAGGTAACTTACTTAAACTTTCTATTAATACATTTATGAAGTTTCAAGCTTTAGAGAAGCTTTCAGTTGAGTTTTGAAATCCAGGTAATGTGTAGGTCTTGTAAAACCTTTATATTTGGACTGTTGTATTTAATTTATAAATTGGGATGAAAAGTAACTGTAAATACATTTTTTATTGATTGAACAATTTTAATACAGATATAGACCCACTCTGATAAAAATCACTATTATTATTTTTATGAAAATCAGCCAGAAATAAAATTAGTCAGAATATAAATGTTAGGTATAAATGTTCTTTTTCCGTGTTTAACAATTAATTACATTTTCTAACTTCTACTAATTAAACTATATTATGAATGATATATGGCTAAATGTACTTCTACTTTTACTTTATTATATAATTTAATAAACTAATGCATAAAGTCCATCCATAGGACACAAGCAATGGTAATTCTAATATTTAATTGTTATCTCTTCGTATATGCAATCTTAATGTAATTTTTCTTCTCAATTTTACAGCATCCTAACTCATGCATGTTGCCACATGGTATATAACTGTAATCTCAACATACCATTTTTAACATTACCAGACAACAGGATGCAGTGGTATTTATTTCAAATAATATCCCCTTATATTGGATGTGCCCTTTTAGAGGCAGTTGAACAAAGGTTCACCAAAGGTTAATATTTTAGTAAATACAGTGATAAATGAACGTTCTTCCCATCATATGCCAGCTGTGACATGATAATAATATTGTTGTTTTTAATAAATCTAAAGCTATCTCTTTATCAAAACTAAAGCCATCCCTTAATTCCACTACTTAAATTTCCTGAGCAGGTGATTGAGGTTTAATATTTCTTTACAAGTACCATTTATTGGGATTACATTTTTGGGAATGTTCATATTGTTCTTTTCACTTTTTCTAAGATGTAGCTGCACATTTGCAACAGACATTTAAATTGCTGTAAACAGGAACTTATCCAAATATTTCATTTTCTAACCCAAAACTCAATACATGCAGATCTAATGCAATATTTGGCAGGGACTAGAAGGTTCTAACTATTCAACAGCAATAGACAAATATCTTACTTAGTAATTTGTGGTTATTGCTCCAGAAATTCCTTGAGAGGCCGCTACTTCTCCCCCCCCCCCTGAATACCTCAACAATGACACTTAATTAATTAAAGACACTCAATAACTTAGTTTGATATATAATTGGCCGCAGCACGTTTATTGGTGTAATAATAAATCAATTAACATAATTTTAATCATTTTTATTAATTCATAAAAAATCTCAACTTGCAAATAATAGATACAAAAACAGCTCAGTCTTGCATGACTCAAGCAATACAGAATATCTTATAAATACAAGTCCCCCAACTGGTGAGGAAATTGCGCGGGGCCAGCTTTATATAATGAGCCCCTTTCTGGAATGTTCTAATGGGTCATGTGACCCTCTAGAACATTCCCGGCGGTCATGTGATGGTCCCACAGTACTGCAGCATTAATGACCCCGTTTTATCTCTTTTTTTTATTTAAAGAGACCATTCCAATTTTTAATTTTTTTTTTAAACTACACATGTGGGAAGGGGGGCGGCCACATGCCCATGCTGACTGGCTCAAATCATTAAGCCCTTTCAGTCCACTCTTATTGGATGTCATCTTTAACCACTTGACAACTGGGCACTTAAACCCCCTTCCTAACCAGACCAATTTTCAGCTTTCGGTGCTCTCACATTTTGAATGACAATTACTCAGTCATGCAACACTGTACCCATATGAAATTTTTGTCCTTTTTTTCACACAAATAGAGCTTTCTTTTGGTGGTATTTAATCACCATTGGGTTTTTTATTTTTTGCGCTATAAAAGAAAAAATACTGAAAATTCGGTAAATAAATGAAATTTTCTGTAAAAAAATTTAGCAAATTAGTAATTTTTCTTCGTAAATTTTGGCCACAATTTATACTGCTACATATCTTTGGTAAAAATAAGTACAAATCGGTGTATATTATTTGGTCTTTGTGAAAGTTATAGAGTCCAAAAGCTATGGTGCCAATATCTGAAAATTGATCACACCTGAAGTACTGACGGCCTATCTATATTCTTGAGACCCTAACATGCCAGAAAAAGTACAAATACCCACCAAATGACCCCTTTTTGGAAAGAAGACATTCCAAGGTATTTAGTAAGAGGCATGGTGAGTTCTTTGAAGTTGTCTTTTTTTCCCACAATTCTTTGCAAAATCAAGAATTTTTTTTCTTTTTTTTTTTCCACAAAAATGTCATATTAGCAGGTTATTTCTCACACACCGCATATACATACCACAAATTACACCCAAAAACACATTCTGCTATTACTCCTGAGTATGGCGATACCACATGTGTGAGACTTTTACACAGCGTGGCCACATTTTGAGGCCCAACATGCAGGGGAGCACCTCCAGGCATTCTGGAGCACCCAGGCCAATTCTGACATTTCTCTCCTACATGTAAAAATCATCATTTATTTGCTAGAAAATTACATAGAACCCCAAAACATAATATATGTTTTTTTTAGCAAAGACCCTAGAGAATATAATGGCGCTTGTTGCAACTTTTTATCTCGCACTGTATTCGCGCAGCAATTTTTTGAACGCTTTTTTTTGGAAAAAAAACAGTTTTGTGTTTTAAAAAAAAAAAACAGTAAAGTTGGCCCAATGTTTTTGCATAATGTGAAAGATGAAGTTACACCAAGTTAATAGATACCTAACATATCACCCTTCAAAATTGCACACGCTCGTGGAATGGCGCCAAACTTTGCTACTTAAAAATGCCCATAGGCGACGCTTTAAAAATTTTTACTGGTTACATATTTTGAGTTACAGAGGAGGTCTAGGACCAAAATTATTGCTCTCACTCTAACGTTCACACCGACACCTCACATGTATGGTTTGAACACTGTTTTCATATGTGGGCGGGACTTATGTTTGCATTCGCTTCTGCATGCGAGCACATGGACAGGGGCGCTTTAAAAAATGTTTTTTTCTTTTTATTGTTCATTTTACTTTACTTATTTTAGTTTGACACTTTTTTCCAAAAAAAAAAAAATTGATCCCTTTTTATTCCTATTACAAGGAATGTAAACATCCCTTGTAATAGGAATATGGCATGATAGGTCCTCTTTACAGTGAGATATGGGGTCAATAAGACCCCACATCTCACCTCTAGGCTGGGAAGCCTGAAATAAAAAAAATTTAAAAAACGATCCTGGCTTCGATTGTAGCGGTGAGTCGGTAGAAGCACCGGAGGGTGGCGGGAAGGGGGGGACGTCCCCTCTCGCTTCCCATAAGTACGATCAAGCAGTGGAACAGCCACTATGATCATTCCTATGGTGTAGGGAATCACCGGCTGAAAAAGCTGATATCTGAATGATGCCTGTAGCTGCACCCATCATTCAGATATCCCCGCACAAAGTCAAGGACCTAGTATGACGGCCGGCGGGCAGGAAGTGGTTAAAACACATTTTTTTTAACACAGTTGTCCATTTATACAATATTTCTCACACACAGCATGTACATACCAAAAATGACACCCCAAAATAGATTCACCTACTCCTCCTGAGTACAGCGATATCACATGTGTGAGACTTCCACAGCCTGGCCACATACAGAGGCCAAATACAGCCGAGTATGGCCGAGTATAGCCGAGTATAGCCGAGCATGGCTGGGTATGGCTGTGCATGGCTGGGTATGGCTGTGCATGGCAGAGTATGGCTGGGTATTGCAGAGAGTGACTGGGTATGACTGGGTATTGCAGAGTAGTGCAGGGTATTGCGGAGTATTGCAGGGTATTGCAGAGTATTGTGGGGTGTTGCAGAGTATTGTGGGGTGTTGCAGAGTATTGCAGGGTGTTGCAGAGTATTGCAGGTTATAGCAGAGTATTGCGGGGTGTTGCAGAGTATTGCGGGGTGTTGCAGAGTATTGCAGGGTAGTGCAGAGTATTGCGGGGTGTTGCAGAGTATTGCAGAGTATTGCAGGGTGTTGCAGAGTAGTGCAGAGTATTGCAGAGTATTGCGGGATGTTGCAGAGTATTGTGGGGTATTGCAGAGTATTGCGGGGTATTGCAGAGTATTGTGGGGTATTGCAGAGTATTGCGGGGTGTTGCTGAGTAGTGCAGAGTATTGCAGGGTGTTGCAGAGTATTGCGGGGTGTTGCAGAGTATTGCAGGGTATTGCAGGGTGTTGCAGAGTAGTGCAGAGTATTGCAGAGTATTGCGGGATGTTGCAGAGTATTGTGGGGTATTGCAGAGTATTGCGGGGTATTGCAGAGTATTGTGGGGTATTGCAGAGTATTGCGGGGTATTGCAGAGTATTGTGGAGTATTGCAGAGTATTGCAGGGTATTATAGTATGGAGGGATGGCTGAGCATGGATGGATGGATGGCTGGATGTGACTGTATTTGTCACAGATCAGCATTGTGGGCACTACAGATGCAGCCCACAATGCTGCTACCATCCGATCCCTCCCCCGCTCCTCCCACACTGTACCGATCGGTACACAGAGGGGAGGGAGGAACCGGCGTCATGACATGATGCCGGTATGTTTACTCCGTCATTTGGAAGTTCTCGGGTGCACGCCCCAGGGCGCGCGAGAGCAGGATTCTGGGAGGACATCCATGGACGCCCTCCCAGGATAAGCCGACCGCGCTGTAGCCGTCTTTCGGCTATGGCCCGGTCGGCATGTGGTTAATCAATGAAATGTAATATGCCTGTTCATTAAATAATTCATGGGGACAATTAACCACTTCAAGGTTTTACCCCCCTTAATGACCAGGAAATTTTTTGTGATACAGCACTGTTACTTTAACTGACAGCTGCGACACTATACCTAAATAAAATTGATGTCTTTTTTTCCCACAAGTAGAGCTTTCTTTTGGTGGTATTTTATCAGCTCTGTGGTGTATATTTTTTGCGCTTTAAACAAAGTTCGACAATTTTGAAAATAAAAAAAAAATATTTTTGACTTTCTGCTATAATACATATCCAAGAAAATTTAAAAAATCGAATTTATTCATCAATTTAGGCCAAGATGTATTCTTCTACATATTTTTGGTTTGCGCAATAGTTATAGCGTCTACAAACTATGGGATAGATTTATGGACTTATATTTTTTTTATTGTTTTTACTGGTAATGGCAGTGAATAGCGATTTCTAGCGCGACTGCAACATTGCAGCGGACAAATCTGACACTGACACATTTTGGAGACCAGTGACACCAATACAGTGATCAGTGCTAAAAAAAAATGCACTGTTACTATATAAATAACACTTGCAGGGAAGGGGTTAATATCAGGGGCGATCAAAGGGTTAAGTGTGTTCCCTGGGAGTGTTCTCTAACTATGTGGGGGATGAACTGACAGGAAGAACACAGGGATCCGTGTTCCTGCTTACAAGGAACAGAAGACCTCTGTGTACTTCCCTGCCAGAAAGGGGATCTGCCTTGTTTACCTAGGCAGATCCCCGTTCTGCCTCTCTGTGGAGCGATCACGGGTGGCCGGCGGACCCCACAGTATCTATTGCATGAAATGATGTACAGGTACATTGTTTCGCTCAATAGAGCCGCCCTGCCGCAGTATATATGTGGAGCGTGGTTTTTAAGTGGTTATGGTGATAAACTATGCCTATAAGGTATAATGTAATACATTTTTTACTTTGTAAATGATTTTGCTCTGGCTTACATCTCCTGATCCTTTTGGGTATAACTCTAGATAACTCATTCCATAAAGTAAGAATATAATGTGTACATTACATTGAAACTAACCATATTCCAGTTTGCTTTTTCCTGTCTGCACATGCATGCTAGTAAAGTCTCAAGAGCATAGACATTTTCAATGGGGCAAAGCTGATTTTGGTTTAGTGCACACACATATAATGGCCTATTCATTCTTAATGTCACATTAGGGGGTTGCAATAACAAAATAATACTACTCTGAATTCCAGAAGGATTAAAACGTAAAATTAAAGAAATTAAAGCTAAATTCCAGCCTTACCTTCAGTGTTCATAAACAATGGAAAATGTGCTGGCATATACAAAGAAAGCTGCTGGCAGAGACAGTCAGACACACTGTGCACACAACAAAATAAACAAAATTCTGCCATGCTAAAATTAATATAAACCACAAATAATAGAGTAAGAAACTTATGTGAAAAAAAAATATTAAATATAAGCCCATTTAAAATGTGCATAGATGAAAACAACAGTCCCAATTAAAGTTGGGTGAATGGTTCAGCCCGAGAATGAATTCTGGCCGAACATTGGCTATTCGCCCGTTTGATGAACACCGGAATTATCGGAGCGTTTGACCATTTGTTCGGCACGTTGAATGACCACAATGCACTGTGCCGCCGCACAGTGCATAGAAAGCCCTGATTGGCTGAAGCAATAAAAGCTTTGCCCAATGAGGGCACAGAGCACTGTCAGAGCCATGATTGGAGAAAGTAATGTTGACTCTATCCAATCATGGCTCATTGCTCTTAGTCCTGCCCCACACTATAAAAATATTCTCCCCATAGCGGCCATCTGCAGTGTGATATTGGTGTGGAGAGAGATAGAAGAGGGGTCTGTTCAGTGCTACTAGTGAATTATGCCCCTTACACGCGATCGGACATTGATCGGGCATTCAGACAACAAAATCCATGGATTTTTTCCAACGGATGTTGGCTCAAACTTGTTTTGCATACACACGGTCGCACAAAGTTGTCGGAATTTCCGATCGCCAAGAACGCGGTCACGTACACCACGTACGACGAGACTATAAAAGGGCAGTTCAGAACCAAGCGCGGCACCCTTTGGGCTCCTTTTGCTAATCTCGTGTTAGTAAAAGTTTGGTGAGAGATGATTCACGCTTTTTCAGACTCGTGGTTTTCAGATCATTTTCTGCTGTTCAGTTTGTGCTTGTGGGTTTGTATCTGGTCTTCAGTGCGTGCAGTGAGTTCCCCTTGATTCTGTCATTTTGTTCTTGTTCGTTCATTACTGTTTTTCAGGTCGCTCTTCACAGGCCTTACTGTTCTTCAGTGCGTTCTGTGTTGGGGTCCTTACCTTGACGCAAGCCCAGTCCATGAACAGGGTGGGGAGGAGTTCATGGACCAAGAATTGGTTGCTTTAGCGTGACCAGTTCTGTCACATGCCTTTGCTCTGTGAGATCCGTGAGAATAATCCTGATGATTTCAGGAACTTTCTCAGGATGACGGACCCCGTATTTCACCGTTTGTTGGCTTTGCTGACCCCCTATGTCAGCAGGCAGGATACCTGCATGATGCAAGCCATCACTCCGAAGCAGAGGCTAGTCACCACCCTGCGGTACTTGGCGATGGGGAGAAGCTTGCAGGACCTCAAGTTCTCGACAAGCATCTCCCCCCAGGCTCTGGGGATCATTATCCCAGAGACCTGTACTGCCATCATCCAGGTTATGCGGAAGGAGTATATGAAGGTAAGATTTTTATCCTTTAACATCACATTTTATTGTATTCAATGTTTGATAATATATTGTATTTCTTTTCTCATTCCCTAATTACCATGATTGTAATATGCTGTGAATGTCCCCTTTGTCCTCATGCATGCTGGATTTTTATGTAATTTTTATTTTTGTCCTTCATACATATTTGCCTTCACTTACCTCCCCAGCATGCTCTCCTGGGCCTATATTCACCTCGTATAGTCACTTAACAATGTATTTTGTCAGCTCCATAGTAGTGCTTTACCCTAAATACCCCCTGTAATGGAACGTCCCACACTCCGCTTGAGTGCTTCCGTCAGTATACCACTTCCTTGTAGTCTGGATACAGATATCAGATATTCCAACCGCTCTCAAGCATAAAAAAAGGCGAGACTTGCTTAGATGCTAACATGGACTGTTTTTATTAGAACCAGAATACAGTCTTATATACAGTGTTAGAATATCAGAATTTATGAATGGTTGAGTTCTTATGATAATTGAATTATATATATAAATATATATATAATATATATATATATATATATATATATATATATATATATATATATATATATATATATATATATATATATATATATATATATATATATATATATATATATATATATATATATATATATATCTACTATGTTGGGAAAAGGTGAAGTTATATAGGTTTTTATACTCATATAAGTTTATGCTGGTATAGGCTTTGTATGCATTGCTTGGTAGAGATTCATCTCACACATGGATACAATTTAGTGTAGACCATTTCACCTCCCCCATCATAAGAGATAAGATTACAGTCTTTCCAAAGACACAAAGTTTCAGTATGTTAAGAATATAAGCTGTTTCTTTACATTACTATATTTCTTGATTAGGATATTAATAAGAACACTGCATTTTACATATATGTATACTGATATGTGGGATTTTATATGTTTAAAGGAAATGTATATATTGTAAGTTAAATGATTCTTAAATGATAGCTTTTCTCACATAGTTCATAGCCCCACCCTTAGGAATGTTGGAAGGAGTAATTCAAATTTCCCAGTCTTTTCTATGGGACTATAACAAACCTTTTTTAAGCCAGCCTCTATGGAAAAAGGTGGGGGTTAATTGAAGGAGGACAGACAGGCTGTGGGGGAAGACTCACTTACACTTCAGTGCTCCATGAAGACACACACACAGATCTCAAGATATACACACAGACATATCTGATTTAAACTTTATTTTAAGAATAATCTATTTTTGTATTCTACATTTTGACATTGTTTTTGTAACATTTTGCTAATTGATCATTAAATCAATTTTGGAGGTTTTACATGAGAACTTAACGGATTTTTCTTGGAACTTTTCTCATCAATATGAATTATTGAAATATAGTTATTAATACAGTAATAACTCGATTTCTTCAGTGGCGAGCCAGCCTGATTCTTTTTGTCCGAATATCGAATTTTTTTTCAATAATTTCTCCTTCCGCTTGTCGGGAGTGAATATCAGCAAAAACAGTGATTATTCAGGCAAGCTTTCAGGAGAAATCGAAAAAGCTCATTTTCGGCATCATTGAATTGAACTTGGAAGGAAAAGAAACATCAGAATCGGTGAGACGTTTGCGCACGTGCAAGAAAAATCTGTTTCTTGATGACGTAATTTCCCGCCAAGAGAGGGAACGCGTGTTACATGAAGGAAGCCGTCTTACAATGGTAAGTTATGGATTTAATTCATGAATTATCCAGTGAGAGTGATTTAGAATTTAAAAATCTATCAAAGTTTGTTAAAGATTATGAATTATGGTGTTACATGTTCAATGAATGCTTACAGGCTAATATGAAAATACAAAAGTCAAAATTTACATTTAAGAAATTCAGCAAACAGGTTAGGAATTTGATTAAGTTGATTAAAGTTTATGATACAATGATATCAGGAGTTTTTGGAAGCAATGTAGTTGGTACAAAAGAGGAAACAAAGGACAATAGTTTATGTACTAATTGTCAGATTTTGACTGAAAAGATAGATGATTTGCAGAGTGCAATTCAAATAAAGGATATTCAGTTGTCTAAATTACAGAATAATGTAAAGTTTAAATCAGAGTCAAGCAAGAGTTTAGAGATTAATGTTAATGTAGACTCTATGAATGTTACTGCAGATTCTATGCAGAAGCCTTTTGTACAAGATATGCAGTCTATAGGCCAGGAACAGGAAGTTTTGCTTAAAACAAAAATACTGAATAAAGCTGCTGAATGCAGACGCCGTTTAGATAAAGAAAAGCAAACTGGCATTCAGAGTGCCACGTGTAAGGCCACACCCAGAGATGGTGAGATACACGTCACAGGCAGAACTAAAGTTTCAGAGCAGACAGGAAATACTTCCCTACATACTACACAAAGGAAAACTTTGAAAGTAGAAAATACAGAACCTATTTCTGAGCAATATATTCTTTCTTCTTCAAACAATAGTTTGACTGATTTGCCTTATGCTTCAGAAGTCAAACAGATCAGTACATTGACTGTTAATGACAGTTCAATCAATATGAAAAACAATGATGAAAATGAGAGGGATGGATTACTTCCATCACCATCAGGATTTAGGAAAAAAGGTTCTGAGTCATCTCCAACATTAAAATATGTGACTTCACTTTTATTAGATGAAAGTGGAAGGCCATGGTTACATGGTTTATTAAATGGCAAGGATACTAAATGGTTAATAGATTTAGGATCTGAACTCAGTTTAACTAAAAACAAATTACATGTGAATATTGATTCTCCAAAATGTAATTTAATTAGTTTCAATGGAAAAGGAAATACATTTGCAGATAAAGTTTCTGGTGTGAATTTCGAGATTCCAGGAGTTTTAAAAACTAAAATAGACATCTGGTGTTGCCAAAATACAGAGAATATTTTAGGCATGGATGTGATTAGTAAATTAGATTGGATTATTGATTTAAGTAATTCTACTATATGGAAAGATTCATCTAGGCCCAAATCTAGGTTAATAGATTCTTCCATGTACAATAATGTTGGAAGTATTTGTACAGCAGTCGCTGACATTTCTTCAGATTTTAATTGGCCACACACAGGAACCAATCTCGAATTGGAACAATCGGTAAGAGCACATGAAAGTCTTTGGAGTCAGAACAAAATGGATACAGGTTTGTTTAAAGATATTGAGATAGAAATTGAGGGACGAGACCCTGAACCCCAAATTCAAAATAAGTTGCCACAAGAATCAATAGGTCCAGTTTCTGACATTTTACAATCATTTTTACAACAAGGAATATTAAAGAAGGCACAATCAGTGGTAAATAATTGTATTTGGCCTATCAAGAATGATGATGATTCGTATTCTTTATCAGTTGATTTAAGATCACTGAATAAATGCATTACAAATAACAAACCTATTGTTCCTAATTTAAATTTAATGTCACAAATTGATGCCAAGGCCAAAGAATTTTCAGTACTGGAAATTTCCAATAGTCATTTTTCAGTACCAGTAACAAACAGCTGTCATTATAAACTTGCCTTCAGTTTCAATAAAGAAACTTATGCCTTCACTAGAATAATTCCAGAAATGGAAATCAGTGACGGAATAGTGCACGAGTGCTTGGAGAAAGTTTTATCAAAATTTTCTAGACCAAAATGTATTTTCCAACATGTGGACAAAATTTTGTTGTCTACCCAAAATACAAAGGAACATGTCACTCTTTTGACAGAGTTATTTACTCTGTTACAAACAGCAGGATTGAAATTGAACACAGAGTCAGTTCAGTTAATGAAAGATAAAGTTAACTTTCTTCATATGCAAATTAGTCATGGACAGAGAATGTTATCACAGGAAAAAGTTAGAAACATTTCTGCTATTCCAGTTCCAACATCTTACAAGGCATTATATCAATTTTTGAATGAGGTGAATTCTTGAAAATAGTTTTTACAGGAATATGATGATAAAGTTAAACCATTATTTGATTTCCTGAAACAAAAAGATGTTGTGTTTGATCAATGGTCTCAAACCCATACAGATGTTTTTGAAATGTTGAAAAAAGATTTGCAGAATGCTGTTTCATTGCATACAATCGAAATTGGAATATCTATGCCTGTTTTATTGTCTACTAAGGTATCTGAGAATTCCATCTCAGTAATTTTATTTCAGGTAAAAGATGGTGAACCGAAAATAATAGGTTTTATCTCCAGAGGTTTGACAAATATGGAAAAGACTTTTGACACAAATATGAAGCAATTGTTAAGTGTTTATTTTGCAGTCAAAGTAACAGAAAAGATTGTGAGATCTAGGATGATCATATTACGGACACCTGATCTGTCATTAAAAATTCTTTTTAAGAGAATTCATTAAGGAGAATTATATGACAAATATTGCCCATTTTTTTAAAACTTTAAAATCTAAACCCATAGAGGTAGATGTGATAACAGAACATTCTCAGCTAAATTTATTCAGAAAGCCTATAAATGGGATTGTTAGAACAAGTGCTGAGAGATGCTTTGAGACAGAATTTGTCAATAATATTAAGAATTGTTCAACAGGTCTTTCTAGGTGTTACCCAAAGAATGGTTATACTATTCAGCAAAAATTCTACAGAAAATGCTGAATTGAAAATGTTAGAAGTACAGTACAGCACGCATTACTCTGAAATATTATAGAGGAGAAGTGAATGGATATTATTTGCTTTTATCCTCTGGGGTAATTTAAAATCTTTTATTTGGTTTATGAAAACAAGATTTGATATTATGACTAAAAAAAGAGAAATTGCGTCCTGTCGTTTAAATACACAGAATAATAAATTAGAATATAGGTCATTTTAAGAAAAATAGAGCAAAGTAAGGTAATTAGAAATGTTATTATTAAAATATGGTTTTTATGTCATAATAAAATATTAGAATTTTGGTATGTAAAATGAATAAGTAAATGAAGGTATATTTTGCATGTATTTAAATTCTCAATAATGATACTGCATTCTTTTTTAGGATCTGTCTTGTAAGTCACCAAAAGAAAGAAATTTAATATTTCTAGACCTTCCAGATGGGAACAAAATCTTGAAGTTTAAGAATATCAGTTCTGGGAGAAGAATTGACAGAAGAGATTCATTCGTTATAATTATTGTTGTCATTTTAATGTTCAATAAAGTTTTTCCAACTTTACAGAGTGCAGGAAGAAGAAGAAAAAAATTCTTGAGAACCTCTGATAAGAGAGGACATTCTAAAAACAATGGACTTTTGATTTTTTTACTTCTGATGAAATAATTTATCCATCAGATAGATTGCAGTTTTTATATATCATTTTTATGTGAAAGGACATGTTTATCATATCAAGATGAGATATTTTTACATATCATTTTTTACACTCATATATAGTGTATTTTCAGAGTTGAAAGGGTTAAACACCCCTACAATAGAGTCATTCTAGTTAGAGGGAACATATGTTGTTAATTAAGACAGAGTACATTTTTCTTAAAGGTACATAAACAAGATAGGATTAACTTTACATTGTAATATGTATTTAGTTTTGAAATCATCTCACTTATATGAACAAATTGAAGTTAAGAACATATTTTATGTTTAATTTTGACAAGGTTATTAGAAAGGTTTTATGGATTATAGATTTATGTTAAACACAATTTGGAGGGAAAATATGAAACAAATTTCTGAAGTGATATCTATATTTCAAAGTATTGTACAACAATGTTACATTTACGAATCATGAAATTAAGGGGATTGATTTATTTGGTAAAAGAAAAAGAAAATAATAATAAGGGTGAAAATATTTTTTATGGTATATGAAGATGAAGGGTTATGAATTCACTTTTCCTTTATATAGAATCAAATTTGAAAATATATATTTACGTCAATTATCTTAAGTTCTTTGAGGATGAATGAATACGAATGTGATGCGTTTGAGGTATAAATGGATTTAGAGTTAGATTCAGATTTATTTAGATTTAAAAATGATAAGATTGGTCAATTAATCATTTTGAGAGGGAAATGTTAGAATATCAGAATTTATGAATGGTTGAGTTCTTATGATAATTGAATTATATATATAAATATATATATAAATATATATATATATATATCTTCTATGTTGGGAAAAGGTGAAGTTATATAGGTTTTTATACTCATATAAGTTTATGCTGGTATAGGCTTTGTATGCATTGCTTGGGAGAGATTCATCTCACATATGGATACAATTTAGTGTAGACCATTTCACCTCCCCCATCGTAAGAGATAAGATTACAGTCTTTCCAAAGACACAAAGTTTCAGTATGTTAAGAATATAAGCTGTTTCTTTACATTACTATATTTCTTGATTAGGATATTAATAAGAACACTGCATTTTACATATATGTATACTGATATGTAGGATTTTATATGTTTAAAGAAAATGTATATATTGTAAGTTAAACGATTCTTAAATGATAGCTTTTCTCACATAGTTCATAGCCCCACCCTTAGGAATGTTGGAAGGAGTAATTCAAATTTCCCGGTCTTTTCTATGGGACTATAACGAACCTTTTTTAAGCCAGTCTCTATGGAAAAAGGTGGGGGTTAATTGAAGGAGGACAGACAGGCTGTGGGGGAAGACTCACTTACACTTCAGTGCTCCATGAAGACACACACACACATAGATCTCAAGATATACACACAGACATATCTGATTTAAACTTTATTTTAAGAATAATCTATTTTTGTATTCTACTTTTTGACATTGTTTTTGTAACATTTTGCTAATTGATCATTAAATCAATTTTGGAGGTTTTACACGAGAACTTAACGGATTTTTCTTGGAACTTTTCTCATCAATATGAATTATTGAAATATAGTTATTAATACAGTAATAACTCGATTTCTTCATACAGTAGAAGATGAGGTTCCCCCCTCCTGCTCATATTACTCTTACAATACACCTGTAACCTAATTAACATGAGCTAGTTTACTAAATCATTTACCCAGACCAGATGACTCAGAGACATGACCTTTTGCCCAGACTTGTGGTCACCGAGCTTCACACAGTAACAGAGTTAATTAACACAAACAACAATGGGTGAAAAGACTCTTAGAGCCACACTAGACTTATTTACAATAAACACATTATAGCAGACAACAGACAGGTAGCTGGAATTGATGACATTAGCATTTAACAGTAGGAGTCCCAACGGTATGAATCAGTCACCATTCTAATATGACATATAAAGGGTTCCCAGAGTCTGTGTGTTTTGGGGGGACATGGAGCTGAATCCAAAGTAACACCAACCCCAGGGTCCCCAGGCATACAGCTCACAGAGAGCACCATTCCCCCAAATGCCAGGGCCCATAATCGGTGGGAAAGAAGCTTGCGTTCAGTCCCCTCCAACAGCCTCTGTCCCGGGTGAGTCTATCACACCCCCTAAAATGTCTAAAATTGTGATGTGTGCTTGAAATTCTGGTAGAGTGCCAGAGGCTTTTTTTTGGGTTCACAAAATCTTTTTGAACCCTCCCTCCCCCCAACGGCTAACTCAGCTGATACCAATCCTTTATCTGCTGACTTTGCTAAACCCATACACACTATACCCACCTCTTTTGTGGTCATATTTATGGATGAATTCCCCAAAGCATGTAGTGCAAGGGCCTGCCTGAATACTTTCAAATGGTACTCTTTAAATGTTTTTGTATCCTATTATTATTTTGATAGGTAATAGCAGAATGTAAAAATGTGCTCAAATGTGTACAGTGTGTATTTATATCTTTGTATTATGACACTTCATACCTGACCAGTGTGCTGCCAATAGTGTAAAGTAAGGAGGGGCTGACCAAAGTAATACACATTATTTAGGCATTCATCTCTCAATGAAGTGTAGAGGGTGACCTGTCCAAAACATCTCCCCCCCGTAAAATTCACAAAATGGCCCATGAGAGGGGGGGGAATTTGATAGGTGGACCTTATACCTTTGTCTTTAAATAGTCCCTAAAATAAATGTTATACTGATGTTGGCCAAGAATGTTTGTGTCTAATCTGCTTTCCATGTTTATGTGCAAAATGATTAATTTTATTTTCTTGTTTGACTCCACAGTTTCCTTCCAACCCACAGGCAGACTGTGGCCTCCCACTTTGCCCAGCGGTGGGACTTTCCTAACTGTGGAGGGGCAATTGATGGGAAACACGTCCACATCGTCCCACCACCCAACTCGGGGTCATACTATTACAACTACAAGGGGTTCAATAGTATTGTGATGTTGGCGGTGGTGTCGGCTACTTACAAGTTCCTGTATGTGGAAGTGGGGAAGAATGGCCGGATGTCAGATGGTGGAGTCATCACCCAGACGGAGTTCTACAGGCGTCTCCAGAATGGCAGCTTGGACTTGCCACCTCCAGAAGACAATGCGGAAGGACTCCCATTCGTCTTCATTGCGGATGAAGCATTTGCGCTGGGGGACCATCTTATGTGGCCATTCCCTATGAGGACCCTCACCCCGGACCAGAGGGTTTTTAATTACCTGCTGGCCAGAGCCAGAAGAGCGGTGGAGAACACATTTGGAATAGTGTCCAGCCGGTTCCGCCTATTTCTTACACCCATACATATGGCGGAGTATAAACTCAATCATATCATCTTGGCCTGTTGTGTTCTCCACAACTTTTTAAGGAGAAATTCTGTTTATTATGCTGGCTCAGTTGGGCCTGAATCCGGAATTTATGTAAATGAACCAACCCTGATGGCGCTTGAAGCTGGCCGTCCTGACTTGCCCCCCCCTGAGTGCCCGCAAGGTTCATATAAGACACATGGAATACTTTGCGGGTAGGGGGGCCATCGATATGCCAGACAATGTCTGAGACATTTTTTAAATAAAAAACAAATTTTAACTACTAAAATATTTGCTGACATTTACTGCTTGTCTTTCTTTTAGCTGACCCTGACATAAATTTGGGGAGTCCTAAAAATGGCGTGATTGTGTAACATTAGAAAGCATTGTTGGGTGTTATTTACTAAAGGCAAAGACACTTTGCACCACAAGTGCACTTGAGACTGCACTGAAACTGCGCTTGTAGTGCAAAGTGGATTTGCCCTTAGGAAATAACCCCCATAGTCACTGAAACCAACAATTTTAACAACAAAAATTTTTTGGAGCATTGAAAGAAGAATCCACACATTCTTGATTATCAATCTTTTTAATACAAGCACAATCACATGTGCATTTATCAAAGGTTTTTAAAACAAACCAACATGTTTGTTGTATAACAATTTTTTGGGTCACATTAATAAAAGTAGAAATGTCCATTCAAGGTAAAACAGGCATGTTTAAAACCAACAAGAAATACACAAATCTGGAACTTACAAAGTTCATCTTTGTTAGAAATTGAAGGCAATATCAGACATGAGTATTTATAAACTGTGTTTGATATTGCGTTCAGATGGGGTGAAGTCACCCCTGGAAAAGCCAAAATTTGATGGTGCACACAAATTGTCGAATGTCAACATGTGCTATCTGCCATCACCAGGGATCAAGGGACGTGTTTTGGGGGTGCAACCCCTTCCTCAATAATAAAGTAGCTGAGAGGAAGGGGTTGAACCCCCAAAATGCCTACATTGATCTCCCGTGATGGCAGATAGCACATGTTGACACACTGTGTGCATCTTCAAAATTTGGCTTTTCGACAATAGGTAAAAAAAGTGCAAGAATTTTTTTTTTTTTAAATGCCAACTACATTAGGGATTTAGAGGGGTTTTAAACTCTCCCTAGAATATCAATGATGTTCTTCATTTTGTTTTTAACATCATTGATGTTTTTCTGGATGTTTTCAAAGTCCCTATTACACCCCATGATCTCCCCGATCAGGATCTGGGCACTTTCACTGGTGAAATGACCTGGATCCACAACACCACGATCACTTAAAAATATATAAAAAAAGCACACCATGTATTATAAATATGCCTGCATCCATCTCATACCTGAGCCTGTGGTCACAGACACTCACCTGTTGTGGTGACAATTTCCACCACGTCTCCCTCCTCCTCCTCCTGGTGCTTTGGGGGATTTCCCCTTCTTCCTGAGGTGGGGGGTCTGTGGTCTCCTCTGATGAGTGGTGTCCTCCGAGTCTTTTAGCCCCTATGTAAAAAAAAATAGGTATACTTAGCACACAGATATTTGATGGCAGAAATAGGAATATGAAACATTGCTTGGAAGTGGGTACAATTGTCTGTTTTGGCAGAGTTCCAAGATGAAGAAATATTTTTGTCCTTTGTCAAGCTTGAATACTTACCTGTTTTGTACAAGCTTCACAAATGGAGTCACCCCTATAGTATTCACTGGAGCACCTGTGTTGGTCCCCTAATAAAAAGGGTGTTCTTGTGTCCCACACTAGTGCTCAAGTGTCCAGATGTGTAAACAGCTGCTGAGTGTCCTCTCCTTACACAGAATAAAGTTAGCATTTCATTCTAGTTACAAACCCATCTAGACACCAAAATTATTTTAAGAGAAGTAGGCTAGAAAAAATGTATTCAAATGCATATGTCCAAAACATGGTGTTTTCTATGCCGAACGAACAATGTGCCCATAAACATGAAAGTTGCCATTTTATACTGTACAACAGTTAAGAAAAGCACATGGAGCAGCACGAACGTTAGAAAAATAAAGAATAGCAACACAGGACAACTACTTACTTTTTTGCAGCACTCTTCTGATCCTTCTGTACTGCTCGTGCTCCCTTAATTTGAGGTCCGACCACCACTTCCTGAGTTGATCCTTGGATCGCCGTACCCCAAAATGCCGGTGCAGACTCTTCACAACTTTCGCCATGATCTTGGCCTTTCTGGGTAAGGTCCATATTTCCCATCATAGTCGGTCCTCTTCAGGATGTCGACCATCTCCACCATCTCCACAAAGGACTTATTTGAGGGCTTAAATTGTCTCCTCCGGGATCGTGACATTTCTGGCTCTGGGCTTTCCTCCTCCTCGTTGGTGTAATTAGCACGCACCTGCTGTGTCTCCACCATGTGCTCTTTCCCACTGCGCCGAATGAGAAGGGGCGGGGAATAGACTAGAAAGAATGTCAGGGGAGTGTCACGCATGCGCAGTGTATATAAAGCATAACACGCGTGCGTAGTACGTACGATCTGTGAGCGGAGGAAGGAGTATCGGAGGCGCCGATCGTGATAACGAAGGTAAGATTTAAAATTGGGCCTATACTGCTTCTAGATTGAGGCCTGTATTGTAACAAGATTAGGAGACCTTAGCCTGACATTAGGGTTTGTCTTGCAGAGAAAATAGATATCTTGAAGAATCAGAAGTTTATCAGCATATTCATAGATTTGTTCAGGGAGCTGCCCTGTCTGTGGCAGGTAAACCACCCCGATTATAAGAACCAAACAAAGAGGAAGGCAGCGCTGGATAATTTGCTGCAATTTGTGAAGTCGGTGATCCCCACGGCAGACATCCCCTATTTGAAGACCCTAATTGGTGGCATGAGGAGCACTTATCTAAGGGAGCGCAAGAAGGTCCAGGATTCCCAGAGATCAGGAGCTGCAGATGACATTTATGTTCCCAGGTTGTGGTACTATGACAGACTGCATTTTCTGTCAGGTCAGTATGAACCCTCTCCACTCTTCCTTCCATGCTTCCTTCCCCCCCAGCTGAGGCTTCTGACGATCAACCTGGGCATTCCAGTCAGCAACATGTGGAGGATCCCAGCTTGAGCCATGTATAGCATTCTTCTAAATATTTCTGGTTGTCCATTTAATGATGTTAAATCTATGTTAGTTTGGAGTACTAATTTCTGATTGTGTATAATGAACCAAAAACTAAAACGATGTCCCTTTTTCCTACACAGGGAAGTCTCAGACAGGAGGTGGCCGTGCCAAGCAGGCTGCCCGATACCCAGGTCCCTCCCCTCTGCCTTCAACCAAAAAGTGGCAGGAAGAGGAGTAACCTGGAGGAGGCTGCAATAGGCCTATTTTGGAAGGTTACTGAGGCCCTCAGAACACCCCACAATGTGGAAGAGGATTTTGCTGCCATAGCAGCATGCAAAATGCTGCTAATGGAGGAGGGCCAACGCCTCTTATGTGAGTTTGTCATTTTAGAAGCTCTACAGAAGGGGTTGAGGGGCCAACTCACATGCGAAAGCCACATTTGTCAGTCCACCCATGGTTCTCCTGCTCCTCCTCCAGGTCCTCCTCCTCCTTCTCCTCCTCCTCCAGGTCCTACTCCTCCTCCTGCCACACCTCCAACACCAGAGCCACAGCTGGGAAAGAAGGAAAGGAAGGAAGACCAGAGAGTGATGGCCTGGGTTCAGTCTGGTCTGGAAAAAGATTCAGGCTCTTGTATGACCACAGCCTGGGGACATACATGTCATCTTCTGCTTTCATGATTCTCTTGGACTTCTGGACCAGATTGTACTCCCTTAGATATGGACTCCTCAGGCCACCAATTTTTCAGTAAAATAATTGATGTGTGCCCTGGGGGTCAAAGGCTTCGCCAATTTCTGCTGTTTATCCAGCGTTGCCTTCCTCTTTGTTTGGTTATGAGCCCTTAATAAAGGAATTTTTGTTTCAATTATACTTGCCTATGTGTGTTTTCCTTCAAAAAGGACAGTTTGTGAGGTGACAGGTCCATTTCAAAAATACAATGTGAAATTAACAAGAGACACCAAACAATCTCCTTGAGATAAAATAATACAAGATAATAATGGCATTGTGGTAACTTGACACACAAAACACACCCAAAAATATTCTGGAGTAAAAAAAAAAAAAAAAAAAGATCAGGGTTGAAAAAAATACAAACAAAAAAAAATTATAATTTTTTAGTCAGATGTGACAAATCAAAATATATTGATGAAATCACGATAAATAATAAAGAAAGAAGTTTGTGAAAAGTCTGTGTGAATATGAGCAGCAAAACAACTTCATTCTTCTCGCATTATAAAGAAGAAGAGAGTGCGCTGCATTAAACAATTTTAAACACTGTGCCGAAATTGCAAATGCTAATTTTACCAGACCGAGCAGTTCCGTCTCAGAATTTATTCTGAGCATGCGTGGTACATTGTGCGTCGGAATTGGCCACACACGGTCGGAATTGACGCGATCGGATTTTGTTGTCGGAAAATTTTATAGCCTGCTCACAAACTTTGTGTGTCGGAAAACACAACAAGCTCCGATCGCACATTTTCCGTCGGAAAATCTGACCGTGTGTACAGGGCATTAGCGTGCTATTGTGCTTCTATTGTCAGTGTAGAAGATCAGTTTAGTGTGAATCTAGTGATAGTTCAGTGTGACCATTCATTTTTACTTTAGTGTCAGTTTTTGTGAGTGTAGTGTGACCATTCATCTTTACATTAGTGTCAGTTTCATTTGTCAGTGTAAGTTTCCTGCAGTTTATATCAGTGCATCTCTGCATGTTTAATGCAGTATATATCAGTGCATTACTGTATGTTTAACACAGTATATAGCAGTACGTAACTACACGATTAACGCAGTATATATCAGTACGTTGCTGTACCTTTAATGCAGTATATACAGTATCAGTGCATTACTGCACATTTAACGCAGTATATATCAGTGCGTTACTGCAAGTTTAACGCAGCTGGCAACAAAAGTGAGTACACTCATAAGTGAAAATGTCCAAATTGAGCCCAATTAGCCATTTTCCCTCCCCGGTGTTATGTGACTCCTTAGTGTTACAAGGTCTCAGGTGTGCATGGGGAGCAGGTGTGTTACATTTGGGGTTACTACTCTCATTCTTTCATACTGGTTACTGGAAGTTTAACATAGCACCCCAAGGGAAAGAACTCTTTGAAGATCTGAAAAAAAGAATTGTTGCTCTACATAAAGATGGCCTAGGCTATAAGAAGATTGCCAAGACCCTGAAACTGAGCTGCAGCACAGTGGCCAAGATCATACAGCAGTTTAACAGGACAGGTTCAACTCGGAACAGGCTTCGCTATGGGCAACCAAGGAAGTTGAGAGCACATGCTCAGCGTCATATCCAAAGGTTGTCTTTGGGAAATAGACATATGAGTGCTTCCAGCATTGCTGCAGAGGTTGAAGGGGTGGGAGGTTAGCCTGTCAATGCTCAGACCACACTGCATCACATTGGTCTGCATGGCTGTCTTCCCAGAAGACATCTAAAGATGATGCACTAAAAAAGCCTGCAAACAGTTTGCTGAAGACAAGCAGACTAAACACATGGATTACTGGAACCATGTCCTGTGGTCTGATGAGACCAAGATAAACATATTTGGTTCAGATGTCATCAAGCATGTGTGGCTGCAACCACGTGAGGAGCACAAAGACAAGTGTGTCTTGCCTACAGTCAAGCATGGTGGTGGCAGTGTCATGGTCTGGGGCTGCATGAGTGCTGCCAGCACTGGGGAGCTACAGTTCATTGAGGGAACCATGAATGCCAACATGTACTGTGACATACTGAAGCAGAGCATGATTGCTCTCTCCGCTATACCTCATGACCTCGCAGCAGCCTCCACTGGCAGGTATGATGGTATAGCATAGGGTGTCCCACCAGCTGTACAGCAGGCAAATTTCTCTGCACCATCTGCTGCAGCAAAAAAATGAATACAGTCACTGCCACCCACATGCCCAGCATCTAAATTCAAGCTTGTCAAACTACTGGCTTTACAACTCCTGCCTTTCCATCTGGTGGATTCTGCCCACTTCTGTGAATTTTCAGAATGTGCTGTACCACAATGGCAGGGACCCAGTTGCAATTTCTTGCATGGCACATGTCCTCAATTTGATGGTGCAGCATTTCTTAAATAGATACACAGGTTTGGAAGATCTGCTAAAGCAGGCCAGAAGAGTCTGTAGCCATTTCAGGCAGTCACTGGCTGTGGCCAGTACTCGGTTGGCTGAAATTCAGTGAGAATTCCACCTGCTCATAAACTGCCTGATTTGCGACATGCCCACCATTTGGAACTCGACTTTGGCAATGCTGCAGTGGCTGCACATGCAGCAGAGGGCCGTCAACGAGTACCTGTTTGAGTATGGCACAACTCAACTCAAACAAGGCTCAGGCTGGCTCTGCTTTTTTTCCCCACGCCAATGGCTGCTGATAAAGGATGCATGCACTGTACTGTCACCATTTGAGGAGGCCACAAGGATGGTGAGCCTTGACAATGCATGCACCAGTTACACAATCCCTGTTGTGTTCCTGCTGGAGCAGACTCTGCGTGACATTATGGACAGGGCACTCAGGGCAGAGCAGCGGGAGGAAGAGGAGGACTTCCTTTCCTTTCGAGGTCCGCTTTATGCAGACACCATTCTTCCTATGCCACAGAACACATAAAAGAAGAGGGAGGAGGAGGAGGATTCTGGCAGTTTTGGAAGCATTGAAACAGATCAAGACATACGTCAACCCTTAGCAGATGGTTTTCCATCCCCAGAAACCTTGGGAGTAGTACGTGGCTGGGAGGAGGCAGTTCCAGATACTGTAAACTTCAGGGGCTCCGAGGAGTCTGCTTCTTGTGCCTCTGCAAACTTGCGGTGCATAGGCTCCCTCATGCTTCTAATCCTGCGAAAGGACCCGAGGATCACTATTGGTTGGCAACCCTCCTTGACCACCGTTACAAGGGGAAAGTCTCGGAACTCATCCCCTCCCCACAGAGGGAGCAGAAGATAAAATTTCTTGAGGACACCATAAAGAGCAGTTTATGTAACGCCTTTCCCAACTCTGGTAGGTTACAGTTGAAAATTTAGTTTTGAGGCTTCTGTTGGTTAAGAAAGGAGTCCTGGAGAAGGGGGCCTAAGTGATGCATTTGATTATTTTTTTAGTCCTCGCTGCCCAAGTGCTGTCCGTTTCCACATGCCATTTTAAGCAAAAAGCTAGCAATAGGAAAGAAGAGAGACTGGATCACTAGGTATTTTGCACAAAGGAAGCAAGGCAAAGAGAACAGGATATTTTTTTTTTAACATGAGTACATTTTACAACACACACATATTAGGAATATGAAATGTCGGGGTAACATACACTTTAAGGAATGAGTTTTGAACAGAGTTTATTTTGTTTGCAGTTGTTTCATAAAAAAATTACATTGCTATACAGTCAGGTCCATAAATATTGGGACATCAACACAATTCAAATCTTTTTGGCTCTATACACCACCACAATGGATTTGAAATGAAACAAACAAGATTTTCTTTAACTGTAGACTTTCAGGTTTAATTTGAGGGTATTTACATCCAAATCAGGTGAACGGTGTAGGAATTACAACAGTTTGTATATGTGCCTCCCACTTTTTAAAGGACCAAATGTAATGGGACAATTGGCTGATCAGTTGTTCCATGGCCAGGTGTGTGTTATTCTCTCATTATCCCATTTATAAGGAGCAGATAAAAGGTCCAGAGTTAATTTCAAGTGTGCTATTTGCATTTGGAATCTGTTGCTGTCAACTCTCAATATGAGATCCAAAGAGCTGTCACTATCAGTGAAGCAAGCCATCATTAGGCTGAAAGAACAAAACTAACTCTTTAGAGAAATAGCAAAAACATTAGGTGTGGCCAAATCAACTGTTTGGAACATCCTTAAAAAGAAAGAACGCACCGGTGAGCTCAGCAACACCAAAAGACCCGGAAGACCACAGAAAACAACTGTGGTGGATGACAGAAGAATTATTTCCCTGGTTAAGAAAACACCCTTCACAACAGTTGGCCAGATCAAGAACACTCTCCAGGAGGTAGGTGTATGTGTGTCAAAGTCAACAAACAAGAGAAGACTTCACCAGAGTGAATACAGAGGGTTCACCACAAGATGTAAACCATTGGTGAGCCTCAAAAACACGAAGGCCAGATTAGAGTTTGCCAAACAACATCTAAAAAAGCCTTCACAGTTCTGGAACAACATCCTATGGACAGATGAGACCAAGATCAACTTGTACCAGAGTGATGGGAAGAGAAGAGTATGGAGAAGGAAAGGAACTGCTCATGATCCAAAGCATGCCACCTCATCAGTGAAGCATGGTGGTGGTAGTGTCATGGCGTGGGCATGTATGGCTGCCAATGGAACTGGTTCTCTTGTATTTATTGATGATGTGACTGCTGACAAAAGCAGCAGGATGAATTCTGAAGTGTTTTGGGCAATATTATCTGCT
Organism: Lithobates clamitans; assembly: GCA_037952925.1. Taxonomy (NCBI): domain Eukaryota; kingdom Metazoa; phylum Chordata; class Amphibia; order Anura; family Ranidae; genus Lithobates; species Lithobates clamitans. The sequence goes on along the minus strand of JBBGZY010000178.1, from coordinate 471,853 downwards.
CATATTCATCAAAATGCTTCAGAACTCTTTGGACGGCGCTTCACAGTGCAGATGGACAATGCCCCGAAGCATACTGTGAAAGCAACCAAAGAGTTTTTTAAGGGAAAGAAGTGGAATGTTATGCAACGGCCAAGTCAATCACCTGACCTGAATCCGATTGAGCATGCATTTCACTTGCTGAAGACAAAACTGAAGGGAAAATGCCCCACGAACAAGCAGGAACTGAAGACAGTTACAGTAGAGGCCTGGCAGAGCATCACCAGGGATGAAACCCAGCGTCTGGTGATGTCTATGCGTTCCAGACTTCAGGCTGTAATTGACTGCAAAGGATTTGCAACCAAGTATTAAAAAGTGCAAGTTTGATGGATGATTGTTAATCTGTCCCATTACTTTTGGTCCCTTAAAAACTGGGAGGCACATATGCAAACTGTTGTAAATCCTACACCGTTCACCTGATTTGGATGTAAATACCCTCAAATTAAAGCTGAAAGTCTGCAGTTAAAGCACATCTTGTTTGTTTCATTTCAAATTATTGTGGTGTTGTACAGAGCCAAAAAGATTAGAATTGTGTCAATGTCCCAATATTTATGGACCTGACTGTATCTTATTGGAATAAATAAGGAGCAGAAAAATAACCATCTAAATGCCCACAGCATAGAGAACGATGGTATAGTATATTCCCCCTGTCAATGTGCCACCAGCAAGGTCCTTGCGGGTTAAGACAGCTCTCTTCTCTCTAGCCGAACATCTTCCTAATCTCTAATGTGCCCTGGAATTTACAACTTGTTCCCAAAAGCCTGGCCAAAGCAATCTGGTGGTCCTTTTCACAACACATGTGAGTAGCAACAATATACAGTATAACATCTAATTCATTAATGCCTGAAAGAACAACAGCTAATAAGGGTAAACTGTGCTTTGTTGGAATTTGAATACATTGTACCAAAAACCAACCAGTGGATACAGGTTTAATAGAGTGCTTTGAGCTGGGTGTTGATTGATATTTTAGTACTACTAAGCAAGATATTCTCAGAAAAGGGCATAGTGAGCTGGACACTGCCATGGGGGACGTTTAACCAAGCAATGAATAAATAAATTAAATAAAATAAAAAACTTACAGAAGTGAGAGGGTACTTTAAATGTGACTTTGAGGGTGGTATGGGGAAATCGCCTGTCCGTTAAAGTGGTTGTAAACCCCTGAAATAAAAAGTGAACAAAGCATATGCTCCCCTGGTGTATGCTTGCCTCAATCTACATCACTTTGTATCACTCCTGTCTAATTTCTGCTACCTTTGCTATGTGTCACTTCTGACAGGTCTCAGATTACACTCAGCTGTGTGCAGTGCAGTGTGTGACATCAGATCCCCGCCCACTGACTCTTGCAAACTGAGACATACCCTTTCTGTAAACTTTGAATATCTCTATAGAAGATATTGCTGCAGATAAACAGGTACAGCTTATGTAGAAGGATTTGTTTCCTTGCTGTATATCACCAGATGCTAGGTACTTCAGTGGGCTAATGTAAGGGTTCATTATCACTTTAATTTACATGCTTAGGAGATACCATTAGACTATGTGGTGTTACAAAAAGTACAGCATTCACAGACCACATCAGCAACAAGGAATTCTGGCATCACATATTTTGGATGTGTAATTCATTGTTTACCATTTATATTTATAAATTTGCTAACATGCATAAGCAATACTCCTGATTCTTCTAAACTCGAAAAAAAATTGATTTTTTTAGGTAGTCTTGCCTCCAACATAAGATATTTTTATCCAGTAGTAATATGCTTGAATTGAACAGCGAAAGTAGCAACTATAGGAAAGTTTGCTATTAAAAAATAAAGCTAAAGCCCTGAACTTTGAACACATTGGCCAGTTGTGATGAGCCCAACATACCTGTTCAGTTCAAGGCAGGTTTAGTTCAAGGCAGGTTTATGCCCCATACACACGGTCGGACTTTGTTCGGACATTCCGACAACAAAATCCTAGGATTTTTTCCAAAGGATGTTGGCTCAAACTTGTCTTGCATACACACGGTCACACAAAGTTGTTGGAAAATCCGATCGTTCTGAACGTGGTGACATAAAACACGTACGTCGGGACTATAAAGGGGGCAGTGGCCAATAGCTTTCATCTCTTTATTTATTCTGAGCATGCGTGGCACTTTGTCGGTCAGATTTGTGTACACACGATCGGAATTTCCGACAACGGATTTTGTTGTCGGAAAATTTTATATCCTGCTCTCAAACTTTGTGTGTCGGAAATTCCGATGGAAAATGTGTGATGGAGCCCACACGCGGTCGGAATTTCCGACAACAAGGTCCTATCACACATTTTCCGTCGGAAAATCCGACCGTGTGTACGGGGCATTAGTGAACACACTACAGAAATTTGATGCTGAATGAGAACTCCATTGAAGTCAATGTGAGCCAAAACCAGATCTGGCCATTTTCTAGGCTAATAGGCAGTGAATTGTTTTACTAGAAATGATGTTTGACAGGGAGAAGTGCTTTTAGTAATACTTAAAGTGAAACATTAAAAATTAAACAATATACTTTTAACCACTGGGCATCCGCGCTATAGCCAAATGACAGCCACAGCGCGGACCTGAATTTCCGGGAGGCCGTCATATGACATCCTCCCCTTTGCATGCTCCCCTCGCGCCCCCTGCAGATGTAAATAGAAAACGTTGTCACACCTACTTATATGTATTATGTTGTTGGATCTTCATCACTGCTAATAGTATCTGAGAAAGTTTTTTGGGGTTTAAATTCTGATCTAACCTTTTATCCTTTATACAGAATGTTTTGCAGCTGGACCTCAGCTGCCAAATTACTAATATTTGTTGCAGGGTAAACCCTGCTTTAGGTTCTAAAGTCTGTGGCGAATTCCAGTGCCAAGGCACTGTGAAGGTGCCACACAATGTTTCCACAGCTGAACCTCAGCTGCTGAATTTCTTGTAGGGAAAATCCTGAATTGCACCCTAAACTTTGTGGCCTATTCCTGCACTGGTTTTTAGCTGCCACTAGACATGTGCATTCATTTTCGTCCAAATGCATTTTTGTCCGAATTTCAGGTATTTTCGTTATCATTTTAACAAACGATAACGAAAGTGCAGAATCCGAAAAATGAAAGATCCGACATAAACAAATGCTTTATTTTCGTTTTCGTTGCTGCAACAGTTCGATATAGATAGGAGATTCGACATGATGATGACAATAACAATCTGTGTCCATCAAACCTGTGGTCGAATGTGCCTAACCTTAACTCTATTAGTCCAAGATTATTCTACATAGAGAGAAATGATTTGACATAGAGAGAAATGATTCGAAGGTGGGGGAGAAAAGATTCGATGTAGGGGAGAAAAGATAAATAAAAACAATGATGATGAATGTTATTGGCTGATTGTAACCAAAGAGGAGGAGCAGTAAAATAGCTAGAACTAAGTACACACGTACTTTGGCTTATGGTGTCTGTTGAAAGTTCTAAGAAGATTCAACGAAGCAGGTAAACTATACGGCGTTGTACAGTTTAGGTGCTCCATCGAATCTTCTTTGAACATTCGACAGACACCATAAGCCTTCAATGACAGATTTGACCTTAATTTGGATTTTTGGACGAATGCAATTTTTAACAAAAAACAAAATAAATAAAAACAAATTTCGGGAGTAACTAAATAAATGTATTTTTTCAGATGAAAACGAAATTCCGAAACGAAATATTTCAGTGTGCACATGTCTAGCTGCCACATTTGCTAATGTTTGCTTAAAGATAAAATCTGCTTTGTGTCTCAATGTTTGTGGCTTACACCAGTGTCCATGCACTCAAAAATATTAGTTATTATACTGTAATTTTGTATTTGATTATAAAATCAGCCTTGTCTCTCCCTTGTAGCCTAACCAGGATGTTTACATCCAGCCACTGAAAACATATTTGTGGGTATTGCCTATTAAAAAATATATTTGAATTCCTATTTCAAGATAAAACCTGCCTCATCTCTCCCTCTTACATTATGACCTTACCAAAATGCTTACATACTGTCCTGCCACTTTTCCTGCCACTGTCCTGCCACAATTTTTATGGCTATTTTTGACAGCAATTTAACCACTTCAGCTCTGGAATGTTTTACCCCTTAATGACCAGAGCATTTTTTTTTATATTTGTTTCTAAAGAAAAAATTTGCGCTAGGTGTACAAACAGTAACTTGGTGAATATCACCCGTGAAGGAAAATCCTGCAGCTATGCACTATACCTTGATAAGGGCACTACTAAATAGATATAACAAAAAGCACAGCGCTGGATATAAATGCAAAAATACAACAAAAATTGATATTACTATTAAAGCACCAACAACTTTCATATGTGGTAAAAGAAAAAAAGAAAAATAAACAATAACATGAATGCTTCACTATAGTGATATATATGCGTGAACAATAACATGGATGCTTTACTATAGTGATATATATGCGTGACTATTCCCAGTTTTTTATCCACACATTTAGAAAAAGTCCAAAGATGCAAAAATTATGTCAAAACAAATGTCCAAAAAAGCAATTAAATGTGACTTTCTATGAATAATAAATCCGTGACTGTCACCGTGTTGAAATCCCGTCACCTGGTAAAGATTGAAGGCTTACCGGATAGCCTCTGATCAGAGGCATAGAGCTAATAGCTTGGGGTTTGCCCTCCACAGCGGCTGGAACTTTAGCTGGGATGATGGATGTAGATCCACAAACGATCGCCACAGGCTTCCAGACAGCGGTACAATCAGGGAAGAGAGCTCTCACCGTGTTTAAAAGAAAAGAGAAAACTCCAATGGTGTAGAACGTTTTATCTCTTGTTTATTAAAACTCGCCTCACTGGCATCCATAAAAACACTTTTCCTTGCAAGGAACCAATACAGCTTTAAAACGAAACTTCTCGCATGCGCCGTCGGTACGAGCGTGTCAATCCTACGGCCGTTTCGTCAGAAATGACATCATCAGGGGCACGCCCGCACGTCTGCGCATGCACCTTATATATCCGAGCGGCAAAACGAAAAAGTTCAGCCATTGGTAACACTAGGAAGGTGTTAAAGCTGCAAACAATTACCATTACAGGGGATGGCAATTACACACACACCTGCTTTTTAACCTTTACAATTAAAACTCCATAGAGTCATCATGGTGCCATCTTGTGGACAAACTTGATATTACTTCAGAGTAATGGATTTTTATTACATTACCCTTACTATTCAAAAACTTTATTAAAAAACATTAAAAGAGGTGGGGGGAAAAACCAATGACTAAAGATTCATTCGAATCACCCTTCAGCAACTGAAATCACATAAACCTCTATATCAATAAAAAATAATAATAAAGAGAGGAGGAATTTAAATATATTTCAATCAAAATTTTCTATATATTCAGAAATATATTCTATATTCAGAAATCACAATCTGAATACTGTATCTCCATTCCGACCATATCATAGAATAGCGAAAACCCCATTATAAAAAAGGGGGGGACATTAACTTTAAGAGGAATCTAAGAAAAAAAGGAAAAATTACAACAAAAGAAGGAAGAAAGACAGGAGAGGGGACATCAACTGTTATTAATAAAACAGTTGATGTCCCACTCTACATTAAGGCCCATGGGTACATGACAGCCCAGACGGTATATCCAGTTAGTCTCACTCCTGGATATACAACGTCTACTGTTGCTCCCTCGCCAGTGTGGTATATATTTCTCCAAGGCAAAAAATGTCGTGCCTGTGGGGTCCCTGTCATGCTTAAGGTCATAATGTTTTGAAACATTATGTTTGTCAAAACCCCTTCGTATATTGGCGATGTGTTCACCCAATCTGACTTGTAACTTCCTGGTAGTACGCCCTACATATTCTAACCCGCAAGGGCACCTCAAAAGATATACTACACATCTTGTGGTACAGGTGATAAAAGATCTAATCGGATATGTCATACCTGTCCCAGTTGATGTGAACTCAGTTAGTTTCCTACCCTTAAACTCATTAATTTTACAAACTTGACATTTTTTGCAAGGAAAAAAACCTTTTAGATCACCAAAAAAGGTGGGTCTTGTGGGTGGATCCGGGACATTAGGTGCTATAAAATGCCTAAGGTTTGAGGCTCCCCTGAATAATACGCAAGGCTTATCTGCCAGCAAAGGCCCCAAGACCCTATCATTTTTTATAATGGGCCAATGTCTCTTAATTATTCGTTTGATGGCCCAGTGTTGACTGGAGTAAGTAGTCAAAAAGGCCAAACCAAAATCCTCTCTGTTCTCTACTTGTGGTTGATTATCAACTAAAAGGGACTGGCGATCTCTATTTCCCACTTCTGCTATTATTAAATCTAGAGTCTGATTTTCATAGCCCTTGGTCAAAAATCTAGATTTAAGAACCAAGGCCTCTTTTTTGTAATCCTCTAGATTAGTGCAGTTGCGCCTGAGTCGCAAAAATTGTCCCTTAGGGACTGCTGATAGCCAGGAACGGTGATGGCAAGAGTCTAATGGAATGTACCCGTTCCTGTCTGTTGTTTTGAAGTACGTAGATGTAATAAGCCTCCCATTTTCTATATATTCTAAATATATACCACACTGGCGAGGGAGCAACAGTAGACGTTGTATATCCAGGAGTGAGACTAACTGGATATACCGTCTGGGCTGTCATGTACCCATGGGCCTTAATGTAGAGTGGGACATCAACTGTTTTATTAATAACAGTTGATGTCCCCTCTCCTGTCTTTCTTCCTTCTTTTGTTGTAATTTTTCCTTTTTTTCTTAAATTCCTCTTAAAGTTAATGTCCCCCCCTTTTTTATAATGGGGTTTTCGCTATTCTATGATATGGTCGGAATGGAGATACAGTATTCAGATTGTGATTTCTGAATATAGAATATATTTCTGAATATATAGAAAATTTTGATTGAAATATATTTAAATTCCTCCTCTCTTTATTATTATTTTTTATTTTTTATTGATATAGAGTTTTATGTGATTTCAGTTGCTGAAGGGTGATTCGAATGAATCTTTAGTCATTGGTTTTTCCCCCCACCTCTTTTAATGTTTTTTATTAAAGTTTTTGAATAGCAAGGGTAATGTAATAAAAATCCACTACTCTGAAGTAATATCAAGTTTGTCCACAAGATGGCACCATGATGACTCTATGGAGTTTTAATTGTAAAGGTTAAAAAGCAGGTGTGTGTGTAATTTTTCCTTTTTTTTTTTTCTTAAATTCCTCTTAAAGTTAATGTCCCCCCCTTTTTTTATAATGGGGTTTTCGCTATTCTATGATATGGTCGGAATGGAGATACAGTATTCAGATTGTGATTTCTGAATATAGGATATATTTCTGAATATATAGAAAAATTTTGATTGAAATATATTTAAATTCCTCCTCTCTTTATTATTATTTTTTATTGATATAGAGGTTTATGTGATTTCAGTTGCTGAAGGGTGATTCGAATGAATCTTTAGTCATTGGTTTTTCCCCCCACCTCTTTTAATGTTTTTTAATAAAGTTTTTGAATAGTAAGGGTAATGTAATAAAAATCCATTACTCTGAAGTAATATCAAGTTTGTCCACAAGATGGCACCATGATGACTCTATGGAGTTTTAATTGTAAAGGTTAAAAAGCAGGTGTGTGTGTAATTGCCATCCCCCTGTAATGGTAATTGTTTGCAGCTTTAACACCTTCCTAGTGTTACCAATGGCTGAACTTTTTCGTTTTGCCGCTCGGATATATAAGGTGCATGCGCAGACGTGCGGGCATGCCCCTGATGATGTCATTTCTGACGAAACGGCCGTAGGATTGACACGCTCGTACCGACGGCGCATGCGAGAAGTTTCATTTTAAAGCTGTATTGGTTCCTTGCAAGGAAAAGTGTTTTTATGGATGCCAGTGAGGCGACTTTTAATAAACAAGAGATAAAACGTTCTACACCATTGGAGTTTTCTCTTTTCTTTTAAACACGGTGAGAGCTCTCTTCCCTGATTGTACCGCTGTCTGGAAGCCTGTGGCGATCGTTTGTGGATCTACATCCATCATCCCAGCTAAAGTTCCAGCCGCTGTGGAGGGCAAACCCCAAGCTATTAGCTCTATGCCTCTGATCAGAGGCTATCCGGTAAGCCTTCAATCTTTACCAGGTGACGGGATTTCAACACGGTGACAGTCACGGATTTATTATTCATAGAAAGTCACATTTAATTGCTTTTTTGGACATTTGTTTTGACATAATTTTTGCATCTTTGGACTTTTTCTAAATGTGTGGATAAAAAACTGGGAATAGTCACGCATATATATCACTATAGTAAAGCATCCATATTATTGTTCACGCATATATATCACTATAGTGAAGCATTCATGTTATTGTTTATTTTTATTTTTTTCTTTTACCACATATGAAAGTTGTTGGTGCTTTAATAGTAATATCAATTTTTGTTGTATTTTTGCATTTATATCCAGCGCTGTGCTTTTTGTTATATCATTTTTTTTGATACGGCACTGCGTCACTTTAACTGACAATTGCACGGTCGTGCGACACTGTACCCTAGCAAAATTGATGTCCTTTTTTCCCACAAATAGAGCTTTCTTTTGGTGGTATTTAATCACCTCTGCGGTTTTTATTTTTTGTGCTATAAACAATTATTTTAGGCCGATATATATTCTTCTACATATTTTTGGTAAAAAAAAATCGCAATAGGTGTATATTGAATGGTTTGCCCAAAAGTTATCACGTCTACAAACTATGGGATCAATTTAGGGTCTTTTATTTTTTTTATTGTTTTTACTGGTAATGGCGGTGATCTGAGATTTTTAGCGGGACTGAGACATTGTGGCAGACAAATCTGACCCCAAATTACACTTTTTGGGGACCAGTGGCATTATTACATTGATCAGTGCTATAAAAATGCACTCATCAATATAAAAATGACACTGGCAGAGAAGGGGTTAACACTAGGGGGGGATCAAGGGGTTCTCTCCATATGTTCTAACTGTAGGGGGGTGGGCTTACTGAAACATGACAGAGATCACTGCTCCCAATCACTGGGAGCAGTAGATCCCTGTCTTGTCACTAGGCAGAATGGGGAAATGCCTTGTTTACATAGGCAGTTCCCCATTTTGCCCCTCTTTGCCGTGATCGCAGGCTGCCGTTGAACATCGAGTTCACGGGACCTGCATGCCCACTATCCTGCTTTTATGGACTGACGTACAGGTACGTCAATTTGCACAGGAGAACCATTCTGCCAATGTATATCAATGTGAGCCGGTTGGCAAGTGGTTAAACACACTTTATTTTTTGTAAATGTCAGTTTTGCTAAAGTAGGTTGTATAGAATGCACACATTCGCCACTTCACAGGCCAGTTAAAGAATATGTAAAACTCAACATTTCATATTCCTGATATGTACCTGCTGTACCATGTACTTGTATGAAAAAATATCCTGTTCTCTATGTATTGCTTCCTTTGTGTGAAATCTCAGGTGTTCCTGCCCGACTTTTTGATTTCCTAATAAAAACCAACAACACTAAGCAGTAGAACACACTATGGTCTGTTCTGTAGCTAGGCTGGAAACTCAGTGTGCTCTCCTCCAATGAATTGTTCTGACACGCCCCCCCCTGCACAGCCTTTACATGGGATGCTCAGTCTTCTGTTGTTTCTACTCCCCCAGCTCTTATGCAGCTGAGAACAGAGGGAATGTGATCCCTTATAAAAAAAAGTGAAAAAGGGTATTTATAATTTTTTTATACTGTATCTATACACAAATGTTTTTCCTTTCATTTTTATTTTAAACTGAATGGGTTGTTTTACAAGGTGACCATTTACAAACACTTTAAGGATATCCCCTAAGGCATGTTATTTAACCCCTTGCTTACTGGGCACTTAAACCCCCCTCCTGTCCAGACCAATTTTCAGCTTTTAGCGCTGATGCACTTTGAATGACAATTGCGCGGTCACACAACACTGTACCCAAATGAAATGTAGGTAAAAATACATAGTTGCTATAAAACCAACATGTCAGTTACTGTATATACAATATTTCCCCCCTTCCTTCCTTCCTTCCTTCTTCTCCGGAGTATACCAGAGCATGCCCCCTTCCTATCTGTTACTATCTGTTATTACCGCCCCCTTTCCCCTTTTTTTTCTTCATTACCCTTGGCTGTTGCCAATATTCTTCGCTGTGATGGTATGCGCATAATGGGTAAAGCTCTTGTCTTTTCTAAATGATAATTATTATCCATGACAACACATATACTTTATATTATATTAACTTTAAAATTTCATTAAATTCTGAGTTTATTTTTTATTGTCTGCCTTGTTGTAAAATTGTAATTTGTACAAAAGATAATGTTATAGTGCTTGGTGCTGTGGAAGCCAAAGGGATGGTATGTGCCTTTAAGACCTAATTTTCATGCCCCCATAGCTCCTATTTAAACTTTCCAGATTTGATAAACGGCCACGCCCGAAATGCATTGTCATGACTACAGCATGCTCACAGCTTTCTATCTGCTCTACCACCTTACCTGCCTTCCATCCAAAGTCTTCTTGTGGGGAGTCGATCTGACATCACTCTTTGTTGGTAATGTCACATCCAGCATGCCACCCAACTACACCAGATGCACCATCCTGCAGTTTGGAGTCCTGTCCATTGGGGGCCTCTCCACACCACTGATCCTTACAGATTTAACCATTGGTCTGTCAACCTTTCCATTGAGTGAATTCTGATGCCTACACACCTTTTGGTAGCCCCAGCACCAGCCTTGATATGCATGCCGAGTAAGCCTGCTGAGGTTTGGGTGAGTTCAAGGTTCATAATTAAGCATGAGGTTTAACATTGATTGTCTGTCAGCCATATTGTAACCCTTTCCATTCTTGGAATCCTTTGACTTTGATTTTACAATAAATCTTTTTTTTTTCTTTTTTTTTGAGTTTTAGAATTTTTATTGTAACAAAAGAGCACATGTAACATGAATTATCCCTCGCAGGGGAATCGCAAGAGGAGAAAAAATGAAAACAGAAAATATAAAAGTTAATAGTGCTATACAGGTTGACACAATATATCCCAAAACGTCAATGATACTAAATAACGCCTGGACAGATCCGCTTATATTATATTATACATTGCATGTGGACTTTTTATGCTTATTTTTTTGTGAATCAACAAATTGTGCTGGCTGCTTTTAATAAAGTGTACAGTATAGGTTTTAGGTAGAACGGATATTTCACATATTTTTATTGTTTCCATATAATTGTATACATAATGTATTCTAGACAACTATACATGCCTCAGCACCTCTCTTGAAGCTTTTCTGCTTCCTCAGAACTTGCTCATTGTTGCAAATTTTTATTATTCATTTATCGGAAATAGATATTTACAACTGAATAAATAATCAGTATGCAATAATTTCCATAAGCACCTATTTCGAAATTCTGTGCTCTTATGCCCGTACACACGGTTGGATTTTCCGATGGAAAATGTCCGATTGGAGCATGTTGTCAGAAATTCCAACCGTGTGGGGGCTCCATTGGACATTTTCCATCGGATATTCCGACACACAAAGTTGGAGAGCAGGAGATAAAATTTTCCGACAACACAATCCGATCGCATCAATTCCGACCTTGTGTGGCCTGTTCCGACGCACAAAGTGCCACGCATGCTCAGAAGAAATTCCAAGATGGAACAGCTCGTTCTGGTAAACTTAGCGTTCGCAATGGATACAGCACTTTCGTCACGCTGCAATGTTAAAAATGGTTTAATACAGCGCACTCTCTTCTTTATAATGTGACAAGAATTAAGTAGTTTTGCTGCTCATATTCACACACACTTCTCACAAAGTTTTATTTTTGTTTTTTTATTGGTATTCCCTGAATATATTGTTATTAGTTGTCACATCTGACATAATTTTTTTTTTATTTAATTTTTGGGGGGATTTTAAGCCTTTTTTTTATTATTCGTATTATGTGTTTTGTGTGTCAAGTTACCCCAACACCATTGATATCTTTTATTATTTAATCTCCAGGAGATTGTTTGTTGTTGGTGTCCCTTGTTCATTTCACATTGTATATTTGAAATGTACCTGAATCCTCACAAACAAACTGTCCTTTTTGAAGTAAAACACATAGGAGAGTATAATTCAAAACAAAATTCCTTTATTAAGGGATCAGAACCAAACAAAGAGGAAGGCAACACTGGATCAACAGGAGAAATTAGCGAAGCCTGGGAACATCAAAATTGGTGGCCTGAGGAGTCCATATGTAAGGGAGCGCAGTCTGGTCCAGAATTCGCAGAGATCCGGATAGCAGCAGATGACATGTGTGTCCCCAGGCTGTGGTACCACAAGAGGCTGCATTTTTTGGCCGACCAGACTGGATCCAGGGTCCTCACTTTCTGGTCTTCCTTCCACGCTTCCTTCCAGGCTGTGGCTGTGCAGTTGGAGATGTGGCAGGAGGAGGAGTAGGACCTGGAGGAGGACTGGGAGGACCTGGAGGAGAGGGAGGACGAGGAGGAGGACCTGTAGGAGGAGGAGGAGGACCATCGCAAAGGTGTGTCTGAGCTGTAATTTGGCCCCTCATACCTTTGTTAAGAGCCTCCAAGGGACTCACACATGACTTGTTGGCCCTCCTCCATCCTCTGCATTTTATATGCAATGACGGCAGCAATGTCCTCCTCCACGGTCTGTCGTGCTCCCAGGACCTCTGTAGCCCTCCAAAAGAGTCCTCTGGCAGCCTCCTCTAGGGCACTCCTCCTACTGCCACTTTCTCTTTTCAGGGGGGGTGGAGGGACCTGCAGATCAGCCAGCCGGCTCGGCCCGGCCACCTCCTGGCTGAGACTTCCCTGTGTATGAAAAAGGGACATGGTTGTAATGTTTTGCATCATCAATCACAATCATAAATTAGTACTCCCAACTAACATCTAGTTAAAATCATTGATTGGACAAGCAGAAATATTTAGAGGAATGCTATACCTGGCTCAATCTGGGCTCCTCCACATGTGGCCTGGAAGGCCCAGGTTGGGCGTCAGAAGCCTCAGCCGGGGGGGAGGAAGCGTGGAAGGAAGACTGGAGAGGGATGGCCTGGGTTCAGTCTGGCCAGAAAATGCAGCCTGTCGTAGTACAACATCCTGGGGACATAGATGTCATCTGCTGCTCCGGATCTCTGCGAATCCAGGACTTTCTTGCGCTCCCTTAGATATGTACTCCTCAGGCCACCAATTAAGATCTTTAAATAGGTGATATCTGCCGTGGGGATCACCTGCTTCACAATTTCACACAATTGCACCAGTGCTGCCTTCCTCTTTGCTTGCTTCTTGAAATGGGGGTGTTTAATCTCTCACAGACAGGGCAGCTCCCTTAACATATCTACAAATACTGACATGAAGTCATTGTCTTTCAGTAGCATATCCATGTTCACTGCAAGACACAACACAAGACAAAGCCTAATGTCAGACAAAACTCTCCTATAATTTTGTTACAATATAGGCCTCAATGTAGAAGCAGTATAGGCACAAGTTTGTCTCTTACCTTCGTTCTTATGAACGGTGAGTCCGATGTTCCTTCCTCCGCTCACAGATCGTACGTAATACGCACGCGTGTTACGCTTTATACACACTGCGCATGCGTGTAACTCCGCCCGCCCCTGACGTTCTTTCTATTCTATTCCCCGCCCCTTTTCGTTCGGCGCAGTGGGGGAAGAGCACATGGCGGAGTCACAGCAGGTGCGTGATAATTGCAGGAACAAGGAGGAGGAGGAGGAAAGCCCGGATCCGGACACGTCCCGATCCAGAAGGAGACGTTTTAAGGCCACAAATATGTCCTTTGGGGAGATGTTGGAGATGGTCGACATCATGAAGAAGTCCGACTATGACGGAAAGTATGGGCCTTACCCCAACCCCAATATCAGAAAGGCCAAGATCATGGCGAAAGTGGTCAAAAGTATTCACACGAATTTCTGGGTACGAAGATCGAAAGATCAGCTCAGGAAGCGATGGTCGGACCTGAAATTAAGAGAGCCAGAGCAGTACCGAAAGATCCGGAGAGTGCTGCAAAAAAGTAAGTAGTTGTGCTGTGTTCCTATTCTTTCTGTCTTTATTTCGTTCGTGCTGCTCCATATGCTTTTCTTAATTGTAACGTTTAAAAGGGCAACTTTAATGTTCATGGGCCCATTATTCGTTCGTATCAAACATTTTTCTTTCGGCTTCTAAAACACCATTGTTTAGGCCATATGCATTTTCCCACATTTTTTTTGGGCCTACTTGGATGCCAAATATTTGTTTGTGTAGATGGGTTTGTTACTCGAATGAAATGCAAACTAGATTGTGTGTAAGGAGAGGACACTGAGCAGCTGTTTTCACATCTGGACACTGGAGCACTAGTGTGGGACACAAGAACACCATTTTTATTAGGGGGCCACACAGGTGCTCCAGTGTATACTATAGGGGGGTCTCCATCTGTGAAGCTTGTACCAAACAGGTAAAGTATTGCAGCTTGACAAAGGGCAATAAAAAAAATACATCTTGGAACTCGGCTAAAATAATTGACAGTGGTGTATAATTGGCAATTGTACACCACTTCCAAGCAATGTTTCCTATTTCTAGTTCTGCCATCAAGTATCTGTGTGCTAATTATAACATTTTCGTTTTACATAGGGGAGAAAAGACTCGGAGGACACCCCTCATCCGAGGAGACCACAGACCCCCCACCTATGGAAGAAGGTGAAATACCACCAACACAAGCTGAGCAGGAGGAGGAAGAACATGTGGTGGAAATTGGCACCACAACAGGTGAGTGTCTGCGACCACAGACTCAGGTAAGAGATGGATGGTGGCAGATTTTTGATACCTGTTTTTGTTTTGGTTCTCTCTTTTTAGGTGATCGTGATCCAGATCCTTTCACATCAGAAAGTGCCCAGATCCTGATCGGGGAGATCATGGGGTGTAATGTCGAATTGCAAAACATACAGCAAAAAATCAATGATGTGATTAAAAAAAATAATAACATCATTGATGTTTTGGGGTGAATTTAAAAGCCCACAAAATCACTTTTTGGATTGTGGTCCAATCTTTTAAATATGTTTGCAATGTTTTGAAAAGCCAAATTTGGAGGATGCACACAGTGTGCCAACATGTGCTATCTGCCATCACGGGAGATCAATGGACGCGTTTTGGGGGTGCAACCCCTTCCTCAATTATAAAGTCGTGTTGAGGAAGGGCTTGCTCCCCCAAAACACCTCCCTTGATCCCCCGTGATGGCAGATAGCACATGTTGACATTCGTAATTGGTGTGCATCTTCCAAATTTGGCTTTTCCAGGGGTGATTTCCCCCCATCTGAACGCTATATCAAACCCAGTTCCTAAATACTGATGTCTGATATAGCCTTCAGGTTTTACCATATGTGAACTTTGTAAGTTCAAGTTTTTTGGCTTTCTTGTTGGTTTTACACAGGCCTGTTTTATTTTAAATGGACATTTCGATTTTTGATAATGCTACTCCAAAAATTGTTATACAACAAACATGTTGGTTTGTTTTAAAAACCTTTGGTAAATGCACATGTGATTGTGCAGGTATAAAAAAGTTGGTTACTCAAGAATGTGTGGATTATTGTCTCAACACTACAACACTTTTGGGGTGATGTAATTGCTGTTTTCTGCAAAAATGGGGGTTATTTCCTAAGGGCAAATCCACTTTGCACTACAAGTGCAGGTTCAGTGCAGTTGCAAGTGCACTTGTAGTGAAATGTGTTTTTGCATTTAGTAAATAACAGCCAACAGTGCTTTGTATAATAAGGTTACACAATCACGACATTTTCTGGACTCAACACATTTCTGTCAGGGTCAGCTAAAACAAACACAAGCAGTAAATGTCCACAAAGAATTTTTTTTTTTTTTTTTATTATAAAAAGGCTTCACAGATTTGCTGGCATATTGATAGCCCCCCTACCCGCAAAAAACTCCAGGTAGTGTAACCGGACATCACGGGCACTCAGGGAGGGCAAGCCAGGAAGGCCACTTTCAAGCACCGTCAGTGTGGTTTGATGTATGATTCCGGCCTCAGGCCAAACTGAGCCAGCATAGTTGGCCGAATGTTTCCTTAAAAAGTTATGGAGAACACAGCACGCAAGTATAATATGGTTCAGTTTATACTCAGCCATATGGATGGTTGTCATAAATAGGCGGAACCGGCTGGCCAGGATTCCAAATGTGTTCTCCACCACTCTTCGGGCTCTGGCCAGCCGGTAATTAAAAACCCTCTGTTCCGGGGTGAGGGTCCTCATTGGGAATGGCCGCATCAGGTGGTCCCCCAGCGCAAACGCTTCATCAGCAACGAACACAAATGGGAGTCCTTCAACATTGTCCTTTGGAGCTGGCAAGTCCAAGCTGCCATTCTGGAGATGCCTGTAGAACTCCGTCTGGGCGATGACTCCACCATCGGACATCCGGCCATTCTTCCCCACGTCCACATACAAGAAGTTGTAATTAGCCGACACCACCGCCAACATCACTATACTATTGAACCCCTTGTAATTATAATAGTACGACCCCGAGTTGGGTGGTGGGACGATGTGGACATGTTTCCCATCAATTGCCCCTCCGCAGTTAGGAAAGTCCCACCGCTCGGCAAAGTGGGAGGCCACAGTCTGCCATTCCTGTGGCGTGGAAGGAAACTGTTGAGGAAAAAACAATAAACATTACTGTTTTTACTCAGAAACATGGCAAGCAGATTAGACACAAACATTATGGGGCAACCTCCAGATAGCATTTATTAAGGGAAATTTAACAACGCCAAAGTATAAGGTACACCTATCATATTCCCCCTCCCCCCCTCTCATGGGCCATTTCTAACATTATAGGGGGTGTGTGGAAATCTTGGACAGGTAACCCTCTTCACTTCATTGAGAGATGAATGCCTAAATACAGGGTATTACTTGGAACAGCCCCTCCTTAGTTACACTATTGGCAGCCCACTGGACAGGTAAGAAGTGTTATAATACAAAGATAGAAATACACATTGTACACATTTGAGGATATTTGGACATTCTGCTATTACCTATCAAGATAATAATAGGATCCCAAAACTTTAAACAGTACCATTTGAAAGTATACAGGCAGGCCCTAGCACTACATGCTTTGGGGAATTCATCCATAAATCTGACCACAAAAGAGATGGGTATAGTGTGTATGGGTTTGGCAAAGTCAGCAGATAGATGATTGAGAATAGATAGAGAATTGGGATCAGCTGACTTAGCAGTTGGGGGTTGGGAGGGTTACTAAAAATTATTTGGGGACACCACAAAAAAAAAGCCTCTGGCACTCTGCCAGCATTTAAAGCAAAAATAACATTTCCAAACATTTTAGGGGGTGTTCGGGGTAAAGCACTACTATGGAGCAGAAAAAATACATTGTTAAGTGACTACATGAGGTGAATATAGGCCAGGAGACACCATGCTGGGGAGTTTATTGAAGGGCAAATATGTATGAAGGACCTAAAATAATAATTACATAAAAATCCAGCATGCATGAGGACAAAGGGGACATTCACAGCATATTCCACTCATGGTAATTAGGGAATGAGGAAAGAAATACAATATATTATCAAACATTTAATACAATAAAATGTGATATTAAAGGATAAAAATCTTACCTTCATATACTCCTTCTGCAGGACCTGGATGATGGCAGAACAGGTCTCTGGGATAATGATCCACAGAGCCTGGGGGGAGATGCCCGTCGAGAACTTTAAGCCCTGCAGACTTCTCCCTGTCGCCAAATACCACAGGGTAGCGACTAACCTCTGCTCTGGAGTGAAGGCTTGCCTCATGCAGGTATCCTGCCTGCTAATATAGGGGGTCAGCGAAGCCAACAAACGGTGAAACACGGGGTCCGTCATCCTGAGAAAGTTTCTGAAATCATCAGGATTATTCTCACGGATCTCACGGAGCAAAGGCATATGAGAGAACTGGTAACGCTGAAGCAACCAATTCTTGGTCCATGAACTTCTCCCCACCCTGTTCATGGACTGGACTTGTGTCAAGGTCAGGACCCCAACACCAAACCCCCACACAGCACGAACTCTACGAAGAGTACGCATATGCAACATGGCTAGAACGAAGTAACAGAACGCACTGAAGAACAGCAAGGCCTGTGAAGAGCCACCTGAAAAACAGCAACGAGCAGACAAGATCGCACAGGAAACTTCAATACGAACTGACTGCACGCACTGAAGAGCAGATACAAACCCACAAGCACAAACTGAACAGCAGAAAACGATCTGAAAACCACGAGTCTGAAAAAGCGCGAATCGTCTCTCACCAAACTTTTACTAACACGAGATTAGCAAAAGGAGCCCAAAGGGTGCCGCGCTTGGTTCTGAACCGGCCTTTTCTAGTCTCGTCGTACGTGGTGTATGTGACCGCGTGGTTGGCGATCGGAAATTCCGACAACTTTGTGCGACTGTGTGTAGACAAAACAAGTTTGAGCCAACATCCATCGGAAAACATCCTAGGATTTTGTTGTCGGAATGTCTGAACAAAGTCCGACCGTGTGTACGCCCTATTAGAATCCCCTGGCTCCTTCAATGCACTAGGCAGAAGTGAGAGAATTAAATAAAGATCACAAAGGGGTCACATGTAAACAATAGCCACTACCGATCCTCAACCAAAAAAACAAACAAACAGAGAGCCACTAAACCAAAGGCAAAATAACCCTATACCCCACAAAAAATATGCCTGCACTGTAGATGACTCATTACCCTAAGGGAGATGGAAATATGAAAATGTGTCATTGGAATAGGGGCATTCCACCAGCGATCATCTTAAAGTTTCCCTAGGGTTGAAACAAAAGAGGGAAAATGTAGGACCACTAAAGAAGAAAAAAAAGGGGGGGCCACCCTTAAAAATTCATGCCTTATCATAAATGACAATCTCTCACCCAATACCACTCCTCATATATAGAGGCCATATCAGTAACAAAAAACAAGCATACTAAAAAGGGGGAAAGGGGCCAAAGAGGAACACAAGGAAGTGGTCCTCCTTTGTCCAAAGACAGTTACCATGGATATAGTGGGCAATGATGGGAGAGTAGTATGTATAAAAACTTAGCAAAGTTTATTATAGTAATACATTCTAAAATATACAATAATATCACCAACAATTGTATAAATAAAGTTGGTCCACCAGACACTGATATATGGGCCTATAGGGTGCAAATTGCACGCGGTATACCCATTGGCCAGATTCACAAAAACGACAAACAATAACAAACATATAGAAACATAAAACCATATAAGGTGCAGGCGCCTATACTCCCACAGATGCACAAGGTCCCTATGGCTAACCGCCAAATCGGATTGTAAAAAATGATATTAAATAACAAGGGGACAATGTGCGTGTGTGGTCCCCCGGGAGATGGGGATAGTGGGATTCAATAATCGCAAGAGATGCCTAACTGGAAGGACCCCACTGATTAACATCAGCTTCTACTGAATGTACTTAATAGATGAATTAAAGAGACTGCAGGGATGTATGTTGCATGCGCATGCTCAAAGTATATCATTTACAGAAGTCCATTCCTGGAGTTGATAAATAATCTGACATTCAGAGAGTCTCTGTAGGATGTGTCGGATAATTGAAGCCACACTGTAAATTAATACGGTCACTGCCAAGTGCTAATCACATAGCAAAGCAAGGTAGCTGGAAATTGTCTGGAGCTGGTTATGTGTATCAAAGTGAATCATTGAACAGTGGTTTAGTTTTACATCTCTGTATACTGTCCCAAAGTCCGCATTTACCAAAGCAATGTCACGCCAATATCCATGCAAGGATGTCACCTGAAAACAGGAGCTAAGGGGGTTACGTTACCGCCTCTTGACAATATGAAGATCAAACAGCATCTCCTATGTTTCCATGGCTGCCCCGCTGCTCCGTGGTTTCTCCGCCTATGGTGTAGGTGCTGTCTATGATATGCTGTATCCTGCAAGGATGCGATGGACGGCACTACTTGTTCGTAGGTTCAGGCTGCGGCTGTGCGGCACTCCACTTGTTCGCAGGTTCAGGCTGTAGCTGTGCACGTGCAGCAGGTAAGCTCCTAGTTGTTTGGCGGTTCCGTTTAAAGGGATTCAAAATTCCGCTATCAGAAGTCTCCGTCTCCCATTCTAATGACTTCTGATAGCGGAATTTTGAATGCTGTTTGATCTTCATATTGTCAAGAGGCGGTAACGTAACCCCCTTAGCTCCTGTTTTCAGGTGACATCCTTGCATAGATATTGGCGTGACATTGCTTTGGTAAATGCGGATCTTGGAACAATATACAGAGATGTAAAACTAAACCACTGTTCAATGATTCACTTTGATACACATAACCAGCTCCAGACAATTTCCAGCTACCTTGCTTTGCTATGTGATTAGCACTTGACGGTGACCGTATTAATTTACAGTGTGGCTTCAATTATCCGACACATCCTACAGAGACTCTCTGAATGTCAGATTATTTATCACACTCCAGGAATGGACTTCTGTAAATGATATGCTTTGCGCATGCGCATGCAACATACATCCCTGCAGTCTCTTTAATTCATCTATTAAGTACATTCAGTAGAAGCTGATGTTAATCAGTGGGGTCCTTCCAGTTAGGCATCTCTTGCGATTATTGAATCCCACTATCCCCATCTCCCCGGGGGACCACACACGCACATTGTTACATATAGTTACATAGTAGGTGAGGTCGAAAAAAGACACAAGTCCATCAAGTCCAACCTATGTGTGTGATTATGTGTCAGTATTACATTACATATCCCTGTATATTGCGGTCATTCAGGTGATTATCTAATAGTTTCTTGAAGCTATCAATGCTCCCCGCTGAGACCACCGCCTGTGGAAGGGAATTCCACATCCTTGCCGCTCTTACAGTAAAGAACCCTCTACGTAGTTTAAGGTTAAACCTCTTTTCTTCTAATTGTAATGAGTGGCCACGAGTCTTATTAACCTCCCTGGCGGTATTCCCGAGTCTGGCTCGGGTTGGATTTTACATACCAAAAGCGGTAACCCCGAGCCAGACTTGGGCTTGCATCGCAGGATCCAGGAAGAGCATACTTACCTTGTCCCCTGGATCCTGCGATGTCTCCCCACTGTGATCGGCGAGCCGCTGTGTCTCGCTCGATTCACAGTGCCGAGCTCCGTTCCCTGCGAGCGTTGCGACGCACGGGGATGGAGTTCGGCGGTAAATTCAAAAGTGAAAAACATAGTATAGATACAGCATACTGTAATCTTACAGATTACAGTACTGTATCAAATAACTACACATCCCCCTTGGTCCCTAGTGGTCTGCCCAGTGTCCTGCATGCAGTTTTATATATATAAAACTGTTCTTTCTGCCAGGAAACTGGAGATTGTCCATAGCAACCAAAACTGTCTCTTTACATCAAAAGTGCATTTAGACCAGCTAGAAAAAAGCGATAATAAATTAGAATCACTCGCAGAATTGAGTGATAGTGATTTGTGGGGAAATCTGTCACCAAACACTAAAAGTAACAAAAGTGACAATTCTGCAACTGAGCAAATTTCAGTGTTTTTGATTTGATTACATTATTATATAATTTTTATTATTATTATATTATTATTTGTTATAATTATTTATAGTTATTTATTATATTATAATTTTTTATTTCGTTTTTCAAACTTTATCATACCCGGGATGTCTACTAGACTCTTGTTTGGACAGATTTAAGTGAACTATTCCTAAGAATTACAGGCCTACAATATAAAACGCCAAATTTCTGTGCAAAATAATTGTACCGCTTTCAGCACCTAAAATCAGAAATAATCATACCGCCAGGGAGGTTAAATTCTCTTCTGCGAAAAAGTTTTATCCCTATTGTGGGGTCACCAGTACAGTATTTGTAAATTGAAATCATATCCCCTCTCAAGCGTCTCTTCTCCAGAGAGAATAAGTTCAGTGCTCGCAACCTTTCCTCATAACTAAGATCCTCCAGACCCTTTACCAGCTTTGTTGCCCTTCTTTGTACTCGCTACATTTCCAGTAAATCCCTCCTGAGGACTGGTGCCCAGAACTGGACAGCATACTCCAGGTGCGGCCGGACCAGAGTCTTGTAGAGCGGGAGAATTATCGTTTTATCTCTGGAGTTGATCCCCCTTTTAATGCATGCCAATATTCTGTTTGCTTTATTAGCAGCAGCTTGGCATTGCATGCCATTGCTGAGCCTATCATCTACTAGGACCCCCAGGTCCTTTTCCATCCTAGATTCCCCCAGAGGTTCTCCCCCCAGTGTATAGATTGCCTTCATATTTTTGCCACCCAAATGCATTATTTTACATTTTTCTACATTGAACCTCATTTGCCATGAAGTCGCCCACCCCATCAATTTGTTCAGGTCTTTTTGCAAGATTTCCACATCCTGTGGAGAAGTTATTGCCCTGCTTAGCTTAGTATCATCTGCAAATACAGAGATTGAACTGTTTATCCCATCCTCCAGGTCGTTTATGAACAAATTAAATAGGATTGGTCCCAGCACAGAACCCTGGGGAACCCCACTACCCACCCCTGACCATTCTGAGTACTCCCCATTTATCACCACCCTCTGAACACGCCCTTGTAGCCAGTTTTCAATCCATGTACTCACCCTATGGTCCATGCCAACGCACCTTATTTTGTACAGTAAACGTTTATGGGGAACTGTGTCAAATGCTTTTGCAAAATCCAGATGCACCACGTCTACGGGCCTTCCTTTATCTAGATGGCAACTCACCTCCTCATAGAAGGTTAATAGATTGGTTTGGCAAGAACGATTCTTCATGAATCCATGCTGATTACTGCTAATGGTATCATTCTTATTACTAAAATCTTGTATATAGTCCCTTATCATCCCCTCCAAGAGTTTACATACTATTGATGTTAGGCTAACTGGTCTGTAATTCCCAGGGATGTTTTTTGGGCCCTTTTTAAATATTGGTGCTACATTGACTTTTCTCCAATCAGCTGGTACCATTCCAGTCAATAGACTGTCTGTAAAAATTAGGAACAACGGTCTGGCAATCACTTGACGGAGTTCCCTAAGTACCCTCGGATGCAAGCCATCTGGTCCCGGTGATTTATTAATGCAAAGTTTCTCAAGTCTAATTTTAATTCCGTCCGCTGTTAACCATGTAGGTGCTTCCTGTGTTGTGTCATGAGGATAAACACTGCAGTTTTGGTTACTGAAGCCCCCCGATTCACTCGTGAAGACTGAGGAGAAGAATAAATTCAATACCTTTGCCATCTCCCCATCCTTTGTAACCAGATGTCCTTCCTCATTCTTTATGGGGCCAATATGGTCTGTCCTCCCTTTTTTACTGTTTACATACTTAAAGAATTTCTTGGGATTTTTTTTGCTCTCCTCCGCTATGTGTCTTTCATGTTCTATCTTAGCCGTCCTAATTGCACCCTTACATTTCTTATTGCATTCTTTATAAATTCTGAATGCTCAGGATGATCCCTCAACCTTGTATTTTTTGAAGGCCTTCTCCTTTGCTCTTATATGCATTTTTACATTGGAGTTAAGCCATCCAGGATGTTTGTTCGCTCTTTTAAATTTATTACCCAATGTTACCCAATTGTCCCCTTGTTATTTAATATAATTTTTTACAATCCGATTTGGCGGTTAGCCATAGGGACCTTGTGCATCTGTGGGAGTATAGGCGCCTGCACCCTATATGGTTTTATGTTTCTATATGTTTGTTATTGTTTGTCGTTTTTGTGAATCTGACCAATGGGCATACCGCGTGCAATTTGTACCCGATAGGCCCATATATCAGTGTCTGGTGGACCAACTTTATTCATACAATTGTTGGTGATATTATTGTATATTTTAGAATGTATTACTATAATAAACTTTGCTAATTTTTTATACATACTACTCTCCCATCATTGCCCACTATATCTATGGTAACTGTCTTTGGACAAAGGAGGACCACTTCCTTGTGTTCCTCTTTGGTCCCTTTCCCCCCTTTTTAGTAAAATGTAGGGCCACCATAATAAATAAACAAATGTAAAGTACCTCCTTTAAAAACTGTCAAGCCATGTAAAGAAGCTTTCTTAAAGAAGTGCAATATGATACCACAGTGAGATTCTCTAGAGATGGACAGCAGCATGGGGAGCGCAACAGGAGAAAGTCGCTCTGCCAGTCCACCTTATCCTCTGATCCTTTGTATGGCTCCCTGCAGTGCCAACAATAAAAAAGTAAATTCTGGTAGGTGAAAGTGGCTCCCTGCACCTGAAGTGACATACATTCCACACTGGACCACATGTCAATGCCAATGTCACAATCAACCCAAACCATTTCTCAAGCCACATCCCCTCTCTGCTCTTCTTCCTCACAGCAATGGGAGAAGAGGATGGGGGCAAAACCGGCAGCAGACTTCCCAGTGTGGGGACCACAGGCCACCTGCATATAACCTGGCTAGGGGTGTAGGAAAGTCCCTAATCAAAAAAGAGATCTCCACAGTCAACAAACAAGTGTATAAATAACAGATTTAAGCCCCAATAATAACCAAAGAATAAATTAAATAATTCATAGGATCAGGATCACACTAAATGAACATAAATAGACAAAAGCACTACATACCATAAATCCCTCCCAAAAAGTATGTCTAAGTATCATCTGTAGACCAATTATGTACAGTATATGTAAAATATAGCTACTGTATAGACAACAAAATAGGATAATTCCTGCAGATGAAGGGAAAAGAGGTTACAATTTACACAATAATAAGCAGTATTATTTGCATAGATATCAATGAATCATCTACATGATATATATGCATAGGTAAAGGATTAAAGTCACCAATTTAGCCTAGTTCAATATACTTAAAGAAAGGGTGCAAATTGGAGGTGATCTATAAGACTTGGTTTGTATGTAGCTTTGAACCAATAGATTCATTTAGCTCAAACTTGAAGTATCTTCTTGTCAAAATCACCACCCCTAGGGTGGGGATGGACTCTATTCACAGCCAAGAATAATAGAATGTCAGTTTTTTATTGATGTCACTACACAAAATGATAAATAACTATGTACAGGTAGATTGCCATTAGAGATATCATATAAATGGTTGTACATCCATTTCCAAAGCTGACATTTAGTTATGCCTATTTGGAATGCGTTATATGCACATTTAGGTATATATTCACTATTCACAGCAAGAATCATATAAGTGATTAAAAAACATAAATTACATTGCAAAATATGTGCTACAGTATATCTTCAGTAGCCTGTAAATTATTAAATACATAAATAAACATAAAGACTGCAAAAAGTTTTAAAAGTGCAAAGTGGAGGGTGCAATAGCAACCAGATTTTTAACAGCTTTGTAAAAAAAAGCAAAATGCAGGTCGTTTGCATTTATAATAGAAAGAAAGTGATTTCCAGAAACTTGTCAGTTTTCATTTAGACATCATTTGCTTGTCATATACCAACATAAATTATCATAAAGAGCTCTTTGGTCAAACTAGGCAATACTTTCATATACCAAGAATTAATATTCAAGTTTTTTTTCTGACACATTGCTATATGTTGGTGTTATTCATAATAACAATGTTTTCTCCTTTATCTGAGTGTTTAAAAACAAAACCCTGTAATTTTTGGAGATTGGCAAAGTCTCCAAAAATGAGAGGAACCACCAAGGGGCATTTCTTCTATAAAAAGTCTAATGCTTTAATTTGTTTGGGTTAGGAACTTGTTTATTTATTTATTTTTTTACATTTTTTGAGGTCAGCAAGTTTCACATCCTCCACTTTCTTCCTTCAGTGTGGATTGCCTTGAGTCAGAGAAAACTGTCAGAAGCGACAGATGCAGATTG
Source organism: Lithobates clamitans (assembly GCA_037952925.1). Taxonomy (NCBI): domain Eukaryota; kingdom Metazoa; phylum Chordata; class Amphibia; order Anura; family Ranidae; genus Lithobates; species Lithobates clamitans. Next base: position 446,015 of record JBBGZY010000178.1, on the reverse strand, counting down.
CAGGGGAAGGAGAGAACAGTCACATCAGTGTCCCCGAGCTGCCACACAAATGTAAAGATATCTCTCTCGCAACCTTTGCACTATGTCCCGCGAAATGAAGGAAGAGCAGCACCCACAGGAGATAAGAGCGACACCAGCAGCAGCTCACCACCTTCATCTCTCAGCTAGTGCGTAAACACAGCCAAGATGGTGCCGGCTCTCCAATATCTCCCACGGCCTCACCATCACATACAGTGATAAAGGAACAAGCAGGAGAATCAGGAAACCAAATGTTTATGGACACAGCAGTTTTTCCATGAGGTGAGCCCTCCTCATGAATTTCTGAATGACACTAGGAAACTCCAAGATTGCTTTGCCTTATTTGCAACACTAAATCAGCAGTCTTAGACACTACTTTAAAGATCATGTTGATCTTTTTATAGCGCTCCCTACATGCTGATATAATGCTTTTAGTAAAGCTTTTCAGTATGGAGGTACACTATCTAGGCTACAGGGTGGATCACATAGAAACCAAAATGGGAGAATTTTTCACTACTATCAATGATAAAATTGATGCACATGATGATGAGGAGAAGAAACGCAAGAGGTTGAAAACTAAATTAAAGGATCTTGATGACAGGTCCTGCCTCAATAATGTAAAAGTATGCTGCATACCAGAAACCATACTGCAATCTGAACTGAATAGGTATGCGTGGGAAATTATCTCCAATCTGCTACCTGAGATTGAGCCATTGGAACTGGCCATTCACTTCACTGACCGCCTCCCTAGACCCTCACATCTCCCTGATACAATACCAAGAGATGTTCTTATGCAAATCCATTTCTTCCATGTTAACCACTTGCCGACCAGCCATCGTTATTATACTGCGGCAGGTCGGCTCCTTCCCGCAAATCACCGTATGCTGTGCGTTGGTCCATTTTACAGCTATAGCAGGCCACTGCATGGTGGGGGAGCTGATGCACGTGGTCAGTGGCCACGATGTCCACTGGCCACCCGCGATCGCTCTACAAAGAGCCAAAATGGGGATCTGTTAATGTAAACAAACAGATCCCTGTTCTGTCAGGGAAGTACAGAGTGATCGTCTGTTTCCAGTGATTAGGAACAGTGATCTCTCTGTACTCTCAGTCAATCCCTTCCCCCCACAGTTATAAACACCTCCCAGGGAACACATTTAATCCCTTAATCACCAATAGTGTTAAGTCCTTCCCTGCCAGTGTCATTTATACAATAATTAGTGCATTTTTATAGCACTGATCGCTGTATAAATGTCACTGGTCCCAAAAAAGTGTCAAAAGTCACAGTCCCACTAAAAATTGCTAGAAATAGCCCAGGACCTTCAATGTGGAATCCTGTTTGTTCAGAAAACATACTTTCACCTCCACCTTGCAAATATAAGAACTCCCCCTTATCTTTAAATCTAGCATGCCTGCGAAAAAAAGGTTATAGTGGCATTTAAGAATACCATCTCATTTCAATTACATTTCAGTATAATAGACTCAGTTGAACTCTACACTCTCCTAGTCTGCAATCTCAACAATGTCTGCTTCATCCTGGTGAACGTTTATGCATCTAATGCCCACCAAATATGATTTCTGAACAAAGTTATGTCAAAGATCAAAAAAAGCTTAAAGGGGCCATCTAATACTTTGTGGAGACTTTAGCCTTGTTCGTGATAAGCACTTGGATGCATCAACACCATCTCAATGCTCCACACTTTCTATGCAGGGCTTTTTACAAGCCCATGACCTTTACAACATGTGGCAGTGTGGGGGATACATTGACATACGCTACGGTATATGCTTTTATTAATGTTTGGTGATGTCTATATTTGTCAACTCCAATGGAAACAACAATAAATCCTCTCCTAATACCTTTATCAAATCTTTTTTTTTTTTTTCACCAGAAATTATCGATACACCTTTGGGCAACAAGTGGCATTCAATACCCTGGAGACCTCTTTACCTGAGGTACTATCAAATCTTTCACAGCTCTTCAGAGGGGATTTTTTTTACCATATACAGAATATGATTAATATTTGTAAATAACACACTACCTAACCCATATTTCTCTGCTACAAACTAAGCTACACTGGAAGGCCTGGCTCTAATATGAAGATGGACTCAGTATATTAAGTGGCTATATCGCTTTTCTATAACTTACTTCAGGATAAATCCACATTTGTTAAATCCCTTTCCTTTGAGAGCTGGACAGGAGAATTAGGTAGCAGCTATACATCATCTCAATGGTCTACTGCTCTCCACTCAATTTATAAAGCTATTTGTTGTAACAATTTGTGGCAACTCACTCCTCTAATTGTTGGAGAGGTTGTGGAAAGATGAGTAATATTTGTAGTCCTGTAACAATGTGACCAGTTATTAGTTAAAGATTTTCCAAATTGCCAGGGATAATAACATTTCAGATGGCCTGTCCTGATCGCTAGATTGCCCCCACCGGAATTCCGGAAGTACAGATTGACTTGCACACAAGATGAGATTGTACTTGTTTAATATGGCTGATCGTCCATTGTTTTATAAGAAATAAAAGAGGATGGATTACAATGCATTCAGAGCTTGATTACAGAGGAACAGAATAACAATTCGAATAATAAGTGTTTGTCTCTATATGACTTTGCAATTCTCATAATATTCTCTGTGAGCGAGGTACATTATCAAAATGTCATGTCAAAGTGTTCCCAAACAATATGGCCCTTACAGCCATTCTTATCTTATTAGCCTAAACATATCTAACAAGAAAACACATTCTAAGTCAAACTCAGATAATAGTAACATAATAGGAATACTCAAAAACGAACAACTGACTGTAATAATCACCTATTCACCATTGCGCCACAGAACAAATAAATTGTAAGTATGTATATTTTAATATCCAATAGCTGCTGCTTGTAAACAAAACAGTAAAAATAATAATCACCTCAAAAGAAACAATCAAGTGAACAGCAGCGCTAAAATGAACTACACATGATATGTAGACACAATGATGAGTAAATAGAAATTCAGTGACTGAAAGTCCATAAAGAGTAGGAGAAATGTCCAAGATCAAGTAAAACTTCTTCCAAAAGGTGAGAAAAGTCTTCAAATTACACCATGCGTGTCACACAGAGCTGCTCCCCGTCAGTAATGAACTCACCAAGGGGTATTGCCTTACACTCACATGTTTGGCAGCAAGACAGTTACCCATAAAGGGTTTTAAATAAATAGAGCACAATATGCTGCTGCGACTAAGCTTAAATCCAGGAAAAAGTCACGTGTCAGTGATGTAACGCGTGGGAGGAGCTTAGGACGTTCAGTGCTGCAATACACCTGAAGGTTAACAGCAGCTGTTTCTCTATGGGAAACCTCGTCCACAGCAGCTGACTGCAATCTGCTTATTTGAATGCTTCTAATAGACCGGGAGTGTGTGAGTGTATCTCTTGTCCCTGTTTTGCTTATGTACTATCTAGTAAGTTCACTGCACAATGATCTATTTTTTTTTTGCTTGCTTTGCATAAAACCTTTATCCTGAGAGCCGAATCACCAGCAGTGTAATTGCTGAAGTGGGATGCAAGAAAAACTAAATATCCTGGTACAAACGATCTAACCCAGTGAGTCAATCAATCTGGATTAAGGGAAGGAACTGTTTAATTTTTTTTTTTTTTTTCTCACACTATTTATCTCTGCCTGGACATTGTACTCAGAGTGTCATTATTATTTTATTTATACTCACCGTCACATCACCAATTTGAAGATTTATTTTGGCAATTTTAACACATGTATTAGCACCATAATTATTAATTTATTTTATTCACATGTATGCATTTTTTATTCCTGGATTTAAGCTTAGTCGCAGCAGCATATTGTGCACTATTTATTTAAAGCGCATCAATTTTATACTTAGTACTATTTGTTTGGTTATCTGATCACCCTATATTGATAGCAGCTTTAATTTACTGATTTTTTCATAGCACTAACTATATTGGTATATATATATTTTTAAGCACAATTTATTTATATCACACATATCTGTCCACATCAGCGCTTGGTTTTTAATCATTTTTTTACCCATAAAGGGTTAAATCCACAGACAGCTCCTCTCCACTCAATATAGACGGGTGTGTTCAATCACATGGGGGAGGATAAGAAAAGAGCTTCACTAGTGTGATAATGTCTAAATACACTGATAATTTATTGGATAAAAACCTTCATACATTGTGATTTTATGGTGTATATATAAACAAGCATAAAAGATGTAAAACCCAGAGCATTGTGTCAATCTCTAAGCCAAGTACCGGCGATATCTCACCACACTCTACACACAATTACTCTTCCTGTTTTTTTCCCAAAACACTAGAGGACAAAGGAGGTATAATTGAGGCTCCAGTTGGTGGCCCACCAGCCAGCCGGAGCCTTAGCTAAACCTCCTTGGTCCTCTAGTGTTGGGGGGGGAAACAGATAGAGGAATCGTGTGTAGAGTATGGTGAGATATTGCCAGTGACATGGACATTCACTGTACTGTTCATTTAAGCACAAGAGACTCCATTTTGTTCTCACTGTTGAAATGTGTTCTGTAACCTTCACCTAACACACAGACACTTCTCCTACTAAACGCTCTCTACTCCCCCCTTCCTTCTCAATGTTTTATTTTTGCAATTGTTCTATTCACTAGTTTTTAATAATATATTTATATTTGTTCGCTTTTAATAACATATTTCTATTTGTTAGTTTTTAATAACATCTCACACCACCCCTTTCTTATCTATGTATAAAATAACATGTAATAATACATTTTCACAGAACAGACATTTTAAGCACAGTGATGGAGTCCTGTGAATCTGTTCCTGCAGCTGTAGTATTAACTTTGTTTTATAGTCCCAATCAGAAATCAGTCATATCAGCTTCTTCGATGGGGATCATCGGGAAACGCAGACCTCAAATGCCGGCTAGGTAAGCTGCCCTTAAGCTTGCTATATTTCTGCCTTCTCCTATGTATCCTATCTGTCGGTTCTCAAGGAAACCAGACCACTCTCGGACCTTTCTGGTTGGGTAACGTGTGTGTGTGAATGTGTATGTGTCCCCCTTCACGGGTTGGACTGTGTGTGGATAAGGAAAATCCTCTGCAGTTCCCTGCGTTGACTCCTTGCGGGCGACCTGTGTCAGAGGCGCATGGTAGGGTCAGATAAAACTCACAGAGAAGAGAAGAGACGAGGAGGGTCTCTTAATGTGTGTTTTGTCTATTGTCATAAACCCCTTCTATCCACGTAGATAAGTGGAGACTATTCTTGTAAATCTGCAGATTTGCTGTACTATTTATTTTAGAGGCAAGAGGGTATAGGCACAAGTAGAGAAGACTGACCAGTCATTATGGGCATTAAATTAATTAAGGGAATGAAGGGAGAGAGGCCTTCAGAAAATGCTCAGCACAAGATGAGCGCTAGAAAATATATGAACCGAAGGTACGGTTCCGCCTATACTGAGCCCCTAGATAAATGGGTAGAATGGACAAAGGGAGCAGCTAAACCTTTAAAATCTGAAGGGACTTTTGATTTACAAGTATGGCAAACTTTTATGCACGATTATGGCCTGCTACTGTGCAGTGAAGGAACGTGGAGAATAGCTTGCACATGGGAGACAGAAGCTAAAGTAACAAATCAAACTGGCTTGACGGAGATGTTTAATGTAGAGGAGGATCCCCCACCTTATGTGGCTGCCAGTTTGGCTTTAAGGGGTCCCGCACAAAAGAAAAAGAATTAGATTACATGGAACACACAAAAGATGAGCTATGCAATATAGTAGAGAGCAGAAGTTTAACAGCCCCATATCAACCTACAAAGAGGATTTTGGCTCGTATCCTACAAACAGATGATTGGCATAAATCAAAAGGCACATATGCAAAACTAGATCTCTCTGAACTTAAGGCTTTGGCCAGAGAATGCGAGATAGAGTCTGAACTTCCGGGGCAAACCATAATTTCCAAATTGTGGCAGCAAGATGAAGAGAGAAGGAAGGGAGATGCCAGCCCTTCTGCCCCTGGCACAGAGCAATCTGTTGCAGTTTATCTTGTCAGAACCCAATTCGTTTTTGAAGGTAATGCTGTTGACAGTAAGTCTCAAATTAGATGGCATGTACCTTTTAGTCCCCAATATATGAGAGCCATATTAGAGGGATTGGGAGATCCTAGAAAGAATCCAATTGGGTTTGCAAATAAACTTAGCGCTGCACAGGAAGCTTATGAGGCTTCTTCTACTGACATTCATCAGCTTCTTATTAAAGCAGTGGGAAGCAACATGTCTGGCTATATACTTAAAGAATGTGGTGTAGACATCAAAAATCTAGGTATGATGGTTAGTGGATGGGAGGTTTTTGAGAAATTGAAGGAAAAATTGCCCCAAATATATGGACAAACCAGACATGCAAGGCCATCTACACAACTGGTGAAACAAAGGTTTCTTGATGGTTTAATACCCCAGTTGAAAGAAAAGTTGTTCACAGCAAGGCTTGAGGCAGGCCATATGTCTATTCAAGACGTCCTTCCTATCCTGTTATCCATAGAAAACAGGATTAACCAAAAAGACAGCAAACCCAAGGTTATGTACATGGGGAAGCAGAGAGGAAGAGGAAGAGTCAAAGGCAATTTCAGAAATCATGGCAATCGGGGACCAATTACATGCTACAATTGTGATGGGGAAGGACACATAGCCTGCTGAATTAGGGCCACCAGCAAATATGATGTAGGTCTGCTGGATTGTACCCCAGTCATGATAAAAATTAAACCAGGAGCCCATCTCCCACAGATTAAACAGTACCCACTGAGTATTGCTCAGACTGAGGGGATCAAATCACTCAACTGAAAGCAGCACGGGTTGTTGTTGTACCAATTAAGTCCCAAGTCAATATACCCCTGTTCCCAATTGCAAAGAAGCCAGACAAGAAGGGTGGGCAGGTGACATACCGCATGGTGCATGATTTGAGAGCCATTAACAATATAATAGACGCAGATATCCCGATCGTGCCCAACCCCCGCACTTTACTAAGTGGAATACCTGCCTCCAGCACCTGCTTTACAGTAATTGATCTAGCAAATGCTTTCTTTTCGGTGCCCCTGCACCCGGATTGCTGGCACCTTTTTTCATTTACCCATGATGCCCAAAAGTTAGCATGGACAAGATTGCCCCATGGCTGTGTGAGTAGCCCCTCTGAATATAATACTGCATTAAAGCAAGTATTGGACCAATGGTCCCCCTCACACCCAAACACAGTTTTGCTTCAGTACATACAGTAGACGATTTGCTTATTTGTTCTGATACAAAGAACATTTGTAGCAGAGAAACAGTAAGCCTTCTCATGTTTCTCTATAACAGTAACAACAAAGTTAGCAAAGATAAGCTACAATACTGCCAAGAGAAAGTGATCTTCCTGGGTCACTGCATTTCACATGGAATCCATCTAACCCCAGATCGAGTTAAAACTCTACAAAACTTTGAAAAGCCAAGAAATGTACGACAACAACGTGCCTTCCTGGGCTTAGTGGGATATTGTAGGGACTGGATTCCAAATGCATCAGAACTTATGGCTCCTCTATATGAGGCTACCACTAGAAACCCTTTCAAACTCACATAGGACAATGAATTGCAGATGAAGGAGCTTATAAAAATTTTGTCTGAAGCTCCCGCCATTGGACTTCCTGACTATACTAAGACTTTCTTGTTGTCCTGACATGAAGTCAATGGATTTGCTGCAGGTGTACTCACCCAGCTACATGGATACAAACAGAGGCCTGTGATGTATGTATCAGCCTCATTAGACCCTGTCATCAAAGGCTCCCCCAGTTGTATGCGAGCCATAGCAGCCTGCATTTTGCAGCTAGACAAAGTAACAGAGCTTGTATTAGATTCTGCTCTGATCCTGTATGTGCCACATGCAGTACAGGAAATCATGAATCAAGTAAATACCAGACATGTGTCTGCCAGTAGATCTGACATGTACCAGTCTGCTCTTTTTGCTCCATCGAATTTAACAATCAAACGATGTGTTACTTTAAATCCGGCTACTCTTCTTCCTATAATTGATGAGGAAGATGCAACAAATGGTACTGATGTAGAACCTGAGAGTTTTTCTCATGATTGTATGGCTCTGATGGAGGTAGAAAGGGCCTCTGTCACACCAGCAAAAGATGAGCCTTTATCAGATTGTGACACACACTTATTCGTAGATGGTTCCAGATTTTACACTGATGATGGTCAGCCACACACAGGGTTTGCTGTAACCACTACAGACACATTTTACATCAGGAAGCATTGACACCCCAGATGTCAGCACAGGAAGCGGAGTTGTGTGCTGTAGTCAAAGCATGTCATCTCCTAGAGAATCAAAGGGGAAACATTTACACTGACAGCAGATATGCATTTGGAATAGCCCACGATTTTGGGCCTATTTGCAAAGCACGGAACTTTCTGACTAGTGCAGGGAAGCTAGTGAGACATGCAAAACTCATAGAGCGGCTATTTGAGGCTTTTCAGAAACCAGCAGAAGTTGCCATCTTGAAGGTAAAAGGGCATGCAAGGGGAAATGACATGACAGCCAGAGGAAATGCTTTAGCGGGCAAGCAGCAAAGGATGCTGCCCTTATGGCGTTTGGAGTCTGACCCATTGTAGGGGTCGCAACAGGTAGCAGGGACAGATTCCCCTCATCAAGAGCAGTGGGATGTAGAAACTCTAATTCAGTTGCAGAACCAGGCCCCTGATGAAGAGAAGGATAAGTGGATCAAATGTAATGCTACCCAAAATCAGCAGGGCCTGTGGAGCACTGACAACAGGTGGTGTCTACCCAGAAGTTTGTACCCAGTTTTAGCACAATTGGCACATGGCATCAGTCATCTTGCTAAGGGCACGATGGTGGCACTTACTGACTGCTATTGGATAGCACCTGGATTTAGTGCATTTGCAGCCAGGTTTTGTGCTTCATGTCTCACTTGTGCTCTGTACAATGCAGGGAGGCCTGTCCTTGTTCCCCAAAAACATTCTCCTAAGCCAGATTTCCCTTTCCAAAGAATTCAAATAGACTACATTCAGATGCCCAGATTGGGCACCTATGAGTTCGCTTTAGTGTGTGGCAAAATGGGAGGAGGATGCCATCTTTTTAAATACTCCAAAGGAACTGGTTCTATATAAAAGATTCATAGACGATTGTATTATTATTTGGAAGGGTGATAAACTGAGTTTAAGATCCTTTTTCCAACATTTGAATATGAACCCAAAAAATATTAAGCTTGAACATCAAATTAGTGAGACTAAAATCCAGTTCCTTGATCTTGAAATAGAACTAACAGCCAATATCATCAGCACAAAAACTTTCTTCAAACCGGTGGAAAGGAACAGCTATATACCAGTAACGAGTTGCCACTATGAGCCATGGTTAATCAACATTCCGAAGGGCCAGTTTATTCGCTTACAGAGAAATTGTTCAGAAAATAATGACTATCTGTTAAGTACCTGGTAGTAGAGCCTAACTTGTAGGAGAAGACCTCTCATACAACGCTGGTTCAGGAGCCACTAGAGTGGGAACAGTGGTCTCCTGAGCGCAGTGGGGTAGGAGTGCCTGTTGGAGTATAGTCTCTGATGTTGAGGCAGAGATCCCTCCTGGGATGGCTGGACTGCAGGTGAGGTGGAGACTGGAAGCAGCAGCAGACTTGACACACTGGAGGTGAGAGATCACAGGAGCTGAAGCTGAAGGTGCAACTGCAAGTGGGAGTAGCAGGCACAAGCAGAGTCAGACAGTCCAGGTCGGCAGGTAACTGATACAGGTAATCACGGCAGGCAGAGTCGGTGAACAAGCAGAGGTTGGCAACGGTAGCAGGTAAAGACAGCAGACTGGTCAGGCAGGCCGGGTCGGGTTTGGAGCAGGTCGGATGGTCAAACAAGCCGGGTCAAATCAGATAGCAGACAATCAGATGCAGGTTCAAACAGAATCACAGAGCTGAGACGAAGCAGCGATGTTCCCATGGAACAGGGGAACTTTTATGTGCTCAATGGCGCCAAACCGGCGCTAACGCGAACGCGCCCGAGCGCCGCGCTGATGCACAGCAACACCAGCAGTTTGATGCCGCGTCTGTACAGGGGCGCGCCGGCGCATAGGCACATGCAAGCGCCCCGGTCTGGTGCTGGTAGATCCCTGACATTGCCCCCCCAAGGGGCAGCCTCCGGATGCCCAAAAGCCTTTTCTTCTCAGGATGTGTAGAAAAATAGGTGCTAACTAAACGCCTAGTATGCACATTACTGTCCGGTTCCCACGAGTTACTTTCTGGGCCGTAGCCTTTCCACTTGATTAAGAATTGGTTTTGTCCTTGCCTTCTTCTACAATCAAGGATAGCCTCAACCTCAAATTCCTTGCTGCCATTAATTACAATAGGTTCAGGAGGTCTTGTTCCTCTAGCACAGTGGTTCTCAACTCCAGTCCTCGGGACCCACCAACAGGCCAAATTTTAAGTATTACCTTGGGGAGTTGCAGACTAGAATACTGCAATCACTGAGCAGCAAGTGATATCACCTGTGATGTATTTCAGCTATCTTGCAAACCTGGCCTGTTGGTGGGTCCCGAGGACTGGAGTTGAGAACCACTGCTCTAGCAGGAAAGGGATCAGGCACAGCAGGTTTAAGCAGAGATGCATGGAATACCGGATGTATTTTAAATGAATCAGGTAAAGTCAGTTCATAAGACACTTCATTGATTTTTCTTCTAACTGGAAAAGGTCCCATAAATCTAGGTGCCAACTTCTTAGAAGGACAAGCTAATTTGATATTAACGGTAGAAAGCCATACCTGGTCGCCAATCTGTAAGTTCAGCTCCCCCCTTCTTTTCCGGTCGAAAATTCTCTTACCATCTGCCTGAGCCTTGGACACTGCTTCCTGCAACAACCGGTTGTTGTGACTGAGGAACTCCACTGTACTTTGTACTGCTGGAACCGAAGACTCTGAAAGGAAATCAGGTAGAAAGGTTAGGTGAAAGCCATAATTGGCAAAAAAAGGGGATTGACCAGTGGCAGAATGTTTGGTGTTATTGTAAGCAAATTCTGCTAAGGGTAGCAGAGATACCCAATCATCTTGTGTGAAAGATGTGAAACATCTGATGTATTGTTCAAGGGTCTGATTGGTCCTTTCTGTCTGACCGTTCTTTGAGGATGATAGGCCGAGGACAGGGCCAATTCAATTTTTAGGGTTTCACACAGGGCTCTCTAGAAACGTGAGGTGAATTGAACCCCTCTATCAGAAACTATGTTTACAGGTACTCCATGAAGTCCAATGATCTCCTTGACAAATATACGAGCAGTTTCGATGGCAGACGGGGTTCCCCTTAAAGGTAGAAAATGAGCCATTTTGGTTAAACGGTCCACTACCACAAAGGTGGCTGAGCACCCTTCAGAACATGGAAGCTCCACAATAAAATCCATAGAAATCATTTTCCACGGTCTGTCGGGTACAGGTAACGGTTTTAATAGGCCCCAAGCTCGATTCCTGGATGACTTATTCTGGATGCAGATGGGACAGGAACTGACATACTTTTCACAAAAGTCTTTCAGATTGGGCCACCAGAATGTACGCTGCACTAGTTTCAGGGTTTTGCGAACTCCAAAGTGGCCCGCCAGTGGATGATCCTGGAGAAGCATCAAAACCCTGACCCGAACATCTTCAGGAATGAAAATTTGGCTTCATTTCCAGAACAGACCATCTCTGTTTACCAAAGTAATCCCAGTAGGCCTGGCTGACTCAGAAGATGCTTCCTTAATCTGGGAGAGTAAATCTGTTTGTAGAAGTAAGAAACTGTTTGCAGGTAAGATGGTGTCAGGAGTAGATAAGTCCTTAGGATTGTCATGCATTCGTGATAATGCATCCGGTTTAATATTTTTTGAGCCTGGACGTTAAGTGATATGGAAGGAAAAACGTGAGAAAAACAGAGCCCAGCGGGCTTGTCGAGGCTTCAGCCGTTTGGCAGATCGTAATTATTCCAAGTTTTTATGGTCAGTGTAAATTAGTACTGGATGCATAGCCCCCTCCAACAGGTACCTCCACTCTTCCAGTGCAGTCTTAATAGCGAGAAGCTCTCGGCTACCAACGTCATAATTTTTCTCCGCAGGAGAGAGTTTACGGGAGAAGAACCCTACAGAATGCATTACATCTTTGCTACCTTTACGTTGCGAAAGAATTGCACCTACCACAATCTCGGAGGCATCAACCTCTAAAATAAATGGTAACGATGGTTCAGGATGGCTGAGGATAGGTGCTGAGGTAAACAGTCTTTTGAGATTTTCAAAGGCGTCTTGGGCAAGTTGATTCCAGGAAAAACGGGTATTCTGTTTGGTTAACTGTGTGATGGGTGCAAATATGGCTGAGAACCCCCTGATGAACTTTCTGTAGAAGTTCGCAAACCCCACAAACCGCTGAATTCCCTTCTTGTCCAGGGGTACCGGCCAGTCCGGAACAGCGGAAACTTTCTGTGGGTCCATCTTGATGCCTGTTGCAGAGATTATTAACCCCAGAAATTGAATGCTCTGTTGTTCGAACTCGCATTTTTCCGCTTTTGCATAAAGTCTGTGTAAGCGGAGACGACCCAACACCCTGCAGACATGTTCATGATGCAATTCACGGGATTCTGAAAAAATCAAGATATCGTCCAAGTATGCGATTACGAACACATCTAGAAAGTCCCTGAGAACATCGTTAATCAGGTGTTGGAAGGTCGCAGGGGCGTTGCAGAGTCCAAAGGGCATGACTAAGTATTCATAATGCCCGAATCGGGTTCGGAACGCTGTCTTCCACTCATGCACAGCCCGGATGCGGATCAAATTATATGCCCCTATCAGGTCAAGTTTAGTGAAAATGACGGCAGTCCTTAATTTTTGGAAGAGTTCAGGTATCAAGGGTAGGGGATACCGATTTTTGACCGTGATTTTGTTTAGTTCACGATTTTCTATACATGGACGGAGAGACTTGTCCTTCTTAGTGACGAAAAATATTCCGGCACCAGCTGGGGAGGTAGAGTGGCGTATAAAACCTTTGGCCAGGTTTTCATCTATATATGTCTTTAGTACTTCCTGTTCTTTTTCTGATAATGGAAAAATGCGTCCGAATGGAATTTCGGATCCTGGCAGCAATTCAATGGGGCAGTCGTAGGGGCGATGAGGTGGAAGAGAGTCTGCCCCCTTCTTACTGAAAACATCAATGAATTCATGATACTGTTTAGGTATGACCTGGCAAAGTTTCTGGTCGGTGTCCAGACAAAGTAGGGTGGATGAGGCATCCAAATCTTTCTTAGAACAGTGTTCTTGACAGTAAGAAGATGGGAATTTTACTTCTCCAGATGTCCAATGAATGTATGGATTGTGGGCCTGCAGCCAAGGAATGCCCAGGATGATGGGAAACATAGGAGAGGAGATGGCATCAAGAACCAGCAGTTCCTTCTGTTGGGAGGAAGTAGAAGCAGACAGAGGCAGGGTTTCCTGAGTTACTTGTCCTGAACTGATGCGGGATCCATCAGCTAGAAATACAGTGAGTCCATGGGTCTTGGTCCGTAATGGGATGTTATGCTGGCTGGCAAAGTTTGAATCAATAAAGCAGCTGCATGCTCCGGAATCAATGATGGCGTTGACCGGCATTGTCCCTTCTTGAAGCTGTAATGAAAGAGGAAGGGCAATGTGGGTAGAATTCACAGACAGAGCAGAGAGACTGGTATACACAGGAGATGGGCACTTACTTTTTTTGACTGGACAGTTAAGGACATAGTGCCCAGTTCTACCGCACTAGAGGCACAGATTGAGTTGCCGGCATCGGGCCCGTTCTTCAGGCGATAAGGCAGGTCGCATCAGTCCTAATAGCATAGTTTCCGAAGAGTCAGGCATGGCATTAACTGGATTCAAACTAGGTGAGGGTAAGTAGCGTGTTGCAGGAACTGGTGCTCTTGCTGTCATCCAAATCAGGCGGGATTGTAGGGCAGAGCGTTCAGATCGACGTTCCCGGATACGTCGGTCAATTTGAATGGTCAAGGTAATCAAAGCCTCAAGAGTATTTGGTACACCCACTCGGGCAAGTTCGTCTTTTAGTCCTTCAGATAGACCCAAGCGGAACTGGTGACGCAGGGCCGCATCATTCCACTGAGTGTCCGCGCTCCAACGCCTGAAGTCCGTGATATAGTCCTCCACGGGTCTGCGGCCTTGCTGGAGCGCGAACAGAGCGGATTCAGCTGTGGCAGTCTGTTGAGGGTCTTCGTAAATTGTGCCATGGCTTCAAAGAAAGAAGATAGGGACTGGGTTAAGGCTGAGTCCCCCTCAAGTAGTCGATGAGCCCAGGTCTGAGGTTCCCATTGTAGGAGGGAGATCACGAACCCCACCTTGGAGGCTTCCAGTGAGAAAGTTTGGGGCTGTAGTGCGAAGAAGAGCTGGCAGGCGTTGCGAAAGACCCGGAACTTGGCCCGGTCTCCAGAGAATCTATCAGGAGTGGGAACCCTTGGTTCAGGTGGAAGCATCACAACGGAAGGACCTGAAGCAGTCTGTGCAGGAGTTGCGGCTGAAGAGGAGGCCAGGGGGTTAGGCCCTGCAAGGTTCTGGAATTGTCCTTCCAATCTGTTGTAGTTATCCTGGAGGGATTGTACGGCTTGAGTGAGGGCCGCAAGGTGTGTGCATATTTCTTTCAATGGAGAGGTATCTCCTGCAGGTCATGGCTGCTTCGTACTGTTAAGTACCTGGTAGTAGAGCCTGACTTGTAGGAGAAGACCTCTCATACAACGCTGGTTCAGGAGCCACTGGAGTGGGAACAGTGGTCTCCTGAGCGCAGTGGGGTAGGAGTGCCTGTTGGAGTATAGTCTCTGATGTTGAGGCAGAGATCCCTCCTGGGATGGCTGGACTGCAGGTGAGGTGGAGACTGGAAGCAGCAGCAGACTTGACACACTGGAGGTGAGAGATCACAGGAGCTGAAGCTGAAGGTGCAACAGCAAGTGGGAGTAGCAGGCATAAGCAGAGTCAGACAGTCCGGGTCGGCAGGTAACTGATACAGGTAATCACGGCAGGCAGAGGCAGAGTCGGTGAACAAGCAGAGGTTGGCAACGGTAGCAGGTAAAGACAGCAGAATGGTCAGGCAGGCTGGGTCGGGTTTGGAGCAGGTCGGATGGTCAAACAAGCCGGGTCAAATCAGGTAGCAGACAATCAGATGCAGGTTCAAACAGAATCACAGAGCTGAGACGAAGCAGCGATGTTCCCATGGAACAGGGGAACTTTTATGTGCTCAATGGCGCCAAACTGGCACTAACGCGAACGCGTGTGCCCGTGCGTGCGCACGCGCGCATGCACCCGCGCACCTGCGCGCGCCCGAGCGCCACGCTAATGCACAGCAACAGCAGCAGTTTGATGCCGCGTCTGTACAGGGGCGCGCCGGCGCATAGGCGCATGCAAGCGCCCCGGTCTGGTGCTGGTAGATCCCTGACACTATCTTAGACAAGCTCAGTGGATAGGTAAGAGGTTTGAAGAAAAAGGGTACAATAAATATTTTATAGAAGAAAAAATAACAGAAGTCATTTAAACCTCAAGAGAAGCGCTGATCCAAGATAAAATCAAGGTAAATGACAAAACAGATGACATACCTCTGATAATGGACTTCAGTATACAACACAGGAGGATGTAGAGGATTATAAAAAGACATTGGTCTATTTTAAAAACGGATACTACTTTGGCAAATATACTCCCAGAAAAACCGAGATTCATTTATAGACGAGCTCCAACTCTAAGGGACATCATAGCTAAAAATGTACCCAACCCACCCAAGAGAATAACTGATTTAACCTTTTTTCAGGGTAAAGGATTCTATCCCTGTAAAAGGTGTTATGCCTGCATAAATACTAACCAGATGGGTACATTGGAACCCCATGGTTTAAACATTGAATTCGACCTGAATTGTTTTATTTCTGATTTTTAGAGGTTTTTCAGATTTATATATATATTTTTATGGTATATATTTTATTTTTATTTTTTATTTTTTATTTTTATTTATTTTTTGGTCCAATATTCTCATTTTTTGTCCAATACCAGTTTTTTCTGAGTGGCAATATTTGGTTCAGTTCTAGCATATAAATAATGGTCATCATCCGTTTTTGCAATATTCTATCATGGAATTTTTAGATTTTAGTTTTACATTTTAATATTATTTCCCTATTTCTTATATCATATCTTATTTTAATATTATATATATATATATATATATATATATATATATATATATATATATATATATCATGTCATCTTGTTTACTCCGTTTTCCATACATTTATGAGCAGAGCACGTGGATACCCCATTTTTGTGATATTATGGGGCACTGGTCAATTATCAAAACCATTAGAGACAATGCTTTGCTATATATTCCCTCTGTGAGATGTTATACCAATTGTGACCACTGGAGGGAGTTGAAGAAGTAAACGTGATTAGAGATATCAATATATATATTTTTTACTTTTTACACACTGCGTTTTTTACACATGGAATCGTGGTTTTGATAAACCAATGATATTCATATGAATTACATGTCTAATAAAAGTAGGTTTTAACAGGATTGAAGTCTATGCAGGAAGCAGGATGATGATTAACTCACGCTGTAGCCATGGCAACCACTCTGCTGTTGTGCTATAAAGCTGAGTCTGTCAGAGCTTGTATTATCCTTGAAAAAGTCACGTGACTGTGATGTAACGCGTGGGAGGAGCCAAGGACGCTCTGTGCAGATCAGCAGTATCACACAGTGTACTGCAGTGAATCTGCTCCTGTCTAAGGCGGCTGACTGCTATAGTAAAACCTGCATATGCCTTATCATTATAAGGCACACGTGAGTGGATTGAAGTTTGCCTGTGTACCTTGGTATCCTAACTATTGCACAATGATTGGTTTTTCTCTTATCTGCCTGTCTAATGAGACCTGTTTATGATTCTCACATGTTGTGAACAGAAGCAAAAGACACATTGTTACTATAAAGGTCAATGAGCACCTTAATTAAGCAAGTGTTTTTAAACAGCTTTGCTAGTGATCAAAGCTCTATACCAATCGGATTCTACACTTGTATAATTGAACCTTCTGAATACATCCCTATATATTTATTTTTATGTGGATTTTTTATGTGGATTTTTTTACACATTTGGTGTCACTAATTTTTTATAATTTTACACTATTTTGATTGCTGGATTTTTAGGAATTTTTACTCACCGCTGGATTTATTTGAGTATTTATATTTATTCTTATATATTCATTTTTATGCACATTGTGAAGCGCTTCAAATATCATTATTCATACTCATACTCACCCGCCAACTTTGAAACCCATGCCTCCACATAATAATAACCTATTGATGACACTCTGCTCACATAATACCTACCATTTTCTTCATCAACTGGAGGAGCATTTTTACCATTGAGAGTCCATTTCCAATCAAGCCTTAATCACTCTATAACAATGCAGAGAAGCCACCGTACCAAATTATAAAAGAAAAAAGTCCCAAGGCCAACGTTGCACTAGATAATACTCAACAACTGAAGTGAATAAAAATTTTTTAAATAAAATATAAAAATAAAGCAGCCAGCACCTAAAGTTTAATACCAAAAACTTCAAATAAGATTAATAACAAAGTGAGTGCAGCACTAATAATGATGTAAAAATTATTGTGATATCAATGTGATAAAAAATGGAATAATCAATAAATAAGTGATAAATTCATTAAACAATTAATTAATAATAAGAAAAAAAGAAAAGAAAATTGATTTCCCAAAAAAGAAAAAAATATTTAAAAAAGAAAAAAGAAAAACTAAAGCAGCGTCCCATAGTATTCAATGAAAAAGTCTGTGCAAAATTAGCCACCAGAGGGTAAAAGATGAATTGCAGGAGAAAGAAGTTGTGACACCAATCTTCCCAAAACAAATCAAACGTGTATTCAGGTCAACACCCGAGTGTGAGGTAGCTTGCTTATCAAAAAGCCATGACTGCTGTTAACAGTCTCGCCAAGCACAGGGAATCAACAATCTCCCCAAAACGTATAGGTGTCTGGACCAGCCGATGTTCTATTGTTACTCAAGGATGAGTCAGGAAGACTCAAATTAACTCTATTTTCACTCCCAAAACATCTTCTTTTCTCTCAGGGCGCAGCTGTTCAATATCTCCCTTTCACAATCTCCACTCCACCCAATGTATCCCTCACAGATAGGGGGTTGATCTCTGGGATTACTCAGTTGTTCCTCCACTTCAAGGGACTCATGTATCATGTAATCAAAAACACAGTAGATATAAAAACAAAAATTGCTTGTTACATGTAGCGTCCGCTCACTCACCACCGTGGCTGCACGACATCACAGGCTCGGACCCTCTTCTCTGCACATGTATTGACCTCTGAATGGTCTTCCTCTGCTAATTTTGCACAGACTTTTTCATTGAATACTATGGGACACTGCTTTAGTTTTTCTTTTTTCTTTTTTTAATATTTTTTCTTTTTTGGGAAATCAATTTTCTTTTCTTTTTTCTTTTTCTTATTAATAATTAATTGTTTAATTAGTTTATCACTTATTTATTGATTATTCAATTTTTTATCACAATCATTTTTACATCATTATTATGCCGCGTACACACGAGCGGACTTTACGGTGGACTTTGCCCGGCGGACTGGATTTCGTCGGACAATTCGATGTGTGTGGGCTCCAGCGGACTTTGTTTTCTCAAAAGTTGGACGGAATTAGATTTGAAACTTGTTTAAAATTTATCCGTTGAAATCGAGTCCGGTCGAAAAGTCCGCCGTCTGTATGCTAGTTCGACGGACAAAAAGCCACGCTAGGGCAGCTATTGGCTACTGGCTATGAACTTCCTTGTTTTAGTCCGGTCGTACGTCATCACGTACGAATTCGACGGACTTTGGTGGATTGTGTGTAGGCAAGTCCGTTCGTTCACAAAGTCCGTCGGAAAGTACGTCGAAAAGTCCGCCGGGCAAAGTCCGCCGTAAAGTCCGCTCGTGTGTACGCGGCATTAGAGATGCACTCACTTTATTATTCACCGTACCAAATTACCTCTTTTCTTGCTATCCCCTATATCCATGAGTGTTCTTTCAGACCTGCTACTCTCTGGGATTGGCTGTCAAATCTCCTGTTACAGAGACATCTGACAATCCAGTAAACCACAAGAGTGCAGTGTCAGAGCACACATTCACATACAAACATCATACATATATACAAATCTTAAAACAGCTTTAAGCATGCAACATATAATACAAACAAGATACAGCAGTGGGACTATCCAGCCATCAGCCGAACACGGCTTGGTGCCTCCGCAAGCAAAACCGACTTGACCCGTTAACAAGCCTTCATGCAGAGTACCACTAAATTTGTTAACCTGACCTGACCCATTAACAGGTCTTAAACAAATATTTGATCTGTGCTAAAACAGCAATAACAGATCTTGATCCGTACTAAATGAATCTTGCCCCTAGAACCAACCAATTTCTTCCCATTTTTGCAAACTTTATCAGAGCTGAGGTGACAGAATGTGCCAAAAACCAGGTACAATTCACTCACCTTAGATAATCTTGCATTCCGCCGCTGCCACCAGGCCTCTTGAGGACTTTAAATCCGATCACTAGATTGCCCCCACCAGAATTCTGGAAGTACAGTTTGACTCGCACACAAGATGAAATCAACATGCACTTGTTTAATATGGCTGTCCGGTCGTTGTTTTATAAGCAATAAAAGAGGGGGGGCGTGGCTTGGACATGAGACGGTGAGGACGCTTCTCGTGCGAGCTCCGGCGCCGACACCCTTTACATCGGCCTTTAACAGCATTATTGAATACTCACAAACGGATGGCAAGTATGGGGAAGAGAACGGGCAAAGCTCAGCCCAAAAAGGGGACACCCAAAAATACAATTAAACGATTCCTCGCCACGGAATCGGAAGACCCCGGGGAAGCAGATGACCTAGGCCGCACGCCACACGGAAAGGAGGTAAGCTCCACCTCCCGCTACAGGCCGGAATCCAAGCGCCGCTCTCCAGTATCCTCTGGAGGCTCTGATGATGAGGGAAGCCCGATCAGGCACTCGGGAGTAGCGGAACTAATGAGCGGTCTCCCCACGAAGTCAGATCTGGCTTCTATGCTGCACGGACTGGAAAAGGTGATTAAAAAAGAGCTATCAGGGGTGAGAGCGGACCTGGCTCAAGTGTTGGAACGTGTAGAGGAATCTGAACAGCGCCTCGATAGACACGCAGCAGCCATTAGGGACTTACAAACATCCACCCGCACTCTCACCCTGGCTCACAGAACAGCTTTATACAAGATCGAGGACCAAGAGAACAGAAACAGGAGAAACAATATCCGCATCAGGGGGTTACCGGAGGCAACAAGAGATGATGACTTAACAGCCTCGGTTAGAGGTATCTTTAACAGCCTCCTAGGAAACCCTGCAGATCATCCCTTGAAGCTAGACAGGGTCCATAGAGCACTCCGGCCTCGTAATCTGGCTTCTGAGACCCCTAGAGATATCATTTGCAGAGTGCACTACTATGAGGAAAAGGAACTCATAATGCGCAAAGCAAGGGAAGCAGCAACTCTGGAGTTTGATGGTGTCACCCTGTCTTTCTTTCCTGATCTTGCCAGAGAAACACTGGAAAGACGTAGAGCACTCAAACCTCTCACAGAAAAATTGAGGAGAGCTTCAATCAACTACCGTTGGAGATTTCCGGCCGCGCTTATAGCTCACAGGGATGGTAAAACTTCCATCCTCCGATTCCCTGAAGATTTGGATGCGTTTTGCATGGATCTCAATATAGATCCTCCAGAACTCCCCGGATGGCAAGATGTCATCCCCGCATTACCTGCATCTTCGGAAGTGAAGTGGCAGAAGGTCTCCAGAAACAGACGACGTACCTCAGCAAGTGCCTCTCCTCCACTGGGCTGAATAAGCTTAGATGTGATTCAACACTCAGCCTATAGACCGGTATGGTTGACAAATTTACCTGAGCTCCAATATCCGGATACCCAATAATTATGCTCCTATTTTTTTTTTTTTTTTTTTGGGCTCATCCGAGGAATGCTATATTTGATACTCACTAGTCATAGGCTGGTTAAACATGATAGAGATATCAGGCAATCTGCTCAATCCCACCCAGATTGGGAATAAGTTTCAGTTTACAGCAAAGTTATGGTTCACACTGTTAAATTTATTTGCTATTTCATGTGTCGGCGCCAGATCACGCAATTTTCGCCTGTCAGTTTTTGGCATGCGTGGTCTGTGCCCTACGTCGGCTTCGCCTCCCGTCGCGGGGGGGGCGGGGATCCCGGTGCTCCATGGCGTCTCCTCCTCTATGGGGCGGATGCTCTTGGTTGCGGGGCTCCTCGTCTTCCCGTCTGTTGCACCGCAAGTTTTTGCGTGCACAAAAGAAAGGTGTACATAGATGTTCTTCTTATTTTTTTTCTTCTTGGTTTCCTTTTCCTTTTTCTCTCCCCCCCCTGTTGTCACCCCTCTCATCTATTCCAGTCTGGCGGAATAAATATAGAAGTGAGTGGTCCTACGGAATCCAGTGGCTACGATTAAATTAATCTCCCTTAATGTACGCGGGCTACATGCTCCTGGTAAAAGGCACTCATTATATAGAGAACTCGATCGCTTACATGGAGACATTATATTTCTCCAGGAAACCCATCTCACGCACACAACCTCAGTGAAGCTATACGCCCGCCATTATCCAACATGGCATTATAGCCTCTCTGATGTCACGAAAGCAAAAGGAGTGGCCATTGGGTTCCGGACGGGATCCTCTTTTTCTCATGAAGATACTCTCGCAGATCTACTAGGTAGATATCTGTTTTTGAGGGGCAGTCTGGGTAACTTGCCTTGTACTTTAGCCACAGTTTATGCCCCAAATCAAGGACAGACCACCTTTTTGGCGTCTACTCTAGCGAAATTAAGAGACTTCTCTCGCGGATGCATTATACTAGCAGGAGATTTTAATGCTCCCCTGGAACCATCTCTAGATACCTCCCAAGGCAGATCTTGCATCTCTCATAAACGTCTTACATTCCTACGAAAACAACTACACGAATCACAACTTATAGATGTGTGGAGGATAATGCACCCGCGAGAAAAAGATTACACGCACTATTCGCACCTACACAACTCACTCACGAATAGACTATTTTCTTATAAACCATCACCATCTAGAATCAGTCACTAAGTCGTGCATTGAAACTACAACGATCTCTGACCACGCACCAATTAGTATGCAATTACAGATTAGGTCCCTACCAAATAAAACCACAAACTGGGGACTGAACGATTCACTCATCTCTGAAGAAGTGGATAGAATAGAGGTGGAGAGAGGCATTTCTGAATATTTCCATGAGAACACATCCCCAGAGATCTCCCCGGGAGTTCTCTGGGAGGCCCATAAGGCCTACATTAGGGGAAAATTAATTGAATTAGGCTCCAGGAAAAAAAAAGCAAGGACACATGCGCAATCTCAACTTATCAAAGACATAAGTTCCCTCGAGAAACACCATAAACTCTCTAATTCCCCACAAATCTTACACTCCCTCACCCAGAAAAGAGAGGAATTAAAAGCGTTATTCCACACAGAAAACACAGCCAGAATGCGTATAATATCGCAGCATTTCTACGAATGGGGTAACAGACCTAGTCGCTTACTGGTCCGCTCAATTCAACAAAAAAAATCAGCTGCCTATATATCTAAAATAAAAACATCAGCAGATATTATGCTACATAAAACGAGCGATATTGCGAAAGAATTCCGCCTCTTCTATCAAAAACTTTATAATGTTGGTAAAGGTATAACTGAAGGTTCATCTAGAGACACACTTATCAAACAATATCTCACACAGGCCAGGTTGCCTAGGCTCCCTACTCAGGCACTCGAGGCTTTAGAGGGGGAGTTTTCCTCTGCGGAACTTGGGAAAGCATTGAAATCTATGGCTAATGGTAAAGCCCCGGGCCCAGATGGCTATACGATGGCATACTACCGCGCATTTTCTGGGACTCTGCTCCCACATCTGACAGCATATGCTAACTCGATTTCCTCGGGGGGAACACTCTGCCCGGAGACTCTCCACGCCCACATCACAGTTCTCCCCAAACCAGGGAAAGACCCGAGCCTCTGCGGCAGTTACAGGCCAATTTCCCTGCTGAACTTAGATGACAAAATATATGCAAAAGCAATTGCGCTTCGTCTGTTGCCTCTGCTCCCTCAGTGGGTGTCGAGGGATCAGACGGGGTTCATCCCCGGGAGGGAGGCTGGGGATAACTTCCTTAGAACGCTCTCCCTGATTTCATATGTGCGACGGTGCTCCCAGCCCACCCTTCTTTTGTCAACTGATGCTGAAAAAGCGTTTGATAGGGTGGACTGGGAGTTCCTGATGTCAACATTATCGCACCTAGGAATGGGACCACACATGCTGGCCAAAATCTCGGCATTATACCAATCCCCCTCAGCACAAATACGAATCAATGGTACATTGAGTGAAACCTTTCTCCTACACAACGGCACCCGTCAGGGCTGCCCCCTCTCGCCGATATTATTCGCACTTTCCCTAGAACCGTTTTTAGCTACGATTCGCAATGACCCAAATATTCACGGTATCAACATAGGATCAACAGAGCATAAATATGCAGCTTATGCAGATGATATTTTATTTTACGTTCAACAGCCCCTTATTACACTCCCAAATCTTATGGAAATTCGGAGCTCTTGCTAATTTTAAAATTAACACTTCCAAATCTGAAATCTTAAATGTGTCTATCCCCCATAATACGACTACAACACTGAAACAATTTTTCCCTTTTAGTTGGCAAACCCACTCACTAAAATATCTAGGAATACAACTGACAGCTAATCCCTCTTCGCTATTTCGTAGAAATGATATACCCCTATTGAATTCTATTAAATCAGACTTGCAGAAGTGGACCCAATTAGCCCACACATGGTTAGGTCGAATTAGCATAGTGAAGATGAATGTGTTGCCCAGATTGCTCTTCATGTTTCAGATGATACCATATAAGATCCCACCGGGGTTTTTTAGACTTGTACAATCTATGGTCTGTAAGTATATCTGGAATCGCAGACGTCCCAGACTAGCTTATAAATTTCTCATTAAACATAAACGTGAGGGAGGTTTGGCAATCCCGGACTTCAAGAGTTACTATCTCGCAATTCTATTAAACCGGATTTCAGACTGGAAATACCATAGGAACTCAAAAATTTGGGTACAATTAGAAATGGAATTATGTTATACGTTGCCGTTTTCTTTAATCTGGATACCAAACAAATTTCGAAAGCTTGCATATACAACCTCCCCGCTAACGAAATCAACCCTAGCAGCCTGGGACTTGATGTGCAAATCACAAAAATGGAGTTACAACTCTCCACTAATGCCACTCTCTGGTCATGACTATTTCCCCCCCGGAAATATGGACTCAAGGTTTAGTAACTGGATATCGGAATCTCCGCTCTTATTACACCAAGTAACCACAGATACAGGAATACTCCCCATTGACAAGCTGATTCCAACAACTCCTATCTCATTCATGGACTACTGGAAGTACCATCAACTTTCACTATTTGTCACATCCCTCCCGAAGCCTTTACGATCTGAAACAGAGTTGAACCCAATTGAGTGTTTATTAGCAGGGGAACAACCACCAGAAAAAGCTATCTCACTCTTTTATAAAGCTATACTGTCCCTATCCCCGTTGACACAGCTGCCATTTCTCCACAAATGGGAACAAGATCTCCACAGCCCAATAACGGACATTCAACGCACTACTATCCTACAGCTTTCATATACTTCCTCACTATCTTCAAGAGCAGCAGAAGCAAATGATAAACTCTTGACAAGATGGCATTACTCTCCGGTAGTGTTACACGGAATGTTCCCAGCCAAATCAGATCTTTGTTGGAGAGGTTGTGGGGAAAAAGGGACTCATGCACATATCTGGTGGGGATGCCCCCTAATCAAACCATATTGGTCCAACATTTTACTCTGGATAAAAAAGATACAAGGGTATGAAGTTGTCAATGACCCGTGGGTAATACTATTTCATTGCACGAATGAACCAACAGGAGCATATAAAAAATCCATTTCACCCCATCTTTTAAACGCGGCCAAAATGCTCATACCAAAATATTGGAAACAAAAAATTATCCCCTCGATGCGTCAATGGCTACATGAGGTTGACCATATCTATCACATGGAAAGCAGTACGCTCACATTACGCAATAAATCTGATCTGGCTACTAAGATATGGTCCTGTTGGTTCGCGTTCAAGTTCTCAGCAGAGTATGCAGAAATAATGTCTCAATAGAATAAGTAGCAGAACTTTCCTACATTGTCTAGAGGTATTCCGCTAAGGCTGGAAATTTCCCCCCCCCTTTTTCTTCCTTCTTTTTTCTTTTATCTCTATGCTCTCTACTCCTCACTTCCTGTTTTATCTTTTGTCAAATAACTTTTGAGTACAGTTTGTGGTAAGAGAAATATTTTAAATGGGAATAGGTACTATGGATACCTAGCTATAAATATTAGGAAGGATGGAATCTCTAACTTGAAGACTACGCAGAAGTTAGAAGCAATGATCGGCCCTTTGTGGTGGGTTATATTATCGATTAGACAACACTTTCCTGTCAGTAGTTTATTTGTCTATGTGTGCTCATGTACCTTACCACTGTATATGTATACCAATACTGTACAATGTTTAAATAATTTTCAATAAAAACTTATTGAATAAAAAAAATAAGCAATAAAAGAGGATGGATTACAATACATTCAGGGCTTGATTACAGAGGAACAGAATAACAATTCTAATAATAAGTGTTTACCTCCATATGACTTTGCAGTTCTCATAATATTCTCTGTGAGCGAGGTACATATCAAAATGTCATGTCAAAGTGTTCCCAAACAACATAGCCCTTACAGCCACTCTTTCCTTATTAGCCTAAACATATCTAACAAAAAAACACATTCCAAGTCAAACTCAGATAATAGGAATAACATGGAAATTTACAGAACAGACAGCAGAAACATTATCATAATCCTTTCTCCGGTATTGGCACTTCTGAATCCTGGGATAGTGGCTAGATTAACAGTAATGAGACACTGGAGATCCAACATTGTCCTCTCCTTTACTGAAGCACTTCATTTAGTGCAAACCCACAACAACTAGGAGCTCATGTAGTACTCATCAAGTAAGGGCACATATATGTAAACTGCATTGCTTTGGCAACCTTGGGCGAGGTGGTATGTTTTTAACAGAAACAAAGAAAAACTTGTTTTTTTTCAAAATTTTCGGTCTTTTTTTATTTGTTGCGCAAAAAAATAAAAAACGCCCAATTTTTTTTACATTGTGAAATATAATGTTACGCTAAGTAAATTGATACTCAACATGTCACGCTTCAAAATTGCGCCCGCTCGTGGAATGGCGTCAAACTTTTACCCTCAAAAATCTCCATAGGCGACGTTTAAAAAATTCCACAGGTTGCATATTTTGCATTACAGAGGAGGTCTAGGGCTAGAATTATTGCTCTCGCTCTACCGGTCGCGGCGATATCTCACAAGTTTTCATATGCCGGCGCTACTCGCGTATGCGTTAGCTTCTGCGCGCGAGCTCGTCGGGACGGGGGGGGGGTTGTGTCACTTTTATTCCTATTACAAGGAATGTAAACATTGTAATAGAAAAAAGCATGACAGGACCTCTTAAATATGAGATCTGGGGTCAAAAAGACCTCAGATCTCATATTTACACTAAAATGCAATAAAAAAAAAGTCATTTAAAAAAATGACATTGAAAAAAATATGCCTTTAAGAGGCGTAGGCAGAAGTGATATTTTGATGTCCCTTCTGCCCAGCAGTGTCATGGAGACGCGTGGGCGCCATCTTAGCCTCACTTGTCTCCAGGCACAGAAGGGAGATGGAAGCAATCACCTCCGCCGCTACCAACGGCTCCGGTAAGCGGCGGAAGGCACCGGATCGTGGCAGGAGGGGGGCCCCTCTCCTGCCACCGATAAAAGTGATCTTGCGGCGAATCCGCCGCATGGACTACTTTTATTAGAAAGCCGGCCACCGCACACGAAAACGGGGATACCAGGGTTATGGCAGCTAGCTGCTGCCATAACAACAATATCCACTGGCAAAGTTTGGACGTACATCGGCGTGTGGCGGTCAGGAAGTGGTTAAAAACGCAGATAAAAATAGTAATCTATACAGGACGCTTGTGCGAAAATAAACAATTTACACTAATATACTCTTGACATATTCAAAGGTGAATACAAGTTCCTCCATAAGCCTAACATGTTTCAGGACGATGTCCCTTCTTCAGAGGAATTTTTTAGGAGAGAAAATGAATGTGAAAATCAATTTAACGTAACATTTTGTTGGGTTTACTTTTACTTTTGGCGTTACAAATTCATCTGTAAGATTTTCCAACTTAAAACACTGTTAGATCTCCTGATAACATATTTCCCTTTTTAAGGCTAACATACCTACTTCTTTGTTCCAGAAACAAGAGAGGTTCTTTATTTTTATATATATTGTAGGAGATTCTTGAAACACAGCCAATTCAGGGGATAGCTCCTGAATTCCCCTATTTCATTTCCAATTTTCAAACTGTAGCATTCTTTAAGCAACATCTTCATATTTAATGAGTAGGATTGCTTTTCAATTTTTTATTGAATTCAATAGATATTTCATAAATAATCAGAAGTATTTGAATTTGTAAGCCAAAAAGGGATAGATTAAGACTTGGCATATTCAGAGAAACACATGCTATGCCAGAAAAAGACAGTTTTCTGTCTCAAAGTCTTTTTAAATCTGGTTATTGTAATTTCCTCCCTGTAATGACCAATGCTGTAT
The DNA here is from genome assembly GCA_037952925.1 of Lithobates clamitans. Taxonomy (NCBI): domain Eukaryota; kingdom Metazoa; phylum Chordata; class Amphibia; order Anura; family Ranidae; genus Lithobates; species Lithobates clamitans. Next base: position 418,117 of record JBBGZY010000178.1, on the reverse strand, counting down.
CCTGGCCTAGGCCGACAAGGCCCAGGCCTAGGGCAGCACTTTGCATGGGGGCAGCATGGAAAGAGTCCCCGCTGGCTTGCGCTGTGGGTCATATTTAAATTAGGGGGTGCACGAGTTTAGTCAGGCCTAGGGCAGCACAAAACCTAAATACACTACTGGTAATAACCTATGAAATTCTGCTGAATCCTGCTAAATTTTCTGCATAAATCCATTTGGGGTTTAGAAAAATTTTGTGCACATAGAATCCTGCAGCTTTTTCAATGCTTCTGACCTGTAGGGGAAGCCCTAAATAAAAACCTTTTTGGGCAAAAAAGAGGAGGCCCAGCCTTCTTTAGAAAAAAAATAAAAGTCAGCAGCTACAAATATTGCCAAATATTCACTTAGGGATAGATTGACACAAAGCCATTTCTCTGAAATAGTGAGGACACCACCTCGAGAGGTACTTGGCAATGTGGCTCATACACTTTTTGCCCATGGATATATGAAAACCATGCAATGTATCTGCCAAATGGCAGATTGCACTCTGCTGTACACCATGTCAACTGTCAGACATAGGATGTGGTGTACATTATGTTTCGTGCATGTGGTGGTTTCTATGTGGGCTAAACTAAACAAGCCTTTTGGCGTTGTATTAAGGATCATATATACTACATTAACAGCAATCAACTGCTTACACCAATAGGACGACATGTAAATCAAATGCATGCTGGTGATATCAGTGTAGTAAAATTTGCAGCATTAGAACACATTCCAACTGTTTAGGGTACCAGATAGGGGTGTTTATAGATGCTGCACCATATTCTCATTATTGTGCTGCCTACTGCATACTATGTATTGTGAATGGTTCTTTTTGTCTGTCCATCTGCTGGCGGCCATGTGGTGAAATGGATGTGATCATGGTGAACTGTCTATTCCAATACCTACTTCATATACCTAACATATATGTACTCAGCTTCTACGCTTAATAAGCCTTAAGACATTTTCAGATATTCTGCAAAGCTCAAAGCTTGGTTAGGAACTGGATTGACTGCAAAAGTTAACAAAAAAGTTTGCGCCTGCTTCCGAGAATACATTCAGAATATAACAACATAACACCAGAAGCAAGAATGCTGCAAAAGTGTTGCAAAAACAAAAGCAACCTCTGCAAATGAGCACTCAGCTAAAACCAATTTCTATCACTGTATGTATTTTTTTGTCTGTGGTTTGTATGCGCCAGTCTTGTTGACGTGTCTCAATCTTTAGTGGAATTGTATAAAAATCTTGACAAGCGGAAATATTAAACAGAAGTTTTTTATTCTGAACTAAGAGTCAGCTTGATTACTTCATAGCGTGCATGCTTTTACATTCAATCTGATAAGGGGTAGATATAATAATATCGGACTTTTGTTCTGATCTAAAACATTTTGGCTCCCGAACGTTAGGCTATTTGGGTTCTGATCCGAGAGCGAGCCGATCAAGAAGACTGGAACAAAACCAACACACGGGGACAGGAGGAGACCGATCACCTCTAAAAACGGTAAGACATTTTTGATATCTCATATCTAGTCTACTGTTTATCCTGTAACCCCCGTGACTGGCTAGTCTCTGTCTATATCAGCTCTCTACGGTCAGCAAAGAGACAGATATATTTCTTGCCCATAGCCTTTGAACCTGTACCAATTTTATCTACCACCTGTTTTGTTCTGTTCTGTTTTGTTGATCGATCTTGTATTTTGTGGTGGCTGTTGGGAATGAGGGATTGCTTATATAGTCACGGATTAAATTAGTTGACGTGGTTTAAACTCCTCCTAGGGAACAAATAATTGTGCGGTAAAGCACGGGTGCAAGGAAATGCACAGGAGGGGGCGTCAGGAATACACCCAGCGGTGGCATGGGGATCCCGTGAGATATGAACAATCCTGTATTTCTCTATGGTTGTCACACATCTTGTTGCTTGTTGTTGGTTGTTGGTCACATTTTGTTGGTGGTGGTAATGTCATTTCCTAAGTGTGTTTGTGGTCTGTTATTTGGAATACATGAAGAGGGTTGGGGGCTGACTGAAGTGGTAGAGCCAGGATATAGGGCTGTCTCTTGGTTATAAACCCCTGTTCCCAGAGACCACACATGTATTGGTATTCAGATTAAATGTGCATTACCCAGTCAAACCTGAGGTTGGCAAGTCACCACAGGCTATAGAAAGTGAATTTAGAAGGAGGGGACACGCAGCCAAAAGGTGCCCCTTACAACTTCAACAACCAGAACAATTTGAAGAGGTAGAAGAAACCAGGGTGAGAAGTTTGGGCTTTGAGTTGGGACATGTGAATGACATTTAATGTGGTTCATTGAATATCAACTGCTGTACTCCTTATTTGTCAGTTAAATGTCTGGTTGAGAGTAATAAGTGGTCACATATTACTCGGCTTCTTTACCTGTGGCCACCTTGGGTGGACAGGGCTGTGACTGGACTACATTTTGGGAAGGCGCATGCAAGGAGGCTTGCTTGGCAGCTGAATACTATAGACGTGTTCCTTTCTCTATTTCTCTCTCTCTCTCTCTCTCTCTCTCTTTCTCTCACTCTCTATCTACCTCTCTATCTGTCTCTCTCTCTCACTCTCTATCTGTCTTGTCCTCGTTAACTTGAGACTGTGATATGGTCTGAACCGGTACCAGGTGATGGATAGAGGGATTGTCGGACCCCCTTAGTCCAAGACATCCTTGTGACCCGTCTGAAAATCCTGGGCAGACACATAAATATCCCAGTCATCAAGACAGAACGTAGGCGTAGCAAGGTAATGTTATATATTGGAAAGTCATCCGAAAGGGGACAGGTGGCAGTCAGAGGACTTGCCGGACCCCCTTGAGTCCAGGACAGCTTCATAAAACCGCCATACAAACCCTGAGCCCAGACACATAAACTCTTCAATAGCTAACAAAATGATGGGGCAAAAGCTAGTGAGGCCCAAAGAGGGCAGTTTGGCCCGTGACTTGGTATTAGAGCGGGAAGGAGAGGGTGTTGCCAACGCCTGACCCAAACTGTACCACCTGCAACACTGCCCACACTGGAACCTACCCATATGTATCCGGTGATAGACCAGTCCTCGGGATCATATTAAAAGGCCCAACCTACCCCATTAATGACAAGTGTACATTCTGGGGAAGACTCGAACAGCTCCCAGGGGGGAAACCCAGACACTCAAGCCTCAGAAGGTTTCGCCTTGGTCCTCCTGCCTAAGAGACCTGGGACTATGGACTCAGACTCAGCTCAACCTAATGCTAATAGACCAGGGGATCCAACCTCAGCCCCAACCCGGTCCCTCCTCTCAAAGTCCCGACCAGAGTCACGCCAGCCCTGCCAGGATGCACCAAGCTGACAGACATGCCGAACCAGGTACAACCCCAAAACGACAGACTGTTACATTTCAAGGCACACCCCGCATTGGATCCATCCGCATGTTTGACTCATCAGCTGGGACAATGAGTTCCTTCGTGCCACTGTGCAACGACCCACTTGACCACCTATATCGTGACACACATTTACAGTCCCTCTTACGCCCCTCGCAATCCAATACACAAATCCAGCAGCCATTACCCAGTACTCTTCCTAAACCCCCCTTTGAATGGTTCCTGGGCTCTCACACCACCAATGACAACGGCCCCAATACGGCCCCTTCCCTTCATCACCAAGCCTATGGCACCAGGGGCTCCCCTGATGTACATAAATTTCAACCTCTCTCAGGCTGCATCTCTTGTTGCAAGCCTACCAGACCCCGAAAAGCAGCCAATGTCATTCTACAGAAGGATCACACAAATCCAAAAGACATACGTGGCTGTGTGGCGGGATTTGGTGAGCCTGTGTGAGATAAAGGCAGGAGATGCCTATTGGCCGGTGATGGAAAAATGTTTTGACCAGTACCACAGTGACGATACTTATGATTCAGGATGTGACTTTGTGAATCAATTTAAAAAGTGGGCTCAAGAGCGCTTGGCAGACCAAGTGACTAATATACGAGAGGTCACACAAGAAAAAGGCGAATCTGTTGAGAAATATCACAATAGAATAGCACAAATGTTCACTGATTTGGGTTTTAGCACACTGACCAAAGAACATAGACACATGTTAGCTGCCGCATTTGTCTCAGGTCTTAAAGAGTCAATCTGAAAGGGTCTGATCCTATCACGCCCAGAGTATAGAGTAATGGATCTTGAGACGTTGTTATTAGTAGCAAAAGGCCTAGAATCTGCACAGAGCAGTAGGAAGGTAGCTCCTTTCATGATGGCCTCTGGCACACCATACTTGCACCCACCAGTACCAACTCCACGTGTCTGCTACAACTGCGGAAGTCCCGGCCATTTCCGAAGGGAATGCCAAAGCTCTCGGAAATTCAGCCACAGTCAACCAAGCCCCAACCATGGTCCACATGAAAGCACTCAGTACCAGGGACATGACACCCCACCTCGCCTACCACCCCGCCCTTCTCCGGATCACATGGACCTTCTCCACTAGGAATCACGCAAGCCTGTGTCACCTGCCCCTGCCATGGTATCTTCTGGAGACTCAGGAGGCCCTCTTGCAAAAATAACCCTCCCCATCAAGGGCTGTCCCACCATTTTTCTATGTGACACAGGTGCGGCCAGGTCTGTAATCAGGTCTGTACCCGATAGCTCATTCCTAACAAACATTGATATAACATGCGTGGGGGTTGATGGAACACCCAAGAAGAACCCCTTAACCCGCCCCCTACAAGTTGGCAATTTCCCTGACCTACTAGCAAGTTTTGTGGTCTCGTCCACATGCCCCTTATATCTGTTAGGGGCTGATGTCTTGTCCAGACTCCAGGCATCTATTACCTTCTAACCTGATGGCGGTGTTCTGGTCACTTCACCACTAGCTATCGACGATGCCTCAGCATTATGTGCCGTCCCCCTTCTATTATCCCTGGATACACAAAGTGAGGCTGAAATCCCAAAGGAAGTCTTAGACCGAGTCCCCACATGCCTGTGGTCTACAGGACCTGAGGATATAGGACACCTGAAGGTGCCACCAATCATGGTGCAACTGAAACCTAGAGCCCCCTTACCCAGCTCAATCTGCATCCATTTCAAAGCAAGTCGAAGTCCTCTTGGCAAATGGAGCTCTGGTACCTTGCACATCTCCATGTAATACACCACTGTTTCCAGTGAAGAAATGAACCGTAAAAGGAAAGCCAGAGAAATACAGACTGCTACAGGACCTCAGGGCAGTGAATGGGGCAACCATACTGGAAATGGCCATCGTGGCCAACCCCCACACCTTGCTGGCAGGAATACCGCCCACAGCAAAGTACTTTACACTGGTGGACCTAGCGAACGCTTTCTTTAGTGTACCCCTCGACCCCTGTTGCCAGTACCTATTTGCATTCACCCAGGAGGGCCTGGAGCTACACCTGGACTGTTATGCCACAAGGTGCCCAGAACTCCCCCTCCCAATTCACCAAGGCAATGGCCCTCATTCTGGACACTTGGATAAAGTTACACCCAGACATTGTACTCCTTTAGTATGTTGATGACCTCCTGCTTCATGCAGATACCCTTGGTGATGCCTCAATCTTCTCTGAAAGCCTCCTCCACTACCTGGCTGAGCAAGGATGCAAGGCCTCGAAGCAAAAAATCCAGTGGTGCAGAGAGAAGGTAATTTTTCTAGGCCACTGCATCTCCCAAGGCACCCAACATCTCACTGAAGAAAGAGTTGCTGCAATCAAGGTCATCTCTTTGCCTCAAGGTCAAAAGCCCCTTCACGCCTTTCTAGGGTTGATCTCCTACTGCCGTTCTTGGATCCCAGAAGCCTCCCTCTTGATGCAACCTCTCTATGATGCCCTGAAATCTGACCCTTTCTTGCTTTCTCCACAAGCTGTGGACAATTTTGAAACTCTGAAGGAGATCCTCTCAACAGCCCCCGCTTTGGGCCTCCCAGATTATGAAAAGACTTTCAAACTGTTTCTCTCAGAGAGACAAGGACATGCCACAGGAGTTTTGGCTCGGGCCCATGGCAACATACTCAGACCCATTGGATATTACTCCTGTCAACTGGACTCAGTGGCCAGGGGGGACCCTCCTGCCTCAGGGCCGTCTTTGCCACCCAAGCCCTTTTGGACAAGACTGCTGACCTAGTATTGGGCCATCCTTTGTTCCTTCTTTCCCCCTCATGACATAACTGCCATACTGAACCAAGTACAGCCCAAACACCTGTCCTGAGCAAGACACCTCAGACTCCAGTGTGCCTTGCTTCTCTCCAATAACATCACCATCCTCCGATGTGATACCCTTAACCCATCCACTCTGCTTCCTCTTCTCGAGGGGGGAACCTCTTTGGAGAATGATCCTCATGTCACCGCTCATGACTGCTTCAAAGTGATGAAGATGGAAACAACACACTTACCGACAGTCAGTGAAACAGCCCTTGAGAATCCTGACTTGACAATTTTTGTGGATGGTTCCAGATATGCAAATAGCACTGGATGGTACCACACAGGATACGCAGTCACCACCAAAGATACAGTTCTTCAAGCTTCAGCATTACCTTCCTCTATGTCTGCACAGGAAGCAGAAATTCAGGCCCTAACTATGGCATGCAAATTGGCAGAAGGAAAAAGAGCCAACATTTATACAGACTCAAGATATACTCTTGGCGTGGCCTGCGATTTTGGGATCATCTGGAAAACCAGAGGGTTCCTGACAGCAGCAGGAACATCTGTAAAACACAGTGCAGCTATCAAGGACTTAATGGATGCCCTACTCCTCCCAGCACAAGTGGCTATACTTAAGGTAAAGGCACACGGCAAGCTGATTTCTCAAGAAGCATGAGGCAATCACCTGGCAGATACCGCTGCAAAACAAGCTGTAGATGGGACATGAGAAGTGGTCAGCAGAGTGAATGCGTCCATCCTGGATGACCCAATAGACACCCCTGAAGAGACTGTGCAAACCACTATAATTCTACAAAACCCTCCTGTAAACAGGACTCACCTCAAGGAGCAACAGGAGGCAGCTGACAAAGAAGAAAAAGAAGTGTGGATCAAACAAGGAGCCACAGAAGTTAAGGTAATCATGGAATTAAACAAGAGACCGTGTCTGCCACAATCAATGTTTCCTGCAGTGGTACAGTGGGCCCACGGTGCCTCTCATCTGTCAGAAACCTTGATGAACGCCCTGATCAACAAATACTACTTGGCCCCGGTGATCACTCTGCAAGTCTTGCATCATCTGTGCTAAGTGCAATCCAGGAAGAACAGAGAAGGTACCTTTGAAGCATCTAGCAAAAGCCCAGTACCCCTTCCAAAGGATACAGATCGACCACATCCAGATGCCGAAGAGTGGCCGATATGAATATGCATTGATTGTCATTGACATGTTCTCCACATGGCCAAAAGGCTATCCCGTTACCAACATGACGGCAAAAACCACAGCTAAAAGACTTTTAACAGAAATAGTGTGCAGATATGGTGTCCCAGAGGTCATAGAGAGCGATCAGGGGCCGGCTTTCACGGCCTCGGTGACCAAGGAAATCTGGGCAGCTTTGGGGGTCACACTAGCTTTCCACACCCCATACCATCCTCAGAGCAGTGGGAAGGTGGAAAGATTGAATGGCACAATAAAATCTAGAATGCTAAAAATGTCTCAGGAAATGGGAATGAGTTGGCCAGACAGCCTACCCGTTGCCTTATTCGGTGTTAGGTACACTCCAAGGGGAAACCATGGTCTGTCACCCTATGAGATATTGTTTGGTTCAGCCCCCAGATTGGGTTGTTATTTCCCACAACAGTTGCAGCTCCAATCTGATGTATTGACCGATTATGTGACTGCTTTATCTCGAGAATTAACCCGTATCCATTCGCAAGTGTTTTCTTCCATTCCAGATCCTGAGCTAAATAAGGAACACACAAGCTGATTCCTGGTGACTGGGTCCTGATAAAGAAGTTTGTGAGAAAACATACTCTTGAACCCAGATATGATGGTCCTTTCCAGGTTCTCCTATCAACTGCCACATCTGTCAAGGTGGCCCGGAAGAACACGTGGACACACGCCTCCCACTGCAAGAAAGTTCCTGTACCTGAGGAAAAGGCCGAGGGGACCAAACAATGAATCTGTATATCTTTTTTATTGTAATCATTGCCCAGGCGCAAGAGGTAGCCATCAGACAAAAAGATGGTATAACCCAATTCTGGTATAACTCATCCAATACACATGTTGCCACATTTATATCCTCTTATGAACAGATAATTCCAGGTACTATGTACAAGACCTGGTCCCTTGGATGAAGCAGTAAGACCCATGACTATGTATGTATGCGTCACTGATACCTATTGGGGTAACAACTGTGATTCCTGGGGAGCAGTGGGTTGGAACACTGGGGGTAACAAACTGGGGGTACATACCTCAAAACGCCCAAAATAGAAAAGACAAAAATGGGAAGTCACTCTTAGATAGAATGACAATCAACAAACACACTAATCAGCCTTACACTAAAGAGTTCAGGCTGACCATTGAGAATCCTAGCCCAGAAGACAGTGGGACCTATGATTTGGGCCTATGGTGGGGAAGTGGGTATCCCAGTTTTAGAAAGCCTTTCCAACTGAAAGACATGTTCAATAACCCAGAGTGGGGAGTTCCCTAAACCACATCTAGCTCAAACCCCCTGAGGCCCCATATACAGACATTAAAGGACATGGTGGCCATAGCAAACCCTACCTTTGAGGATACAATGGCTGCAGAAACCGGGTTCTCAGATGTCAACTTGTGGTTCGAGTGGATGAGGTACAGTGCAGGGAAACACAATAAGACCAATTGCTATGTGTGTGGGGGGGCTAGACCACACTTAGGAACGGTACCCCTAAACATACCCCCAGAACATGAGACATGTTTCCTCAGCCTATTTACCAACACAACCACTGACCACTCCCTGTGTGAACATTGGAAGAAGGAATATCCCATAGTTACCAAGACCCCCAAGCCAGGAGAAGGTATCACCATTTATCCTGGCAATTACACATTCTATGGCTGGTATCAGGAAGTGGGGAAACCTCTGGGGAATTTCACTAAGGGTTACTGTGGATCTTATAGTGAGGTGTCTGCAGATCTAGTGCAAAATCAAGTCCAGTCTTTGGGAGATGTGTGCTGGATCTGCGGAGGCATGAAAATTAGAAGCAGATTGACAGGACAGTGGACAGGAGAATGTGCACTGGCCAAGGCCATAATGCCTTTACATATTCTCTTGGAGAACCCAAGGCCAAATACAAACAACACACCCGACCTAACAGGAGGCGTAGGAGTGCCCCAGCAGGAAGCTTTGACCCTCATGTATACATAGATGCCATAAGGGCCCCTAGAGGGGTCACAGATGAGTTCAAAGCAAGAGACCAAGTAGCAGCAGGATTTGAGTCCCTGATCCCCATCATCACTGTAAACAAGAATGTAGAATGGATAAATTACATCTACTACAACCAGTAAAGGTTTGTTAATCACACCAGAGATGCACTCCGAGGTTTAGCCTAACATCTAGAAGCCGCTGCACATATGACCTTCCAAAACCGTATGACCTTAGACATGGTCCTAGCTGAAAAGGATGGGTGTGTAAGATGTTACCTGAAACGAGTACATGCTGTACTTATATCCCAGATAACACAGGCCCAAATGGTAAAGTGACTTTAGCCATCCAGAAGCTTGAGAATTTGTCCAAAGACCAGTACTTCACCTGGATCAAGGGGGATGGCAGGGAATTTTTTTTTTATAAATCTTTATTTGTAAAAGACAGGATATCACATTGCAAAATTATAAAACTGTGAGTATTGAATCACATCCGTCTAGGTAAACGGTTTTTAGGTGATAAACCCGTCATTTTCCTTGTTATTTAACAAAAAGAATGAATAACATAGAGAGAAAAACATGAACATCTATGCTAGCAGTCATGTATATTAAATACTGGCCATTCACTTTTAACTGGTGTAGCTAGCATTGATAAAAAGAAAGAGGAAAAAAAATTACACCAACAATCTGCCAGGTAACCAAAAAAATTAATAAAAAGAAAATATAAGTATGCTTGTCCTAGTCCCGGGACTATGAAAGCTCGACAAGTCTTTTCCAGGGTTTAGGCTAAATTCAGTTGTGCAAATAGTTTATAAGGTGAGCTGAGCGGGGTCACGCGGAGAGAGGGGGGCTACATACACCTCCAACTAACCTCTCTCCGCGCTCCCATCCCCCCAGCTCCCCCCAAAATCACCCGAAAAAGCCATATCAGCATAATAACGCTAGAACACCCCCTGACCGGGGTGTCTCATAGCCATAAATCTCCAAGGACCTTCCGGTTCCTTTGCTTAATCATTGCTTATTTGTCACCTGGCAATATTATTTTGTTTTTAAACAAACAACCATAACTAGTTAAGGCTCAACATAGTATTTAGGTAAGAGAAAAGAAGAAAAGAGAAGAAGAGATAGTCTGGAACATACCTGGGAATCCGCGTCCAGCTCCGCCCCCCGTCGAGGCCCTCCCGACAGCATCATACTTACTAAAAATTAGAACAACAGAAGGGAGCACACGTCTCCCAAGTGCTTTTCACCTTCGTTTATCACGGGTCTTGGTTCTCTGCTCCCCTCTGTGGATCAACAAGGCGTCCTTTCAAAGATGGATCAGCTAGCTCAAGAAGGGCTATATCTAGGCTAGAAGGAATGTGACTTAAGTCTGAGGTATATATTGTCCAGGGTTGCCACATCGCTGTGAAGCGTTCTCTAGTTCCTTTACATGTGGCAATCCAGTCCTCTGCCTCACGGATATCTCCCACTTTGCGATACCATTCCTCTCTGGATGGGACTTGCGACCGTTTCCAGTATATAGGGAGAAGTCGCTTTGCCGCATTAAGCAAGTGGGGTAGTATACTTTTTTTATACTGGCGTATTGGCATGGGAGGAATGTGTAGCAGGAAATGTTCCGGAGAGAGAGGAATTTCAATGCCCATGATATCTTTAATTTGTAATTTGATATCCTCCCAGTAGCATTTAATTACAGGACAATCCCACCAAATGTGGAGGAGGGTGCCTTTGTGACCACAACCTCTCCAGCATAGTTCCGACGTTGCTGGATATATTTTCGCTAACTCTGCCGGTACTCGGTACCAACGCATCATTATTTTGTAATTCATTTCTTGCGTCTTAGAATCAATGGAACTAGACCGAGTGAGCTGATAAAGGGCAGATAGTTGGGCGGAAGTAAAAACTACCCCTAGGTCTCGTTCCCACGTCCTAATGTATGGTGGTTTCACTATTGGAGTAGAAAAGCTGAGCAACTGATATAGTTCCGAGATCATATGTGGAATCGGCTCTTCGTCTATGAATAGGCGTTCAAACGGTGTGAGGGAGGAAATATCTCTTATAGAGCTTCCGTGTTGTTTAAAAAAGTGATGAAGTTGCCTATATCCCAAAAGTCCATAGGAAAACTCCCTGACCGGGCTCTGAGGGCTTCTAGTGAGACTAATTTACTACTTTCCATCAATTTTCCACAGCAGGCATTACTGTCATCCACCCAGGAGCCAAAAAATCCTGTCTGTTCCCCGGGCAGGAACCAATGATATCCTCCCAGCGGGGCCAGAGGTGATACGGGGGCGCCAAGTCCAAATTAGTATTGAGCCGGTCCCAGGCTTTCAAAAGCTGGGTCATCAATGGGGACGTATAGATTGATAATCCCCTGTGCTCCCGGGCCAACCACGGGGCATATGCCAGGTTTCTTCCCGCTATATATTTTTCCAATGAGACCCATATTTTGGAGTGTGTGTGAAAGCGCCAATTTAGTATCCTTTGTAAGACCATAGCTCGATAATATTTTTGCGTGTCTGGTAGGCTCAGGCCCCCCGCATCCCTGTGGCACCTCAGTAATCTAATGGCGATTCTCGGTCTCTTATTGTTCCACACGAAGGTGGATATGATACTGGATAACTGAGTAAAAAAACTCTTAGGTAAGGCCACAGGTATCATTTGCATGTAAAACAGTACCCGGGGTAAGACATTCATTTTAATAATATTGAGCCTTCCAGTCCAAGTGAAGGCTGTCTTAGCCCACTGAGTCAAGTCCTTCCTCACATTTATTATTAGGGAAGGGAAATTAGTGGTGAATAAGGTTTCAAATCTATCTGTCAGTCTTATACCTAAATATTTTAGGGATGATTTAGTCCAAGTGAATGGGAAGGCAGTTTTTAATCGGTCTGTCAGGGAGGATGTCATTTGAATGGGTAATATCTCTGATTTCGTGTAGTTAATTTTGAAATTAGACAACTCTCCAAAATTTTGAAGTTCCCGCATCAGATTAGGCAACGATACAAGAGGCTCTGTGATGTGGAATAGCACATCATCAGCATAGGCCGAAAGTTTATGTTCTGTAGGACCTACCGTAAGCCCCTTAATGTCTGGGTTTGCCCTAACAGTGCGCAGGAATGGTTCCAGCAAAAGGGCGAACAAGAGTGGGGATAGAGGACACCCCTGCCTCGTGCCATTTCTGATCGGGAACCTCGTGGAGAGGGAGCCATTCACTTTTACTTGAGCATGTGGGTCTGAGTATAGGGCCATTATCCAAGCAAGCATATGGGAGCGAAGGCCCAAAGCTTCCAGCGTAGCCCGTAAAAAAGTCCAGTCTACCCGATCGAAGGCTTTCTCCGCATCGGTGGACAAGATCAAGTAAGGGGGGGGCGTGGGAGATGTTCGGGCCCAATTAATTAGGTGAATTGCTCTAATTGAGTTGTCCCTAGCTTCCCTGCCGGTAATGAACCCTGTTTGATCGGGGTGGACTATTAGTGGGATTAATTGTTTTAGTCTGGTCGCTAGAATCTTGGCTAGTATTTTAATATCTACGTTGAGGAGGGATATGGGTCTGTAGCTTTGGGGCATAGTGGGGTCCTTCCCTTCTTTAGGTATAACCGAAATGTGAGCCAGTAAGGCTTCATTAGGGATAGTTGCGCCATCTGCTATGGAATTAAAGTAGCTACACATTGATTCAGATAGCAGAGGTAAAAACGTCTTATAATAGGCCTTGGAGAACCCATCAGGGCCTGGGCTCTTCCCGTTGGGTAGAGAATTCACCGTGGCTTCTATTTCAGTGACAGTGATGGGTGCTTCTAATGTAGAACATTGTTCGTCTGTCAGTGCTGGCAGTCCAGAAGCAGTCAGATATGTTTGGATGGTTGTTTTCCGTAAGGCCTGGGTCTCTGGGGTCTGTGTCGAATTTAAGTTATATAATGTGTTGTAATAGTCCCGGAATCCAGAAGCTATCTGGGAGGGTCTAACTGTGCACTCATTTGTGGGGAGGCGTAACTTATGCACATGCATAAGCGCTCGTTTTTTTCTAAGGGCTCTTGCCAGCATACGGCCGCATTTGTTGCCATGTTCATAGTATTTATGCGATAGATATCGCGTTCGTCTGCGTGCCTGTCTGTCCAGTAGTCGAGAGAACAATTCCCTCAAGTCTATCAAAGCTCTCAGAGCCTCTGGGTCGCTGTTCTGTTTGTGTCTAAGTTCCGCCTGCTGAAGCGCTTGAAGTACCCTGTCAAAATCTGCTTGCCTAGCCTTCTTCAATCTGGATCCCTGGGAGATCAGCTCGCCTCTCACCACTGCTTTGTGGCCCTCCCACACAATCCCCCTACTCAGCCCCTCTGTAGTGTTTTCTTTAAAGTAGTGGGACAGGACCTTTTTAACCTCAGAGACCGCTACAGCATCGTCCAACAGAGATTCGTTCAAGCGCCACGACCAAGTCCTACGGCTACTCTGTGGCAAAACCAGGGAGGCCATTACTGGGGCATGGTCCGAGATTGTTATATTGCCGATGGACGAGGACTGCAGCAGTTCCAGGGCCAAGTGATCTACATAGATCAGATCTATACGGGTATAGACATCGTGTGTTTTTGAATAGTAGCTGTAGTCCCTGTCAACCGGGTGAAGAATTCGCCAACTATCTAGGAGTCGGTGTGTTTGTAGGGTTTTACGAAAGTGTTTTAGAAAAGCGTGTGAGTGAGAGGGGCGCTTGTGCGAGGTGTCTAGTTGTGGGTCCGGGCTGATATTAAAATCGCCTCCCAAGATCAGAGGGCCCTCTCTAAATTCTGCCAGTCTATCTAGTGTATTGTCTATGAAGGTGAGTTGGTTTGAATTAGGGGCGTAGATCATAGCAACTGTGATCTTCTGCCCAGCTATGGTCCCCTTAAGAAAGACATATCTCCCTAAGGAGTCTACCTCAGTGTCAATTACTTGGAGGGGGCAAGACTTATGTATGGCAATAGCCGTACCTCTTGATTTCGCAGTAGGGGAATTGCTGAGGAACCATTGGGTATAAATATGATTGGGCAGTTTGGGCAGTGAGTGTGGCGTGAAATGCGTCTCCTGTAAAAGAACCACCTGAGCCCCTGATCGCTTAAGTTCCCACCACAATTTACTACGTTTGGATGGGGAGCAGAGACCACGCACGTTATATGAAATTACCTTAAGTGATGCCATAGGAAGAGCTTGGGATGAGTAATTTTCGCAGTGTTCTAGTGGGCACAGAACGGGAGGCGGAGCCGAAGGCAGTCCCTACAAAAGAGTATACAGTAAAAGAGAGTAAACAGAAGGGAAGGAAAAAGACAAAGTTAAAGTAGGTAAGACAAATTGCAAGGTACAGTAATATGAACATTACCACAACGTGGTGTACCTGTGAGCCAGATATCGGGCCTCCCCCTGTTAGGGAAAGATGTCCGAGACCTGTCTCTATTTCCAAAAATAGGAAATATATACCTAAAAAGGTATGGCCTACGTGGGGGGCGTGGACCATCACGAGAGGGAGGGGAGCAAGGACCAGCCCCAATCCACCGCCCTCTCCTGATCAATAGGCAATATACATTATACAGTGTATGAGAGAGGGGAGTTTCTATAATAACAAAAACAAAAGTTCGCAGCTCTATCTTGAGGTGGGGAGAAAAATCCAAAAAGATAAAAATGAAAAATAGGGGCGGGGGGGGCCTCAAAAAAAGAGAATAAAGTGCGAAACAGAGAACTGGGTAAGCAGGGCGTCCAGAACCAAAGCCTGACATGGCGAGTTCAGAGCCATGGCTTCCGTGTCTTCTCCTGGGGTATTCTCATATATTCAAAGCCAAGTTCCTGATCAGGGGCATTCATCACAGGATAGGTGGTCACGCGCTGCTTAGTGTGTATATGTGGCTCTGTCCCAACTGCAGGCGGCATGTTTGAGTTAGTGGTCAGGGGCCCTTCACAAAAAGTGGGCGATCAGATGAGGCTCTGTAACAAATGAGGAGAACGTTTCTCTCGGAATACAGATTAAAGGTAGGGCAGCTTCCTTTAGTGCCTTGGTGACACTGGACTCATGGGAGAGGTGGATGCAGGATGTCTGCGGTCACGCCTGCGGCTCCTACGATTGGCCGTGAGCCAAGGCTGGGGTAACTGTAAGTGAGGATGGTCACTCGGACCTCTCCAGTCTGGGAAGTCCACCTGCTCCAGACCCAGGGTCTCTAGAAAAAATGGAAGGTCATCCTTAGTGCGTAACGTGACATTCTTCCCCTCCTTGGTTGCTTGTAGATAGAAAGGGAAGCCCCATCGATAGGGTAGACCTGCCTTCTGAAGGGCCTCAAGCAGGGGCCGCAGGGCTCTGCGTTGCATGAGCGTGCGTCTTGAAATATCCTGGTAAAAGTACAGGTGCGCTCCGTCAAAATCAAAGTATTGCTTCCCGCGCATTTTCTGCATAATTCTATCTTTTAGTGTATATTTATGAAGCTTGCAGATGATGTCTCTTGGGTTATCTGCATCTTGGGAGGGTGGTCTGAGGGCCCTATGAGCTCTGTCTATCTCCACAGGAGCCGTGGCAGGTAATCCCAGTATTTCTAGGAAGACGTCTTCCAGCGTGGGAATAATATCTTTTGGTGCTGTGGCCTCCGGTAAACCGCGTATGCGTATATTTGCTCTCCTGCTGTGGTTTTCAAAGTCATCTAACTGACACAATAGGGCTTCTATTTTCTGATCCTGAGAGTTGCATCTGTCTTGTAGTTTAACAATAGTCGGCAACACCTCATCCAGCCTCTGCTCCACAGTTTCCACCCTGTTTCCCAAGTGAGTAGTGTCTGTCTTGAGCTGGGCTATATCTTCCCTGAAGGCCTTCTCAACCCTGGTAGTGAATCTCTCTAGGTCTTCCTTGGTGGGGAGGGACCAAATATGGCGCTTTATGTCTCCTTCCCCTAAAAAATCCGCCATGTCAGGGCCCTGATCATGGGAGGCAGAGGATCCCGGGGAGAGTGGAGGGGCTGTATCACTCACCAACCGCGGAGAAGGAATCTGGGAATGCTGGTGCTGCTGCTGCTGTTGCTGCTGCTGCTGCTGCTGAGCCAGGGCCTTCTGTGTGGCTTTTGTTGTTTTGCCAGCTTTCGGCGTCGGCGTCATCTTGGAGGCCTCGTGTCCGGGCCCGGCGTTCGGGCCGAAGTATGTCTCCAGCTGCTCCTGCCGGGAGCCCTCCGCTCTCGAGTGCTGTGAGAGAGCCCTCCGTCCTTGCGACATGTTCTACGTCGTTCCGGAGGCAATTTCTCCCCTGTATGCGGCTGGTAATGCGGCGGTGTATCGGGAGCTGAGGTAACACGCGTCCTCACTCCTCCATAGCCAGGCCACGCCCCCGGATGGCAGGGAATTTTAACACAGATCGGAATAGCCATTCTGATAATTCTAGTGACCCTAGCTGTCATGGTCTGCTGTGTTCTTCCCTGCTTTAAGAAGTGTGTAGAAAAAGCTGTTGCCCAATCTACTCTCATGTTTGTGAACCAAGAAATACCAGATGATGATGAAGATTATGTAAGACTTGATGATGATTATGTGTTACGCCATAGGATTACAGGGACAGACAGCACCTGATTGCCCCCTCCAAGCTGTATCAAGGAGGGTAGGGAGTTAGTCACTGCTCTTCTCTAAATATAGCTGAAAAGAGTTGCAGAGGAGAATGGATCGGGGTAGTGAGTAGGACTTTAAGCATGAGGGACAGTTTGAAGTAGACAGCTTCAAGGGGGCACTGTAATGGATGTGATCATGGTGAACTGTCTATTCCAATACCTGCTTTATATACCTAACATATATGTACTCAGCTTCTACGCTTAATAAGCCTTAAGACATTTTCAGATATTCTACAAAGCTCAAAGCTTGCTTAGGAACTGGATTGACTGCAAGAGTTCATTCAGAATATAACAACATAACACCAGAAGCAAGAATGCTGCAGAAGTGTTGCAAAAACAAAAGCAACTTCTGTGAATGAGCACTCAGTTAAAACCAATTTCTATCACTGTATGTATTTTTATATCTGTGGTTTGTATGTGCCAGTCTTGTTGACGTGTCTCAATCTTTAGTGGAATTGTATAAAAATCTTGAGAAGCGGAAATATTAAACAGAAGTTTTTTATTCTGAACTAAGAGTCAGCTTGATTACTTCATAGCGTGCAAGCTTTTACATTCAATCTGATAAGGGGTAGATATAATAATATCGGACTTTTGTTCTGATCCAAAACAGTGGTGATGGGGGGCCTGTCTGTGTGGTTGTATATTGGTCCATCATCCTGCAGGTCTTGTTACTTCCTGTTGATATTTGCCCATTTATTTGTGAAGCTTTTGTGGTCACTTGATCCCGCTCACATGACCATGATCACATGGCATTGTTACACGCCACATGATCAAGATACCCTTGGCGCCTACTTGCATTGCCACACTTCCATCCCTGGTATTTTTTACATGCCCCTCTACAAGATATATATATGTTCACATATTGTTGTATGCTCAATCATCTAAAAAGCGGTTTGCGATCACATGACTATGCTCACATGACCATGATCACATGGCATTGTTTTATGTCATGTGACTGGCTTCCGCTCTGGTACCATATTCATTCCATTTTGTTTCCTCCTCCTTTACCTTCCCACCCTATCCTATGAGGATGTATACAATGACTTTGGTCATGTGATCTGTGATCATGTGACGCTATCATACATCACATGAGTTGGCTATTTTGGTGACATTTTCACGCAGCCATGCCCATTTTCTCTCCCTCTGTCATTTCCATGCTTCTATAGAAGATGAATGCACATGGATGCTGGGTGTCACACACAGCGAGGAAGGCCATAAATAGGGGTGCAAAGCTGAAGGGTAAGCCGTAATGTTTGTTTAGCCACTTTAGCTAATCACCATGCGACATCTTTGTTGGAAATTGGATATTTATTCCATCTATACAATTGCTTTTATTTTAGGGGTATACTTTTCCCCTGCTTATGGGACAACACTGATTCAAGTCCCAATAAAAGGCCTCCCCTATGGGATAAGTGCAGTATTTACATATTCAGGTGGATTCTTATATCTTGTTACTCATGCTTGTTTTTGCTTGTTAGTTGTGCCTGCATTTGGGTGCTTTATATATACACTAATATATATACACTAATAGGTTGTTATGCCCCCCCCCTCTTAGATATACTATTGGCTTCTATACCTAAAGGGATTGAGCACTCATCCATCTAAATAGTGGTCCTGTACCCATGGGCCAATTCTAGGTACTATCGGTGAGTACCATTAATATATACTCTATGTACCTTGTGTGTATTCTATGCTAGTATATATATATATTCTACCTAAAGGGCTAACATCTAATTATGGACCTTGTCTACTTTTAGATATTGTACTGAATACATTTACAGCGGAAATTTGTGACTACTTACCGCTGTGTGTGACCCATATCTTAATATATTTCCACACAATCGTTACATACCAGGTGAGAGTTGCTCTAGTACAAACTGTTTTTTTGATCTGGAGATTTTTTCAGAGCGGAATCTTAGCCTATAATGTATATGTCTCTGCTTTATCTAGTGATACTCATCATAGACCACAGGATATGCATGTACGTATACACACATATGGAAATTTGAATTTTTGGTTGTCTGTTAGTTCTGTGAGGTTCCCCCAAACTCTGAGCCACAAATTTACTAAGCAAGCATACATGTTGTTTTGCTTATATGTTTTTTTTTTCTCTTGGAGCAATATCATAACAATCATAGTTATACTTATATAGATACATACTATACTAAATACTTACATACCGTAAATACTCGAGTATAAGTCAAGATTTTCAGCCTTTTTTTTTAGGCTGAAAGTGCCCCCCTTGACTTTTATACTTGAGTCATTGTCGTCTGCCTGATCAGCATGTCATGCAGACAGACGGCGGCCAGCGTGTGATAATAACATTCGACGGCCATTCCACTGTTCAAAAGCCATGCCTCCTCCTCGTCTGTGATAGGCAGAACACTCAATTTCCCAGCAGTCAGTGTACAGCCTATCACGGACATTCTTTCATCCTCATCCATGGTATGAGGATGAGAGAATGTCCGTGATAGGCTGACCGCTGATTGCTGGGAAATGGAGTGTTCTGCCTATCACAGACGAGAAGGAGGTGCGGCTTTTGAACAGTGGAATGGCTGCCGAATGTTATTTTGACACGCTGATCGGTGGATGCAGAGCGGCACACAGAGAATGCAGATCACCACATGGAGGCTGCAGATCGGCACACGGAGGCATGCACAGGACACAGGTAGGCTGCACAGGACACAGGGACACATACACAGGACACAGGTAGGCTGCACAGGACACAGGGAAACATGCACAGGACACAGGGACACATGCACAGGACACAGGTAGGCTGCACAGGACACAGGGACACATGCACAGAACACAGGTAGGCTGCACAGGACACATGCACAGTACACAGGTATGCTGCACAGGACACAGGGACACATGCACGGGATACAGGGACACATGCACAGGACACAGGTAGGCTGCACAGGACACAGGGACACATGCACAGGACACAGGTAGGCTGCACAGGACACATGCACAGGACACAGGTAGGCTGCACAGGACACAGGGACACATGCACAGGGCACAGGTAGGGTGCACAGGACACAGGGACACATGCACAGGACACAGGTAGGCTGCACAGTACACATGTACAGGACACAGGTAGGCTGCACAGGACCTAGGGAGGCATGCAGCTACAGATGGGCATTGTTGACCCTCTTTTCCACTTACAGTAGCTGCTGCATTTCTCACCCTTGGCTTATACTCGGGTCAATAAGTTTTTCCCATTTTTTTGTACTTGAGAATATACGGTATGCATTTTTTGCTTTTAAATATACCAGCACCTATCCAATCTTTGTTCTGAGGAAGCTAATATTTAAGTGAAATGCATCGACGAGCAAGTTTTTGGAGGCATTACTTGATCAGAAATGTATCTTCTATTTTGATACATTATAAAATTAATCTCTGTACCTTAGATCAAGCCCTCTGTAACTGAATCTTTGGGTAACTGGTAACTTCGTCTATACAGGGTGTTGTTTATATGTTGGTTATTTGTTTTTTGTAATTTTAATGATGCTGTAATAAAATGTATACTTTTTTATTAATTCTCCCTCTCATTGTGTGCCCACAAAATCTGCCAATTTTTTGACTTGGTCAATCCTTATATATATTTTTTGGATGTTGGCATGGTTAGGGTCCTTCCTACCAATCAAAAAAAGGGGAATATTGATTTGTCCCATCATACATCTAGGGAGTTTGCCGACCGCCTAACTCAGATATACTGCGGCAGAATGGCACGGGCAGGCAAAATCACGTACCAGGTACGTGATTTGCCTCCCGTGGGCGGGGGGCACATCGTGCTCCCCTCTGTGCCCCGAGGCGGTCGGCATCATTAGGGGAGTGATCCATGCTGAGGGGGAGGCCACTCATTCATGGCCACCCCCTCGCAATCGCTCCCAACGAATGAAAATCTTCCTCTGCTGCTGTAATGTAAACAGCGGCAGAGAAAGTGATGTCATTGCTCACCATGAAGCCTTTTCGTTCCAGCTTCCGAGGAGAGAAGACATCAAGTAAGTCTGCACCAACACAACACTTACAGTAGAACACTCTAGGCACACTTTTCACCCCCGATCATTCCCCGATTACCCCCCCTGTCACAGTGACACCAATAGCAGTTTTTTTTTTTCTGATTATTGCATTGGTGTCATTTTGTGACAGTTATGCCCCGTACACACGGTCGGACATTGATCGGACATTCCGACAACACAATCCTAGGATTTTTTCAGACGGATGTTGGCTCAAACTTGTTTTGCGTACACACGGTCGCACAAAGTTGTCGGAATTTCCGATCGCCAAGAACACGGTGACGTCAACCATGTACGACGACACTAGAAAAGGCCATTTCAGAACCAAGCGCGGCACCCTTTGGGCTCCTTTTGCTAATCTCGTGTTAGTAAAAGTTTGGTGAGAGACGATTCGCGCTTTTTCAGACTCGTGGCTTTCAGATCGTTTTCTGCAGTTCAGTTTGTGCTTGTGGGTTTGTATTTGCTCTTCAGTGCGTGCAAGCAAGCTACGCATGACTTTAATTAGTCATTGTGTTCTTGTTCGTTCGTTGCTGTTTTTCAGGTCGCTCTTCACAGGCCTTGCTGTTCTTCAGTGCGTTCTGTTACTTCGTTCTGAGCAGCCGACCGTTTTCTAGCCATGTTGCGTATACGTACTCCTCGTAGAGTTTGTGCTGTGTGGGGGCTTGGTGTTGGGGTCCTGACCTTGACACAAGTCCAGTCCATGAACAGGGGAGGAGTTCATGGACCAAGAATTGGTTGCTTCAGCGTGACCAGTTCTCTCATATGCCTTTGCTCCGTGAGATCCGTGAAAATAATCCTGATGATTTCAGGAACTTTCTCAGGATGACGGACCCCGTATTTCACCGTTTGTTGGCTTTGCTGACCCCCTATATCAGCAGGCAGGATACCTGCATGAGGCAAGCCATCACTCCGGAGCAGAGGCTCGTCGCTACCCTGCGGTACTTGACGACGGGGAGAAGTCTGCAGGACTTGAAGTTCTCAACAGGCATCTCCCCCCAGGCTCTGGGTATCATTATCCCGGAGACCTGTTCTGCCATCATCCAGGTCCTACAGAAGGAGTATATGAAGGTAAGATTTTTAACCTTTAATATCACATTTATTGTATTTAATGTTTGATAATGTATTGTATTTCTTTCCTCATTCCCTAATTACCATGATTGTAATATGCTGTGAATGTCCCCTTTGTCCTCATTCATGCTGGATTTTTATCTAATTATTTTTTTTTTCATACATATTTGCCTTCACTTGCCTTCCCAGCATGGTCTACAGGCCCTATATTCACCTCATGTAGTCACTTAACAATGTATTTTATCAGCTCCATAGTAGTGCTTTACCCCTAAAATGTTTTTAAATGTGATTTGTGCTTTAAATTCAGACAGAGTGCCAGAGGCTTTTTTGTTGGGGTATCCCCAATTAATTTTTAACCCTCCCTCCCCCCAACTGCTAAGTCAGCTGATACCAATTCTCTTTCTATCCTCAATCATCTATTTGCTGACTTTGCCAAACCCATACACACTATACCCATCTCTTTTGTGCTCAGATGCATGGATGAATTCCCCAAAGCATGTAGTGCAAGGGCCTGCCTGTATACTTTCAAATGGTACTATTTAAAGTTTTTGTGTCCTATTATTATCTTGATAGGTAATAGCAGAATTTCCAAATGTGCTCAAATGTGTACAGTGTGTATTTATATCTTTGTATTATGACACTTCTTACCTGTCCAGTGGGCTGCCAATAGTGTAACTAAGGAGGGGCTGTTCAAAGTAATACCCATTATTTAGGCATTCATCTCTCAATTAAGTGGAGAGGGCTACCTGTCCAAGAGTCCCCCCCCCTATAATGTTAGAAATGGCCCATGAGAGAGGGTGGGGGAATCTGATAGGTGTACCTTATACTTTGGTGTTTAAAAATTCCCATTAATAAATGTTATCTTGATGTGGGTCAAGAATGTTTGTGTCTAATCTGCTTTCCATGTTTTAATGTGCAAAAAGACTCTTTTTTCCTTTTCCTTGAATTCCCCAGACGGAGTTTTACAGGCGTCTCCAGAATGGCAGCTTGGACTTGCCCCCTCCAGAAGACAATATGGAAGGTCTCCCATTCGCCTTCGTTGCGGAAGAAGCCTTTGCGCTGGGGGACCACCTTATGCGACCATTCCCGATGAGGACCCTCACCCCGGACCAGAGAGTTTTTAATTACCGGCTGGCCAGAGCCAGAAGAGTGGTGGAGAACACATTTGGAATCATGGCCAGCTTGTTCCGCCTATTTCTTACACCCATCCATATGGCGGAGTATAAACTGAATCATATAATCCTGGTGTGCTGTGTTCTACATAACTTTTTACGGCAACATTCTGCCAACTATGCTGGCTCAGTTAGGCCTGAGGCCGGAATTATAAATGAAACAACCCTGACGGCGCTTGAAAGTGGCCGTCCTGGCTTGCCCTCCCTGAGTGCCCGTGATGTCCGGCTAAGATACCTTGAGTTCTTTGCGGGTAGGGGGGCCATCAATATGCTAGACAATTTGTGAAACCTTGATCAAATAAAAAAAAATAAGCAAATCTTTGGTGACATTTACTGCTTGTGTTTGTTTTAGCTGACCCTGACCGAAATATGGTGTGTCCTGAAAATGGCGTGATTGTGTAACCTTATACATAGCACTGTTAGGTGTTATTTACTAAAGGCAAAGACACTTTGCACTACAAGTGCACTTGAAAATGCACCGAAACTGCACTTGTAGTGCAAAGTGGATTTGCCCTTAGGAAATAACCCCCATTGTCACAGAAAGCAGCAATTACATCACCACAAAAGTGTTGTAGCGTTGAGACAATAAACCACACATTCTTGATTAACAATCTTTTTAATACCTGCACAATAACATGTGCATTTAGAAAAGGTTTTTAAAACAAACCAACATGTTTGTTGTATAACAATTTTTGGGGTGGCATTATCAAAAATAGAAATGTCCATTTAAGATAAAACAGGCATGTTTCAAAACAACAAGAAAGACACAAATCTTGAACTTACAAAGTTCACATTTGGTAGAACTTGAAGGCAATATCAGACATGAGTATTTAGGAACTGTGTTTGATATTGCGTTCGGATGGGGTGAAGTCACCCCAGGAAAAACCCTCTCAGCTACTTTATTATTGCGGAAGGGGTTGCACCCCCAAAACACATCCATTGATCTACCGTGATGGCAGATAGCACATGTTGACACACTGTGTGCATCCTAAAAATTTGGCTTTTCTAAAAATCGCTAAAACATTTTGAACATTGTAGCACACAAAAAACAAAGGGATTTGGAGGGATTTTAAACTCTCCCCAAAACATCAACGATGTTCTTATTTTTTTGAATAACATCATTGATGTTTTTCTTGAGGTTTTCCAATGCTAAATTACACCTCATGATCTCCCCGATCAGGATTTGTGCACTTTCCAAGGTGAAATGCCCTGGATCCACAACATCACGATCACCTAAAAAGAGAGAAACCAAAAAAAAACAGGTATTATAATTATGCCGGCATCCATCTCTTACCTGAGCCTGTGGACGCAGACACTCACCTGTTGTGGTGACTGGTTCCACCACGTCTTCTTCCTCCTGCTCTTTTTGTGTTGGGGGTATTTCCCCTTCTTCCAGAGGTGGGGGTTCTCTGGTCTCCTCGGATGAAGGGTGTCCTCCGAGTCTTTTCTCTCCTATGTAAAACAAAAATGGTATACTTAGCACACAGATATTTGATGGCAGAACTATAAATAGGAAACATTGCTTGGAAGTGGTGTACAATTGTCTATTTTGGCAGAGTTCCAAGATGTAGAATTTTGAGTGTCCTTTGTCAAGCTTCAATACTTTACCTGTTTGGGACAAGCTTCACAGATGGAGACACCCCTATAGTATACACTGGAGCACCTATGTGGGCCCCTAATAAAAAGGGTGTTCTTGTGTCCCACACTAGTGCTCCAGCGTCCATATGTGAAAACAGCTGCTGAGTGTCCTCTCCTTACACAGAATCTAGTTTGCATTTCATTCTAGTAACAAACCCATCTACACAACCAAATTATTTTCATACAAGTAGGCCCTAAAAAATGTCGACAAATGCATATGGCCAAAACAATGGTTTTTTATAGGCCGAAAGAAAAATGCTTGATACGAACGAATAATGTGCCCATGAACATGAAAGTTGCCATTTTAAACTGTACAACACTTAAGAAAAGCACATGGAGCAGCACGAACATAATAAACATAAAGAATAGGAACAGAGCACAACTACTTACTTTTTTCAGCACTCTCCGGATCTTTCTGTACTGCTCATGTTCTCGTAATTTCAGGTCCGACCACCGCTTCCTGAGCTGATCTTTCGATCGACGTACCCCAAAATTCCGGTGCTGACTTTTGACCACTTTCGCCATGATCTTGGCCTTTCGGACATTGGGGTTGGGGTAAGGTCCATACTTCCCATCATAGTCGGCCTTCTTCAGGATGTCGACCATCTCCAACATCTCCCCAAAGGACATATTTGAGGCCTTAAATCGTCTCCTTCTGGATCGGGACGTTTCCGGATCCGGGCTTTCCTCCTCCTCGTTGCTATAATTAGCACGCACCTGCTTTGTCTCCACCATGTGCTCTTCCCCCACTGCACCGAACAAAAAGGGGCCG
The DNA here is from genome assembly GCA_037952925.1 of Lithobates clamitans. Classification (NCBI taxonomy): domain Eukaryota; kingdom Metazoa; phylum Chordata; class Amphibia; order Anura; family Ranidae; genus Lithobates; species Lithobates clamitans. Next base: position 392,544 of record JBBGZY010000178.1, on the reverse strand, counting down.
GGAATAGACTAGAAAGAACGCCAGGGGAGGGCGGAGTTACACGCATGCGCAGTGTGAATAAAGCGTAACACGCGTGCGTAGTACGTACGATCTGTGAGCAGAGGAAGGAGTATCGGAGGCACCGATCGTGATAACGAAGGTAAGAGCCAAACTTGGGCCTATACTGCTTAGGCCTAGGCCTAGATTGAGGCCTATATTGTACCAAAATTAGGAGAGTTTTGCCTGACATTAGGGTTTGTCTTGTGTTGTGTCTTGCAGTGAAAATGGATATCTTGAAAGACACCGACTTTATGGCAATCTTCATAGATATGTTTAGGGAGCTGCCTTGTCTTTGGGAGATAAACCACCCACATTATGAGAACTAGGGATGAGCCGAACACCCCCCTGTTCGGTTCGCCCCAGAACATGCGAACAGGAAAAAAATTTGTTCGAACACGCGAACACCGTTAAAGTCTATGGGACACGAACATGAATAATCAAAAGTGCTAATTTTAAAGGCTTATATGCAAGTTATTGTCATTAAAAGTGTTTGGGGACCTGGGTCCTGCCCCAGGGGACAAGAATCAATGCAAAAAAATTTTTTAAAAACGGCCGTTTTTTCAGGAGCAGTGATTTTAATAATGCTTAAAGTCAAACAATAAAAGTGTAATATCCCTTTAAATTTCGTACCTGGGGGGTGTCTATAGTATGCCTGTAAAGGGGCGCATGTTTCCCCTGTTTAGAACAGTCTGACAGCAAAATGACATTTTGAAGGAAAAAACACATTTAAAACCACCGCGGCTATTGCATTGCCGACAATACACATAGAAGTTCATTGATAAAAACGGCATGGGAATTCCCCACAGGGCAACCCCGAACCAAAATTAAAAAAAAATAAATGATGTGGGAGTCCCCCTAAATTCCATACAAGGCCCTTCAGGTCTGGTATGGATATTAAGGGGAACCCCAGCCAAAATTTAAAAAAAAATGACGTGGGGTTCCCCCTAAATTCCATAACAGACCCTTCAGGTCTGGTATGGATTTTAAGGGGAACCCCGCGCCAAAAAAAAAAAAAAAAACGGCGTGGGGTCCCCCCAAAAATCCATACCAGACCCTTATCCGAGCACGCAACCCGGCAGGCCGCAGGAAAAGAGGGGGGGACGAGAGTGCGCCCCCCCCCCTCCTGAACCGTACCAGGCCACATGCCCTCAACATTGGGAGGGTGCTTTGGGGTAGCCCCCCAAAACACCTTGTCCCCATGTTGATGAAGACAAGGGCCTCATCCCCACAACCCTGGCCGGTGGTTGTGGGGGTCTGCGGGCGGGGGGCTTATCGGAATCTGGAAGCCCCCTTTAACAAGGGGACCCCTAGATCCCGGCCCCCCCCCCTGTGTGAAATGGTAACGGGGTACTTACCCCTACCATTTCACTAAAAAACTGTCAAAAATGTTAAAAATGACAAGAGACAGTTTTTGACAATTCCTTTATTTAAATGCTTCTTCTTTCTTCCTTCATCTTCTTCTGGTTCTTCTGGCTCTTTTGGTTCTTCCTCCGGCGTTCTCGTCCAGCATCTCCTCCGCGGCGTCTTCTATCTTCTTCTCCTCGGGCCGCTCCACACCCATGGCATGGGGGGGAGGCTCCCGCTCTTCTCTTCATCTTCTTCATCTTCTTCTTCATCTCTTCTTCCTTCTTCTCTTCTTCATTTCTTCTCCGGGCCGCTCCGCATCCATGCTGGCATGGTGGGAGGCTCCCGCTGTGTGACGGCGTCTCTTCGTCTGACGGTTCTTAAATAACGGGGGGCGGGGCCACCCAGTGACCCCGCCCCCCTCTGACGCACGGGACATGACGGGACTTCCCTGTGGCATTCCCCGTGACGTCACAGGGAAGTCCCGTCAAGTCACCGTGCGTCAGAGGGGGGCGGGGTCACTGGATGGCCCCGCCCCCGTTATTTAAGAACCGTCAGACGAAGAGATGCCGTCACACAGCGGGAGCCTCCCTCCATGCCAGCATGGCTGCGGAGCGGCCCGGAGAAGAAATGAAGAAGAGAAGAAGAGAAGAAGGAAGAAGAGATGAAGAAGAAGAAGAAGATGAAGAGAAGAGCGGGAGCCTCCCCCCCATGCCATGGGTGCGGAGCGGCCCGAGGAGAAGAAGATAGAAGACGCCGCAGAGGAGATGCTGGACGAGAACGCCGGAGGAAGAACCAGAAGAGCCAGAAGAACCAGAAGAAGATGAAGGAAGAAAGAAGAAGCATTTAAATAAAGGAATTGTCAAAAACTGTCTCTTGTCATTTTTAACATTTTTGACAGTTTTTTAGTGAAATGGTAGGGGTAAGTACCCCCTTACCATTTCACACAGGGGGGGGCCGGGATCTGGGGGTCCCCTTGTTAAAGGGGGCTTCCAGATTCCGATAAGCCCCCCGCCCGCAGACCCCCACAACCACCGGCCAGGGTTGTGGGGATGAGGCCCTTGTCTTCATCAACATGGGGACAAGGTGTTTTGGGGGGCTACCCCAAAGCACCCTCCCAATGTTGAGGGCATGTGGCCTGGTACGGTTCAGGAGGGGGGGGGGCGCACTCTCGTCCCCCCCTCTTTTCCTGCGGCCTGCCAGGTTGCGTGCTCGGATAAGGGTCTGGTATGGATTTTTGGGGGGACTCCACGCCGTTTTTTTTTTTTTTTTTTGGCGCGGGGTTCCCCTTAAAATCCATACCAGACCTGAAGGGTCTGGTATGGAATTTAGGGGGAACCCCACGTCATTTTTTTTTTAAATTTTGGCTGGGGTTCCCCTTAATATCCATACCAGACCTGAAGGGCCTTGTATGGAATTTAGGGGGACCCCCACATCATTTTTTTTTTTTGGTTCGGGGTTGCCCTGTGGGGAATTCCCATGTCGTTTTTATCAATGAACTTGTATGTGTATTGTCGGCAATGCAATAGCCGCGGGTAGTTTTAAATGTGTTTTTTTCTTCAAAATGTCATTTTGCTGTCAGACTGTTCTAAACACAGGAAACATGCGCCCCTTTACAGGCATACTATAGACACCCCCCAGGTACGAAATTTAAAGGGATATTACACTTTTATTGTTTGACTTTAAGCATTATTAAAATCACTGCTCCTGAAAAAACGGCCGTTTTTAAAACTTTTTTTTGCATTGATGCATGTCCCCTGGGGCAGGACCCGGGTCCCCAAACACTTTTTATGACAATAACTTGCATATAAGCCTTTAAAATTTGCACTTTTGATTTCTCCCATAGACTTTTAAAGGGTGTTCCGCGGAATTCCAATTTGCCACGAACACCCCAAATTGTTCGCTGTTCGGCGAACTTGCGAACAGCCAATGTTCGAGTCGAACATGAGTTCGACTCGAACTCGAAGCTCATCCCTAATGAGAACCAAACAAAGAGGAAGGCAGCGCTGGATCAATTGCTGGAATTTGTGAAGCAGGTGATCCCCACGGCAGACATCACCTATTTGAAAATCCTAATTGGTGGCCTGAGGAGCACTTATCTAAGGGAGCACAAGAAGGTCCAGGATTCCCAGAGATCCGGAGCAGCAGATGACATCTATGTCCCCAGGATGTGGTAGTATGACAGCCTGCATTTTCTGGCAGGTCAGACTGAACCCAGGTCATCACTCTCCAGTCTTCCTTCCACGCTTCCTTCCTCCCCAGCTGAGGCTTCTGATGCCCAACCTGGGCCTTCCAGGCAGCAACATGTGGAGGAGCCCAGCTTGAGCCAGGTATAGCATTCTTCTAAATTTTGCTGGTTGTCCAATCAATGATGTTAACTAGATGTTAGTTTAGAGTACTAATTTATGATTGTGATTGATGATGAAAAAAGTAAAACCATGTCCATTTTCATACACAGGGAAGTCTCAGCCAGGAGGTGGCCGGGCCGAGCAGGCTGCCTGATATGCAGGTCCCTCCCATCCACCTGCAAAGAGAAAGTGGCAGGAAGAGGAGCACCCTGGAGGAGGCTGCCATAGGCCTCTTTTGGAAGGCTACTGAGGCCCTGAGAGCCCCCCACACTGTGGAGGAGGACTTTGCTGGCATAATTGCCTGCAAAATGCAGCGGATGGAGGAGGGCCAACAACTCATGTGTGAGTCCTTAATGTTGGAAGCTCTCAATAAGGGGTTGAGGGGACAAATAACATCTGCTATCCACATTTGTGACCTCACACATGGTCCTCCGCCTCCTCCTCCAGGTCCTTCCACTTCTCCTCCTCCTCCAGGTCCTACTAGTCCTCCTACTCCTCCAGGTCCTACTCCTCCTCCTGCCACATCTCCAACAGCAGAGCCACAGCCGGGAAGGAAGCGTGAAAAGAAGACCAGAAAGTGATGACTCTGGGTCCAGTCTGGTCTGGCAAAAGATGCAGCCTCTTGTAGTACAAAAAATCAGAAAAGAAGGAGGGCGCACCAACCTAGTGCATTACCACTGATAAACTTTAATGCAGCATAAAAACAGTAAAAATTATACTCACAAACGAGCTAATAAAGATAGCTTTCAAAAGGGCGGAAAAAGCGCTGTTTCTGTAGATCTACACCCCAGGACCTGTTGCCGAGAGGATCAGACCGGTGCAAATGGCCGATGGCTTACGCGTTTCAGAGGAACACCCCTTTCTTCAGAACCTAAACGGGCAATGGTTGGTCTCTCGAATAGGTTGTGGTTGGTTTTTAGTTGCCTATTGGCTTATTTGACAACATGATGTACTTTTTGTCATTTTATGTATTTCACCACCATTGGAGTTTAGTGTCTATTCCCACCAGATGCTAGCGGGTAATGGTGTCTCTCTCTCTCTCTCTCGTTTATGGTATGCCGGTCCGCAGAGGTATCCTCCAGGGTATATGCTGGGGGGATGGCTACCACTGTCATTTGGCATAGTATGTTTTACTATCATATGTTTTATATACATATTTGTCACTATATCTATATATATTTTCTATCTACATGGAGTGGGGTGTAGCCTCTTAGTAGGAACACTCTATTGCTGTGTCTAATGGTGACTAATATTGGTATAGGCCGATGAGGTTCAGTGTTCACTTTGAGATCTCATATGTATTTTTATGTATTTTTCATTATGTATTATTTATTACTTTATAATCCTTCCCCCTTTAGATCAGTATCATGCTGATATCATGACGACCAATTGCTATGGACTTCCATGTGTTGTTCTTTTAACATTAAGTATACTATATGTTACATTCCAATCTATGAATTTTATAGATATGGTATGATCTACTGCACCTTGGAAGGATACTTCTGCGGACTTCTTCTATTGATCTAACAATCTTACATTATGATTAGGGATGAGCCGAACACCCCCCTGTTCGGTTCGCACCAGAACATGCGAACAGGAAAAAAGTTTGCGCGAACACCGTTAAAGTCTATGGGACACGAACATGAATAATCAAAAGTGCTAATTTTAAAGGCTAATATGCAAGTTATTGTCATAAAAAGTGTTTGGGGACCCGGGTCCTGCCCCAGGGGACATGGATCAATGCAAAAAAAAGTTTTAAAAACGGCCGTTTTTTCAGGAGCAGTGATTTTAATAATGCTTAAAGTCAAACAATAAAAGTGTAATATCCCTTTAAATTTAGTACCTGGGGGGTGTCTATAGTATGCCTGTAAAGGGGCGCATGTTTCCTGTGTTTAGAACAGTCTGACAGCAAAATGACATTTCGAAGGAAAAAACATTTAAAACTACCCGCGGCTATTGCATTGCCGACAATACACATAGAAGTTCATTGATAAAAACGGCATGGGAATTCCCCACAGGGAAACCCCGAACCAAAATTAAAAAAAAAAAAATGATGTGGGATTCCCTCTAAATTCCATACCAGGCCCTTTAGGTCTGGTATGGATATTAAGGGGAAATCCGGCCAAAATTTAAAAAAAAAAAACGACGTGGGGTTCCCCCTAAATTTCATACCAGACCCTTCAGGTCTGGTATGGATTTTAAGGGGAACCCCGCGCCAAAAAAAAAAAAACGGCATGGGGTTCCCCCAAAAATCCATACCAGACCCTTATCCGAGCACGCAACCTGGCAGGCCACAGGAAAAGAGGGGGGGATGAGAGTGCGCCCCCCCCTCCTGAACCGTACCAGGCCACATGCCCTCAACATTGGGAGGGTGCTTTGGGGTAGCCCCCCAAAACACCTTGTCCCCATGTTGATGAGGACAAGGGCCTCATCCCCACAACCCTGGCCGGTGGTTGTGGGGGTCTGCGGGCAGGGGGCTTATCGGAATCTGGAAGCCCCCTTTAACAAGGAGACCCCAGATCCCGGCCCCCCCCTGTGTGAAATGGTAAGGGGGTACTTACCCCTACCATTTCACTAAAAACTGTCAAAAATGTTAAAAATGACAAGAGACAGTTTTTGACAATTCCTTTATTTAAATGCTTCTTCTTTCTTCTATCTTCCTTCTTCTTCTTCTGGTTCTTCTGGCTCTTCTGGTTCTTCCTCTGGCGTTCTCGTCCAGCATCTCCTCCGCGGCGTCTTCTATCTTCTTCTCCTCGGGCCGCTCCGCACCCATGGCATGAGGGGAGGCTCCCGCTCTTCTCTTCTTCTTCATCCTCTTCTCTTCTTCCTTCTTCTCTTCTTCATTTTCTTCTCCGGGCCGCTCCGCATCCATGCTGTCATGGAGGGAGGCTCCCGCTGTGTGACGGCGTCTCTTCATCTGACAGCTCTTAAATAACAGGGGGCGGGGCCACCCAGTGACCCCGCCCCCTCTGACGCACGGTGACTTGACGGGACTTCCCTGTGACGTCACGGGGAATGCCACATTGAAGTCCCGTCATGTCCCGTGCGTCAGAGGGGGCGGGGTTATCGGGTGGCCCTGCCCCCCGTTATTTAAGAGCCGTCAGACGAAGAGACGCCGTCACACAGCGGGAGCCTCCCTTCATGACAGCATGAATGCGGAGTGGCCCGGAGAAGAAAATGAAGAGGAGAAGAAGAGAAGGAAGAAGAGAAGAGCGGGAGCCTCCCCTCATGCCATGGGTGCGGAGCGGCCCGAGGAGAAGAAGATAGAAGACGCCACGGAGGAGATGCTGGACGAGAACGCCTGAGGAAGAACCAGAAGAGCCAGAAGAACCAGAAGAAGATGAAGGAAGAAAGAAGAAAGAAGAAGCATTTAAATAAAGGAATTATCAAAAACTGTCTCTTGTCATTTTTAACATTTTTGACAGTTTTTTTAGTGAAATGGTAGGGGTAAGTACCCCCTTACCATTTCACACAGGGGGGGGCCGGGATCTGGGGGTCCCCTTGTTAAAGGGGGCTTCCAGATTCCGATAAGCCCCCCGCCCGCAGACCCCCACAACCACCGGCCAGGATTGTGGGGATGAGGCCCTTGTCCTCATCAACATGGGGACAAGGTGTTTTGGGGGGCTACCCCAAAGCACCCTCCCAATGTTGAGGGCATGTGGCCTGGTACGGTTCAGGAGGGGGGGCGCACTCTCGTCCCCCCCTCTTTTCCTGCGGCCTGCCAGGTTGCGTGCTCGGATAAGGGTCTGGTATGGATTTTTGGGGGGACCCCACGCCGTTTTTTTTTTTTTTTTGGCGCGGGGTTCCCCTTAAAATCCATACCAGACCTGAAGGGTCTGGTATGGAATTTAGGGGGAACCCACGTCATTTTTTAAAAAAATTTTGGCTGGGGTTCCCCTTAATATCCATACCAGACCTGAAGGGCCTGGTATGGAATTTAGGGGGACCCCCACATCTTTTTTTTTTTTCAATTTTGGTTCGGGGTTGCCCTGTGGGGAATTCCCGTGCCGTTTTTTATCAATGAACTTCTATGTGTATTGTCGGCAATGCAATAGCCGCGGGTAGTTTTAAATGGCTTTTTTTCCTTCGAAATGTCATTTTGCTGTCAGACTGTTCTAAACACAGGAAACATGCGCCCCTTTACAGGCATACTATAGACACCCACCAGGTACTAAATTTAAAGGGATATTACACTTTTATTGTTTGACTTTAAGCATTATTAAAATCACTGCTCCTGAAAAAACGGCCGTTTTTAAAACTTTTTTTGCATTGATCCATGTCCCCTGGGGCAGGACCCAGGTCCCCAAACACTTTTTATGACAATAACTTGCATATTAGCCTTTAAAATTAGCACTTTTGATTTCTCCCATAGACTTTTAAAGGGTGTTCCGCGGCATTCGAATTTGCCGCGAACACCCCAAATTGTTCGCTGTTCGGCGAACTTGCGAACAGCCAATGTTCGAGTCGAACATGAGTTCGACTCGAACTCGAAGCTCATCCCTAATTATGATCAACATTATAGGTTTGGATTCCATTTTCCACCTCCCTTTTTCCACTTCCCTATTTTGGAATTGATATTTATATCATTTTCAATTTTATTATTTTTATTTTAATTAATTAATTAAGTAATTTTTTTAATTATACATCTTTCCCCTCTCCATTTTTCACTAATGGTTTTTTGCTTAGAGAAAAGTGGGCTGAGCGCTGCAAGCAGCCCCCGCCAGAATGCTGCCTGTCCTGTACAGCCAGATCCCATCTCTGTCAATGTTATTAGTGGAGCGAGTAGTGGAGAGCGCGCGGCCTTACTGAGATGCGCGCGCACTATTAACCATGGGTACGACGGTCGGAAGCAGGGGGTAGAACGCAAACACACCTACACTTCCGGGCCATGTTCCTTGCGCACAGTGACCTCTGACGACTGTGGAGGAGGGGGAAATGACGTCATGATCGGCCAGAAGTTGCGGGTGGAACGCAGGAACGCCCGCACTTCCTGGTCCTTCGAATGGCATGCGCTCCACACACTGTATGTGGCACTACTATGGCTCCTGGGAGCCGGAGAAGCCCTGCACCATCCACCCCAGTAGATCGGAGGCATGGGGACACAATTAAAGCTGCATGCAGGAGGTGAGGTGTTTTTGTTCTGGAGCGCCCAATCCCTCCTCCCCTCCCCTGTTGTATATAGTCTATGCTGAGAGTGAAATTGATCTGTTGGCTCAGTTATTTTATATTTATTTTTATTTTATTTTATTTATTTATTTATTTTTTTTTTATTTTTTTTTTATTATTATTATTATTATTTTTATAGCAGATAACATAAAGTGATCGTTGCTCTCTATATTTTGGCTACAAATGGAGAATCACACTCAGAAGGATGGGTTAGGGAGGGTTAACCCGAATGGGTGGGTGGTGCCTAATATCTGTGGGAGGGGGCGTTGTCACTAATTGGGTGTGACAGACACAGGCACATACATACATTTATAGAGAGAGTAATTCAAGAAACCAACCATTGCCCGCTTAGGCTCTGAAGAAAGGGGTGCTCCCCCGAAACACGTAAGCCATCGGCCATTTGCACCGCAGCGCTTTTTGCGCCCTTTTGAAAGCTATCTTTATTAGCTCGTTTGTGAGTATAATTTTTACTGTTTTTATGCTGCATTAAAGTTTATCAGTGGTAATGCACTAGGTTGGTGCGCCCTCTTTCTTTTCTGATTTTTTTTTCTAGCTTGAATACCCATTGTTCAAATGAGGGCTGCAAGACGCTAGGCATTACTTCTATAGGTGGCTGCACCACATATCCAGTTCATGGACACCAGCGCAGGAGTTCATGAACTGGAGCGCAGGAGAGTTTTTTTTTTTTTTTTTTCTGCCTCTTGTAGTACCACAGCCTGGGGACACAGATGTCATCTGCTGCTTTCCGGATCTCTGGGACTTCTAGACCAGACTGCACTCCCTTACATATGGACTCTTCAGGCCACCAATTTTGATGTTAAAGAATTGATGTCTGCCCTGGGGGGTCCAAGGCTTCACTAATTTCTGCTTTTTCTCCAGCATTGCCTCCCTCTTTGTTTGGTTCTGAGCCCTTAATAAATGAATTTTTGTTTCAATTATACTTGCCTATGTGTTTTTTCCTTCAAAAAGGACAGTTTGTTTGTGAGGATTCAGGTACATTTCTAAAGTACAATGTGAAATTAACATGAGACACCAACACCAAACAATTTCCTTGAGATTAAATAATACAAGATATCAATGGTGTTGTGGTAACTTGACACACAAAACACACACAAAAATATTCTGGAGTAAAACTCAAAATAAAATAAAACAAAGATCAGCCTTTAAAAAAATACAAACCTGAGAAAAAAAATTATGCCTTATAATAAAAAAAAAAATAAAACAACACAAAAATAATTTTGTCAGATGTGACAAATCAAAATATATTGAGGGAATCCCCATAAATAATAAAGAAAGAAGTTTGTGAGAAGTCTGTGTGAATATGAGCAGCAAAACTACTTCATTCTTCTCACATTATAAAGAAGAAGAGAGTGAGCTGTATTAAACCATTTTTAACATTGCATCGTGACGAAAGTGTTGTATCCATTGCGAACGCTAATTTTACCAGACCTAGCTGTTCCGTCTCGGAATTTCTTCTGAGCATGCGTGGCACTTTGTGCGTCGGAACTGGCCACACACAGTCGGAATTGACGCGATCGGATTTTGTTGTCGGAAAATTTTATAGCCTGCTTTTAAACTTTGTGTGTCGGAAAGTCCGATGGAGCCCACACACGGTGGGAATTTCCGACAACACGCTCTGATCGGACATTTTCCATCGGAAAATCCATCCGTGTGTGTGTACGGGGCATTATAAGTGGTAGGGCAGTTAGTGTTAGGTCCCTTTAGGTCTAGGGTACCCCACTAACCCCCCCTAATAAAGTTTTAACCCCTTGATCACCCCCCATCACCAGTGTCACTAAGCGATCGTTTTTTTGATCGCTGTATTAGTGTCACAGGTGACGCTAGTTAGGGAGGTAAGTATTTAGGTTCACCATCAGCGTTTTATAGTGTCAGGGACCCCCATTTACTACCTAGTGAAGGTTTTAACCCCCTGATTGCACCCTAGTTAACCCTTTCACCAGTGATCACTGTATAACTGTTACGTGTGATGCTGGTTAGTTCGTTTGTTTTTTATATTTTCAGGCCACCCGCCGTTTATTACCTAACAAAGGTTTAACCCCCTGATCAGAAAAAAAGGGGGGGTGTAACTGCGCATAGGTGAAATGTGTAAACAATAAAGAGGATTGAAAAGCTGCGGATTCCTGTATGTAACACAAACACAATAAAATCGACTTAGAAAAATGGAATCGCGCTGATGAGGAAACTGGTGTCCATGCAAATGACCATCAGTCCTCCTTATATGTGAATAACAAATAAAGTGTGTAAAGCATATAAATTATAATGAATCAACAATATAAAAAATAAATAACAAATAAGTAATCCATCAAAAGTGCATTCTTCATGTGCAACAGTGAAGAAAGTTTATGTGCAAGTCCATGTGGAAACAACAAGATGAATCACCCAGGCGATGATTAAAAATCAATTGAGGTTCGGCTGGATAAGGACAAAGTGCTTGGTCCACCAGCACATATAGAGAGACTGGCCGCTTACCAGAAACTCATGACCCCCCACTACAGAGGGTCAGAGTGAGCTGTTTGTACTGATTGCTCCGGACCACCACCGAAAGACCTAACATTGGCACTGGGATGGAACATCAGGGGCCTTGATATATGATGGGATGGTTCACAATTGCGGGACGTCAAACTCTCGGCAGAGTGGTTGTAATATAAACGGAAAAAACTCCAATAGTGTAAAATCGTATGGCTTTATTAAATCAAAAATAAGTTAACACTCACATGTAAAATTTAAAGTTGAGCGCCTAGAAAGAGGTCTGGAGAGGTCCGGAAGCTCACAGACAGCCAGTCCTGCTGGTAACACAACAGCGGTGGGAGGTGACGTGCACACGTCGCTCCACCCTACGCGGCGTTTCGTAATAAAATTACGTCTTCCAGGGGCACGTGTCCAGGGCAATCAGTACAAACAGCTTACTCTGACCCTCTGTAGTGGGGGGTCATGAGTTTCTGGTAAGCGGCCAGTCTCTCTATATGTGGTGGTGGACCAAGCACTTTGTCCTTATCCAGCAGGACCTCAATTGATTTTCAATCATCACCTGGGTGATTCATCTTGTTGTTTACACATGGACTTGCATATAAACCTTCTTCACTGTTGCACATGAAGAATGCACTTTTGATGGATTACGTATTTGTTATTTATTTTTTATATTGTTGATTCATTATAATTTATATGCTTTACACACTTTATTTGTTATTAACCCCCTGATTGCCCGGCGGTGATGTAAGTTAAGTTTTAGAGTCAGATAGGGTCTGCATCGCCCCAGGCAGCGTCAGTTTAGTGCCAGTACCGCTAACACCCACGCACGCAGCATACACCTCCCTTAGTGGTATAGTATCTGAACGGATCAATGTCTGATCCAATCAGATCTATACTAGCATCCCCAGCAGTTTAGGGTTCCCAAAAACGCAGTGTTAGCAGGATCAGCCCAGATACCTGCTAGCACCTGCGTTTAGCCCCCCGGCCCAGACCAGCCCACCCAAGTGCAGTATCAATTGGTCACTGACACTTACAAAACACTAAACACACATAACTGCAGTGTTCGTAGAGTCAGGCCTGATCCCTGTGATCGCTAACAGTTTTTTTGGTAGCGTTTTGATACAGTCGCTAACAGTCAGGAGCTTTTTTACCTGTGAGTCTCACTAGTGTACCACTAATTTAGAGCCCAAAATGGCAAATCAAAGGTACACTAGTGAAGAGGACTACACGTTTCTGAGCATGACAGATAGTGAAGAGGAAGTCACTCATCTGTCAGATTCAGGCTCAGAATACGATCCTGTAGAGGACAGCGGCTCCATGACAGATAGCTCTGATGAAGGAATTGTGGTCCCTCCCAAGTCAGGCGTACCAGACCCCGAATTTCTTCTTCTGTCGTTAATGTGCAAGAACCGCAGGTCCCTCCTTCTGGTGAACTGGCAAGCACCAGTGGCCTAGTACACCCTAGTCATAGTCAATCCAGCACTGCAGTATCACGTGGTAATGTGGCGAGTCCCATAAGTGCAGTTCAAGCTGGTGAGGTGGCAAGCACAAGTAGTGTCCCGCTGCCACCAAGAAGACGAACACAGGTCCATCATGCCCATAGTGCCATTCCTGATTCGCCAATCCTAATTGGGAACCCACCACTTCTGCAGCACCCGTACTTCCTCCATTCACTGGCCAACCCGGCATTCAGGTGGAAACAGTTGATTTTATGCCACTTGATTTTTATTCGCTGTTTTTCACCGAAGATCTCTATAGATCTATTGTGGACCAAAGCAATTTGTATGCTGGTCAACACATCACCACTATTCCCCAGTCCTCCCTTGCCAGAGATTGGAGACCAATTACGGTTTCTGAATTTAAGCTCTTTCTGGGCCTTTCCCTCAACATGGGCATAACTAAAAAGAGTGAGATGCGGTCATATTGGTCCACTGACCCAATTCACCATATGCCCTTGTTCTCTGCCTCCATCACCAGGGCACGATACGAGCAGATCTTGTGGTTCATGCACTTCAATGACAATGAATACTGTCGTCCTCTTGGAGACCCTGGATACGATCAGCTCTACAAAATTCGACCCCTCGTAAACCACTTCAACCAACGTTTTGCTGACATGTTTACTCCCCATCAAGTTGTCTGCGTAGATGAGTCCCTGATTACGTTTTCTGGCCGCTTGTCATTCAAACAGTATCTTCCCAGCAAGCGTGCTAGATACGGGGTCAAGATGTATAAGCTCTGTGACAGGGCCACAGGCTATACATGTAGTTTTATGATTTAGGAGGGAAAAGATAGCCACGTAGAGCCGACAAACTGCCCTCACTACATAGGAAGTGCTGGCAAAATTGTGTGGGACTTGGTGTCACCCTTATTCGGAAAGGGGTACTACTTATATGTGGACAATTATTACATGAGCGTGCCACTTTTTAGTCACTTGTTTGATCAGCAAATTGGAGCATGTGGCACCGTGCGACCTAATTGCCTGGACTTTCCCCAGTGGCTTGTAGATACCCGTCTTAGGGGGAGAGAGCCTGCTTCAAGTGCAATAACTTGCTCGCTTTGAAGTGGAGGGATAATAAGAATGTTTTTGTTCTTACCTCCCTTCATGCAGACACGACTGTCCAGCGACTGGTGTTGTGGAGAAACCCCTCTGTGTCCACGAATATAACCAAAATATGAGAGGGGTGGACCTCAACGACCAGTTGTTGGCGCCGTACCTAATTGCCCGTAAGGCCAGACGCTGGTACAAGAAAGTGTCTGTTTATTTCAATTGGCTTTGCTCAACGCTCATGTGCTATACAGAGCTTCAGGACGGACTGTATCCTTCCTTAAATTCCAGGAAGAGATCGTCAGAGCCCTTCTATTTCCAGACAGTGCTCCACCTCACCTTCCCCAATCAAATGCAGTAAGCCGGCTGCATGAGAGGCATTTTCTTTATGTCCTCCCGAGTACCCCTACCCAGCGAGCCCCCCAAAAAAGATGTTGTGTCTGCAGCAAGCGTGGATATAGGCGTGACACACTCTATTATTGTCCCCCCTGTCCTGACAATCCTGGTCTTTGCATTGGTGAATGTTTTGAACGCTACCATACACTAGGTGAGTATTAGTGTAGGGTACAGCACTGCACAGACTAGGCACACTTTCACAAGGTCTCCCAAGATGCCATCGCATTTTGAGAGACCCGAACCTGGAACCGATTACAGTCACAAAAGTTACAGTTACAAAAAAAAGTGTAAAAAAAAAGTAAAATAAAAACCACAAAAAAATATATAAAATAAAAAAAACAAAAATAGTTGTCGTTTTATTGTTCTCTCTCTATTCTCTCTCGATTGTTCTGTTCTTTGTTACTGTATTCTATTCTGCAATATTTTATTGTTATTATGTTTTATCATGTTTGCTTCATAGGTATGCAATTTTTTTTATACTTTACTGTTTACTGTGTTTTATTGTTAACCATTTTTTTTGTTTTCAGGTACGCCAGAGCGGATTTATTTATCTTGATAGCAATAGCGTTTGCTCCCACGATACATAAAGCCGTGACTCCAGCACTATCGGAGGTGATTTCACCACCACAGTTAAAAAAAGAGCATATATGCCGAAGCATGGGGGCAGCAGGGGCAGAGGAGCGATTTGCTACTAGCTTTTGCAGGTGGAAGCCCCCATGCTTCGGCATATATATATATATTTTAGGCACAGGTTGCGTTAAAAAAAATTTAATTTTTTACTATTTTTTTTTTGTATTTGCTTTGCAGGTATGGTAAGTCTTATGCCCCGTACACACGGTCGGATTTGCCGATGGAAAATGTCCGATCGGAGCGTGTTGTCGGAAATTCCGACCGTGTGTGGGCTCCATCGGACATTTTCCATCGGATTTTCCGACACACAAAGTTGGAGAGCAGGAGATAAAATTTTCCGACAACAAAATCCGATCGCGTCAATTCCGACCGTGTGTGGCCTGTTCCGACGCACAAAGTGCCAAGCATGCTCAGAAGAAATTCCAAGACGGAACAGCTTGTTCTGGTAAACTTAGCGTTCGCAATGGATACAGCACTTTCGTCACGCTGCAATGTTAAAAATGGTTTAATACAGCGCACTCTCTTCTTCTTTATAATGTGACAAGAATTAAGTAGTTTTGCTGCTCATATTCACACACACTTCTCACAAAGTTTTATTTTTGTTTTTTTATTGGTATTCCCTGAATATATTGTTATTAGTTGTCACATCTGACATCATTTTTTTTTTTAATTTAATTTTTTGGGGGATTTTAAGCCTTTTTTTTTTATTTAATGTTTGTATTTTTTCAAAGGCTGATCTTTGTTCAATGTTATTTTTATTTTTACTCCAGAATATTTTTGTGTGTGTTTTGTGTGTCAAGTTACCCCAACACCATTGATATCTTGTATTATTTAATCTCAAGGAGATTGTTTGTTGTTGGTGTCCCTTGTTCATTTCACATTGTATATTTGAAATGTACCTGAATCCTCACAAACAAGCTGTCCTTTTTGAAGTAAAACACATAGGAGAGTATAATTCAAAACAAAAATCCTTTATTAAGGGATCAGAACCAAACAAAGAGGAAGGCAACACTGGATCAACAGGAGAAATTAGCGAAGCCTGGGATCCCCACGGCAGACATCAATCTTGAACATCAAAATTGGTGGCCTGAGGAGTCCATATGTAAGGGAGTGCAGTCTGGTCCAGAATTCGCAGAGATCTGGATAGCAGCAGATGACATCTGTGTTCCCAGGCTGTGGTACCACAAGAGGTTGCATTTTTTGGCCGACCAAACTGCATCCAGGGTCCTCACTTTCTGGTCTTCCTTCCACGCTCCCTTCCGAGCTGTGGCTGTGCTGTTGGAGATGTGGCAGGAGGAGGAGTACTGGGAGGACCTAGAGGAGAAGGAGGAGGAGGACCTGCAGGAGGAGGAGGAGGACCATCGCAAAGGTGTGTCTGAGCTGTAATTTGGCCCCTCATACCTTTCTTAAGAGCCTCCAATATGAGCGCCTCACACATGACTTGTTGTCCCTCCTCCATCCTCTGCATTTTATATGCAATGACGGCAGCAATGTCCTCCTCCACGGTGTGTGGTGCTCCCAGGACCTCTGTAGCCCTCCAAAAGAGTCCTCTGGTAGCCTCCTCTAGGGCACTCCTCCTGCTGCCACTTTCTCTTTCCAGGGGGGTGGAGGGACCTGCAGATCAGCCAGCCAGCTCGGCCCGGCCACCTCCTGGCTGAGACTTCCCTGTGTATGAAAAAGGGACTGTGATTGATAATGCAAAACATTACAACCATATCATAAATTAGTACTCCCAACTAACATCTAGTTAACATCATTGATTGGACAAGCAGAAATATTTAGAGGAATGCTATACCTGGCTCAATCTGGGCTCCTCCACATGTGGCCTGGAAGGCCCAGGTTGGGCGTCAGAAGCCTCAGCCGGGGGGGAAGGAAGCGTGGAAGGAAGACTGGAGAGGGATGGCCTGGGTTCAGTCTGGCCTGCCAGAAAATGCAGCCTGTCGTAGTACAACATCCTGGGGACATAGATGTCATCTGCTGCTCCGGATCTCTGTGAATCCAGGACCTTCTTGCGCTCCCTTAGATATGTACTCCTCAGGCCACCAATTAAGATCTTTAAATAGGTGATGTCTGCCGTGGGGATCACCTGCTTCACAATTTCACACAATTACACCAGTGCTGCCTTCCTCTTTGCTTGGTTCTTGAAATGGGGGTGTTTAATCTCCCACAGACAGGGCAGCTCCCTTAACATATCTAGGAATACTGACATGAAGTCATTGTCTTTCAGTAGCATATCCATGTTCACTGCAAGACACAACACAAGACAAAGCCTAATGTCAGACAAAACTCTCCTAATCTTGTTACAATATAGGCCTCAATGTAGAAGCAGTATAGGCACAAGTTTGTCTCTTACCTTCGTTCTTACGATCGGCGCGTCCAATGCTCCTTCCTCCGCTCACAGATCGTACGTAATACGCACGTGTGTTACGCTTTATATACACTGCGCATGTGTGTAACTCCGCCCGCCCCTGACGTTCTTTCTATTCTATTCCCCGCCCCTTTTCGTTCGGCGCAGTGGGGGAAGAGCACATGGCGGAGTCACAGCAGGTGCGTGCTAATTACAGGAACGAGGAGGAGGAGGAGGAAAGCCTGGATCCGGACACGTCCCGATCCAGAAGGAGATGTTTTAAGGCCACAAATATGTCCTTTGGGGAGATGTTGGAGATGGTCGACATCATGAAGAAGTCTGACTATGACGGAAAGTATGGGCCTTACCCCAACCCCAGTATCAGAAAGGCCAAGATCATGGCGAAAGTGGTCAAAAGTATTCACAAGAATTTCGGGGTACGAAAATCGAAAGATCAGCTCAGGATGCGGTGGTCGGACCTGAAATTAAGAGAGCCAGAGCAGTACCGAAAGATCCGGAGAGTGTTGCAAAAAAGTAAGTAGTTGTGCTGTGTTCCTATTCTTTCTGTCCTTATTCCGTTCGTGCTGCTCCGTATGCTTTTCTTAATTGTAACGTTTAAAAGGGCAACTTTAATGTTCATGGGCCCATTATTCGTTCGTATCAAACATTTTTCTTTCGGCCTCTAAAACACCATTGTTTAGGCCATATGCATTTTCCCACATTTTTTTTGGGCCTACTTGGAAGCCAAATATTTGTTTGTGTAGATGGGTTTGTTACTCGAATGAAATGCAAACTAGATTGTGTGTAAGGAGAGGACACTGAGCAGCTGTTTTCACATCTGGACACTGGAGCACTAGTATGGGACC
Source organism: Lithobates clamitans (assembly GCA_037952925.1). Lineage (NCBI taxonomy): Eukaryota > Metazoa > Chordata > Amphibia > Anura > Ranidae > Lithobates > Lithobates clamitans. Next base: position 374,373 of record JBBGZY010000178.1, on the reverse strand, counting down.
CCAGAACACCATTTTTATTAGGGGGCCACACAGGTGCTCCAGTGTATACTATAGGGGGGTCTCCATCTGTGAAGCTTGTACCAAACAGGTAAAGTATTGCAGCTTGACAAAGGGCAATAAAAAAAATACATCTTGGAACTCGGCTAAAATAGACAATTGTACCCCACTTCCAAGCAATGTTTCCTATTTCTAGTTCTGCCATCAAATATCTGTGTGCTAATTATAACATTTTTCTTTTACATAGGGGAGAAAAGACTCGGAGGACACCCCTCATCCGAGGAGACCACAGACCCCCCACCTATGGAAGAAGGTGAAATACCACCAACCTAAGAAGAGCAGGAGGAAGAAGAAGATGTGGTGGAAATTGGCACCACAACAGGTGAGTGTCTGCGACCACAGGCTCAGGTAAGAGATGGACGTCCGCAGATTTTTGATACCTGTTTTTGTTTTGTTTCTCTCTTTTTAGGTAATCGTGATCCAGATCCTTTCACATCAGAAAGTGCCCAGATCCTGATCGGGGAGATCATGGGGTGTAATGCCAAATTGCAAAACATCCAGCAAAAAATAAATGATGTAATTAAAAAAAAAATAACATTATTGATGTTTTGGGGCGAATTTAAAACCCCACAAAATCACTTTTTGGATTGTGGTCCAATCTTTTAAATCTTTTTGCAATGTTTTGAAAAGCCAAATTTGGAGGATGCACACAGTGTGCCAACATGTGCTATCTGCCATCACGGGAGATCAATGGACACGTTTTGGGGGTGCAACCCCTTCCTCAATTATAAAGTAGCAGTGAGGAAGGGCTTGCTCAACCAAAACACGTCCCTTGATCCCCCGTGATGGCAGATAGCACATGTTGACATTCATAAATTGGTGTGCATCTTCCAAATTTGGCTTTTCCAGGGCTGATTTCCCCCCATCTGAACGCTATATCAAACCCAGTTCCTAAATACTGATGTCTTATATAGCCTTCAGGTTTTACCTAATGTGAACTTTGTAAGTTCAAGTTTTTTGGGTTTCTTGTTGGTTTTACACAGGCCTGTTTTATCTTAAATGGACATTTCGATTTTTGATAATGCTACACCAAAAATTGTTATACAACAACATGTTGGTTTGTTTTAAAAACCTTTGGTAAATGCACATGTGATTGTGCAGGTATAAAAAAGTTGGTTAATCAAGAATGTGTGGATCATTGTCTCAACACTACAACACTTTTGGGGTGATGTAATTGCTGTTTTCTGCGAAAATGGGGGTTATTTCCTAAGGGCAAATCCACTTTGCACTACAAGTGCAGGTTCAGTGCAGTTGCAAGTGCACTTGTAGTGAAATGTGTTTTTGCATTTAGTAAATAACAGCCAACAGTGCTTTGTATAATAAGATTACACAATCACGCCATTTTCTGGACTCAACACAACAATTTCTGTCAGGGTCAGCTAAAACAAACACAAGCAGTAAATGTCCACAAAGAATTTCTTTTTTTGTTTTATTATAAAAAGGCTTCACAGATTTGCTGGCATATTGATAGCCCCCTTACCCGCAAAGAACTCCAGGTAGCGTTACCGAACATCACGGGCACTCAGGGAGGGCAAGCCAGGACGGCCACTTTCAAGCGCCGTCAGTGTGGTTTGATGTATGATTCCGGCCTCAGGCCCAACTGAGCCAGCATAGTTGGCCGAATGTTTCCTTAAAAAGTTATGGAGAACACAGCACGCCAGTATAGTATGGTTCAGTTTATACTCCGCCATATGGATGGGTGTCATAAATAGGCGGAACCGGCTGGCCAGGATTCCAAATGTGTTCTCCACCACTCTTCGGGCTCTGGCCAGCCGGTAATTAAAAACCCTCTGTTACGGGGTGAGGGTCCTCATTGGGAATGGCCACATCAGGTGGTCCCCCAGCACAAACGCTTCATCAGCAACGAACACAAATGGGAGTCCTTCAACATTGTCCTCTGGAGCTGGCAAGTCCAAGCTGCCATTCTGGAGACGCCTGTAAAACTCAGTCTGGGCGATGACTCCACCATCGGACATCCGGCCATTCTTCCCCACATCCACATACAGGAAGTCGTAATTAGCCGATACCACCACCAACATCACTATACTATTGAACCCCTTGTAATTATAATAGTACGACCCCGAGTTGGGTGGTGGGACGATGTGGACGTGTTTCCCATCAATTGCCCCTCCGCAGTTAGGAAAGTCCCACCACTCGGCAAAGTGGGAGGCCACAGTCTGCCATTCCTGTGGCGTGGAAGGAAACTGTTGAGGAAAAAACAATAAACATTACTATTTTTACTCTGAAACATGGCAAGCAGATTAGACACAAACATTATGGGGCAACCTCCAGATAGCATTTATTAAGGGGAATTTAACAACGCCAAAGTATAAGGTACACCTATCATATTCCCCCTCCCCCCTCTCATGGGCCCTTTCTAACATTATAGGGGGTGTGTGGAAATCTTGGACAGGTAACCCTCTCCACTTCATTGAGAGATGAATGCCTAAATACAGGGTATTACTTGGAACAGCCCCTCCTTAGTTACACTATTGGCAGACCACTGGACAGGTAAGAAGTTTCATAATACAAAGATAGAAATACACATTGTACACATTTGAGCACATTTGGACATTCTGCTATTACCTATCAAGATAATAATAGAATACAAAAACTTGAAACAGTACCATTTAAAGTACACAGGCAGGCCCTTGCACTACATGCTTTGGGGAATTCATCTATAAATCTGAGCACTAAAGAGGTGGGTATAGTGTGTATGGGTTTGGCAAAGTCAGCAGATAGATGATTGAGGATAGATAGAGAATTGGGATCAGCTGACTTAGCAGTTGGGGGGAGGGAGGGTTACTAAAAATTATTTAGGGACACCACCAAAAAAAAGCCTCTGGCACTCTGCCTGAATTTAAAGCAAAAATAACATTTCTAAACATTTTAGGGGGTGTTTGGGGTAAAGCACTACTATGGAGCTGATAAAATACATTGTTAAGTGACTACATGAGGTGAATATAGGCCAGGAGACACCATGCTGGGGAGGTTATTGAAGGGCAAATATGTATGAAGGACCTAAAATAATAATTACATAAAAATCCAGCATGCATGAGAACAAAGGGGACATTCACAGCAAATTACAATCATGGTAATTAGGGAATGAGGAAAGAAATACAAGATATTAGCAAACATTCAATACAATAAAATGTGATATAAAAGATAATAATCAAGATAATAATAGGATACAAAAACTTTAAATAGTACCATCTGAAAGTATACAGGCAGGCCCTTGCACTACATGCTTTGGGGAATTCATCCATGCATCTGAGCACAAAAGAGATGGGTATAGTGTGTATGGGTTTGGCAAAGTCAAGAAATAGATGACTGAGGATAGAAAGAGAATTGGTATCAGCTGACTTAGCAGTTGGGGGGAGGGAGGGTTAAAAATTAATTGGGGACACCCCAACAAAAAAGCCTCTGGCACTCTGTCTGAATTTAAAGCACAAATCACATTTAAAAACATTTTAGGGGTAAAGCACTACTATGGAGCTGATAAAATACATTGTTAAGTGACTACATGAGGTGAATATAGGGCCTGTAGACCATGCTGGGAAGGCAAGTGAAGGCAAATGTGTATGACAAAAAAATAATTAGATAAAAATCCAGCATGAATGAGGACAAAGGGGACATTCACAGCATATTACAATCATGGTAATTAGGGAATGAGGAAAGAAATAAAATACATTATCAAACATTAAATACAATAAATGTGATATTAAAGGTTAAAAATCTTACCTTCATATACTCCTTCTGCAGGACCTGGATGATGGCAGAACAGGTCTCTGGGATAATGATCTCCAGAGCCTGGGGGGAGATGCCTGTCGAGAACTTGATTTCCTTCAGGCTTCTCCCTGTCGCCAAATACTGCAGGGTAGCGACCAACCTCTGCTCCAGAGTGATGGCTTGCCTCATGCAGGTATCCTGCGTGCTAATATAGGGGGTCAGCGAAGCCAACAAACGGTGGAACACGGGGTCCGTCATCCTGAGAAAGTTCCTGAAATCATCAGGATTATTCTCATGGATCACGGATCATATGCAAAGGCATATGAGAGAACTGGTCACGCTTAAGCAACCAATTCTTGGTCCATGAACTCCTCCCCACCCTGTTCATGGACTGGACTTGTGTCAAGGTCAAGACCCCAACACCAAGCCCCCGCACAGCACGAACTCTACGAGGAGTACGCATACGCAACATGGCTAGAAAACGGTCGGCTGCTCAGAACGAAGTAACAGAACGCACTGAAGAACAGCAAGGCCTGTGAAGAGCGACCTGAAAAACAGCAACGAGCGGACAAGATCGCACAAAAAACTCCAATACGAACTGACTGCACGCACTGAAGAGCAGATATAAACCCACAAGCACAAACTGAACAGCAGAAAACGATCTGAAAACCACGAGTCTGGAAAAGCGCGAATCGTCTCTCACCAAACTTTTACTAACACGAGATTAGCAAAAGGAGCCCAAAGGGTGCCGCGCTTGGTTCTGAACCGGCCTTTTCTAGTCTCGTCGTACGTGGTGTACGTGACCGCGTGGTTGGCGATCGGAAATTCCGACAACTTTGTGCGACTGTGTGTAGACAAAACAAGTTTGAGCCAACATCCGTCGGAAAAAATCCTAGGATTTTGTTTTCGGAATGTCCGAACAAAGTCCGACCGTGTGTACGCCCTATTACTGTTATACTGTAATATTACTTTGTTTTATTGTTAACCATCATTTTCTTAGCAGGTACACCATTCAGTTGCAGCACGGATTTATTTATCTTGACAGCAACAGCGTTTTCTCCCATGATACATAAAGCCATGACTCCAGCGCTGTAGGAGGTGATTTCACCACCACAGTTAAAAAATAGAGCATATATGCCGAAGCATGGGGCAGCAGGGGTGGAGGAGCGATTTGCTCCTACCTTTTGGGGCGGATACCCCCATGCTTCGGCATGTATGCCCATCATTAGAAGTGGGTGGATGAAGGGAGGTATTCTAATGGTGGGCATACCCACTGATCAATTTTTTTTTTTTCGTTCAGCCTACAGGCTGCATGAAAAAAAAGTTTACAATATATGCCCAACAAGGACCAGCAACGTACTGGTATGTTGCTGGATTTTGAGTGGTTATACCAGAAAGATGCCTGCAGGTTTAGGTATCATCTTGGTATCATTCTCTTTAGCCAGCGGTCGGCTTTCATGTAAAAGCAATCCTAGCGGCTAATTAGCCTCTAGACTGCTTTTACAAGCAGTGGGAGGGAATGCCCCCACCCACTGTCTTCCATGTTTTTCTCTGGCACTCCTGTCCCAACAGGGAAACTGAGAATGCAGCCAGTGATTCGGCCAGCTGACCATAAAGCTGATCAGAGACCAGAATGGCTCCAAACATCTCTATGGCCTAAGAAACGGGAAGCTATGAGCATTTTATGACTTAGATTTCGCCGGATGTTGGGAAAATTTGCGGGAAATTGGGAAAGCATTTTATCACACCAATCTTGGTGTGGTCAGATGCTTTGAGGGAAGAGGAGAGATCTAGGGTTTAATAGACCCCACTTTTTTCAAAAAAGAGTACCTGTCACTACCTATTGCTATCATAGGGGATATTTACATTCCCTGAGATAACAATAAAAATGATTAAAAAAAATGAAAGGAACAGTTTAAAAATAAGATAAAAAAGCAAAAAAAAAAAAAAAAAAAAAAAAGCACCCCTGTCCCCCCTGCTCTCGCGCAAAGGCGAATGCAAGCATCGGTCTGGCGTCAAATGTAAACAGCAATTAAACCAGGCATGTGAGGTATCACCACGAAGGTCAGATCGAGGGCAGTAATTTTAGCCGTAGACCTCCTCTGTAAATCTAAAGTGGTAACCTGTAAAGACTTTTAAAGGCATTTAAAAATGTATTTAGTTTGTCACCACTGCGCGTTTGTGCGCAATTTTAAAGCATGTCGTGTTTGGTATCCATGTACTCGGCCTAAGATCATCTTTTTTATTTCATCAAACATTTGGGCAATATAGTGTGTTTTAGTGCATTAAAATTTAAAAAATTGTGTTTTTTCCCCAAAAAATGCGTTTGAAAAATCGCTGCGCAAATACTGTGTGAAAAAAAAATGAAATACCCACCATTTTAATCTGTAGGGCATTTGCTTTAAAAAAATATATAATGTTTGGGGGTTCAAAGTAATTTTCTTACAAAAAAAAAAAATTTTTCATGTAAACAAAAAGTTTATGCCTCTCAGCAAATAGCTTGGGGTGTCTACTTTCCAAAATGGGGTCATTTGGGGGGGGTTTGTGCTATCTTGACATTTTATGGCCTTCGAAACTGTGATGGGTAGTGAGGAGTGAAATCAAAAATTTACAGCTAAGCTCCCAAAAAGTTCCACACGTGTGGTATCCCCGTACTCAGAAGAATCAGCAGAATGTATTTTGGGGTGTGATTTTTGGTCTTTTTCCATTTATAGCACAAAAAATAAAAACCGCAGTGGTGATCAAATACCATCAAAAGAAAGCTCTATTTGTGCGAAAAAAAGGACGCAAATTTTGTTTGGGTACATCATTGCATCACCGCGCAATTAGCAGTTAAAGCGATGCAGTGCCAAATTGTAAAAAGTGCTCTGGTCAGGAAGGGGGTAAATCCTTCCGGGGCTGAAGTGGTTAAGGCCATCAAAGACCTAATGGCATCATTAGGTGACACTGAGCTAATCGACTTGATCAATCAAATTGATTTAGAGACCATCTTGGCAGAAGCTGAGGGACCTACTGGCATGGATTCTGATTAATCTCTCAAGAAGAAATCTGATACATTTCCATATCCTAGTTTCATTGCAGCTTTTCTAAAACATACATGTAGTGAAATTGAGGTATTGAAGATCAAAATACGCAGTGAACCAATTTGACTATTATGAAGAAACAAGCATTTAAGGAGCTAAATAACAAGTTTTTTTTACTAGTAAATCACCTGATAAGGGGGGTAACTTTGTAACAATGGGCAGTAATAGACATAAGACCATGGGTAATCAAATTTTAAAAAAAACATGAATGGTACCATCCTATCCCATCCAAATTGAATATCAACTTTCATTGCATGGTAATGATGCTTTCTACAATTAGTATTTCTACAAGTATCGTATTTATCGGCGTATAACACTCACTTTTCCCCCCCGTAGAATCAGGGAAAAATTTTGTGTTATACGCCAAATGGCTGCCTAGGAGGGGAAGGAGGGAACGAGCACCACCGAAATAGACAGAGTCGAATCACCTGTGTACTTGGCTCCGCTCGCAGTTATGCCAAGTCCCGCCTCCTAGCATTTACATCCCGCCATTGGACCGGTGTTATGTCCATCATAGGAGCCGGGCCAAGGGATGGGACTGGGTGGGACTGGGCTGGACTGCGAGCCGAGCCGAGTACACAGGAGATCCAGCTCTGTCTATTTCGGCAATAACAAGGCTGCAGATGCACATTGATCATGCTGCAAAGAGGGGCAAGACTTCAGATGGGCACCTGTTCATGCTGCAAAGGGGGGCAATACTGGAGATGGGCACTGATCGTCTTACATTAATGGGCAAGGTCGCAGATTGGCACTGATCATGTTGCAATGATGGGCAAGGCTGCAGATGGGCACTGATCATGCTGCAATGACGGGCAAGGCTGCAGATGTGCACTGGAGCACTGATCATGCTGCAATGATAGGCAAGGCTGCAGATGGGCACTGATCAGGCTGTAATGATGGGCAAGGCTGCAGATGAGCGCTGATAATGCTGCAATGATGGGGAAGGCTGCAGATGGGCACTGATCAGGCTGCAATGATGGGCAAGGCTGCAATGATGGGCATTGATCAGGCTGCAATGATTGGCAATGGTGAGGCTGCAGATGGGCATTGATAAGGCTGCATTGATGGGCACTAACCCTCATTTTGCTTCAAAATTCTTTATTTAAAATGTACAGTTTTTTCCTGAAACTTCCCTCTTAAAATTATGGTGCGTCTTATACACCTGTGTGTGTTATACGCTGATAAATATGGTAATTTCAGAATCTCTGTGGGAATTTGTGAGAACACAATTTCCTAAAATATCAATGTTTTATGCCCTCCCCAAGGTCCATATGGATATTAACAATCCTCTTTACAGACTTATCATATGAGGTAGAGGTGCTTTGACTGAAAGACATAGTTGGGTAACTAACAAACATTTGAGGTTTCATGTTTTAAGCCTCTTTACATACATAAAAGACAATACAAAAGACGTTGATTATTGATGACCTCTTTGTTCCTGAGGAGTCCACGTTGGTGATCGGGAACGTGGAGGCACTTTATAGTTCAGTTCCACATGACAAGGGTGCAGTCATTAGATGTACTTTGTCACAAAGAAGTCAGCAGGAGTGACAATTTAATGTGGTTCATCTCTTGAATTCATTTTTAAACACTGTGGGGTAGACTTGCTAAAACTAAAGCACTAAGAATCTGGTGCAGCTGTGCATGGTAGCAAATTGGCTTCTAACTTTAGATTGTTCAATTAAGCATTGACAATAAAACCTATACGTTGACTGGTTTCTGCACAGAGCTGCACCAGATTTTGCACATTCCAGTTTTAGTAACTCTCCCAGTATGTGTTCATTTTTGGAGGTTGGACATGTTGTGCCCCATCCTCCACCAATCTGTACCTGTAGGAGTAGGAATGACTATTTCTGGCTGATGAAGGGTTATCGAGTAGGGATGAGACGAACACCCCCTGGTTCAGTTTGCAGCAGAACATGCGAACAGCCACAACATTTGTGTGAACACACGAACACCGTTAAAGTCTATGGGACGCAAACGTGAAAAATCAAAAGTGCTCATTTTAAACGCTTATATGCAAATTATTGTCATAAAAAGTGTTTGGAAACCCGGGTCCTGCCCCAGGGGACATGTATCAATGCAAAAAAAAGTTTTAAAAACTGACATTTTTTCAGGAGCAGTGATTTTAATAATGCTTAAAGTGAAACAATAAAAATGAAATATTCCTTTAAATATCGTGCCTGGTGGGTCTCCTTAGTCTGCCTGTAAAGTAGCACATCTTTGTGATGTGTTTTACTATGTCACAGCAAAATGACATTTCTATAAACGATAAAAAGTAATTTAAAACTGCTTTCTGCTGTAATGTATTGTCGGATCCCAGCAATATAGATAAAAATCATTGGGTCTGGTATGGATTCTATGGGGAACCCCGCACGAAAATGAAAAAAATGGTGTGGGGGCTCCCTTAAAATTCATACCAGACTCTTAATTGAGCGCCCCCCCTCCTGAACCGTACCAGGCCACATGCCCTCAACATGGGGAGGGTGCTTTGGGGTCCCTTGCCCGGTGGTTGTGGGGGTCTGCGGGTGGGGGCTTATCGGAATCTGGAAGCCCCCTTTAACAATGGGGCCCCCAGATCTCTCCTATGTGAATGGGTATCGGGTACATTGTACCCCTACTCATTCACCAAAAAAAGTGTCAAAAAAGTAAAAATGACAGGAGACAGTTTTGGACAAGTCCTTTATTTAGAAAAAAAAGTGTCCCGTGATGTCCATTTATCTTCAATCACAGCATCCGACATTCCCGAGAAAAAAAAAAAACGGAAAGACTCCACCTCCTTGGGAGGCATCCCCGCGACTGCCGTCTTTTTGCTTTGACAGCTCTTATATAGCTGAGGGCGGGACCACCTGGTGACGTAACAGGGTGACCCCACCCCTTCTGACATCACGTGCTGTCAGAGGGGGATTGGTCACCCGTTTACATCACCGGGTGGCCCTGCCCTCAGCTATATAAAAGCTATATAATACCTGTTCGCCAAACAGCAAACAATATGTGGTGTTCGCAGCAAATTCAAAAGCCCCCGGAACACCTTTAAGTCTATGGGACACTGACATGAAAATTCAAAAGTGCTAATTTTAAGGACTTATATGTAAATTATTGTCATAAAAAGTGCTTGGGGACCTGGGTCCTGCCCCAGGGGACATATGTTTTTTCGGGAGCAGTGATTTTTTTTAATGATTAAAGTGAAACAATAAAAATGAAATATTCCTTTAAATATCGTGCCTGGGGGGTGTCTATAGTATGCCTGTAAAGTGGCACGCTTTTCCCATGTTTAGAACAGTACCACAGCAAAATGACTTTTCTAAAGGAAAAATTGTCATGTAAAACTGATCGCGGCTGTAATGAGTTGTCGGGTCTCGGCATTATACATAAAACTCATTGAAAAAAAGAGCATGGGTCGCCCCCCCCAGTCCATTACCAGGCCCCTTGGGTCTGGTATGAATATTAACCACTTAAGGACCACCTCACGCCGATGTACGTCGGCAAGGCGGCACGGGCAGGCAAAATCACGTACAGGGTACGTGATTTGCCTCCCGCGGGTGGGGGGTCCGATCGGACCCCCCCCCGCCGCCCGAGGCGGTCCCGTTCTGTCCCCCGGCGATCAGAGACGAGGGGGAGGCCATCCATTCGTGGCCCCCCCCTCGCGATCGCCGCCGGCCAATGAGAACACTCCTTTGCTGCTGTATGCTAAACAGCAGCAAAGGAAGTGATGTCATCTCCCCTCGGGTCGGTATTTTCCGTTCCGGCCCGAGGAGAGAAGACATCTATGTGAGTGCACCAACACACACACACACAGTAGAACATGCCAGGCATACAAAACACCCCGATCCCCCCCCGATCGCCCCCCGATCCCCCCCCAATCACCCCCCCCCCCTGTCACAAACTGACACCAGCAGGTTTTTTTTTTTTTTTTTTTTTTTTCTGATTACTGCTAGGTGTCAGTTTGTGACAGTTACAGTGTTGGGACAGTTACTGTTACCCCCCTGTAGGTCTAGGGTACCCCCCTAACCCCCCCTAATAAAGTTTTAACCCCTTGATCACCCCCTGTCACCAGTGTCGCTAAGCGATCATTTTTCTGATCGCTGTATTAGTGTCGCTGGTGACGCTAGTTAGTGAGGTAAATATTTAGGTTCGCCGTCAGCGTTTTATAGCGTCAGGGACCCCCATATACTACCTAATAAATGTTTTAACCCCTTGATTGGCCCCTAGTTAACCCTTTCACCACTGATCACCGTATAACCGTTACGGTTGACGCTGGTTAGTTCGTTTATTTTTTATAGTGTCAGGGCACCCGCCGTTTATTACCGAATAAAGGTTTAGCCCCCCGATCGCCCGGTGGTGATATGCGTCGCCCCAGGCAGCGTCAGATTAGCGCCAGTACCTCTAACACCCACGGACGCAGCATACGCCTCCCTTAGTGGTATAGTATCTGATCGGATCAATATCTGATCCGATCAGATCTATACTAGCGTCCCCAGCAGTTTAGGGTTCCCAAAAACGCAGTGTTAGCGGGATCAGCCCAGATACCTGCTAGCACCTGCGTTTTGCCCCTCCGCCCGGCCCACCCAAGTGCAGTATCGATCGATCACTGTCACTTACAAAACACTAAACGTATAACTGCAGCGTTCGCAGAGTCAGGCCTGATCCCTGCGATCGCTAACAGTTTTTTTGGTGGTGAACTGGCAAGCACCAGCACCAGCCCCAGGCAGCGTCAGATTAGCGCCAGTACCGCTAACACCCACGCACGCACCATACACCTCCCTTAGTGGTATAGTATCTGAACGGATCAATATCTGATCCGATCAGATCTGTACTAGTGTCCCCAGCAGTTTAGGGTTCCCAAAAACGCAGTGTTAGCGGGATCAGCCCAGATACCTGCTAGCACCTGCGTTTTGCCCCTCCGCCCAGGCGAGCCCAGCCCACCCAAGTGCAGTATCGATCGATCACTGTCACTTACAAAACACTAAACGCATAACTGCAGCGTTCGCAGAGTCAGGCCTGATCCCTGCGATCGCTAACAGTTTTTTTGGTAGCATTTTGGGGAACTGGCAAGCACCAGCCCCAGGCAGCGTCAGGTTAGCGCCAGTACCGCTAACACCCACGCACGCAGCATACACCTCCCTTAGTGGTATAGTATCTGTTCGGATCAATATCTGATCCGATCTGATCTATACTAGCGTCCCCAGCAGTTTAGGGTTCCCAAAAACACAGTGTTAGCGGGATCAGCCCAGATACCTGCTAGCACCTGCGTTTTGCCCCTCCGCCTGGCCCAGCCCAGCCCACCCAAGTGCAGTATCGATCGATCACTGTCACTTACAAAACTCTAAACGCATAACTGCAGCGTTCGCAGAATCAGGCCTGATCCCTGCGATCGCTAACAGTTTTTTTGGTAGCGTTTTGGGGAACTGGCAAGCACCAGCGGCGTAGTACACCCTGGTCGTAGTCAAACCAGCACTGCAGTAACACTTGGTGACGTGGCGAGTCCCATAAGTGCAGTTCAAGCTGGTGAGGTGGCAAGCACAAGTAGTGTCCCGCTGCCACCAAAAAGACAAACACAGGCCCGTCGTGCCCATAGTGCCCTTCCTGCTGCATTCGCCAATCCTAATTGGGAGCCCACCACTTCTGCAGCGCCCGTACTTCCCCCATTCACATCCCCAACCAAATGCAGTCGGCTGCATGAGAGGCATTTTTATGTCCTCCCGAGTACCCCTACCCAACGAACCCCCCCAAAAAAGAGGTAGTGTCTGCAGCAAGCGCGGATATAGGCGTGACACCCGCTATTATTGTCCCTCCTGTCCTGACAATCCTGGTCTTTGCATTGGTGAATGTTTTGAACGCTACCATTCACTAGTTGAGTATTAGCGTAGGGTACAGCATTCCACAGACTAGGCGCACTTTCACAGGGTCTCCCAAGATGCCATCACATTTTGAGAGACCCGAACCTGGAACCGGTTACAGTTATAAAAGTTAGTTACAAAAAAAGTGTAAAAAAAAAAAAATATATGAAATAAAAAAAAATAGTTGTCGTTTTATTGTTCTCTCTCTCTCTATTCTCTCTCTCTATTGTTCTGCTCTTTTTTACTGTATTCTATTCTGCAATGTTTTATTGTTATTGTTATTGTTATTGTTATTGTTATTATGTTTTATCATGTTTGTTTTTCAGGTATGTAATTATTTATACTTTACTGTTTACTGTGCTTTATTGTTAACCATTGTTAACCATTTTTTTGTCTTCAGGTACGCCATTCACGACTTTGAGTGCTTATACCAGAATGATGCCTGCAGGTTTAGGTATCATCTTGGTATCATTCTTTTCAGCCAGCGGTCGGCTTTCATGTAAAAGCAATCCTAGCAGCTAATTAGCCTCTAGACTGCTTTTACAAGCCGTGGGAGGGAATGCCCCCCCCCCACCGTCTTCCGTGTTTTTCTCTGGCTCTCCTGTCTCAACAGGGAACCTGAGAATGCAGCCGGTGATTCAGCCAGCTGACCATAGAGCTGATCAGAGACCAGAGTGGCTCCAAACATCTCTATGGCCTAAGAAACCGGAAGCTACGAGCATTTTATGACTTAGATTTCGCCGGATGTAAATAGCGCCATTGGGAAATTGGGGAAGCATTTTATCACACCGATCTTGGTGTGGTCAGATGCTTTGAGGGCAGAGGAGAGATCTAGGGTCTAATAGACCACAATTTTTTCAAAAAAGAGTACCTGTCACTACCTATTGCTATCATAGGGGATATTTACATTCCCCGAGATAACAATAAAAATGATTAAAAAAAAAAATATGAAAGGAACAGTTTAAAAGTAAGATTAAAAAAGCAAAAAAATAATAAAGAAAAAAAAAAAAAAAAAAGCACCCCTGTCGCCCCCTGCTCTCGCGCTAAGGCGAACGCAAGCGGCGGTCTGTCGTCAAACGTAAACAGCAATTGCACCATGCATGTGAGGTATCACCGCGAAGGCCAGATCGAGGGCAGTAATTTTTCCAGTAGACCTCCTCTGTAAATCTAAAGTGGTAACCTGTAAAGGCTTTTGAAGGATTTTAAACATGTATTTATTTTGTTGCCACTGCACGTTTGTGCGCAATTTTAAAGCATGTCATGTTTGGTATCCATGTACTCGGCCTAAGATCATCTTTTTTATTTCATCAAACATTTGGGCAATATAGTGTGTTTTAGTGCATTAAAATTTAAAAAAGTGTGTTTTTTCCCCAAAAAATGCGTTTGAAAAATCGCTGCGCAATTACTGTGTGAAAAAAAAAAATGAAACACCTACCATTTTAATCTGTAGGGCATTTGCTTTAAAAAAATATATAATGTTTGGGGGTTCAAAGTAATTTTTTTGCAAAAAAAAATAACTTTTTCATGTAAACAATAAGTGTCAGAAAGGGCTTTGTCTTCAAGTGGTTAGAAGAGTGGGTGATGTGTGACATAAGCTTCTAAATGTTGTGCATAAAATGCCAGGACAGTTCAAAACCCCCCCAAATGACCCCATTTTGGAAAGTAGACACCCCAAGCTATTTGCTGAGAGGCATGTCGAGTCCATGGAATATTTTATATTGCGACACAAGTTGCGGGAAAGAGACAAATTTTTGTTTTTGTTTTTTTGCACAAAGTTGTCACTAAATGATATATTGCTCAAACATGCCATGGAAATATGTGAAATTACACCCCAAAATACATTCTGCTGCTTCTCCTGAGTACGGGGATACCACATGTGTGAGACTTTTTGGGAGCCTAGCCGCGTACGGGACCCCGAAAACCAAGCACCGCCTTCAGGCTTTCTAAGGGCGTGAATTTTTGATTTCACTCTTCACTGCCTATCACAGTTTCGGAGGCCATGGAATGCCCAGGTGGCACAAAACCCCCCCAAATGACCCCATTTTGGAAAGTAGACACCCCAAGCTATTTGCTGAGAGGTATACTGAGTATTTTGCAGACCTCACTTTTTGTCACAAAGTTTTGAAAATTGAAAAAAGAAAAAAAAAAAGTTTTTTCTTGTCTTTCTTCATTTTCAAAAACAAATGAGAGCTGCAAAATACTCACCATGCCTCTCAGCAAATAGCTTGGGGTGTCTACTTTTTTTTTAAATATTTTTTTTTTTTTTTTGTCATTTTTCAATCACTTGGGACAAAAAAAAAATATTCAATGGGTTCAACATTCCTCTCAGCAATTTCCTTGGGGTGTCTACTTTCCAAAATGGGGTCATTTGGGGGGGTTTTGTACTGCCCTGCCATTTTAGCACCTCAAGAAATGACATAGGCAGTCATAAACTAAAAGCTGTGTAAATTACAGAAAATGTACCCTAGTTTGTAGACGCTATAACTTTTGCGCAAACCAATAAATATACGCTTATTGACATTTTTTTTACCAAAGACATGTGGCCGAATACATTTTGGCCTAAATGTATGACTAAAATTTAGTTTATTGGATTTTTTTTATAACAAAAAGTAGAAAATATCATTTTTTTTCAAAATTTTCGGTCTTTTTCCGTTTATAAAAATAAAAACCGCAGTGGTGATCAAATACCATCAAAAGAAAGCTCTATTTGTGGGAAGAAAAGGACGCAAATTTCGTTTGGGTACAGCATTGCATGACCGCGCAATTAGCAGTTAAAGCGACGCAGTGCCAAATTGGAAAAAGACCTCTGGTCCTTAGGCAACATAATGGTCCGGGGCTCAAGTGGTTAAGGGGAACCCGGAACCAAAATTTAAAAGAAAAATTGCGTGGGGGTCCCCCTAAAATCCATACCAGGCCCTTCAGGTCTGATATGGAAATTAAGGGGAACCCTGCACCAAATTTTAAAAAAATTGCATAGGGGGTCCCCCCAAAATCCATACCAGGCCCTTATCCAAGCATGCAACCTGGCAGGCCGCAGGAAAAGAGGAGAGATGAGAGAGTGCCCCTCTCCTGAACCGTACCAGATCACATGCCTCAAAATGGGTGCTTTGGGGTCTGGTATAGATTTTGGGGAGACCCCCACGCCACTTTTTTTATATTGGCGCGGGAATCCCCTTAAAATCCATACCAGACCTCAAGGATCTGGTATGGATTTTGGGGGGAACCCCACACCATTTTTTTAAAATTTTGGTGCGGGGTTCCCCTTAAAATCCATACCAGACTGGAAGGGCCTGGTATGGATTTTGGGGGGACCCCACCATTATTTAAAAAATAAATAATAAAAATGACATAAATCTATCCCCTATTTTTTAGACGCTATAACTTTTGCGCAAACCAATCAATATATACTTATTGTGATTTTTTTTTACCAAAAATATGTAGAAGAATTCATATTGGCCTAAACTGTGGAAGAAATTTGTTTTTCTATATATTTTTGGGGGGTATTTATTATAGCAAAAAGTAAAAAATATAACTTTTTTTTCAAAATTAATGGACTTTTTTTGTTTATAGCGCAAAAAATAAAAACCGCAGAGGTTATCAAATACCACCTAAAGAAAGCTCTATTTATGGGAAAAAAAGGACATCAATTTTGTTGGGGTACAACGTCACATGACCGCGCAATTGACAGCTTAAGCGATGCAGTGTCGAATCGCAAAAAAAGCTCTGTCAGGAAGGGGGTAAAATCTTCCGGGCTGAAGTGGTTAAATATGATATGGTTCTGAAGATCTTTTGTCACTTTGTTTGGCAGAGATGAATTTGAATTATTTCAATTAAAGTTTCATTGTGGTCTGTGATGCATGCAGTATAACTTTGTTGGATGAGAGGATACATTGGGAACCAGATTGTAACTTCTCGAGGGGACTATATCGTAAATTGAAGGTAGAAAACTCTATTTTATACACCAATAGTCCATACAAAGGCATTAGTATCTTTCATCCCATATCGTCAGTACCTATGGATACAGCACAATTGCTCTGATCACACTATTTTTAAAAGGAAGGTTGACAATTTGAGGCTGAGACTGTTGGAAAGCGGATACACTAGTACATGCCTTAAAATGGCATTTAATAGAACAATACAAAAAATAAGGAAAAATCTCCTTATTGCTTCAAAAAACAAAAACAAGACAATCAAACAAAGCTGATAAAGGGTCTGGAGGATCTTAGTTATGAGGAAAGGTTGCGGGCACTGAACTTCTCTCTGGAGAAGAGATGCTTGAGAGGGGATATGATTTCAATATACAAATACCGTACTGGTGATCACACAATAGGGATAAAACTTTTTCGCAGAAGAGAGTTTAACAAGACTCACGGCCACTCATTAAAATTAGAAGAAAAGAGGTTTAACCTTAAACTACGTAGAGGGTTCTTTACTGTAAGAGCGGCAAGGATGTGGAATTCCCTTCCACAGGCGGTGGTCTCAGCGGGGAACATTGATAGCTTCAAGAAACTATTAGATAAGCACCTGAATGACCTCAACATACAGGGATATATAATGTAATACTGACACATAATCACACACATACTGTAGTTGGACTTGATGGACTTGTGTCTTTTTTCAACCTCACCTACTATGTAACCTACTATGTAACTATGTAAAATTCGAATAATCATAGCATTTTTGAGACAACATGTACAAGTTAGGAGCATTATGAAAACATACTGGTACTTGCTAAACACGGACCCAGTTTTGGGATAATTTATCTCTGACTCACCTTCTATTACTTTTAGAAGAGAGTTGTCCATGAGGGACAGAATCATTCAGAGGAAAGGGGGAAAGCATGGGAATCTATGCAGAGATAAGGACATGTATAGATGTGGCACCTGCGCATACTGTAGGTATGTGAATCATCTTGCCCAATGTGGAGATCTTCAAACCTGACCGTTTAGTAAATCTTAAACTCTGGAAACCCTAACCCTAACCCTAAGGACATGTATAGTTGTGGCACTGCGCATACTGTAGGTATGTGAATCATCTTGCCCAATGGGGAGATCTTCAAACCTGACCGTTTAGTAAATCTTAAACACTGGAAACCTATTTGCAGACATATCCAGAGTATGAAGATTGGAAATTTAGACCTACCAGTGGGTCAGCATATTGTCAATGTGTACAGTTATGTCTTCTCAAATGTAAAGGCTCCAGCATGGGATAGAGTCCATCCCAAATTCAGGGGAGAAAACTGAAATAAATATTCTCTCCTGTGTGAACTGAGGTCGATTTATCACCACAATGCAACCCCGCCCCCAGTCTAAACGGAGCTATACGTTTTAAACCCTTTTTAGAAGGCTTTACATCTGGTGACATTAAAAGATGCAGTAGGGCTACATTTATATCAGGAGTCTTGAATTCAAATTCATGGAGGACCAGGCAGCAATTTTTTTTCCAGTATAGGTCTGAATCTCATGTTTGTTTTATTACTCAGCCCCCTTTACATCACAGCCCCCCTTGTGAACCACAGCCCCCCCCCCCCTATACATCAAAGGAAAATATTTTACATCACAGCCCCTTTACAATAGAATCCCCTCTTTACATCACAGTC
Source organism: Lithobates clamitans (assembly GCA_037952925.1). NCBI lineage: Eukaryota > Metazoa > Chordata > Amphibia > Anura > Ranidae > Lithobates > Lithobates clamitans. Next base: position 356,065 of record JBBGZY010000178.1, on the reverse strand, counting down.
CTCCCATTTGCATCACAGCCCCTCCTTTACATTACAGTCCTCCCCTTTACAATACAGACCCTCCTTCTTCATCACAGCCCCCTTTAAAATACAGTCATTTATCAAAGTTCCCACCTTTGCATCACAGTCCTCCATATTTGGATTACAGATCCCCCTTTTATATTGCAGTCCCCCGTCTTTAGATAACAGCCCACCCCATTGCATTGTAGCCCCCCCTCTTTGCATCTCAGTCCCCCAACCTGTATATCACTTTCACATAAAAATCCCCTACCTTTTACAATACAGTTACCCCTTTATAGCACCCCTTTACATCACAGCTCACCTTTACACTGCACCCCTGCACATTGCAGTCCCCCTTCACATAACAGCCCCCCCTTATTTTTATCACATTCCCCCTGCCACATCAAAGTCCTCCCCTTTTGCAGTACATCCCCTTTTATTTTATAGGACTCCCTCTTTACATCACACTCCCTGTGTTACTCAGTGCCCCCCTTTACAAAGCAGTCCACTGTTTATATAGTTGCCCACCTTAACAGCACAGCTCTCTTTCCTTTAATTTAGTGTGCTCATTCCTCCCCCCTCCCCTTCCAGTCCCACATTTCATAGCAGAGGGCAGGAGGTGTGATAGGTCTGGATAGATGTCATGTGTGATAGCAACCAAATAGCAGCTTGTGAACTTGAAAAGTGGTCCAGACCGATCACACCTCCTGACCTCTGCCCTGCTGTGTAGACAGCAGGGGCAGGAGGAACAGAGGACACACAGGCAGCTAAAAGGACCGTGGTCCACCATTTAGTGATGCCTGATTTATAAGGTCTTCAATTTCAATATTTGGTCTCTGTGTTCTCCTATGCTCTGCTCTGTTTCTTCCTTCTTTTTCCACCTCTTCTCTCCTTTTTATAATATATGCCCCTCCTAATGTGATATTTAAAATATGAGATTCTTATGCACCTAGTGCCACATGTTGGAAATTTTGGGCTTCACCCAGAATGGTGGCAGTAGATCACCTATTTTACCTTGTTTTATGGATCTAGTAGGGTGGCCACCCAATAGTGATCATTTTCCTTGATGTCAAGAATCTTTTGGACCTTGCACAGGTATATGATCATGAAAGACTTAATTTGCCAACAATTGTCTATAGAAAAGAATTTGGATACTTGATGTCACTGAGGACAACAGTGCTTTTAATAATGTCACCCGACCCAACGCATAGACTACGGAGGTGTGAAACATTTGTTTTGAATCCTGTCCATTTCCTTCTTATTGACAGTACCTAAACCCCTTCTCCACATATTCTTCCTTTGCCTCCTGCCATCTCTGGGGATGGAGACAGTAGGCTAAGAACCCTGCCTGACTTGAAACAACAGCAAGTCTTTCTCTTTCTCCAGCTGCCTTTGGTGCTAGAACTATGAGGCCATAGAGTGTGTGCTCCATGACAAACATCAAAAGGAATACATAATTACATAACATAATACATAATTAACTAGTGGCAGCTCACTATCCTGGTCTCCTCTTCAAAACATGCCAAAGTACTGCACACATCCTGAATGATGAGTCACTGATGCATACAAAAGAACCCCAGCTCCCACAGTTTGTACTCATACCATATTCGCACAAGTGCATACCTTTTGAGGGCACGCTGCATCTGTAACCTCTGCTGCATTGTCAACATTAAGTTCCAGTGTTGGGATGTCACAGATGAGGCAGCTGGCAGACAGTTTACGGTGGCTCTGCATTTCTGCCAGGTGATTATTTGCCAGTTATGACCACCTAAAGTGGACACAAACCCATCTAACCTGATGAATGATCTCCTGAAAGCCACCACTGCACAACCAAGTTGAGGGCAGACAAAGTATGTGTGTAAATTGTCCCTGTCAACGAGTGGGAATAAGGTTGGAGGCATTGTCATACAGGAATTTGCCTGGCTAAAAATGGCATGGCATTAGATACCATTCAGCCTGGACATAGAGATGCCAGAAGCTCAGGCCCAATGTTACCTATAGTGGTACCACAAACTATATCAGTGGGCCTCATCCTGCATCCTTCCAAGCCTCCAGCAGATTGACCCAGTGTGTCATAAAGGGTATGTAGCACACTGGCCCATTATTGCAGGACCACATGTTCATGATCATGTGTACACTTGGCAGCAAGGTCCAATTAAACAGATATATTACACTCCACCTACTGGTGGAGGGCAGGAAATGCCTTCTAGTCCAACAAAAAGGTGGCTGGGTACTTTTCACTAAGATGTATAGCACAGACCATAAACTTGAACAAATTGGCTAATTCCAGGAACTGGAATGGGAACAGCTTCAAAGTCAGCAGTTTTGCCAAGCTGGCATTATAACGCTGAACACACTGAACATGGGGTCAGTTTAAGAACACCTTTTCTTCTGCTGCAGCAGCTATGGGAAAGCTTGCCTAGGGAATGATACTGCTGAAGATGAAGGGTTGGTGTGAGAGTATTCGGTCACGATCCAGCTTTTTGCATGACCTCAGGCAGCTTAGCCCCATAAACTTTTAAACTGAACCTCTTGTAAAACTGTGCTTCCTGTCACTAAAATCCACAGATGTTGCAGTAGATGCAGTCAAAGAATTTTTGGAGGGCAAGGAAGGTTTTGAAAGTGAGGAACAATAAGGAATAGTGCAGGCCTTTTGTTGAATTGTTCTATTGGGTGCTGCTTCCACTGAGATTTGTGGTACAGAGTCATGTGCCTTTTCATGAATGTGTTACCCAAATGGCTAGTACTTTTGCCATGGCTGATATGCTGGAGGCAGAAGCTGCAGACCACAATGGCGCTTAAGGCAGAAGATACATAAAAAAAGCTCACACTGCAGACCTCTGTGCACCAGCTCTGGGGATAGCAGCGGCCTATAGCTGTACATTATCCTCCTGCAGGAAGTCAACGATCTTGTAATAATTTGAAATCCTTACTGCAAGTTTGTGGGGCTATCATGGGATTAGCAGAAAAGAAGAAGGAGGAAGAAATGGTCTGGACAAATTAGCATCAGTTGCAGATAGCTGATTGTTCTGCACCAGGGAGCAGGAAGAAAGGAAGATTTTGTCAGCCATCTAACTACCTCCTTCGTGTGCTGTGGCTGTAGAGAAAGGGCACTATGGAAAAAAAGGTAGATGTGACCTGCCTGTAGAGCGTGCAACCTGACCATCTGCTCACCCCTTTCTTTTTTTTCCATATTTTTTTTTATATGAGATAGAAAGAGGTAAGTGTTCACAATGCATACATTATATACGACATGTGGCTATGCTGCAGGCCATCAATGGCTTGCAGGCCATAAAATATAACAGAGATAATAGAAAAGTATGTTCAGGGATTCATCATATAAGCAACAAACTTTTTGAGCAACAAAATTGGAGAAAGGCTCATTTGTACCGCTAAGCAAATTCCTAGTAATCCCACTGTGTGTGATATATGAGGATTACTGGATTTTTTATACCAGAGTAAGATTACTAAGAAAACAAGGAGTAGGGCAGAAACAAAACAAACCTCTCCTTTTAGGTGTGATATGCAATTTTCAATAAAGAGGATTTCATAAATTTAATGGAAGCTATGGCATTAGAGGCAATTGATATGTGGTGCTTTGATGCACTGTACTTATTGCACAAGTATGTGGTGATGTGCTGCAAGCATAGGGCAGCTTTGCCTGTGTCCAGCAGCAAATGTATTCTATAGTTCCTGAAATAAAAAAGCCTTAGCAGATAAAATCAAATTATCCCCCCCCCCTCCTCCGTCCCAAAAAAAAAAATATGAAACTAAACTCCCACCTTTTTTTTTAACCGAGCAGTTTAAAAAAATAGACTGCAAGGGGACAGCAGCTAAACAGCAATTCAGCAACTACAGTGGCTGCTGACACACACTGAAAGGTAGTTTTGAAAAAAGGCTGTTGGGTCTCTGGACTTTAAACACAAGGCAGAACACGAATATGTATTCTACTTTACTGCAACCCACAGTAAATTAACGCAATGAGGGAGATTTACTAAAACTGGTGCACACAGAATTTGGTGCAGCTTTGCATAGTACCAAATTAGCTTTTTAGGTTTTATTGTCAAAGCCTAATTGAACAAGATGAAATTAGAAAACAATAGGTTATTATGGACAGCTGCACCAGATTATGTGTGCCAATATAGCACAGTATAGCACTGTATAGCAAACTGTCAGCTCTTCCTAAACTGCTCCAACGCATAATGACAAATGACTGTTGGAAACTCACCCTTTTATAGTGAGCAGGCTGGCACATAACAAATCCCCCATTACTGATCTTCTAAGCAATCCTTGTAATCTTTGTATCATGATTCTGTGACATTTCAGACTTTCCAACATTCACAGATTTTTTTACAAGCAGTGTGGTCCATGGTGTCCCCATCAGAACATCTGTACTGCTGCTCTGCCTGAAGACCCAAAGCTGTTAACCATTGCAGCACTAGTAATAGGTAGACAGGAGGACAATTCGTGCTGTGAGGTTTTCCAGGATCCAGCTGCATGTATGACATGAGACATGTGTAATTACAGCCCATCCCCTGATGATGTCATAAGGTGGTGCCTACGAGAGTGACATCATCATGCACCCCTAGCCAATTTATAGCCAGGTCATCTTTGTCTGCTCATAGAAACGCTACGGCTTTGAGATATGTTGTGATATCTGTTAAGTCTGTTAGTATACGCTTTACATTTTTAAATAAAACCATTTGTACAGTATTACGCTATGAGATTGTTTCATATTCTTTGCTTTTATTAGTTTTTGTGGCTGCTTATTCCTTGTTTGGTTTATGGAGAAAACATTGATTGTTGGGAGATAGTAACCCCTCACACACTGATTGAACATTTTAACAAATAATGGTCAACAGGAACTGGGTGCACAGGGTGCACTGATTTGCTTTTATTTTGCACACTGAACTGATGGACATGCTTTGTAAGATTGGATTAATACACCTTTGGTCCTTTTTTTATGTAGACTTTATTTGGACATTATTGGGGTATTATATGATGATTAGGAGATCACAACAGATTGTTTAACACACGTGGACTCTTATGTCATGTTTATTTTCTTTTTTCTTTCACATTTATCCTGCATCAATCAATGTTGATTAATTACTTATATGCTTCCCCCCCATTTACAGGGACGGGGATGTGGGGAAGGGGCCCTTGTATTCATCAAGATGGATATGAGCAGCTTTGCCCCTGGCAAGATACATTCCCCGTGTTGAGGGCAGGTGTCCTAGTATATTTTTGGGTGATATATTTGGGGGGTGAATTTTCTTGCTGCCCCTACCTTTCCTAGCCAGCCAGGCTGCATATATGGATAAGGATCTGGTATGAATTTTGGGGATTTTGTGTCAATTGTTTTCTATTTTAGTGTACAAATACTCCCTCAAAATGTATATCAGGTCCCCATCAAAGATCAGAATCTGGTACATCTTTTTGGTGGAAACACACTTTTTTGTATTACAGCGGAAATTACCTTTAGGAAAAGTATGTATTTTGGGGGTCCCTGTGTCGTTAAATGAAAACAAAAACAAAGCTGATAGAAAATGTAATTTACCAGGAATTAAAATAAATGTCAGTCTTGCTGTAGTAGATTGTATACATTGTACAGATGTGTCACATGACAGGTAAGGTTAAGGCAACCCCCCAAGCACAGTTTTTATGTGCATTTCTAATGCATCACTTTAGGCCTTGATAACTATTTCAAGCCTTGAAAATGGGCAGAATTACACGTGTTTAATAGCAACCCAATTGAGGTAATGATGAAATTTAAACATCACCTATCCAAGCTTTTTACATCCCCCAGTCCCTTTATGATAGAAAGAATAGAATTGTTTCTGAGATATCTGCTGTCTACCATCTCAAGACAAAAACTTTACTACTTCAATGCCAACATCACCACATGGTGATTAAAAAGTCTTAACGCTGGAAAATTGCCTGGCCCTGAGGGTTATAATGACTTTTTTATTTAAAGAATTCTCAGATGTCTCAGACCAACATTGCTATAACAGCCAAACCATCTTCTTACCCTCACTCTTGGACTAACTGTAGACTAATCTCTTCCAAAAAAATATGAATATGAAAATAATGACAAAGGTCTTGGTTGCTGAAATAAATCTTTTCTTGGCCATCTCATGTACAAGGACCACATGGGCTTCATGCCATTGTGAATCATGAGTGGTAGCTTATCTACGTTGCTTGTACCTGATCAGTTAAATTTATGTTGATCTCTTTCCACATGTACAAATCCTTTGACACCCTTTTTAGCAATACATACACTTGGCCCTTTGCACTGTCTGGGAAAGGACTTATTATACTGAGTTAAAGCTTTATTTTCCAATTATCCGCTATGCTAAAATTTGCAGGATTCAGCTTTGGTTCTTTCCTGATCAACCAGGACATTAGGCTGTCCTTATCCCCTGATTTTCTTTACCTTGGTAATAGAGTCTCTGGCAGTTGCAATCTGTATACACCTTGCTATTTCACGTTTAGAATTTGCATATGAACACCATAATATAATACAATTTGCATGTGTCCCGTTCATACTTCCTACCCAACTTACTTGGCACCCTCCCAGCCTCAGCCAAATCAGCTTCATGAAAACTATAATTTTTACCTGGCCAATCTCCTTACCTTACCTGGGCATCAACCTCAACCATCAACCTCATTCCTTTGATTCCCTATACAGAGCAAATTACCTTTCTCTCTTTCTGGTCCTCTTGTGTCTTGATTCTGCAGACCCATGTCCTTAAAATGACATATCTAAGGGGCGTGGCTTGCGACTGAGCTGGATGGCAGCATAAGACCGGAGCTCTGGTAAAATACAGGGAAACAGCGGCACAAAACAAACCATCGGGTCCCGTTTTTGCTCCCCACTGCTGGCGATCCACACTGGGACAAGGCAGAGAAGATGTCCAGGAAAAGAAAGGAGCAAAGGAAGCCACAACGTCTGACGGACTTCTACAGCATGAAACAACATGACGGTAGGCAAGATGGCGCCGGGTCATCCTCTACCCCTGCTAATATCCCCACCAGCCATATGCCTAAACAGGGCAGCCACAGGCAAAATAGACCCCCATCTGAAAGCCCACAACCATACTCTCCCTCCCCGCCATCAGGTAGCCCTGCCAAAGCTAAATTTAGGATGGATGGAGAGGGATCCCTCGGAGCGGCCAGCCCTGGCATAGATTCAGGGGATGATACACGTGAGCTCCCTGACTCAATAGAATCCTTTCCTACCATGCATCAACCCATGATAGACACAGTGCTGAAAGATATGCTCTTATCACTGAGAAGCTCTTTACAATCAGACCTGATGAAATGTATGCATAAGTTTACCACCAACCTCCAGGCTGTAGAAACACGGGTTGAGCACATTGAGCAAAAAATGGGAGAATATGCAGTCACCATTAATGACTTAGTGGACTCCCATGAGGAAAGAGAAGGAGACACTGACTGGATGAAAGCTAAAATCGCAGACATTGAGGACAGAAATAGGAGAAATAATTTGAAAATCAGGGGGATCCCTGAAACAATCCTGCAAACTGACTTAAGATCCCAAGATCCACCTCGCTGTTTAAATCTCTCCTTCCTGATCTCTCTGACCTTGAGATTACAATAGACAGAATACATCGCCTGCCAAAACCGTCATACCTGTCAGAACACATCCCCAGAGATGTAATCTTGCGTTTACATTTTTACCACGCCAAAGAACAACTGATGTTGATCATGCGTCAGAAAGATCAAATCCCCGCGCAATTTCAGCATCTACAGTTCTATGCAGATCTCTCTCAGTACACACTGCAAAAAAGGAAGAACTTAAACACCATCACCAAAGCACTGAGAAACCATCACATCACTTATAGGTGGGGGTACCCTACTAAGCTGACTGTCATCAAAGATGGACGCACCCACATGGTGAATTCCCTAGAGAAGGGCCTCTCGCTTTTGGAGGAATGGAAGATTATACCCGAACAGGAGACGACCGCGGCTAAGGCGCACAGATCAGTGGAACCTGCGTGGAAGACGGTCACTACAAAAAACGCAAAATAACATTCTTAACCCAGGATGGTTCATCTATAACCCACTAATCGCTGGAAAATTGTCCAAGAGCTCACAGGCTTGAACTTTTTTCCCCCACTTACTTGAACAGCAAAAGCTGTACAATAACGTTTGTGTTTTTCAAGTTTGGGATCGGCTCCTGAATATGCTGATCCCACACAAGTTTCGATGAACACACTACCTTTACAATTTATGTTTGTTTCTCTGTTTTCCTTTTCTTTTTTTTTGTTTTTGAAAATTGCAGCAAACGGCACCCATGCAGGCACCGCAAAGACAGACCCTACTTTGACAACAAGTATGAAGACAGAACTTCCTTCACTCTCCATTTCAAATTTGAGTTTAGAATCACATTGCCATCTAACTGTGAGTACATCTCAGGCTCTGTTATGCCATATAGTGCCTATTCCTTGCTATTCCTAAAAACACCACAAGAGGGCAACATTACCTAAAAAATGAATACTTACTGCAAAACCCGGATAACACACAAATCCCTCAATTATGGGTATAAAAATCCTCTCTATTAATTCCAAAGGTCTCCACCACCCCGCTAAGAGGAAGTCAATGTGGAAGGAGGCTCTCTCCAACAAGACCGACATCCTCTGTGTGCAGGAAACGCACTTCACCACAGTGGCTACTCCTTCTTGCACACACCGGAACTTCCCTTATATCTTCACTGCCAATGCCCAAAATAAAACAAAAGGAGTCCTTACAGCCATACGGGACACGGTGGCATTTACATTCCATGAAGCAATCAAAGACCCTAGAGGTCGTTACCTAATCTTAATATGTGACCTTAATTCCATCACATACACTATTGTTAATGTGTATGCGCCTAACCAACACCAAATACACTTCCTCCACAAACTCTTACGAAAGGTCAAGGCCCACCAAAAAGGAAGGTTAATACTATGTGGAGATTTCAATGCAACACCTGATCCAAATCTGGACTCTTCCTCTGGCACAAGACGCCCGGGCATGTCTCTTCTAGCCACACTTCACACACAGGATCTATATGATGCTTGGAGGTGCATGCACGCTGGCGAAAGGGACTATACCTTTTTTTCTTCCCCACATAGAGTCTACTCTCGAATTGATCTTTTCCTTGTGGACCAAAGCACCTTAGCCCAAACGGCATCTACTACTATAAACACTATCACGTGGTCGGACCACGCATCCATTACCCTCTCCGAGGGGATGATGCAGCTTGCAATTTACCCTACATGTGGAGGTCTAATACCTATCTAATGCAACAACTGGACTCTAAAAATGTTATAAGTCAGCACTTGAAAGAGTTCTTTAGCGTTAATGATTCTTCTGTGCAGGATCAATTTATACTATGGAATACACATAAGGCGTATATACGCGGTATTTTTATACAATTGGGGGCAAGAGCCAAGAGGCAGCAGCAACAACGGGTAAAGGAACTGACAGACAAAATCTTTTTGCTCGAAACCAGTAACAAACAAAAGACATCCCATATAATCTCCCAACAACTTACACAACTACGCTATGACTTAAGATTGTTACTACTTGAAAGCTTTGAATGAGCTTCAAAAAAGCTTAAAATGACATACTACGCTACAGGAAACAAAGCTGGCAAAACCTTAGCATATAGAATAAAAGGCTTTAGACACAAAACAAAGATCCCTTATATACTACATCCTTTAACTAAACACAAACTCTATCACCCTCAAGATATAGCGGACACTTTTAGTCACTATTATAGCACATTATATAACTTAAAAGACGATACGCACACTATACAACCTAGCACTGATGTGATAAATTCTTTTCTACAACATCTTGACATACCTTCACTCACACAGGAACAAATACAGACCTTAAACCAAAAATTTAACACAGAAGAATTACATAAAGCCATTGATTCCCTCCCTAGTAACAAATCACCGGGCCCAGACGGTTTTTCTGGGGAATATTACAAAACTTTTAAACATCTATTAATTCCATACATGGAACGTACTTTCAATACCGCTGCTGCCTCTGCTTCTTTCCCACCAGAAATGTTGAATGCAATAATAGTGACACTGCCAAAGCCAGGGAAGGAACCCAATACCCATCTTATTGCTTAACACTGATCTGAAGATATATGCCAAACTTATCACATCCCGCTTGCTAAATATACTCCCCCTTCTCATACACCCTGACCAAACCGGGTTTACCAAGGGCCGTCAGACATCTGATGCCACCCGCAGGTTGACGAATATCATACATTTAGCTAAGGTGCACAAAAGGCCTTCTCTGCTGTTGGCATTGGACGCAGAGAAGGCCTTTGACCGCATACATTGGCAATACCTTACTCAGGTCTTGAGCAGATTTGGTTTTACTGGCACCATTCTCTCAGCAATTCTAGCCTTATATTCTAAACCCTCGGCCCAAGTATTTACATCAGGAGCATTATCCAAACCATTTAACATAACAAACGGCACTAGACAGGGATGTCCCCTGTCCCCATTAATTTTCAATTTACTCATGGAACCTTTGGCTATATATATCCGCTCTCACCCCGACATTAAAGGTTTCTGCATGGCTAAGTCCACACATAAGATAAGCTTATTCGCGGATGACATAATCATGATCTTAACCAATGTGGAAACTTCCCTGGCTCTGGTACTCTGGCGCTTTAGATATGTTCAACAAAATATCTTACTATAAAGTAAATGAGAACAAATCCTACATAATGACAATAGGCATTGACCCTGGTCTACAAGCTAAACTTAGTTCAAAATTCCCATATTCATGGGAAAATAAAGGGATAAAATACTTGGGTATAACCCTAACAGCAACGATAGATAACCTAGTGGCTGCTAACTATACCTCATTTCTAGGAATACTGCAGAAAAAACTCCTGGACCTAGCCAAAGTAGAATTATCGTGGTCAGGAAGACTGGCAGCGTTTAAAATGATAGTACTGCGACAGATGCTCTATTTATTTAGAACGCTCCCAATTCCTGTTCCTAATTCCTTCTTTTCCAATGCTCAATCCCAGATCAATAAATTTCTATGGCAAGGCAAGAAGGCTAGGTGCGCCTTCATGAAACTTACTAGGTCTAGAGATGCTGGAGGAATAGGACACGTTATACTAAAAGATTATTATATAGCAGCAATTCTCTCACAAGCCAAATATTGGTTACCCCAAACACAGACCCATAGATGGTTAGAGCTGGAGACAGCACAGGTTCCCAGGACAAACCTAGCTGACTTACTGTTATCCTCCAACATCCAGACGTACATTCAAACACACCTATCCCCTACAATGGTTGCTACACTACTAGCTTGGAAGACGTTCGTATCATTAAAATTCTCAAACCAAACAACCAAAAGTATCCCAATTACTACATCCAGCTTAACATTGGTTATACCAAATTTACGCATAACACATTGGATGTCCAGAGGCATACTAACACTAGAAGATCTTATGACTGGTCCAACACCTAAAACATTTGAGGCCCTGCAAACCGAATATGGTTTGAATGACAACGACTATTATAGCTACATCCAGATACCTCATCTACTCCAAAAACACCCAAACACAACCATTGAGGTACCATGGCGAGTATTCCTATACTTCACAAACCCCAACACTAACATAAAAGGAATATCTCTATTTTATAACTTGCTCAACAACAAACATGTGTTCACCAAGACTGACAACACCATAGCGTGGGAACGTGAACTGGGTACAACCTACACCGAAGAACAATGGCAAAAAGCCCTACACAACACATTTGCAGCCACTAAATGCATTAACCTGTGGGAGATAACCTATAAATTAATGCTAAGGTGGTATTTAACACCATACAGAATATCTAAATTCGCTCAAAAACCTTGCCTCTATGCTGGAGAAACTGCGGACAAGTAGGTACACTATACCATATAATATGGGCATGCCCAATCATACGATCATTATGGCACAAAGTATTTAAATTAATTTCAGTAATAGCAGGCTCTACAGTCACCCCTAAAGCGGACTTGGCTGTTCTTTCATTAAGCATAGAAAATATACCGGCAGCTACCAAAACTATAATTATACACATACTACTTAGCACTAGGTTAACAATACTGAGACATTGGAAAGATACTAAACCTCCCTTTTTCCGCGAAATGATTGAACTGACTAATACACACGCTACATACGAACGTATGTTTGTGGCAGCCCAGGGTCAATACTTAAAATCACAAACCAAATGGTCTGGTTGGATAACATGGTATGCACTTAACCATAAAGGTTAAAGTTCTTTATGTTCTGATTACTTACAACCCATACTCATATGAAGTGTGCAACGCTGCATATTTTCTGTTTTTGTTTTAATGTAATTATTATTTATATTACCTTAACAATGTTAATACTAGTACAACAAAGTTTTATATAGTTGGGAATGCTAGTCCTTTTACTAGCTTATTTCAGGAATAACTGTTTAGTATAAATGTACATTGCCAAATATCCAACTGATGATTATACTATCATATACAATGATAGTCAACAACTTCTGGCATCAAACCAAACTGTGTATACCATTACATATCACCTGATGTATAAGGCAATTTTGTGATGCCGCAGAATATTTATACAATTTATACTGTATGCAAATTGTACTGTTTACAAATATACTATTTACAATTTATACTGTTTGAATCTTTCAAACCAATAAAAAATTATTGGAATTAAAATGACATATCTACTCTAACTTCTTTAGGGTCAATCCCAATTCCTAGCTACATAATACATGTTAAGAGAGGAAAATTCCTGAAAATTTTATGGAAAAACCATAGACCAGGATTGTTATCCACCATACTACATCTGTATATTACCAGAAGCTGGCATTTGGCTTTGATATTCAATTTTTGGGAAACTTTGGAAAATAAGCTACAGTAGGATACCCTATGTAGTTTGCAGTACTCAGCTAGCTGATGTCCAAACATTGAACAACACTGTATAATAATTTTCCTGAAAAACTGATTCAGCTATAGACTTTACCCATGCCAGGTGTCATTGAGCACTTTGTGGTATAAGGAATTTATAACAAGCACTCCATTTTAACATCTGTGGACACAGAACCTAAAAGGTTTGGCAGGGGATGACTTCCAATACAAAAAAACCCTTAAAAAACATAATATAATAGACACAAGCTTTTTAGATTTTACTGTCAGCACCTGTTGTAAACACTAGAGTGGATGAGGTCCCAAAAAGTGGTAGTAAGAAAGTTTTTCTGGTGACTTCTTTTCTCTAATGGCCATGTTATATCATATAGTTTTCAATTTTATGCAACATCTGCACACATTTTCACTTTTAAATTTTCATGTGCAAGATCAAAAATGGCAAAATGGCAAGTTTTTCATGGACACTTGAGTACAGCGTTTACCTTCAGCAGACATTTTGGAAGCAATTGTTCTATACTGAAGTCCTCCATCACATATTTTGACTTTGCTGCAGGTGGCTCACCAAAGGCTTGTTCCAGAAAGAAATATCTTTTGATGAGAAAAAATATAAATTTAGAAGAAACTGAATACAATATGCTGGACATGATCCTCATTTTCATATTGCAATGCTTGCAAGGGAATATAGTTTGTTTTAATTAAAACTTTGGACTTTGTTTTTGCAGAATGAATAAATTCAGGTCGTTTTACTCCCTATTTTATTCCTTAATTCTTTGCTAATGCAAAAAGAAAAACAGATCAATTGTTCTTTTTATTGTTTGCATAATGGCCCTGGCACTTCACAGTGGTGTTTTGCAAACAGCTGAGATTTTCTACATGCATGATTCATTCCCATGTACCACCTGGGGTATACACTAGCATTTTAGATTTAAAACTCTCAGGCATCTCTTCCAAGTTGCTAAATTCCTAATTGGGTTCTGGATATGTCACTATGAGTCACAGAAAATATTTCTTTAACGGATTGCAGAAAAATGCAACAATTTATGTTTCTTTGTTATATTGTTCTTCATTTAATAGAAATAAAAAAATTAAGGTGAAACTTTTAAGAAGAATCATTAAAAAGTGTCTATTCGTATGTTTTTCAGTGTAAACAAAGGGAAACTTTTTAAAATTTGGATTAGTGGAATATACATGTTACAATATTATGGTTTATCTGTATACAATGCAACTGCAGTATGGCCTATTGATTAGTTTAATTAATTAATTAATTACTGAGGTCATTTCAATCAAGCTATTATGTGTTTAGAAAAATCTTTCGTAGCCCTCATTTGGGGGAGGTATATAACAAATGGCTCTCCCCAAACAGGATATTGCATTAAACCTTTAGATGAATAAAAGAACAAGAACCTTCACTAAGTGGAAGAGCGGATTTGATAAAGTTGGCAGTGCCTTCATCTTGGAGAGGGCCTCTGTGAACAGAAAGGATTCCCTTCCTGATTAATTAACATGTACCGTATTTATCGGCGTATAACACGTGTCGGCGTATAACACGCACCCCAAGTTTAGGAGGGAATTTTAAGGAAAAAAACTTTTAGAAGGTAAGTTTAAGGGAAAAACTTACATTTAAATGCCCATCAATGCAGCCTTGTCAGTGTCCATCTGCAGCCTTGTCCATCATTGCAGCCTTGTCAGTGTCCATCATTGCATCCTTGTCAGTGTCCATCATTGCATCCTTGTCAGTGTCCATCATTGCATCCTTGTCAGTGTCAATTGTAGCCTTGCCCCTGTGCATTTGCAGACAGTCTGTACTGTCAGTACCTTGCCATTTAAAAATGGCACCGCTGAGATACAGAGACGGATGTCCTGTATATCTCGGCGGCGCTCGGCTGCTCTCGGCGGCTTTCGGCGGCTCTCGGCCGCTCTCGGCCGCTCTCGGCTGTTCTCGGTGGCTTTTGCTGGCTCACACTGGACTGCGAGAGCCGCCGAAAGCTGCCGAGAGCAGCCGAAAGCCGCCGAGAACAGCCGAGAGCGGCCATGAGCCGCCGGGAATGTCCGAGAGCAGCCGAAAGCCGCCAAGCACGGCCGAAAGGCTCACAATCGACGGGGGATCGGGGTATATCACACACCCACGATTTTCCCCTGATTTTAAGGGGAAAAAAGTGTGTGTTATACGCCGATAAATACAGTAAATCCAATCAAATAATTGGGAGCAGAGGAGCTACTGCAACCAGCATATAACATAAACCATAGGTATGCAGAAGAGTATGAAACAATACAAACTTTATATAAGAAAAGATTAATAATAATAATAATAATAATAATAATAGTAATAATATTAATAATAATACATACCTACAATGTACAAACGGGTATTATCAGCAAAGGGCCCAAAAATAGTTCTAGTGAAATTTTGCACGTACTGTATATTAGTGTATAGATAGCTATTAATAGCAATATCTCCCATTGAATGTTGCAGCAAAGAAGATTTATAGGGGCCCTTAAGGATCATCAAATAAATACAAAAATACTGCGCATGTGAAAACATAATTCAGTGCAAAAAAAAGCAGCACCACAAATGTGAGATATTTCCACAAAAAACAAGAAACAAAATAAAATAAAGGTGTGGTGTGCTACAGTGATTGATATTAAAAATACTGACATTTTTTTTTTAAAGCGCAACACACCTTTATTTTGTTCTTTGAGGATGATTGCAATGTGGAACCCGTCTTTGTGTTGAAGACCTGAAGACAAGATCTGCCGTGATGAGGAGACCCTCCAGCCATTATCCAACTAGCCTGGAACTCAGCTTTTCAACAGCAGAAGCCATGGTGTGGCACTGGAACTCATATTCAGCCTATCTACCCTGCGCATAGTTCCTAGTAGCGTCTAATATGTCATGCAACCAAACCTCTAACTACCAGAAGTAGCCATCAGATGCCTAACCTTGCTCTAGCCTATGCCAATTAAGGAGCTCTGAGTTAAAACTAGCTCTAGAATCGCTGTGATAAGAATATGATATGATAAGAAGCGTAACAACAGCTGCATATAAATTCTATTGCAATAAACAGGTTCGCTGAATAAACTGGAAGGTGACCACTACACACATACAGCAGCACTTAGCTATCTGGCTCTATGCATGTGTGATAATAACAATAATACAGACATACTCTGTCACAAGGATTCACCTACACAACTGTAGAGACACTATTAGAACATAGGAATACTTACATAATAGTTTTTTCTGGTATTGATTTAGCAGCATGGACATAACATGTGGCTGAGCCTTTCTCTCTCTCAAACTCTCTACCTCCTCCTTTTGGGGTTTTAAACCCAGCATCCTAGAGACAGGAAGTGCTAATACAGAAATATAGATAACAATGTATTATTAGCATTATTATTACACTCACACATGATTTGGTATTACAGCTGAACTGTAGGCAAAACATTTCCTTCATCTTGGATAGAGCAAGAGAGGGTTTTTTGCCATCTGTGTCCCATTGGGATACTTTATGTGGTTTCTTTGGGTGTTTTGAAGTGTTTTTGCTCATCACTCATAGGGCAGCCCATTCATTAGAATGGGCTTCCCTACACACAACAATAGCTCCAAAGAAGCTCCATAACTTTTTTCTTAGAGCGAAGTGTGGTGCGTTTTTTTTACAGTGCTTTTTGGTGTGTTTGCAGTGTGTTTCTGAAACTCACAGCAAGGCCTGCATTTTCTGTGTGGTTTGCCATGCATTTGGAAATGCACAGATATGAATGAAGCCTTATTGTTCTTGTCAAAACTAACCAATTTCACTGTCAGGCCCCAACTATGCCTAGCACAGTGGGAGCACATTTTTCCTGTGACATGCATAGGGCAGCCCATTGATTTCAGTGGGCTGCCCTATACATGGTAAAGTAGCTCATAGCTTGTTGCAGGTTGCACGTTTCTCTGTACAATTTAGATTTACCAAAACTTTAAAATAGGAGGACACATCATCTATCCAATCACTCTATATCCAATCAGATAGACCCTTGCACTACATAGTTGATGGTAGATCTAAAGGAAATTGTACAATTACATTTTATCATGTATGTTGAGCTTCACAGAACCCAGGGCATACTTCTCCTGTTTTCAATTTTACAGCTATGCACATAGGTTGTTATCTGATTGCTCAGCTCCCACATACACAAGTGAACAATCTATGGCTGTGTATTTAGTGAGAACGATATTCACTGATTGCATAGAAATAACGTGCACTTGCTGAAAGGTGGTAGTGATCTGCTGGAGTAGGAAGTTAGATGATGCAAGGTGTGTCAGCAGGTCAGCTGGTAAGCTCCTTCCTGTGTCATGTCTCTAAATCCACCCAGGAAATAATGGAGACTTTTTTTTCATACAGCCAGCTGGACAGTGAGGTAAGGGGTGTAAAGATAAGTAGAATTTTTTTTTTATTTCTGCTGCAAAAGAAGTACACTAATGGTATATTGGTGAAATGTGAATTTATCCTTTGACATCTGTGCTGTAACAAACACACAAGAGGCTGGTGCTAGAAAGGGTTTCCATAAATCAAACAGAAGAATATATAAATATGATCCCGCACACAGTTTGAAGTTCCAAATGTTATTTTCTCAAGGTTTGCAGCTAAAACATACATCCACTAATGCATTCCAGCCCTGTAAGGGTCCTAATCTTAGCTGACTTAAACAACATCACAGTTTCCTTACATACCCATGTCTCATAATAAGAAAAACAGGAGGAGCCCTCAATTAACAATTAACCTTTGTATGTAATCTGCACTTTTATATAAAAATAAACATATGAAATTTTAGAATACTACATATATACTTTAATAATACTGAAAGAGATATGGAAATGCATGTTTATAAATTGTGATAGATTAAAACGACAAAATATATCACTAAAACACTTTGTTTGAAGAAACCTTTTACCCTTAAGAATTTTAGAATTCTACTCTTAATTTAGGTTAAACTAATTTACTCACGATATAAATATACATCCCAGTGATGGTTGAGACCATAAGAGGCTCTTGTTTCTAACCTATGAATTCAAAACACTTCACGGTCTAATATTTTTTTTACATAAGTGTCCACCTCTATCTGAGAGATTACCTTTCTCTATTCCTGAGAACACAAAGGAGATCATGTCCTCCTTATGTACCTCTAATGCCCTGTACACACGATCGGTTTTGCTGTCGGAATAAACTCCAAAGGTCTCTCCGACAGAACTCTGGCGGAATTCCGCTCAATCGTTTTTGCCTACACACGGTCACACCAAAGTCCGACCGTCCAGAACGCAGTGACGTACAACACGTACGACAGGACTAGAAAAAGGAATTGCAATAGTCAGTATCCAATAGCTTCCGTCTCGTACTTGCTTCAGAGCATGCGTCGTTTTGGTCCATCGGAACAGCATACAGACGAGCGGATTTCTCGATAGGAATTGGTTCCGTCGGAAATATTTAGAACATGTTCCATTTCTAGGTCCGTCAGAATTTTTGAAAAAAAAGTCTGATGAGGTATACACACTATCGGAATAGATGATGAAAAGCTTCCATCTGACTTTTTCTGTCGGACAGTCTGAAGCTGTGGAGCTTGGTGTAAGTGGAGCTGAAATAAGTGGGAGTTAAAACCAGAGTTAGAGTATACAAGTCTTGCTGTTTGTTTGCTGTTTGCTGTCTGTTTGCTGTTTGCTGTCTGTTTGCTGTTTGCTGTCTGTTTGCTGTTTGCTGTCTGTTTACTGTTTGCTGTCTGTTTGCTGGGTTGCATTTTTGGGGCTTTTCCTTTTAGTTTTTAATTTGCCTTTTGCTGTCACTTTTTAAATAGCTTTTTTTTTTTTTTTCCTGGTTTCATCAGTCTATCAATTAAGGGGTGTGGTTAATTGCTCACAGGTGCTTATTTAACTGGTTGTAGGACTCAGTCTGAGCATGCTCAGTCTGAAGCTGTGGAGCTTGGTGTAAGTGGAGCTGGAATAAGTGGGAGTTAAAAACCAGAGTTTAAAACAGGAGGTTATAACAGGGGTCATAGTACCTGTGTAGTGTGAGTATCTGAGTGTTGTCTGAGTAGTGTGTGTGGATCGTTAGTACTTGTGTATTGTGTACTTGTGTATTGCGAGTGCACGTAGGTCTGTGAGTACCTGTGTATTGTCTTGTTGTGTACCTGTGTATTGTCGTGTACCTGTGTATTGTCTTCCGTAGTGCCAGAAAGCTAACTGTTAGGTAATTTGGACAGGGTAAAATTCCCAAATCCTCACTAAATTTAATAGGTATGATGCCCGGCGGGTGTGGAGAGGCGACTCTTTGTACATCTTGCCACATGTATGTGTTCCTTGATCATCCGATCAAGGGCGAATACTGCTGTGCAAAATGTAAGCACATTGTTTCCCTGGAAGCCCAGGTTCTGAATCTGGGGAAGCACCTGTCAGCACTGAGAAGTCCCTCCATACTAAAGGTGAGCCAGGAACATACACAGCAGGTGCCGGCAGGGGCCAGCACAGAGGCGGGTGGAGATGAAGAGGTGCAGGCACTAGCGAAGAGTAAATGGGTGACAGTCAGGAGGGGTAGAGGGGGAAGTGCCAGAGAGGCCGATCCAGGACTGGAGCATCCCAATAAGTACGCTCCATTGAGTGACATTGGTGAAACCAGTCAAGGACCAGCACTGCTGGAGATGAGGGACTCTCCTAGCTGCCAGGGGAAGAACTCCTCCAGTGAGAGTGGGGGGGGGGGCAGCAAAGGGAAAGGAAAGACAGATTCTGGTGGTAGGGGACTCAATTCTTAGAAGGACAGAGAGGGCAATCTGTAACCAAGACCTGAAGCGCCGAACAGTATGTTGTCTACCGGGCACTCGGGTTCGGCACATCACGGATCTTGTGGACAGATTACTGGGAGGGGCTGGGGAAGACCCGGCTGTCATGGTGCACGTTGGCACCAATGACAAAGTCAGAGGCAGATGGAGTGTCCTAAAGAACGATTTTAGGGACTTAGGAGCTAAATTGAGGAAAAGGACCTCCAAGGTAGTGTTCTCAGGAATACTACCGGTACATCGAGCCACACCAGAAAGGCAGAGGGAGATTAGGGAAGTAAACAAGTGGCTCAAGAGCTGGTGTAGTAAGGAGGGGTTTGGGTTCCTGGAGGACTGGACCGACTTCTCAGTCAGTAACCGGTACTATAGAAGGGACGGACTGCACCTAAATGAGGAGGGTGCAGATCTGCTGGGAATGAATATGGCCAAAAAGTTAGAGGGGTTTTTAAACTAGGCGATGGGGGGGAGGGTCCAGAGACAGTGATAGCCAGCGCGGAAGATATTCCAGAGGGTAGTATTGGGGGCATTAGTGGTAGGTTAACCAAAGCACAAAAACACAAGGTGAGTATAGTAGCAAGTCCTAGTTGCAATCTTGAAACACCCAATACGAGGACAATATGCGACCGGTCTAAACTATGTGGCATGTTCACCAATGCCAGGAGCATGGCGGACAAGATGGGTGAACTAGAGATACTGTTGTACAAGGAGGATTTGGATTTTGTGGGAATTTCAGAGACCTGGTTCAACAGCTCTCATGATTGGCTGGCAAACATTCAAGGGTATACCCTATACCGCAAGGATAGAGAGGGTAAAAAAGGGGGAGGGGTATGCCTATATATCAAGAATAATGTACAAGTGAATGTGAGAGATGACATCACTGAGGGGGCTAGGGAGGAGGTGGAATCTTTATGGGTAGTGTTTCAAAGGGATGAAGCTAAGGGGAAAATAATACTGGGAGTATGCTATAGGCCCCCTAACCTGAGGGAGGAAGTGGAGACGGATCTCCTATCACAAATTGGATTAGCAGCAAGGATGGGAAGTGTTATCATAATGGGGGATTTTAATTATCCAGACATAGACTGGGCGGAGGGAACCCCGCATTCATTTAAGGCTCGCCAGTTCCTTAGTGTCTTGCAGGACAATTTTATGGGTCAGATGGTAGACGCACCAAGTAGAAATAAAACATTACTAGATCTATTGATTACCAACAATACAGACCTGATAACAGATGTGGAAATGCGGGGCAATTTAGGTAACAGCGATCACAGGTCAATTAGTTTCAGTATAAATCACACAAATAGGAAACATGAAGGGAACACAAAGACACTGAATTTCAAAAGAGCCAACTTCCCTAAACTACAAACCTTGCTAAAAGGCATAAATTGGGATAAAATATTAGGAACAAAGAATACGGAGGAGAGATGGGTTTGCTTTAAGAGCATATTAGATAAGGGCATTAGCCAATGTATCCCATTGGGTAATAAATTTAAAAGAGTGAACAAACATCCTGGATGGCTTAACTCCAATGTAAAAATGCATATAAAAGCAAAGGAGAAGGCCTTCAAAAAATACAAGGTTGAGGGATCATCCTCAGCATTTAGAATTTATAAAGAATGCAATAAGAAATGTAAGGGTGCAATTAGGATGACTAAGATAGAACATGAAAGACACATAGCGGAGGAGAGCAAAAAAAATCCCAAGAAATTCTTTAAGTATGTAAACAGTAAAAAAGGGAGGACAGACCATATTGGCCCCATAAAGAATGAGGAAGGACATCTGGTTACAAAGGATGGGGAGATGGCAAAGGTATTGAATTTATTCTTCTCCTCAGTCTTCACGAGTGAATCGGGGGGCTTCAGTAACCAAAACTGCAGTGTTTATCCTCATGACACAACACAGGAAGCACCTACATGGTTAACAGAGGACGGAATTTAAAATTAGACTTGAGAAACTTAACATTAATAAATCACCGGGACCAGATGGCTTGCATCCGAGGGTACTTAGGGAACTTAGTCAGGTGATTGCCAGACCGTTGTTCCTCATTTTTACAGACAGTCTATTGACTGGAATTATAAAACCAAACGTGTAGCGCTAAAAGGAAGAATAAGGCCTCTTGAAATGGTAAAGTGAAGCACGGTGGAATGTCTCACATTAAAAAATTAGTAAGAAAACAGAAACAATTTAAAGGAAGTCCGTGAGTGAAAAAATAAATGGGTAATCGTTTGTGAGTGTTGTGTGAACCACCTTCACCGGTGTAAACCATAAAGTCTGAGAAAATGATGATGAACAATTTGGTTGTTTAACCACTTGACGACCGCCTCACGCCGATGTACGTCGGCAAAGTGGCACGGACAGGCAAAATCACGTACAGGGTACGTGATTTGCCTTCCGCGGGTGGGGGGTCCGATCGGACCCCCCCCGGTGCCCGAGGCGGTCGTCTTTTGTCCAGCGGCGATCGGTGATGAGGGGGAGACCATCCGTTCGTGGCCCCCCCCTCGCGATCGCCGCCGGCCAATCGAATCATTCCTTTGCTGCTGTATGCTAAACAGCAGCAAAGGAAATGATGTCATCTCTCCTCGGCTCGGTAATTTCCGTTCCGGCCCGAGGAGAGAAGACATCAATGTGAGTGCACCAACACACACACACACAGTAGAACATGCCAGGCACACAAAACACCCCGATCCCCCCCCCGATCACCCCCCGATCCCCCCCCAATCACCCCCCCCCCCCCCGTCACAAACTGACACCAGCAGTTTTTTTTTTTTTTTTTTTTCTGATTACTGCATAGTGTCAGTTTGTGACAGTTACAGTGTTGGGACAGTTAGTATTACCCCCCTGTAGGTCTAGGAAACCCCCCTAACCCCCCTAATAAAGTTTTAACCCCTTGATCACCCCCTGTCACCAGTGTCACTAAGCGATCATTTTTCTGATCGCTGTATTAGTGTCGCTGGTGACGCTAGTTAGTGAGGTAAATATTTAGGTTCGCCGTCAGCGTTTTATAGCGTCAGGGACCCCCATATACTACCTAATAAATGTTTTAACCCCTTGATTGCCCCCTAGTTAACCCTTTCACCACTGATCACCGTATAACCGTTACGGTTGACGCTGGTTAGTTTGTTTATTTTTTATAGTGTCAGGGCACCCGCCGTTTATTACCGAATAAAGGTTTAGCCCCCCGATCGCCCGGCGGTGATATGCGTCGCCCCAGGCAGCGTCAGATTAGCGCCAGTACCGCTAACACCCACGCACGCAGCATGCGCCTCCCTTAGTGGTATAGTATCTGATCGGATCAATATCTGATCCGATCAGATCTATACTAGCGTCCCCAGCAGTTTAGGGTTCCCAAAAACGCAGTGTTAGCGGGATCAGCCCAGATACCTGCTAGCACCTGCGTTTTGTGCCTTCGCCCAGCCCACCCAAGTGCAGTATCGATCGATCACTGTCACTTACAAAACACTAAACGCATAACTGCAGCGTTCGCAGAGTCAGGCCTGATCCCTGCGATCGCTAACAGTTTTTTTGGTAGCATTTTGGTGAACTGGCAAGCACCAGCCCCAGGCGTCAGGTTAGCGCCAGTACCGCTAACACCCACGCACGCAGCATACGCCTCCCTTAGTGGTATAGTATCTGAACGGATCAATATCTGATCCGATCAGATCTATACTAGCGTCCCCAGCAGTTTAGGGTTTCCAAAAACACAGTGTTAGCGGAATCAGCCCAGATACCTGCTAGCACCTGCGTTTTGCCCCTCCGCCCGGCCCAGCCCAGCCCACCCAAGTGCAGTATCGATCGATCACTGACACTTACAAAACACTAAACGCATAACTGCAGCGTTCACAGAGTCAGGCCTGATCCCTGCGATCGCTAACAGTTTTTTTGGTAGTATTTTGGTGAACTGGCAAGCACCAGCCCCAGGCAGCGTCAGATTAGCGCCAGTACCGCTAACACCCACGCACGCACCGTACACCTCCCTTAGTGGTATAGTATCTGATCGCATCAATATCTGATCCGATCAGATCTATACTAGCGTCACCAGCAGTTTAGGGTTCCCAAAAACGCAGTGTTAGCGGGATCAGCCCAGATACCTGCTAGCACCTGCGTTTTGCCCCTCCGCCCGGCCCGGCCCAGCCCACCCAAGTGCAGTATCGATCGATCACTGTCACTTACAAAACACTAAACGCATAACTGCAGCGTTCGCAGAGTCAGGCCTGATCCCTGCGATCGCTAACAGTTTTTTGGTAGCGTTTTGGTGAACTGGCAAGCGCCAGCGGCCTAGTACACCCCAGTCGTAATCAAACCAGCACTTCAGTAACACGTGGTGACGTGGCGAGTCCCATAAGTGCAGTTGAAGCTGGTGAGGTGGCAAGCACAAGTAGTGTCCCGCTGCCACCAAAAAGACAAACACAGGCCCATCGTGTCCATAATGCCCTTCCTGCTGCATTCGCCAATCCTAATTGGGAACCCACCGCTTCTGCAGCGCCCGTACTTCCCCCATTCACATCCCCAACCAAATGCAGTCGGCTGCATGAGAGGCATTTTTATGTCCTCCCGAGTACCCCTACCCAACGAACCCCCCAAAAAAGATGTCATGTCTGCAGCAAGCGCGGATATAGGCGTGACACCCGCTATTATTGTCCCTCCTGTCCTGACAATCCTGGTCTTTGCATTGGTGAATGTTTTGAACGCTACCATTCACTAGTTGAGTATTAGCGTAGGGTACAGCATTGCACAGACTAGGCGCCATTTCACAGGGTCTCCCAAGATGCCATCGCATTTTGAGAGACCCGAACCTGGAACCGGTTACCGTTATAAAAGTTAGTTACAAAAAAAGTGTAAAAAAAAAAAAAATATGAAATAAAAAAAAAATAGTTGTTGTTTTATTCTCTCTCTCTCTATTCTCTCTCTCTATTGTTCTGCTCTTTTTTACTGTATTCTATTCTGCAATGTTTTATTGTTATTGTTATTGTTATTATGTTTTATCATGTTTGTTTTTCAGGTGTGTAATTATTTACACTTTACTGTGCTTTATTGTTAACCATTGTTAACCATTTTTTTGTCTTCAGGTACGCCATTCACGACTTTGAGTGGTTATACCAGAATGATGCCTGCAGGTTTAGGTATCATCTTGGTATCATTCTTTTCAGCCAGCGGTCGGCTTTCATGTAAAAGCAATCCTAGCGGCTAATTAGCCTCTAGACTGCTTTTACAAGCCGTGGGAGGGAATGCCCCCCCCACCGTCTTCCGTGTTTTTCTCTGGCTCTCCTGTCTCAACAGGGAACCTGAGAATGCAGCCGGTGATTCAGCCAGCTGACCATAGAGCTGATCAGAGACCAGAGTGGCTCCAAACATCTCTATGGCCTAAGAAACCGGAAGCTACGAGTATTTCATGACTTAGATTTCGCCGGATGTAAATAGCGCCATTGGGAAATTGGGGAAGCATTTTATCACACCGATCTTGGTGTGGTCAGATGCTTTGAGGGCAGAGGAGAGATCTAGGGTCTAATAGACCACAATTTTTTCAAAAAAGAGTACCTGTCACTACCTATTGCTATCATAGGGGATATTTACATTCCCCGAGATAACAATAAAAATGATTAAAAAAAAAATATGAAAGGAACAGTTTAAAAGTAAGATTAAAAAAGCAAAAAAATAATAAAGAAAAAAAAAAAAAAAAAAAAAAAAACACCCCTGTTGCCCCCTGCTCTCGCGCTAAGGCGAACGCAAGCGGCGGTCTGTCGTCAAACGTAAACAGCAATTGCACCATGCATGTGAGGTATCACCGCGAAGGCCAGATCGAGCGCAGTAATTTTTCCAGTAGACCTCCTCTGTAAATCTAAAGTGGTAACCTGTAAAGGCTTTTGAAGGCTTTTAAACATGTATTTATTTTGTTGCCACTGCACGTTTGTGCGCAATTTTAAAGCATGTCATGTTTGGTATCCATGTACTTGGCCTAAGATCATCTTTTTTATTTCATCAAACATTTGGGCAATATAGCGTGTTTTAGTGCATTAAAATTAAAAAAAGTGTGTTTTTTCCCCAAAAAATGCGTTTGAAAAATCGCTGCGCAATTACTGTGTGAAAAAAAAAAAATGAAACACCCACCATTTTAATCTGTAGAGCATTTGCTTTAAAAAAATATATAATGTTTGGGGGTTCAAAGTAATTTTTTTGCAAAAAAAAAAAACTTTTTCATGTAAACAATAAGTGTCAGAAAGGGCTTTGTCTTCAAGTGGTTAGAAGAGTGGGTGATGTGTGACATAAGCTTCTAAATGTTGTGCATAAAATGCCAGGACAGTTCAAAACCCCCCCAAATGACCCCATTTTGGAAAGTAGACACCCCAAGCTATTTGCTGAGAGGCATGTCGAGTCCATGGAATATTTTATATTGCGACACAAGTTGCGGGAAAGAGACAAATTTTTTTTTTTTTTTTTGCACAAAGTTGTCACTAAATGATATATTGCTCAAACATGCCATGGAAATATGTGAAATTACACCCCAAAATACATTCTGCTGCTTCTCCTGAGTACGGGGATACCACATGTGTGAGACTTTTTGGGAGCCTAGCCGCATACGGGACCCCGAAAACCAAGCACCGCCTTCAGGCTTTCTAAGGGCGTGAATTTTTGATTTCACTCTTCACTGCCTATCACAGTTTCGGAGGCCATGGAATGCCCAGGTTAAATGCAAAGTTATCGCATCTACAAACTATGAGATAGATTTGGGGACTTTTATTTTTTTTATTGTTTTTACTAGTAATGGCTGCGAGCTGCGAATTTTAGCATGACCACGACTTTGCAGAGGACAAATCTGACCCCAAATTACACTTTTTGGAGACCAGTGACATTATTACATTGATCAGTGCTATAAAAATGCACTGATCAATGTAAAAATGACACTGGCAGGGAAGGGGTTAACACTAGGGGCGATCAAGGAGTTAACTGTGTTCCCTGGGTGTGTTCTAACTGTAGGGGGATGGGCTACCAGGAACATGACAGAGATCACTGGGAACAGTAGATCTCTGTCATGTCTCCTGTCAGAACAGGAATCTGCTTGTTTACACTGGCAGATCCCTGTTCTGCTTCTGTACTAGGAAATCGCGGCTTGAGTCCGCCCAACCCAAAGTGGATGTAAACCCAGTTCATGAAATTTGAGCTGGGCACATATATCTGCAGTGTTTTGTTATCTCTCTTCATAGAGCTAAGTCCCTAGCTCTCTTCTGACTTGTTCCTCTGTTATCAGCCTGATAACTCCTGACAAATTCTCGGACACAACAGATAAAAGCAGCCTGCAATTTGTGTCCTGGGAGGTTGCTATAAATAGATTAGCAGGAAACTGGCAATGTTACAAAACACCTCTGAGAGCCTCTGCCTGTGTGGAGAGGGGGTGTGTGCCTTTCCACCAATCAGCTGTTTTAGCTATCTTGGCTGTATTCCCCGACCTCGCACTCCATGTTAAACAGGAGGAGAAAATTTCCTAACATGACCTGAACTTTCTAAACAGTATATAAATGTGAAGGCAGCAGATATGGATGTAAAACTTATGTAGGGAGATTTGTTTCATCCCTGTGTATCATCTGAGGCTGTTCACTTCACTGGGTGTACGGAGGGTTTACATTCACTTTAAGGTAAAAAGAAGTGAAAAATAAACAATAAAGTGACAAAAGCAGTGACTCTGCTGTGAGATGTTTCACACAGTGTAATTTAAATTTTTACATAAAAGGGTCTCATTACTGAATGATAAACATATTAATGAACAATATAAATGCAAACACATATAATTTCCCCCAATTTGGGGGTGAAATTCAAGTACAAAACTGCAAAAGTGTCCACGTGCAAAAAGGCAAAAGAGAACAGAAGACAAAATCCTCTTCTTAAGTGTTCAAATAAACTTGTGGATATGAGCATCCGTGACCCTTGGAGAGAGGCGTTTCATCACACGTGACGTAGTTCGGGGCATGGATGGATGGATGGTTCACCTATATAATCAATATGTATAGATACATAAGTGGTCCATATAGTGAACTTAGTGTAGTTATTGTAAAAATAACTTTATAGCTGTAAAATATTCTTCTTTTCCGATGATTGTGAGACAAATTTCTGTATTGTTGATATGACTGGGTCAGCTTAAAGCGGTTGTAAAGATGTTTTTTTTTTTTTTTAAAAATAACAAACATGTTATACTTACCTTCACTGTGCAGCTCGTTCTGCACAGAGTGGCCCCGAACCTGGTCTTCTGGGGTCCCTCGGCGGCTGTTTCAGCTCCTCCCCGCAAGCATTTACCACCTTAATGCGAGGGCTCGCATGGTGGTGAGTGCTTGCGGGCGCGCTCCCGTGATACAGCCGGCGGCTATAGCCGCTCGCTGTATCACTCGGCCCCGCCCCCCGGCGCGCCGCGTCATCGGATGTGATTGACAGCAGCGCGAGCCAATGGCTGCGCTGCTTTCAATCCATCCACTGCAGCCAATCAGCGACCAGGCTGAGCTGCAATGAAGCTGACGAGGACGCGGACCGAAGATTCGAGGCGTCAGGTAAGTAAAACGGGGGGGCTGGGGGCGGCGGTACTGTCAAAAGTTTTTTCACCTTAATGCATAGAATGCATTAAGGTGAAAAAATTTTTACCTTTACAACCCCTTTAAATCAAACCGTGTGATTTATTACCACACAAAAGTTACAAAAATACTTACAAAGATTGTACATTCAAATTCAAAATGTATGTTGTTTCAAATAATATAAAAAAAGATATGAAGATAGAGTTGTTTGTTTCAAAAAATAGTTCATGACATGCTTAAGATGGCTGCTGTGTCCTTTATTCTTAAAGAAGGTGTCTCTATGCAGATTTTTGTAAACGTTTGCTGTATGTTGGAAGAAGTGTAAGAGACCTTTGTTCATGCTGTTCTCTCCTTATATTTTAATTGCTCTCTTTGTTAGATTTTGCGCCGAAAATTACACCCTCTCATAGGGGGTGTAAAGGCAGCATATTACTACCTTTCCTCTTCCTTCCGCTCCCCTCTAAGGGTGGGGGCTAAAAGTAGTAATGTAATATGAACAGCATATCTAATTAACTCCAGACACAGGAAGTGGGGGATGCAAATGTCTGCCACCGAATGAATATACCCATAGTGTCTTAAAACAAAATATCAGTAACATAGGAATTCCTTTATGAAAATATAATCAGTTATATCAATCAAAGATGATTTGAGAGCTTCTTGAAATTGAGAACTCAGTTCAAATGTCACCATCTGTAGGTTATTAACTCAAAAGACTTCACATATACACTATTGTACAGGGGAATTCATAACCTCCGTTATATATATTTTTTAAGACTGAATTAAAATTTAGATATAAAGAATATAACAGTTATTCACTCTAAGGTCATCACAGAGGACAAGGGGGCACTCTTACACTGGGAGGGGAAGAGATTTACAGTAATCTCTTAATACAGAAAGGCTTCTTCACAGTAATAGCTGTGAAAGTGTGGAATAGGCTCCCTCAAGTGCTGGTTCTGGCCAGCTCAGTAGATTGTTTTCAAAAAGGCCTGTAATCTTTCCTAAATGCACATAATATAACCTAATACTTTTCTTTATAGGTAAAATTGATCCAGGGAATATCTGATTGCATTTTGGGAATCAGGAAGGATTTTTTGGGAGCTACCTGGATCATGCTTTATTGGGGGGGTTGCCTTCCTCTGAATCAACTGTGGGTGTAAGATAGTGCATTTAGAGGTTTTTGATTTGTGTCTGGGTCTCTCTGTTAGTTGGACTGGATGGACTTTTGTCTTTTTTCAACCAGACTAACTATGTGACTATAAACCTATATTCAGGACCTCTTACTCATAAGACTGTTCCTCCAAAAACTCCAAATTAAAGACAACCATTGTGAGACAAGTCGATCTCATTGTGTCAAAATCAGTTTTCAGTTGATTACCCAAATTTTCTATCATCTTAGAAATTCCTTGGTTTTCTACGTATAATTCCTCCAGTAACTGGGGGACATAAACTATATGTTTTACGCCCCACTATTGTGAGGAATGTTGTAAAGAACATTGTCAAACAAGTTCTACACTGACCAAGGAATGTTACACCCTGAATATGGTATATGGAGAGCATCTATATACAGAGTAAATGACTTCTCATCTATAATAGTAAAACATAGTGTGTTTAGGGTTGTATTTTTATTTTTTAATTCTTTATTTTAGGTGAGCTTTTCACCAGAGAAAGACAAATTACTGTGATATACCTTAAATAACCTTTGCATAGTACATACAATGCAGTTGGTCAGATTACATAGGATAGTTGTACAAAGCATAATGTAATGCAGACATTAAAATAACAATTAAATATGTTGGCATAGAGTGTTTGGGCAAATCCATCATATTTTGTAGAGTTTAGCGAATTTAGAGGGTATCTGGGGGGATAAAGGACAGAAAGAAGGAGGGAGAGGGGCAAGCTCCAAAACGGGGGAGCATAAAAGACTAGGAGCTTATAGTCATACATCAAAGTGGAGAAGGAAAAAAAAAAAGGAGAGAGAGGGGGATAAAAAAGATAAGGTTTATACTATTGCAGTACCTGTCCCTGTAAAACTGGGACAAAGTAGAAGGTGTCAGTACTTTCATGTAGGGAAACTAGATTCCTAAAACATTTGTTTATATTTAGAAGAACATTTACAATTTTCCCAATAATACAATTTCTTGGTCTGTTCGGATATGTCATCTTTAAGGGCCATGATAAGGTCTTTCATCTGTTGGATTTCATTGACCCTGGCAAAGCACTGTCACAATATCAGTGGGTTTGGATTTTTCCAGGAACTAGGGATGCAGGCCCTGGCAGCATTTAATAGGTGAACTAACAAAGATTTGGGACATGGGTGTAAGTTTAAGGCGCACGGCAGAGGGTTTATCAGACAGATAAAAACCCGTAGTTTACGGAATTACCTCTGTTACTGGTTGCCAGAAGGATCGTAGTGCAGGGCAGACTAAGAAAAAGTGTAAAAAAAAGAACCTGTATGTGTGCCACAATGCCAACATATGGCAATACTGTATGTTGTGGAAAATGTTTGGCCAGGACTGACAGAGACCTATACCATCTTGTCACTATCTTGTAAGAAATCTCTTGATATGTATTGAAGATAGAGGCTTTATAGGCA
Organism: Lithobates clamitans; assembly: GCA_037952925.1. NCBI lineage: Eukaryota > Metazoa > Chordata > Amphibia > Anura > Ranidae > Lithobates > Lithobates clamitans. The sequence goes on along the minus strand of JBBGZY010000178.1, from coordinate 325,168 downwards.
AAGAATAGTATCCTATTTATTTGTTCCTTTGTAAAAGTGAGCTGTAGGTCTTTTTGCCCATTTATTGAGAAACCCTGGGTCAATCTGTGAGTGTGCGTTCACATGGAATTGGTATGAGAGTGACAGGGATCGTCAAATCACACAAGTGGTTAGAAAGATTTCTTCAAAAGGTGTCAGTTCCCTTAGGAAATATTGGGGTTTAAAAAGGGAGTGTAGGAAGTCGGGCTGTCACCAGGCATTGTGATCAGAGATCTTCTAAGTAGCAGAAAGGGCCAGAAATGACTCCATGCAGGCTTAGATATAAACTCTGTTACCCTTATTACTAGCACACCAGGTGTGGAAACGTTTATCTGATTGACAGGGTGGAATTCGGGGTGACTCAGGAAAGGAGTCATAGAGGAGGGAAAGCTCCTGATGTTAAGCACCAAATAGGCATTAGGCTAATGTCAACGTCTTTACCAAGTGACTACAGACCTGTTACCTTAACTTCTATAGCTGTGAAGATACTGGAGAGTTTAATAAAAAAAAAACACATAGATGAGTTTTATCCAGAAAAAAATATTTTAAGCAATAGACAGCATGGATTCAAGAAAGACAGAAGGTGTCAGACAAATCTGACTTATTTTCATGAGGAGGTAAGTAAAACCTTAGACAAAGGAGTGGCTGTGGATGTATAATACTTGGATTTTGCAGAACCATTTGACACAGTTCCCCACACATGGTTAATCATCAATTTGTAAATGGATGGAAAACGGGTTAAAAGACCTTATTCAGAGAGAAGTGGTTAATGATTCACACTCTGAATGGCCCAAGGTTATTTGTGGTGTACCCTAAGGTTCATTGTTGGGACCCTTACTTTTTATTATATTTATAAATTATATAGTGTCTAGAATTAAAAGTATCATTTTAGTCTTTGCAAATGACACTAATCTATGCAGTGGAAAAACATCTTTTCAGGATATCTCCAACCTACAAGCCAACCTCAATGCACTGTTTAATTGGGTGACTATGTGGCAAATGAGGTTTATTGTTGATAAATGTAAAGTTATGCTAAAAATATGCATGCACCAGTAATACTAGGGGGAGCACAACTGGGGGATCAATAGTGGAGAAGTATCTGGGTATTTTGGTAGATTATGAGCTTAATAATGGCACACAATGTCAAGCTGCGGCTTCCAAAGCGAGCAAAGTTCTTTCTTGTATTAAGAGAGGTATGGACTCCAGAGAGAGATATAATTTTGCCCCTGTACAAATCATTAGTAAGACCTTATCTGGAATATGCAGTTCAGTTTTGGGTACAGTTCAAAAGGGATATTGAGGAACTGGAAAAAGTGCAGAGAAGGACAACTAACAAACTAATAAGAGGCATAGAGGAGCTCAGTTATGAGAAAAGATTAGAGGAACAGAATGTATTCTTTCTTGAGAAGAGGAGATTAGGTGGGTATGTGATAAACAGATAAATACATAAGTGGTCCATATAGTGAACTTGCTGTTTAGTTATTCACTTTAAGGTCATCACAGAGGACAAGAGGAGCACTCTTTACACCTGGAGGGAAAGAGATTAAATCGTAAAGGTTTTTTCACAGTAAAAGCTGTGAAAATGTGGAATAGACTCACTCAAGAGCTGGTTCTGGCCATCTCAGTCAATTGTTTAAAAAAAAGGCCTGGTTTCTTTCCTAAATGCACAAAATATAACTGGATACTTATAGGTAAGGTTGATCTAGGGAATATCCATTTGCCTCTTGAGGGATCAAGAACAATTTTTTTGGGATTATTATTTTTTTCCTTCTGCTGGATTAACTATGAGTATAGGATTTTGTATATGGAGGTTTTTGTTTTGTGTGGGTTTTTTTATTTTTTTGTGGCTTAAACTGGGTGGACTTGTGTTTATCTTTCACCAGAATAACTATGTAACTATGTAACTAATAGCATGGGTTCTGGAATCCCTATATGTACCATGCTACACTGCAAAAGGGCCAATAGACCCCATTAAATGCATTTTCTGTCTATGTGGACAACAGAGGCATGGGGTACGATGAATTCCTGGTTCTGGAGATAATACTGAGTGTTTAAATAATAAATGGACTAAGCCTGCTGGCTATAATTTTTTGAGTCACAGTTCAAAAAGATATTGGCCTATAGCTGCCACAATAGAGGGAATCTTTATCAGGTTTCAGGATAACTAAAATGTAAGTCTTGGCTAGGTGGTTAGGTCTGGCAGTTTTAGTTTTTCTTTTTGATGCAAGCATGCAGAATAAAAAAAAGTGTGATGTACATTTTTTTACTCACAAGATGTATGGGTGAATTAAGTAGTGTAGTGCTCCATGTTTTACTACGACCTGCAGATGGAATACCTATTTGTAGAATTAAATGCTAAGATGATTTTATGCTAAGGGTTTGGGAAAAACGGTCATAGTTGGCATTTATTAGCCATTAACAACAATACCTGCCTGAAAACTTTTTGTCACTCCAAAAAATGGTTGGTATTTCCATCTCAAAGACATGACGTGTATACTACACATCTCTATATTTAAAATAGTAACAATATTATTAAAGGGCAAGAATGTAAAATGTCAAAATCATATCAAATTGACTTCAATACAATGATTTGAATTGCTGCATATCACTGAAATTATACCAGATTTGCACTTTACGTGCAAAAGGTTGACCCTTCACACTAGACAAATGGCAGCCCTAAGTTAAACTCTGCCTTTGTAACTTCCAATTTTACATGCCAATTCTTTCATAAATGTCTAACTCCACCCATCCCTTTTCATGCATGCCCTCCACCTTTTTACAAAGTCTTCAAAAAGGCCACAACAAACACGAGACCTTCTTTCTATTTATCTTTTCTCAAGTGCTGAGTGGTCCTCAGTGATACATCAGTGTAGTGAAGTGCAAGGCAGCACGGTAATGCCCGTGTGTCAAGCCATGATGCTCTGCAGTCACAGGATGTGGGTTTAACGACACTAGGCATCATTCAAAGCTGAAGAGGACCAGCAATGGATTGCAGAGTGGGAAATCATCAAAGGATAAGTGAGTATTGCAACCAAATCTGCTTTTTTTATTTAAAACTTGCTGGGGGAGTGCTTTGTTCAATCCTAATGTGGATCTGGACTTTATCAAAATCTGATAATGATGATGATTTTGATGACATTTTTTCACTATGTGAATTAGTAAAAGCCCCCAATACAATGTGACTATGAGCGATGATGACCAAACAAGGAGAACTGTTCAGGACAAGTGCACTATTGACCACTGTGTTTTGATTTAGTGTGGGTGGATTTAGCATAGTAAATGTGCTTATGTTATCTTCATTTAGAATTCCTAATTGCATGCAAAGAAAGTTTATCAGAGTTTTAACAGACTTTTTTTTACCATAAATCTTTTATTTTGAAAAAAAAAATATAATGTATATATATATATATATATATATATATATATATATATATAATGCCAAGAAATAGGGCAAAACATTGCATCAATAACAAGAATAGCACCACAGTAATTCAGCCATGTTGCGGGTTGGCAGCTTCTCCAAGAATTGCCAGAACTTCTGGACCTCTGGGCAACAGCAGCAGTGCAAAATAACGTAAAAGCAGTTTCACCTAATGTACTAAGCTATGTTTAAATTTGCTTTGCAAAATGAATGTTCACTTTTCCAAGTGAATATTCTTTGAGCTTTCAATAAATGAGTCCTAGAGTCAATTGATAGCTGTGAGAAAGGGCAGAAGGTATAGAAGAGTATATGCACAGTAACATGATAGAGCCTTTAGTTAGGGGTTCTTGCTTACCAGGTTTCCAAGAGTAGTGTTTGTACCAAGTTATTTCTGCAACACATGGAAAAGAAGTCGTTTATAAATTGCAACCCAGTCTGTATAAACTTTTTCTGCATTTAGTAAGCTGCATTATCATTGCTCTCCAAGGGACTGACCTACTTTGCAATACACTCCCCCATGTCTTTTTTATGACAACACAATATCGTAAAAAATTTCTGGTGAGATTAGAGTGAACTTTAGTTGACAGAAAAGAACAAATGCTTTGCCAAGTTTGCCTATTTATCTTTCTACATTTAGGTCATTTCTGGTTGTCATATATCAAGAGGATAACCTTGTACTGATTTTATGCAATTTAAATATATATAACTGTGTTAATCTTTGTCATTTTTATGTGTATTTTAGAGTCATCCCTAAAATAATGTGGTGATAGTGTAAACTCAATGTAGAGATCTTCACACACCTGGCAACACGCACCCTTTAACTAACCTACTAAATTAAAATGCAGTGAGGGCATTATGGAATAAAAAGAGAAAAAATCATGCTATCATCAGATAACTTAAATTGTGACTAAAGGCAAAACTTTTTTTTATTAGTTTTGGATAGAAGAGAGAGGGATTAGAACACCTGTCAGTTTTTTTCAAAATAACATTTTTATTGGTTGTCTCGAAGGACAAACAGTACAAGAATATGAATAAAACAATGTGTGAAAGGTCACAATAGCAATGAGAAAGGAGGAGCCTTCTTCAAAATTAGCATTATACATTATCAACTTCAGTAGTGATATTGCTTTGAAACTGTATTAGGCAATGCATGAAGTCTGACATCACATAGAGTATGGCATGAAGAGTAAAAAAAAAAAAGAAGAAGAGAAAGAGAAAGAAAAAGTCAGGGGGAAGAGAGGGAGAAAAAGTAGAGGGTTATCAAATCAGCACCTTCACTGGCTCAAGGTGGGTCCTCCTGGAGATGCCACAGCTCCCAGACCTTATCGTGGTCCTCTAGTCTGTCCCGTATCCTAGCGTTCAATTTCTTCATAAGCTCCACATCCTTGACCCTAGCATATGGGGAGGGTGGTGAGCGCCTCTTCCAGTTCAGGGCGAAAAGGCAACGTGCAGCGTTAAGGATGTGCCTAAGTAGTTTTTTATAGGGATTGGCTATTTTTAACCACTTGCCGACCGCCTCACGCAGATATACTGCGGCAGAATGGCACGGGTAGGCAAAATCACGTACCTGGTACGTGATTGCCTTCCCGCGGGCGGGGGGTCCGATCCCCCCGGTGCCAGAGGCGGTCGGCTTTAGTTCGCGGGCAATGAGAGGTGAGGGGGAGGCCATCTATTCGTGGCCACCCCCTCCCGATCGCTCCCGGCGAATGAAAATCCTTCCTCTGCCTCTGTAAACAGAGGCAGAGGAAGTGATGTCATCCCTCCTCGAGCTGGTCTTTTCATTCCGGCGCCGAGGAGAGAAGACATCAAGTAAGTGCACCAACACTACACTTTTAGTAGAACACACTAGGCACACTTTTCACCCCCATCACCCCCCGATCACCCCCCTGTACCCCCTGTCACACTGACACCAATAACAGTTTTTTTTTTGCATTGGTGTCAGTTTGTGACAGTTATAAGTGTTAGGGCAGTTAGGTTAGCCCCCTTTAGGTCTGGGGTACCCCCCTTTAGGTCTAGGGTACCCCCCTAACCCCCCTAATAAAGGTTAACCCCTTGATAACCCACCATCGCCAGTGTCGCTAAGCGATCGTTTTTCTGATCACTGTATTAGTGACACAGGTGTGTCAAAAAATAAAATATTCCATGGACTCAACATGCCTCTCAGCAAATAGCTTGGGGTGTCTACTTTCCAAAATGGGGTCATTTGGGGGGTTTTGTGCCATCTGGCCATTTTAAGGCCTTCAAAACTGTAATAGGTAGTGAGGAGTAAAATCAAAAATTTACGCCCTTAGAAATCCTGAAGGCGTTGCTTGGTTTTCGGGGCCCCGTACGCGGCTAGGCTCCCAAAAAGTCCTAAACATGTGGTATCCCCGTACTCAGGAGAAGCAGCAGAGTGTATTTTGGGGTGTAATTCCACATATGCCCATGGCATGTTTGAGCAATATATCATTTAGTGACAACTTTGTGCAAAAAAAAAATTGTCACTTTACCGCAACTTGTGTCAAAATATAAAATATTCCATGGACTCAACATGCCTCTCAGCAAATAGCTTGGGGTGTCTACTTTCCAAAATTGGGTCATTTTGGGGGGGTTTGTGCCATCTTGGCATTTTATGGCCTTCAAAACTGTGATAGGTAGTGAGGAGTGAAATCAAAAATTTATGCCCTTAGAAATCCTAAAGGCGGTGCTTGGTTTTCGGGGCCCCGTACGCGGCTAGGCTCCAAAAAAGTCCCACACATGTGGTATCCCCATACTCAGGAGAAGCAGCTAAATGTATTTTGGGGTGCAATTCCACATATGCCCATAGCCTGTGTGAGCAATATATCATTTAGTGACAACTTTGTGCAAAAAAAAAAATTTGTCACTTTCCCGCAACTTGTGTCAAAAAATAAAATATTCCATGGACTCAACATGCCTCTCAGCAAATAGCTTGGGGTGTCTACTTTCCAAAATGGGGTCATTTGGGGGGGGGTTTGTGCCATCTGGCCATTTTATGGCCTTCAAAACTGTAATAGGTAGTGAGGAGTGAAATAAAAAATTTACGCCCTTAGAAATCCTGAAGGCAGTGATTGGTTTTCGGGGCCCCGTACGCCGCTAGACTCCCAAAAAGTCCCACATGTGGTATCCCCATACTCAGGAGAAGCAGCTGAATGTATTTTGGGGTGCAATTCCACATATGGCCTGTGTGAGCAATATATCATTTAGTGACAACTTTTTGTAATTTTTTTTTTTTTGTCATTATTCAATCACTTGGGACAAAAAATAAATATTCAATGGGCTTAACATGCCTCTCAGCAATTTCCTTGGGGTGTCTACTTTCCAAAATGGGGTCATTTGGGGGGGGGTTTGTACTGCCCTGCCATTTTAGTACCTTAAGAAATGACATAGGCAGTCACAAACTAAAAGCTGTGTAAATCCCAGAAAATGTACCCTAGTTTGTAGACGCTATAACTTTTGCGCAAACCAATAAATATACGCTTATTGACTTTTTTTTTTACCAAAGACATGTGGCCGAATACATTTTGGCCTAAATGTATGACTAAAATTGAGTTTATTGGATTTTTTTATAACAAACAGTAGAAAATATCATTTTTTTTTCAAAATTTTCAGTCTTTTTCCGTTTATAGCGCAATAAATAAAAACTGCAGAGGTGATCAAATACCATCAAAAGAAAGCTCTATTTGTGGGAAGAAAAGGATGCAAATTTAGTTTGGGTACAGCATTGCATGACCGCGCAATTAGCAGTTAAAGCGACGCAGTGCCAAATTGTAAAAAGTGCTCTGGTCAGGTAGGGGGTAAATCCTTCCGGGGCTGAAGTGGTTAATGGAGAGAGGCCCAGCAAAAAGAATTTTGGTGTCATGGGTAGGGATGAGCTTTGAGTTTGAGTCAAACTCATGTACGACTCGAACATCGGCTGTTCGCAAGTTCGCCAAACAGCGAACAATTTGGGGTGTTCGTGGCAAATTCGAATGCCGCGGAACACCCTTTAAAAGTCTATGAGAGAAATCAAAAGTGCTAATTTTAAAGGCTTATATGCAAGTTATTGTCATAAAATGTGTTTGGGGACCTGGGTCCTGCCCCAGGGGACATGGATCAATGCAAAAAAAGTTTTAAAAACGCCCGTTTTTTCAGGAGCAGTGATTTTAATAATGCTTAAAGTCAAACAATAAAAGTGTAATATCCCTTTAAATTTCGTAGCTGGGGGGTGTCTATAGTATGCCTGTAAAGTGACGCATGTTTCCCATGTTTAGAACAGTCTGACAGCAAAATGACATTTCACAGGAAAAAAAGTCATTTAAAACTACTCGCGGCTATTGCATTGCCGGTCCGACAATACACATAAAAGTTCATTGATAAAAATGGCATGGGAATTCCCCACAGGGGAACCCCGAACCAAAATTTTTAAAAAAAATTATGTGGGGGTACCCCTAAATTCCATACCACGTCCTTCAGGTCTGGTATGGATATTAAGGGGAACCCTGGACAAACTAAAAAAAAAAAAAAACGGCGTGGGGTCCCCCCAAAAATCCATACCAGACCCTTATCCGAGCATGCAACCTGGCAGGCCGCAGGAAAAGAGGGGAGGACGAGAGAGCGCCCCCCTCCTAAACCGTACCAGGCCACATGCCCTCAACATTGGGAGGGTTCTTTGGGGTAGCCCCCCAAAACACCTTGTCCCCATGTTGATGAGGACAAGGGCCTCATCCCCACAACCCTGGCCGGTGGTTGTGGGGGTCTGCGGGTGGGGGGCTTATCGGAATCTGGAAGCCACCTTTAACAAGGGGACCCCCAGATCCCAGCCCCCTCCTGTGTGAAATGGTAAGGGGTTTGTACCCCTACCATTTCACTAAAAAACTGTCAAAATGTTAAAAATTACAAGAGACAGTTTTTGACAATTCCTTTATTTAAATGCTTCTTCTTTCTTCTATCTTCCTTCATCTTCTTCTTCTGGTTCTTCTGGCTCTTCTGATTCTTCCTCCGGTGTTCTCGTCCAGCATCTCCTCCGCAGCGTCTTCTATCTTCTTCTCCTCGGGCCACCCCGCACCCATGGCATGGGGGAGGCTTCCGCTCTACTCTTCATCTTCTTCTCTTCTTCATCTTCTTCTCTTCTTCTCTTCTTCATCTTCTTCTCCGGGCTGCTCCGCATCCATGCTGGCATGGTGGGAGGCTCCCGCTGTGTGACGCGTCTCCTCTTCTGACGGTTCTTAAATAACGGGGGGTGGGGCCACCCGGTGACCCCACCCCCTCTGACGCACGGGACATGATGGGACATGACTTCCCTGTGGCATTCCCCGTGACGTCACATAAGGGTCTGGTATGGATTTTTGGGGGGACCCCACGCCGTTTTTTTAAAAAATTTTGGCGCGGAGTTCCCCTTAAAATTCATACCAGACCTGAAGGGTCTGGTATGAAATTTAGGGGGACCCCCACGTCATTTTTTTTTTTTAATTTTGGTTCGGGGTTCTCCTGTGGGGAATTCCCATGCCGTTTTTATCAATGAACTTTTATGTGTATTGTCGGACCGGCAATGCAATAGCCGCGAGTAGTTTTCAATTACTCTTTTTCCTGTGAAATATCATTTTGCTGTCAGACTGTTCTAAACATGGGAAACATGCGCCCCTTTACAGGCATACTATAGACACCCCCAGCTACGAAATTTAAAGGGATATTACACTTTTATTGTTTGACTTTATTATTAAAATCACTGCTCCTGAAAAAACGGGCGTTTTTAAAACTTTTTTTTGATCCATGTCCCCTGGGACAGGACCCAGGTCCCCAAACACTTTTTATTACAATAACTTGCATATAAGCCTTTAAAATTAGCACTTTTGATTATTCATGTTCGTGTCCCATAGACTTTAACGGTGTTCGCGTGTTCAAACTAACTTTTTTCCTGTTCGCATGTTCTGGTGCGAACCGAACAGGGGGGTGTTCGGCTCATCCCTAGTCATGGGTATCGGCACCTCAAAGAGGCGGGTCAGTAGTTGTTGCATCGAGCGTCAAAATTAAGCTATTAGAGAAAAAGTCCAATAGTTATGGAAGAGGGTGCCTCTATCCCCCTGGCAATGCCAGCAATGGTCGGAACTAGAGGGGTAGATAACATGGAGCATGTACGGAGTCAGGTACCAGAAGTAGAGAATTTTGTAAGTATTTTCCTTATAGAGAGTACCTAAAGAGCTCTTGGCTGCCTGAGTCCAGATCGCCTGCCAGGCTTCCATGGGAATTTCCTCACCCAGCACCCTCTCCCAACAGAGCATGTAAGCATGTTTACCTTGGTCTGGTAGGGAGTATTCATTAAGGATCCGATATATATCAAGATCAGCCCCCTGCATGCAGAGCCCTCCAATACAATGCGTTCAAAAGGGGAAGGTGCAGAGAACTGCAGATTCTGGGCCATGGTTTCGGCATAATGCCAAATCTGCAGGTATCCATAAAACACCTGTGAGGTAGATCGTGTTTATCTTGAAGTTTAGGAAATGAAAGCAATTTATGGGATCTAGGGTCTACTAAGTGTCAAAAGTGGAACAAGTTCAGTGACGCCCAGGGCAATGTCATCTGATTGGTAAGGCTAGCAGGCACTTTAGGGTTGCAGAGGAAGGAAGTCAGCAGTGATTTTTCAGATTTAAGCTCATGTTCACGAGATATCTTGTGCCAAAGCAGCCTAAGCTGGAATATTGACCCCAACAATCGGCTGGGTTCTACCTCCACATTCACATTCCAGAGTAGGCTATTCTGGTGTACAGGCGCCAGACAAGTTTTTTCGATTTCCATCCATTTATTGTAGGAGCATTGGGGAAACCTGGAGATTATTACACATAGCTGGGCCGCCTGTTAATACTTCACAAGATTTGGGAACGCTAGGCCCCCGTCAGAGCGCGATGCCATCAATACTGAGTGGGGTATTCTATGTCTCTTATAGTTCCATACATAGCATATTAAGCCAGCTTGTAACTTGCGGAGATGTACGAAGGGGACAGGAATAAGTAGTGTTTGGAATAGGTACAGGAGCTTAGGGAGGATGGGCATCTTGACGAATGCAAAGCGTCCCAGGTAAAAATGATGGGTCTTCCATTTTTGCACCTGTTCCCTGATTGAACTATATGGGGGGGAAATTGGCTTGGTAGAGTGTGGCAAAGGTCGGGTGAGATTAACCCCCAGGTATTTCAAGGAAGAGAGTTTCCAATTGTAGGGGAAACAGGTCTGTAGGTGGTGGACTTCATCCTCTGGGAGATTGACTGGAAGGGCCTCTCACTTGGATGCATTTATTTTATATCCTGAAAGTGACCCATATTTGTCAAGCTCTGCATGCAAATTTGGAAGGTTAGTATAATATCATCTGCAAACAGCGAAATTTGAAATTCCTTCCCTCTGACCGATATACCCCGAATGTGTGTGTTCCCACGAATAGTCACTACCAGAGGCTCTACACATATTGAAAATAAAAAAAGGAGAGCCCTTGTGGGTACCATTAGTGGCTGGAAAGGTGGATGAGAGGGCAAAAGGGGTTTTCACCTGTGATGTAGGGTTGGTATATAAATATTGTATGGCCCGCAGGAAGGGCTCCCTGAAACCCATGTGGCATAGCGTGGCAAAAAGAAAAGGCCAACCAAGGTGGTCAAAGGCCTTGTCTGCATCCAGGCTCAAGATCAGGGACTCTGAGCTGTTTCTGTTAACCACATCAATTAAGTCTATGACCTTTCTCGTTTTATCTCCTGCCTGGCGGAGAGGAACAAAGCCCACCTGATCTTTATGGATCAGGGAGTGTAAAACTGTGTTCAAATAGATCGAGAGAAGTTTAGTGAATATTTTTAGGTCAGAGTCCAAAAAGACTATGGGCCGATAGCTGGCACATAAGGAAGGGTTTTGGCTGGTTTTGGATCAGAGTAAGGAAGGATCTCTGCGTGTCACTTGGGATAGGGGTTTGCTGAAGAAAGGCATTAAATAGTTTACGCATGCGTGGGACCAGTAAGGGAAGGAAGGATTTGTAGTACTCATACAGTAGGCGTTCCGGGCCAGGGGATTTAAGAGAGGGTAAGACTTTTATGGTCATCGTAAGTTCTTCTTCTGTAATGAGCGCATCGAGTGTGAGAAGGTCCGAGGGTTGGAGTTGGGGAATCCCAGACTGCTCTAGGTAGTGGGATATACCATCTGCTAGGTCTGGTATGGGGGGATTATGAGGGATCCCAGTGTTATTATACAGGTCAGTATAGTAATCCGCAAAGGAGTTGGCGATGTCCTGGGGATGGAATAGTATGCAACCCGACCTAATATTAATTTGGTGCGGGGTCGATGTGTAGGTGCAGTCAGCTATCTTTCTAGCTAGTAGTGAGTGTGCCTTATTACCCTTGTCATAGTATAGTGGTTTCAGCCTGACTAATGCTTCCTCCACTTGACCTACTGCCAGGTCTTTAAGGCTCATACATAAGCGTGTAATCTGTTTGAGGAGGGATAGGAATGGGAAGAGTTGCAACTGGGTTTTAAGGACCTTGAGTTGCTTTTCAGTTTGTGGTTTAGTGGCCCTTGTGTCCTTCTTCATAGCTGAAAAAAGGGCAAGACATTGGGCTTGGATGATTGCCTTATGGACTGCCCAGAGGGTAGAAAGAGAGACACCTGGGGCATCATTTTCTGCACATAATGTTTCAGGGTAGATGCTAGTTGCATTCTGGAGACGAGATGTTGGAGGAGGAAATTATTCAGCCGCCAATTGCACGGCCTATGGGAAGGAGCAGCTAGGTCTAGTGTAAGTAAGATGGGAGCATGATTTGATCAGGAGATTGGGAGTATCTGTGCGTACCGGGTGATGCAGAGTGTAGTATTATTGACAAAGAAGTAATCTTTACACAAGTGCATGTGGTGCAGAATAGAATGTGTACTGTCGATCTCTGGGGTGGAGAACGCGCCAGGCGTCAAAAAGAGCATATTGTCTAGTAAGTTGGCGAAAGAGCTTCGAGTCTCTCAGGGCTCGGGCCTGTGGAGCCTGGAGGTTCACCACAAGGAGATCAAAAGTCGTGGAGTGGGAGAGGTTAAAATCTCCCCGGCTATTAGGAATTTATGGGGCGACCGAAAGAGATGGGTGAACACCTTTGTCAGAAATCAGAGTGGATGGACGTTTGGGGTTTAGAGGGCATAGAAGGTAACTATTCGTGTCTGCCATAGACCATGTAATATGACCAAGTGTCCCCGCGGGTTCAGGTAGGAGGCAGAGCAGGTGAACGGGGAGCCTCTTTTAAAAAGTATAGCGATGCCTGCTCGGTTCTGAGGGTTAAAGGCCTGGAAGACCTGAGGATAATGTATGGAAAATGCAAAAGAGCCCCCCTATCAAAATGGGTTTCTTGGATCGTGATGACATCTACCCCTGACTGCTTAAATTCTCTAAGTGGCAGGTGCCTTTTTCTATTGGAGTTTAGGACATGGACATTCAGTAACAGAATCTTAACCATTCTAGGAGGTAGGGGAGCTACAGGTGCACTTATCAGATTCAGTCGGTGGTATGCCATATGCAGGAGCCAGGAGCGTGACATTCACGTGTGGAGATCCGGGCAGCCGCCGAGGACCAAATGGGGAGCCAGTGGTTGGAGATAAGAGGGAGAAAGAGCTAGGAGATAAAAAAAAGAGATTAGAACAATAGAACACACATTGAGTATAATATACATAATCAAAAAGCCCTGTGAGACCCAGGGGCCAGGAGACTAATGTAGTTCCTATATGTCCTCCCGACCAAGTAAGAAAAATAGGATGGGCCAGGGGGACACAGAGGTGTGCAAAAAACTGTTGTGAAAAAAAAGCTAACAGAAGGGTATAGTGGGAACTCTAGGTGGTAAACCAAAGGGGGTTGGTAAGCAAGAAGTAGACCTCTCTCGTGTCTCAGTCAAGAGAAGCTCATGATGCTAAACTAGAATGAAGCAGGGGCATACAGGGATTAACAGTATGGTATTAGTTGGAGTAATGTTATGGGCAGTAACCAGATTGTGGTTAAGTCCAAGTAAAACAAAAAAGAAAAAAAGAAAAAGTCAATGTGACTCAGGGGGGGAGTCACAGGGGAGATCAGCCATTTCTGTGTTTGATGGCTTTGCAGGGGGTATCCGGTCCCCGGGATCACTTAGTAAGGGGGACCTTATGCCAACCCACAGATGGTGGAGGAGGTCCACCAATGTCCCAATCAGGTAGCTGAGGAACAGGGATACCAAGTGTGTCCCAAAAGGCATCCAAGTCTTCTGGGTATCACAGTATGGCCGATTTTCCTGGTGTCTTGCCATCGGGCTGAAAGGAAATCCTCATCTGTAGATAATGTCCTTTTCCTGTAAGGTGTGCAGAAGGGGTTGTAAGAGTCTACATTTTTGAAGAGTGATCTGGGAAAGGTCTGGGAACAGCTGCACCAGATTGTTGTCAAAGACCACTTTGTGGATGGAACAAGCTGTGCGCATGTCTTCCTTCAGCAGATAGGAATGGACCCTGCAGATGACATTGCGTGGTTTAGAAGCGGGGGCCTTTAGGCCAGAGGGCACGTGGGGCTCTGTCCATCTCAATGTGTTTGTCAGGTGCTTCACCAAGAAGGTTGTTAAACAAGGTCTGCAGGGTGGACTGTAGGTCTTCAGCCTCCTCCGATTCAGGTAGGCCTCGCACAATGTTGTTTCTGAGCCCCCTGTTGTCCAGATCCTCGACATGGCGTTGCATGACCCTTAGCAGGAGGTGGTGGTCTGCACCCTGAATTTGAGTGCGGTGGACTGCTAATTTGGTCTCCTGGATCTCCTCCTCAGCCATTTCCACTCTGTCCGCTAGGTGTTTGAGGCCTATGTGTAGTGCCTGAATTTCAATGTGGCACGTGGATTTCTCATCCTCTATGAGCTTTTTAAAGTCCTCCTTGGTTGGAATAGCTTGTAGATAGGATTGCCATAAAGGGGGGACTGGTTGGAGGTGGGCCATGTCCCTTGCTGTGGTTGCAGGTGAGGAGGAGAGGGCTATGGATGGGGGTCCTCCGCCAGTGCATCTTGAGCCTGGGAGGTGGGCTGTGATGGAGAGTCCCAGGGCTCAAACCACGCCAGAGCGTGGGAGGGCAACAGAGCTAGCCCTGTTGCACCCCCTGTCTGGAGAGGTGCATAGGAGCTCGCAGTCTGGGCATAGGTGAGGGGGGTCCCCATGTTTCTTCTGGGGGAGCCAGGGTCTCTGGATCGGGACTGCCTCTGGGATTTGGGAGACGCAGGCACAGGCGTGCTGGGTGGGTGAGGCCTACTGTCTCCATCAGGCATCAGAAGGGCCCAGGGTTGTGCAAGGCCTGAGAGAGCTGGGAAGTAATCTGGGTCCTCTGATGGAGAGGGAGAATCGGGGCTGCTCTCATGGATGCAGGGGTCTGATGCCATCTGCAGCAGCCGTGGGAAGTCGCCATGGGGAGATGGGCTTGTGCTGCGGCTTGCTCCCCACATGGCGTGGCTGAAGGTGGGGGCACCTGAAGGGAGAGATTCACTGCCTGTGGAGGCCCGTTGATCCCCAGGGCCATTGGTCGGGGTGCTGGTAAGTCACAATGTGGCTGCGGAGCCAGGGATGGAGGCTGCAGGGAGGCCCAAGACTGGGAGGAGAAGGCGTCCGGAGCCATCTTGTCCGCACCGCCTGGGGATATGTCGGGCATCGTGATATAGTCCCGTAAGCTCATGGAGGACCCCGGCGGGTGTTGTGAGGATCCCTGGGCTGTGGAGGAGTGAGTGGTCCTGGGTTTGCCCATAGATGGGTGGAGAAAATCCCTGAATAGTGCCGTGGAGCTGCGGGCTGAGAGAGCGCTAGTTGGCTAAGCTTGCATTCAGGTCGACTTCCAGTCATGCCCCCCTACCTGTCAATTTTTATTGCTGTCTGTGTTCCCATAAAGCTCGGTTTACATATATGCATTTTTCAGGCCGCATTTGCTCTGCCATGACAATGTGATTTCCCTGTGGTTTCCGACACTCGCAAACGTGCTGCATTTTTACATGCGTTGGGGTGGCATTCATAATGGTACTGCAATTCTCTCACCCACAGCCACCCGCATATATGTGAACCAAGCCTTAGGGAGAGTCATCCTCTCTATCTTTCATGCTTACCATTATCATTGAAAGTGAGAGTAAAAGAAAACTCAGAATGTTGGGTTGCCCCCATAAAAGTAATAAAAGGAAAATCTTCCATTGCACTAGTTCTGGTGACCTGGGGGACCCCAAGTGATTCCCTTAATTTGCAGGGATTTCCTCTCATTTCCTGTTTGGCTATGAGACAGGAAATGAAGGTAAACCTTCCCAATGGGACACAGATGGCAAAAATAAACCTTACAGGGGTTATAACCTTCCCTTAAGCCTTGCAAACACGATCGGGTTTTCCGACGGGAAATGTGTGATAACAGGCTGTTGGCGGAAAATCCGACCGTGTGTATGCTCCATCAGACAATTGTTGTCGGATTTTCCATGGACAAATGCTGGCTAGTAGGTTTTAAAATTTCCAGAGAGTGTGTACACAAATCCGTCAGACAAAATTCCAAAGTACAAACATGCTGGCTCAGAAGCAAGGACGAGCCAGAAGCGGTTGGTCTTGTAAAATAGCGTTCGTAATGGAGAATTAACATTCGTGACGTGGCAAATTATGAAATCTCCAAAGGCAGCGCACAATTTTCTTCTTCTTTAATGGGATAATAATGAAGCTGCTTTGCTGGTGATACTGATGCAGTTATTGCAAACAAATTTTCAAAGGCTTTTTTTTTTTAGTGATATCAAGAATAATATTATTATGCTTTTTTTTTATTTGGGCAAGTTACCACAGCACCATTATCCCGTAGTTTTTAAGCTCAAAGATACAACTATGTTGGTGTCCCTTGTCAATTTTACATTGCATTTTTTAAAATGTAACTGCCTACTCCCAAACTGTCATTTGAAGTAATAATGGATAGCCAAGTATTATTCTCCACAATTTTTTAATTGTACATTAAAAAAAAGAAAACAAATAAAATTAGACATGCTATCTGCCAATAGAACTTAACCAAAAAGTGCATTCTATGCATTCAAAAATATAGAAAATATACCAAGTCAAATCATTATTCTACCAAAAAAATAATGTCAAAGCAATAACTCCAAGGTCAATAATAAATAACACGTTATTTCCTCCAATTCCGCAACATGGCTGGTTGACGAACGGCCGTTCAGGAACAAACTGAAAAGTGCAAAATGAAAAGTGCAAAATGAAAAGTGCGAAATGAAAAGCGCGAATCAACACTCACCAAACTTCTACTAACATGATATTTGCAGAAGGAGCCCAAAGGGTGGCACTAAAGAGCTGAAAAACAACGTAGTATGTCACTACGTTCATAATTGTTGGCCAACAATTGTGTGGCTGTGTGTATGCAAGACATGTTTGGGCCAATGCCCTTTGGACAAAATTCCACGGTTTTGTTAGCCAACATTCTGATCGTGTGCACAAGGCTTTACTCTATCCAAAATGAAAAAAAAAAATTTACCTATAGTTGGCCACGTCAATATTACTATGTTCAAAGTGTCCTCAAATTATTTTTAAGTTTACAATTTCCAATTCCCTTCCTTCTAACCACCTGAAATATATTTTATCCTAAAATGTTGTCTGGACACTTTCACCCCCTTCCAGTCAAGGCCAATTTTCAGCTTTCAGTGCTTTCACACTATGAGTGACAATTATTCAGACATGAAACACTGCATTCAAATACATTTTTTATAATTTTTTGAGACATATAGAGCTTTCTTTTGGTGGTATTTAATGATTACTGGGTTTTTATTTTTTGCTATATACCGTATATACTCGAGTATAAGTCGATCCAAATATAAGCCGAGGACCTACTTTTACCACAAAAAACTGGGAAAACTTATTGACTTGAGTATAAGCCAAGGGTGAGCCTCACTGTGTCCATTGCATGCCTAACTGGGTCCATTGCATGTCCCAGTGTATGCCTCTCTGTCCATTGCAGCCTCAGTGTATGTATAAAATTAGGCCAAAATGTATTCTGCAAATTTTTTTGAGTAAAAACAACCCAAGATAGTGTATATTATTTTGTCTATGTGAAAGTTATAGAGTTTACAAATTATGATACATATATTTGAAAATTGATCAGTCCCGATGTACTGACTGCCTATCTCATTTCTTGAGACCCTAAAGTGCCAGGACAGTACAAATACCCCTCAAATGACCCCTTTTTGGAAAGTAGACAGTCCAAGATATTTAGTAAGAGGCATGGTGCGTTTTTTGAAGTTGTAATTTTTTGTTACAGTTTTTTTGGAAAATTAAGAAATTAAATAAATATATATATATTTTATTAATTTTAACAAGCTAATGTACTTCTCACACACAGCATATGCAAACTTGGAATTACACCCCAAAACACATTCTGCTATGCCTCCTGAGTATGGGGATATCACATGTGTGAGACTTTTTCACAGCCTAGATGCTTAGAAGAGTCCGAAATCCAAGGAGTACTTTTAGGCGTACGAGTATGGGGATACCACATGTGTGGAACTTTTTGGGAGCCTAACCGCGTACGGGGCCCCGAAAACCAAGCACCGCCTTCAGGATTTCTAAGGGCGTAAATTTTTTATTTCACTCCTCACTACCTATCACAGTTTTGAAGGCCATAAAATGCCAGGACAGTTCAAATCCCCCCCAAATGACCCCATTTTGGAAAGTAGACACCCCAAGCTATTTGCTTAGAGGCATGTCGAGTCCATGGAATATTTTATATTTTGCCACAAGTTGCGGGAAAATGACAAACTTTTTTTATGCACAAAGTTGTCACTAAATGATATATTGCTCAAACATGCCATGGGCATATGTGGAATTACACCCCAAAATACATTCTGCTGCTTCTCCTAAATATGGGGATACTACATGTGTGGGACTTTTTGGGAGCCTAACTGCGTACGGGGTCCCGAAAACCAATCACCGCCTTCAGGATTTCTAAGGGTGTAAGTGTTTTATTTCACTCCTCACTACCTATCACAGTTTCGAAGACCATAAAATGCCAAGATGGCACCAAACCCCCCCAAATGACCCTATTTTGGAAAGTAGACACCCCAAGCTATTTGCTGAGAGGCATGGTGAGTATTTTGCAGCTCTCATTTGTTTTTGAAAATGAAGAAAGACAAGAAAAATTTTTTTTTTTCATTTTTTTAATTTTTCAAAACTTTGTGACAAAATGCAAGGTCTGCAAAATACTTACCTTACCTCTCAGCAAATAGCTTGGGGTGTCTACTTTAGAAAATGGGGTCATTTGTGGGGGGTTTGTGCCATCTGGGCATTCCATGGCCTTCGAAACTGTGATAGGCAGTGAGGAGTGAAATCAAAAATTTACACCCTTAGAAAGCCTGAAGGCGGTGCTTGGTTTTCGGGGTCCCGTACGTGGCTAGACTCACAAAAAGTCTCACACATGTGGTATCCCTGTACTCAGGAGAAGCAACAGAATGTATTTTGGGGTGTAATTCCACATATGCCCATGGCATGTTTGAGAAATATTACATTTAGTCACAACTTTGTGCAAAAAAAAAGTGTCTTTTTCCCGCAACTTGTGTCACAATGTCAAAATATTCCATGGACTCGACATGCCTCTCAGCAAATAGCTTGGGGTGTCTACTTTCCAGATGATCTTAGGCCGAGTACATGGATACCAAACACGACATGCTTTAAAATTGCACACAAACGTGCAATGGCGACAAACTGCATACATTTTTAAAAGCCTTTAAAAGCCTTTACAGGTTACCACTTTAGATTTACAGAGGAGGTCTACTGCTAAAATTACTTCCCTTGATCTGACCTTCGCGGTGATACCTCACATGCATGGTGCAATAGCTGTTTACATCTGACGCCAGACCAACGCTTGCGTTCACCTTTGCACAAGAGCAGGGAGGGACAGGGGTGCTTTTTTTTTGTTTTCTTTTTTTTTTTTCTTTTTTATCTTATTTTTAAACTGTTCCTTTCATATTTTTTTATCATTTTTATTGTTATCTCAGGGAATGTAAATATCCCCTATGATAGCAATAGGTAGTGACAGGTACTCTTTTTTAAAAAAAATTGGGGCCTATTAGACCCTAGATCTCTCCTCTGCCCTCAAAACATCTGACCACACCATGATCAGTGTGATAAAATGCTTTCCCAATTTCCCAATGGCGCTGTTTACATCCGGCGAAATCTAAGTCATGAAATGCTCGTAACTTCCGGTTTCTTAGGCCATAGAGATGATTGGAGCCATTCTGGTCTCTGATCAGCTCTATGGTCAGCTGGCTGAATCACCGGCTGCATTCTCAGGTTCCCTCTTGGGAC
The DNA here is from genome assembly GCA_037952925.1 of Lithobates clamitans. Classification (NCBI taxonomy): domain Eukaryota; kingdom Metazoa; phylum Chordata; class Amphibia; order Anura; family Ranidae; genus Lithobates; species Lithobates clamitans. The sequence continues at coordinate 305,442 of JBBGZY010000178.1, read as the reverse complement.
AGGAGAGCCACAGAAAAACATGGAAGGCGGTGGGGTGACATTTCTTCCCACTGCTTGTAAAAGCAGTCTAGAGGCTAATTAGCTGCTAGGATTGCTTTTACAAGAAAGCTGACTGCTGGCTGAAAAGAATGATACCAAGATGATACCTAAACCTGCAGGCGTCATTCTGGTATAACCACTCAAAGTCCAGCAACATACCAGTACGTTGCTGATCCTTGTTGGGCATATATTGTAATTTTTTTTTATGCAGCCTGTAGGCTGAACGAAAAAAAGAGATTGATCGGTGGTTATGCCCACCATTAGAATACCTCCCTTCATCCACCCACTACTAATGATGGGCATACATGCACCATTTATATATGCCGAAGCATGGGGGCATCCACCCCAAAAGTTAGGAGCAAATCGCTCCTCCGCCCCTGCTGCCCCCATGCTTCAGCATATATCACCTCTGACAGCGCTGGAGTCATGGCTTTTTGTATCGTGGGAGCAAACGCTGTTGCTGTCAAGATAAATAAATCCGCGCTGCAGCTGAATGGCGTACTTGAAAACAAAAAAATAGTTCAAAATAAAACACAGTAAACAGTAAAGTATAAAAAATTGCATACCTGAAAAGCAAACATGATAAAACATAATAACAATAAAACATTGCAGAATAGAATACAGTAAAAAAGAGCAGCACAATAGAGAGAGAATAGAGAGAGAACAATAAAACGACAAATATTTTTGTTTTTTTTATTTTATTTTTTTTGTGTTTTTTTTTTTTTTCCAGGTTCGGGTCTCTCAAAATGTGATGGCATCTTGGCAGACCCTGTGAAAGTGTGCCTAGTCTGTGCAATGCTGTACCCTACGCTAATACTCAACTAGTGTATGGTAGCATTCAAAACATTCACCAATGCAAAGACCAGGATTGTCAGGACAGGAGGGACAATAATAGCGGATGTCCCGCCTATATCCGTGCTTGCTGCAGACATTTTTTGGGGGGTTCGTTGGGTAGGGGTACTCGGGAGGACATAAAGAAAATGCCTCTCATGCAGCCGACTGCATTTGGTTGGGGATGTGAATGGGGGAAGTACAGGTGCTGCAGAAGTGGTGGGTTCCCAATTAGGATTGGCGAATGCAGCAGGAAGGGCACTATGGGCAAGACGGGCCTGTGTTTGTCTTCTTCTTGGTGGCAGCGGGACACTACTTGTGCTTATGGGACTCACCACGCCACCAAGTGTTACTGCAGTGCTGGTTTGACTATGACCGGGGTGTACTAGGCCGCTGGTGCTTGCCAGTTCACCAGAAGGAAAAGTGGCACTAGTACTGCTCTGCTCCATACGAGGAACCTGCTGTTCCTGCACCTCAACAACAGCAGAAGAAGATTGGGGCCGGGTACGCCTGACCTTGGCAGAGACCACAACTCCATCGTCAGAGCTATCTGTCATGGCGCCGCTGCCGTCTACAGGATCGTATTCTGATCCTGAATCTGACAGATGAGTGACTTCCTCTTCCCTCTTACTCTCTTCACTATCTGTCATGCTCAGAAACGTGTAGGCCTCTACACTACTGTACCTTCGATTTGCCATTTTGGGCTCTAAATTTAGTGGTACAGTAGTGAGACTCACAGGTAAAAAAGCTCCTGACTGTTAGCGACTGATTCAAACGCTACCAAAAAAACTGTTAGCGATCGCAGGGATCAGGCCTGACTCTGCGAAAGCTGCAGTTATGTGTTTAATGTTTTGTAAGTGACAGTGATCGATCGATACTGCACTTGGGTGGGCTGGGCTGATCCGGGCGGAGGGGCAAAACGCAGGTGCTAGCAGGTATCTGGGCTGATCCCGCTAACACTACGTTTTTGGGAACCCTAAACAGCTGGGGACGCTAGTATAGATCTGATCAGATCAGATATTGATCCGTTTAGATACTATACCACTAAGGGAGGTGTATGCTGCGTGCGTGGGTGTTAGCGGTACTGGCACTAACTTGACGCTGCCTGGGACGATGCAAAGAAGATGCTGGACGAGAACGCCGGAGGAAGAACCAGAAGAGCCAGAAGAACCAGAAGAAGAAGATGAAGGAAGATAGAAGAAAGAAGAAGCATTTAAATAAAGGAATTGTCAAAAACTGTCTCTTGTCATTTTTAACATTTTTGACAGTTTTTTAGTGAAATAGTAGGGGTAAGTACCCCCTTACCATTTCACACAGGGGGGAGGGCCGGGATCTGGGGGTCCCCTTGTTAAAGGGGGCTTCCAGATTCCGATAAGACCCCCACAACCACTGGCCAGGGTTGTGGGGATGAGGCCCTTGTCCTCATCAACATGGGGACAAGGTGTTTTGGGGGGCTATCCCAAAGCACCCTCCCAATGTTGAGGGCATGAGGCCGGATACGGTTCAAATCACTGCTCCTGAAAAAATGGTCATTTTTAAAACTTTTTTTTGCATTGATCCATGTCCCCTGGAGCAGGACCCAGGTCCCCAAACACTTTTTATGACAATAACTTGCATATAAGCCTTAAAAATTAGCACTTTTGATTATTCATGTTCGTGTCCCATAGACTTTAACGGTGTTCGCGTGTTCAAACAAACTTTTTTCCTGTTCGCATGTTCTGGTGCGAACCGAACAGGGGGGTGTTCGGCTCATCCCTAATCCTCAATTTCCAGGATAAAGTGGCCATCCTACGCCTTGCACGAGAAAAAGGCCCGCTTAAATTCAACGGTAACAATATCTCTGTTTATCCAGACTTTTCTGCTGAAGTTCAACGCCAATGAATCTCCTTCTCTGCAGTGAAATCTCGCCTGCCCACAGAAGGCCTGTCCTATGCCATGCTCTTCCCTGTCAAACTGCGCATCATTCATGATGGTAAGGCTCATTTCTACACCAGCCCCAAGGAAGCCATGGCGTGGCTGAATGATCAATATGGAGCTGCCCACAGACGCAGAGGTGACTGAAGATACCACTATCCTAAGACGCCCCTTACCAGTTGCCTTAACACAGGCCCCTGTGCACCCCTGTGTAACCTGGTGCCTTTACTGCAATCTACAATGCCAGTAGTCTTCGCCACCTTGTCCTCCTTGAATGGCGTTACTCGTACCCTACTGTGCCAGTTACGGTGATTACTTCTCCATTCTTCTCCATTCCTCCAGGCCTTTATCTCTAGACTTTATCCTTCACTTGTACTGTTTGCCATCCTAACCTGTCTGGAGTGGAGGCCCCCGGACTTTGCACTTCCACATGGATGACAAAACCATGCATTCTACACCAGGACATGATCAATTTTTTTTTTGCCACCAGTTGGTAGCCTCACCTGATCCCACACTACCCTCTTACCAATTTGTGGCGAGGCCACGGAACAGTTTTTGACCTCCACGGGTTCTATTGTTAGGAAGGTCTTCCAGTTTGGGATCCGAGGTTCGCTATGTTTGGGATGGCCGAGCGGGGTGGGGTGCAAAGGGGTTTTAAGGGACTTTGTTGGTGCCTTTTTTTCTTTCTTTTTTTTCATATTTTTTCTTTTTTCCTTTTTATCCCTTTTTCCAGCTCACCTCTACAATTTTTCACCCGATAGAATTTTTTTCTCTCAGGTTACTGCCTACGGCAGACTGTTAATGTTTCTGTTTTATTTTTTTCTATTTTTGGCTCGTATCATCCTCCTGGCAGATCCACGCACTTTTGTGTTCATGTGCTTGTATGTGCTTCAGGTGGCGCGGCCTATCTGGTCATTTATGTACTGGCTCAAGTGTTTACCTGTGCTTATTCTGTGTTAAATGTCGTCCTCATATTATATGCCTCCAGGAGACTCACCTTACAGGCTCCAAGATGAGGGCCCTGAAACGCCTGTGGCTCATCTAACTCATACCATGCCACTCACACTAATTATTCCAGGGGGGTATCTATCCTACTGGCTAAATCACTGAGATGATAAAAGTTAAAACGGACCCTGAAGGGCGGTTTATTGTTCTTACTTTACAGATTTCCACTGTAACCTTTACTCTGGTGAACATTTATATTCCCCCCCCCCGTTTTCAGTGGAGGTACTCTCCAAATTGTCACCTCAACTACTGAATAGACCCCCGACCCCCTGCTTTATGTGGGGGATTTTAATGCGGTCTTAGATCCAGCAATGGACCGTCTGGGAGATGGAGGTAGGCCCTTTCCCTCATTTGTAGACTGGGTTCAAGTGAACGGCCTAACAGAAGTGTGGCGTTGGAAATATCCGAATGTGCGCCACTTTTCCTGCCATTCGGACTCTTTCCACATCATGTCCAGACTGGACTTGGTGTTTGCTCCGGCGGAGACCCTCCCTGTTGTCTCTGCCATTTCATATCTGCCCAGGGGAGTTTTGGATCATGCCCCTCTCTCTGTAGACCTCCTCCTCCTCCCATGTTCGGGGCCTGCTATTTGGCGCCTGAACTCATACTGGTTGGAGGACGAAATAGTGCAGGGGGAATGCAGGACAGGCATTACTAATTATTGGAAAGATAACCTGGGAAAAGTGGGCCCCTCCATAGAATGGGACACATTCAGGACCACTCTGAGAGGCACCTTTATGGGTATCTTTCACGGGTATCTTTCACGGGTATCTTATGAAAAAATAATCAGATGCTTACTGAGGAACTTGAGACTGTTATGGTGCACGCAGAGTCTGCTTATGCCTCTAACCCTGCCTCTGACACGAGAGAGGCATGGTTACAGAGCCGCAGGGAGTATGAACTCCGTCTGCTGAATCTCACACAAAAGCGCATGCTGCATGTTTCTCAGAAATCGTTTGAACATGGAAATAAAGCCGGACGTCTCCTGGCATATCTGACCAGACCTGACCATTCTCCCTGGATGTTGGTATGGTGTATGGCAGTGATCAGGATGCTGGTATGGGGTATGGTGGTGATCAGGATGCTGGTATTAAAACTCAATTTCCGTGCAGGAAATAAACATAAATAAGAAAATATATAATGTACTGTAAAGCATTTCATAAAGTAGATACAAAGAAAACTAGTCAGTAAAATATTTGTACCACCAATCTACCGTCAATTTCAACATTTTCTTAAAGGAGGACCCGGTAAATGGAGCAATTGGAGATAGATCGCTCATACAAATAATAAATCTTAACTAATAGAGTTGGTCTGAACACCCCCCCCCCCCTCCGGTTCTATCAGTTTGAACTCTTGAACAAACATCGCAAAAGTTTGTACCCAAACTGCAAACCCTATTAAAGTCTACGGGATCTGAACTTGGAAAATCAAAAGTGCCCATTCTGAAGGCTTATATGCAAGTTATTGGCCAAAAAAAGGGTATGGGGACCTGGGTACTGCCCTGGGGGACATGCAGCAATGCACTTTTTTTATTTAACCACTTCCAGCCCAAGGACATCATATGGCATGATTTACTTTCAGTGGGACTATCTGAATGATGCCTGCAGCTGCAGGCATCATTCAGATATCATTCTTTTCTGCTGGTGATTCTGTGCACCGCAAGAAAGATAGAGACAGTTCAGCCGCTTGATCGTTCTTACAGGCGACGGGAGGGGCCCTCTGGTGCTTCTCCAGGCTCTCCCGTGTCATTGGGGACCCGCAGAAAGAACCAGCCAGCACTGAATGAAGAGCATAGAGATTTCCGGTCATCTCTATGACCGTCAGCGCCCGGGCGCGAGGTTATAACGTCACGTCTGGGCCGCGGATGGTAGATGTCAATAAAGCAGGAGTGTTCGGCTGGAAAGCATCAGATCTGTCATTTTTTTTGATCTGATGCTTTCCAGCCTGGAGGAGAGATGTGGGGTATTTTAGACCCTATATCTCTCCATAAAGAGGACCTGTCACCCACTATTCCTATTACAAGGGATGTTTACATCCCTTGTAATAGGAATAAATGTAATAAAAAAATAAAAAATTAAAAAAAAGTGTAAAAATAAAAAAACTTACAATAAAATAAACAATAAGAAAAAATTGAAATTGCCCCTGTCCCTGTGTGCTCGTGCACAGAAGCCAACGCACATGTAAGTCCCGCCCACATATGTAAGTGCCATTCAAGCCATACATGTGAGGTATCGCCACATGCGCTAGAGTGAGAGCAACAATTTTAGCACTAGACCTCTTCTGTAGCTCTAAACATGTAACCTGTAAAAATTCTTAAAGTGTTGCCAATGGATATTTTTAAGTACCGAAGTTTGGCGCCATTCCACGAGTGTACGCAATTTCAAAGCGTAACATGTTGGATATCTATTTACTCAGCGTAACATTATCTTTAAGATTATACAAAAAAATTTTGCTAACTTTACTGTTTTCTTATTTTTTAATTCATGAAACTGTTTTTTTTCCCAACTATAAAACGTTGCAATGACCACCATTTTATTCCCTAGGGTGTCTGCTAAAAAAAACAAATATAATATTTCGGGGTTCTGGGTAATTTTCTAGCAAAAAAAAATGATGATTTTTACATGTAGGAGAGGAGTGCCAGAAGTGCACTAGTCTCAGCTTGGGGGATTGAGAATGAGGTGGATGAGGATGGCTTAGTAAGCCAGTCCACAACCTCCTCTGCATTCTGTGGCTGGATAACATGAGCAACATCACTAAACAGAGAAAAATGTCCTTGCCTGAGGACGGACCACGTCCACCTTTGCCTGTGGACACAGACTCAGCTGGCCCCCTCATAGTGGCATAGGAATGACTGCCTCTCCTTGTTGGCCTCCCACACATGATGGGGGGCATATTACACAAATTTAGTAGATACTGGGAAAAATAAAATTGGATGCACTTTATTCAATGAAAAGTGATGTTTGGTGCACTTTAAATTGAGGACTGCCACTGACAGAAGTGTAAAAAACGATAAAAAATATAATGAAATAAAAAAGGGGGAATAACAGCTTTGCAGTCAGAAAAACTGCGGCTGATTTAAATTTAAATTTAAATTTAAAAAAAGGGGCAGGCCCGGGACAAAAAACCCTGCAGCAACCAAACAAAAGAAAAAGAGGTAGACAGCACTAAATGTTATGTAATTCTGTGTTAAACACTGCACTAGGGATGATCCCGATGTTTGAGTCGAACGTAAGTTTGACTCAAACATCAGGTTTTCGGGTGTTCGCCTGACATTATGTACATTATGTCCTGCGAACATTATGCGGTGTTCACGGTAAATTCGAAAGCTGCGGAACACCATTAAAGTCTATGGGACATTAACATGAAAAACCAAAAGTGCTCATTCTAAAGGCTTATATGAAATTTATTGCCATAAAAAGTGTTTGGGGACCTGGGTCCTGCCCCAGGGGACATGTATCAATGTAAAAAAGTTTTAAAACGGCAGTTTTTTGGGAGCAGTGATTTTAATCATGCTTAAAGTGAAACAATAAAAATGAAACATTCCTTTAAATATCGTGCCTGGGGGGTGTCTATAGTATGCCTGTACAATGGCATAGTTTTCCCATGTTAAAACAGTACCACAGCAAAATGACATTTCTAAAGGAAAAAAAGCCATTTAAAACTGATCACGGCTGTGACCATGTTGATGGGGACAAGGGCCTCATCCCCAGTGGTTGTGGGGGTCTGCGGGCAGGGGGCTTATCGGAATCTGAAAAGCCCTCTTTAACAACGGGACCCCCAGATCCCGGCCTCCCCCCCCCATGTAAATTGGTAACAGGTACATTATACCCCTACCATTTCACAAAAAAAAATAGTAAAAAAGACAGGAGACACTTTGGGAATTTGAGATCCACTACCCATTTTGAAATGTAGGATGTCTTAAACAATTATTTTTGTCAGAGAATATGGTAAAATAGTGATATACCCCATTGTGAGGTAAAGAGGTAAGGCAGTGGAAATTTTAGGGAGAGGGTATATAGATAAGAACCGCAATATATGGATGGATGTAAAATATCCTGTTTTAGATATACTAGATTCTTCCTTAAGGACCTCTTCAGATGATTTGAGTCCCAGGTACATCTCCAGTATACAGATCATGTGCCCACAATAGAGTTTGGTAAACCAATTTCTCATCAGATAAATATGGAATAAAAATTTCAAGTTTTTCAAGGGGAAAATAATGAGATTGTGTCTGGGGACCCTGGTCTGGTGAATGAGTGAGTGTTCTCAACCCATCAAGGAAGAGCATGTTGATAAGGGTAGAGGAGTTTAAATCGGCTTTGTTTTGGAGCTCCAGGGTGTGGATTTCTGTCAGAAGCTTAATGAGACAGGAGGTATACTGTTTCTTGGCTCTGGAGCTGATTTGAATGGAATGAAACAATTGTTTGGGCCGAGCCAATTGAGTTGCTGTATAGTAATCTTTGCTATCCACCAAACCCACACCCCATACTCCCCTATGACAAATAAGGTGGGGGTTAGAGTATATAGCCCTCCTGCCTTGTCAAATGTAATGTTTGAATAGAGAATTTGCAGAGGAAAATAATGAAGGCTTGATAAGTAAAGGCAGGGTATGAAATACTATAGGTATATAATCTTAGACAGAATCATTATTTTGAAGGAAGCCAACCTACCCACCCATGATAACTTGTGTTGAGCAATATGTTGTAGTTCTCTACTAATATCAGTGATGAGGGATATATACAGGCCTCAGCTAGAGAAGCCATTGTGGAGCTCAGCTCTATACCCAAATACGGTATACCTTGTTCAGCCCACAAGTAAGGCAGCTGTGGTAATAAGTGATGTTTTGTTTTCGGATGTACACCTAAATCTAAGATGAAAGATTTGGTGAAATTGACCTTGTAGTAGAAAAAAGCTGATGAGCAAAGGGTAGGGATATGAGTGGTTTAGTTATAAGTTATTATTGTTATTATTATAAAGGATGTATGTAGCGCCAACAGTTTATTCAGTGCTTTACAATATAAAAAGGAGACAATACAGTTATAATACAATAAAATACAAGAGGATTAAGATGGCCCTGCACAGAAGAGCTTACAATCTAATAGAATGGGGCAGGTGGTGCAAAAGGTTGTAACTGTGGGGAATGAGCTGATGGAAGTGGTAGAAGATTGGTTGGAGATGTGATAGGCTTCCCTGAAGAGATGAGTTTTCAGGGATCACCTGAAGGTAGCAAGAGTAAGGGATAGCCAGACCGGTGGAGGTAGTAAGTTCCAGAGGATGGGAAAGGCTCTGGAGAATTCCTGGAGATGAGCATGGGAGGAGGAGACGAGAGAGCTTGAGAGTAGGAGGTCTTGAGAAGAGCGGAGAAGACGATTTGGGTGATATTTGGAGACAAGATTGGTGATGTAGCTCGGGGCAGAGTTGTGGATGGCTTTGTATGTTGTGGTTAGTATTTTTAATTTAATTTGCTGGGTGATTGGGAGCCAGTGTAGGGATTGGAGGAGAGGGTTGGCAGACACTGAGCGGTTGGTAAGGTGGATAAGTCTGGCAGCAGCATTCATGATAGACTGAAGAGGGGATAGCCTATGGAGAGGCAGGCCAATGAGAAGGGAGTTGCAATAGTCAAAGTGAGAGATAACAAGGGAGTGAATGAGGAGCTTGGTGGTTTCATTTGTTAAAAGTTGTCATTTGTTATAAGTTGGATAACATCATCAGCACATAGGTTAATGTGTCGAAAGCAGAACCCAGATATATAAGGGTGGGATTGAATGGCTTCTGCAAATATAGATGGGGAGAGTGGGCAATCCTGGGGAGTGCAATTAGAGATTTTAAATGGTTTAGATAAGAAGGTGTGGACTTGAGTGGATGGGTCTGAATGCAACGCCATTATGGTGGACAATATCGGTCCCTGTAAACCAAATTTTGAGAGGACTTATGTCATATACATCCAATGTACCCCGTCAAATGTCTTTTCTGCATCTATAGAGAGGACCTTTGACTACTTTCTGCATGTTGTAAAATAATGAGAAAGCGATTTGTGGCATCAGAGGCCTGCGTACCTTTCTTGAAACCCATTTAGTGGGGTTTGACTAATGTAGGGATGATATCAATTAGACATCTGGCCAACAATTTAGTATAGATTTTTACATTAGAATCCAATATGGAAATGGGATTTAAATTGGCTGGGGTAGTAGGGTCTTTGCCCGGCTTAGGAAGAGTCACAATATGTGCTCTCAGCATATCAGAGGGGAAGGCTGCTGTGGATGCTGCTGTGTGGAATAGGGTCACTAGGTGAGGTACCAGAAGGAGCTTGAAATGATTGTAATAGCCATTAGTGAACCCATCTGGGCCTGGTGATTTACCATTTGGTAAGGAATCTATATTCTTACTTCAGAGGGAGTAATAGATTGAGATAAGTTGAGATTCAGAGAGAGTTGGGAGTTCAATCAGAAAGGTTTGAATATCAATTTTGGAGGGTTGAGGTATGGAGGCATGCTCTTTTAGATTATAAATTGATCTATAGTAGTCCTCAAAGGCATCCACCATATTTAATGGATTTGTAAGCCTGTGTTTGGTAAAAAGATATAGTAGGTACGGTATTCTAGCTTTAGCCTTTTGGGCCTTAATTCTGGCCACTAGGAATTTACCAGCTTTATTGTTATTAACATAGAAATTAAGTCTAAGGTGAATTAAGTATTTATGGTGGCATTCACAGAACAACCCCTGAGTTTGTTCCACTTTTGAGATAGGGATGTGGTGGTGGCCCCTGTAGGCAAGGCTTTGTTTAGGTGCTCCAGGGTGTGGATTTCTGTAAGAAGCTTAATGAGCCAGGAGGTATACTGTTTCTTGGCTCTGGAGCTGATTTGAATGAGGATGCCACATATGTTTGCCCTATAGGCATTTCATAGCGTAAATACCCCGAATTTAGGAGAGGCATTGTTCGAAAGTAATCTTGGACATGCTGAGTGAGCAATTATTGTGAGTTAGGATGTTGCATAACAGAGGTATTACATTACCAGAGATACACAGGACAGCAGGAGTCCCCCTACACCACAGTGATAGATATGGCTGCGCAATCTGACCAGGTGACATCATAGAGGAAGGAATAAGACACCCACTGTAACATCAAATTATCTATAATAAACAAATCAATGTGGGAGTTTGAGCTGTGTCTAGAAGAATAGAAAGTAAAGCCCCTCTCGTTAGTGTGCTGACAGTGCCATACATCATAAACATCCTCTTTGTGTAATAGGTCGAAGGGTTGCAGTCCCTTACCAAGGAGGTAGTGTCAAGAGTAGGGTTTACCACTAAGTTAAAGTACTCACATAAGACTAGATTCCCAAATTACACCTCAGAGCAGTGGTTCTCAACTCCAGTCCTCGGGACCCACCAACAGGCCAGATTTTAAGTATTACCTTAGAATACTGCAATCACTGAGCAGCAAGTGATATCACCTGTGATGTATTTCAGCTATCTTGCAAACCTGGCCTGTTGGTGGGTCCTGAGGACTGGAGTTGAGAACCACTGCCTTAGAGACTTTTGTAAAAAGCTTTCAGGGAAATCTCAATTGATGTGAGTTGGGTGCATAAACTGTTACCAGCGTACAAGGCTTATCGTTGATAGTGCATAGCGATATTATAAATCTACCCTCTGGGTCAAAAATAGAGTTTTTTAAAATCAAAGGATATTGAGTCTGTGATAGCAACTAGCACTCCTCTTTTCTTCTCAGCAGTCAAAGCCTGCATTTTGGGGTGAATGAAAATCGGTTTCCTGGACAGCAATAATGTTGACCTTATTACGGGTGGCTTCTTGCCACATGGAGTAATGCTTAGCCGGATGGTTAAAGCCTCAGTCATTAATTGAGAGTAGTTTAACCACTTGACCTCCGGAAGATTTATGCCCCTTCATGACCAAGCCAATTTTTGCGATACGGCACTATGTTACTTTTTTTTTTTTTGAAAAGAGTTTTTATTGCGCACATATCATAATAAACAGACATTACAGTGGTTGGGATTACAATTTCCAACAAGACATAAATAAAAAATTACATGCCCATCACAGTATTATCACAAATGTATATATCCGTCTTTTTTTACTTTACTTCTGCAATATAACTGTGCATTTTTTTACAAAAAAAACCAAAGAAGGGGGAGAAACCCCCCCCTAAGAGAAAAAAAGGGGAGGAGAACCTCCCATAACAGTGAAACAGAACTCATTTCCCCCCTGAGATGTCCACATTCGGTGTCTCCAGCACTAGTCAAGAAAAATCTCATGTTCTAAACTCCGCAAGAGAGAAAGGGAACCCACTCTCCCCTCCCCCCTCCATTATGGAATTGAGAACATAAAAAACAGCAGCCCTTACTGTCCACCATTCAATGACTCTCCCTCATCCAATGTGTTTTTCGAATCCACCCATCTAACCCAAACCTTTCTATATTTTTTGGGAGCTCCCCTGGCTTCATATGTCATTTTGTACATCAGGACGTCCGCATTAACTATTTTTATCCACATTCCTAATGTCAGCTGTTCTTCATAAATCCAGCGTCTGGCAATAAGTTTCCGCACCCCAAAGTATAAGATCCTAAGGAATAGCTTAGTATATGTATTCATCTCTTCCTGGTCAAAGACCCCCAGGAGACAACGTAAAGGTGAGCAAATGTTAGGTAAGGCGAATTTATCACAAATAGATTCAGTTACCTGCGACCACAGTGGCCTTACCTTCCTGCACTCCCAGACCATATGTATGAAAGTGCCCTCTGTCTCCCTGCATTTATGAAAGAGAGCTGTCTCTTTTCTTTGCATGTTGTATAGTCTAACAGGAGTATAATATTGTTGATGGAGGTACCTAAACTGAATCATTTTGTCTGTGGATGAGATAACAGTCACCACATACGTATCCAGTACCTCCTGCCACTGCTCCTCCGACAACTCCGGGACAGCCTCTACCCATCGCTGCTTGGCTCTAGCTGTTATTATCTTTATTCCTGGTCCCACCGCCCCATAATATCTAGAGATTCACCCAGATGGTTCGGGGTCTATCAAAGCCTTCTCCAAATCCGTATTCTGGACCAAAATTGTGTCCCCCCCAAACTGCACTCTCGCTGCATGTGTCAACTGCATATACCGATACGCCCATGTCTTGGGTACATTAAACTGGGCTCTCAATTGATCAAAGGTGGCCAGTCAATCATTCTGACAGATCTGATGTAGGTACTTAATACCATATTGCGCCCAGGTCTTTTGCCCATCTGGTAATTTCAAAAATTCCCCCAGGGACCCATTGTACCATAGCGGACTATTCGGGGACAGTGCCAATGGCGTATCTTTTCGCCATTGGGAACATATGTGAAATACTTTCCCAGGAAGTGCTAGGACCGATCCCATCTTCTTCCCCGGAATGCCCTTTCTATACAGTATATTCTGGAGGGTTTCCTGAGAGGTAGCCAATGCCGCCTCAAACAAAGTAGTGGCATTGGGTTCCTGTGGGAACAGTCTCCAGTGCAAGAAAACTAATTGGGAAGCCATAAAATATGAGCGCAGATCTGGAAGTGCCAACCCTCCCATTGTAACCGGCAGTTTTAGTATTGCCAGGGACGCTCTAGGCGCTTTGGCCCCCCAGAGTAACCCCACAACAATTGAGTCAATATGTTTAAATATTCGTAACGGCACAAAAACAGGGGAGTTCGAGAGAATGTAAAGAAACTTGGGCAGGAAAATCATTTTAAATAGATTTATCCTGCCCAACAAACTAAGCGGCAGGTTCCTCCATCTCTGTACCTTCTCTCGAAAATTTCCCACAATGGGTGACAGGTTATTCTCCAGATACCTAGAGATGGGAAGCTGGACCTCAACCCCCAAGTACCTGAAAGAGGTGGATAATGGGATAGGACAATCTGAGGGAACAACCACTTCTTTATCAATAGGGAATAGAGAGGATTTCTTCCAATTTATACGGAAACCAGAGTAATCCCCGAAATCCTGTATCAACTGAAAGGCTGTAGAGAGTGAGGGTCCTGGGTCCTGCAAGTATAGCAGCATGTCATCTGCATACAGTGACACTCTTTCCTCAAATTCCCCAATCTTCAAGCCAGTTAAAGCCGTAGTAGATCTTAATTTAACTGCCAGAGGCTCAATTGCCAGGGCAAATAGGAGGGGCGAAAGGGGACACCCCTGCCTAGTGCCCCGGAATATTGGGAAAGGATCCGAGATAATGCCATTGATCCTCAGTCTAATCAAGGGATCCGTATACAGGAGCCGTACCCATGAAATAAAAATAGGGCCAAAGCCAAATGACTCCAGGAGGTGAAACAGATAAGGCCACTCCACGGAGTCAAAGGCCTTCTTTGTGTCTAAAGAAGCCACCATTCTAGTCCCAGAGTTGTCGTGAGTCGCCTGGAGGTTTAAGAAGAGTCTTCTAATATTCATTTGTGCGCAGCGGCCTTGTATAAATCCTGTTTGATCTGCGTCAACCAGTTTCGTGATGACTGTTTGTAATCTACTTGCAAGAACTTTGGCCAGAATTTTTGTGTCAACATTCATCAACAAAATCGGCCGGTAGGAGTCACATTCTCGGGGATCCTTCCCCCCTTTGGGGATCAGGACCACCAAGGCCTCTCGCATTGACGGAGGTAATCTACCGTCCGATTTCGCCGCATCAAACACCTTTAGTAACCGAGGGGCTAATCCATACCTAAAGGTGTAATACCACTCAGACGGGAGACGATCCAAACCCGGGGCACTATGTTACTTTAACTGATAATTACACGGTCATGCAACGCTGTACTCAAAAAAATGGTATGTCCTTTTTTTTAGTGGTATTTGATCAACTATGCATTTTTTTTTTTTTACTGTTTCAATATTTTTATTAAAGTTTTGCACAAACATTGATACAGCCTTTTACATTGTGAAGTATAAAGTCTATAACCATACAACATTTAAGAGAACGAGTTTCCAATAGGAATATTTAGATACATCTGCATTCAGTGGGTACAGGTATATCCGTTAAGCCCGCGTGGGGAGAAGCGCCGCCCATCTCCGGACACCCCATCTGGGTACTTGCTGTGTTGCATTGAGAGGAGCAGCACTTCCAACCCCCCGAATTGCTGCTAAATAGATTATCAGGGCTGTTACCTTTGAAACTCTGTTACCCACATGGCCAGGTAATATTCAGAGAAAGTAAGAAAAAAAATAAACTTTGTAATAATTGAACATACATAAGGAACAATGGTAGAGCATTCCTACATGTAAATCGGTCAGAATTAAATTCGTTAATCAACTCAAAACTGTTATATGTACAGGGTTTTCCAAAGAGAGACTAACCGGTCTGTACCGCCAAGGGCATTCATGGGATCCCGCCAGCAGTCCGGATAGCAGTCCCCTCAGTGCACTCCGCTGATGAGGTATCATGACAAAATGAACTATGAGAGTGGAAGGAACTAGGTAGGAAAGGAAAGGAAAGAAAGAAAGAAAGAAAGAAAGAAAGAAAGAAAGAAAGAAAGAAAGAAAGAAAGAAAGAAAGAAAGAAAGAAAGAAAGAAAAAGGAAACGTGTTAGAAGGAGAAAGCGAAGAAGTGGAAATGTTTAGTGTCGCGGTGGAGGAGGAGCACAGCCCAATCTAGGTTCCATTCCTGGTAGGAGCGGTATGTTACAGTACATTGCCCAAGGTTCCCAGGTAGCATTGAATCTTTCAATTTTGTCAAGCAGTTTAGCTACTATCTTCTCCTGGGACATTACCCATGATACTTTCCTCTTACAACATTGGAAGGATACCATGGGCCTTTTCCATGCCTTAGCTATAGTAATTTTGGCCCCCAAAAAAATTAAGAAGGAAAGAATTTGAGCGCGTTTAGATATATTAGGAATAGTGTGGTTAAATAAAGCTATGTGTGGGTCAGGAGATATAGATATGTTCATGAGAGTGCCGATAGTTCGGAATATTTTCTGCCAAAAGGATCTAATGCGGGGGCAAGACCACCATATGTGGAACATTGTGCCTTCCAATTCGCAACCTCTAAAGCACAGTGGAGACGTCCCAAGATAAATCATAGCCAATCTGGCGGGAACATAATACCACCTTGACAAAACCTTGAGGCTAGCCTCTATGAGAGATATGTTGCAAATACCTGTGTATGAGTGGTTCCAGGCTCTGAACCAATCCGTTTTGTGTCCACGATCTGCCAGTATCCTCCTCCCAGGTCCTAGCGTATGTTGGTTTGTCTAGTTTCAACATAAGTGCTGTGTAAATTACAGAAATCCCTCCTTTCTGGTTGGAAACGTTAGAGCACCAATGTTCATACGGTGTAATTGAGGGAGACTCGGGCTTATTGATCCAAATCGAGTGTAGGAAGTGGGAGATTTGGTTGAATCAGAATTTTTCAGAGGCAGGCATTTCCAGGTTGCGTTTACAAAAAGATAGGGTAAGAGGACCTGCAGATGTGAGGAAGTGGCCTATTCTGTAGAGGCCTTTGTCTGTCCACCATCTAAATGCCCGAATGTCCAATCCTGGTGGAAAGTTAGGGTTATTAAAAATATGGGAAAGAGGTTTTAGAGGGGAGATCAGGGCCGAGTTTGTGAAAAGTTTTGTGCATAGCGCAATGGAATGTGACAAAATGGGTGCCATTATAGCCGGCCTATGCTTTGGGTTGCACCACATGAGGAAGTCAATAGTGTTGAGGGGAGTAGCCCACCTTTCCATAGATAGCCAGTCAGGCTTTGGGCCCCGTCCAAAGGTCATTGAAATTTGTGACAGTTGGGCAGCCCGATAGTATCCCCTTAGATCAGGCAGACCCAATCCACCCTGTGATCGTAAGCATAGGAGTATGCTAGACAGACATCTGTAACCCTTATTTCCCCAGACAAAGCAAATTATCTCAGATTGTAATTTATGGAGGAAACTTTTCGTAAGAGGGATTGGGAAGGATCAAAATAAATATAAAAGGCGGGGTAATAGTGTCATCTTAATAGCATGTACTCTTCCCAGCCAGGACAGACCACATCTAGCCCATCTTTCGAGCTCTCCTCTACATTTGAGAACCATGGGGGGGTAATTAGCTTTGAATAAACTACCTATATCTGGTGTTAGGTGAATTCCTAGGTAGGGGATAGCTGTGGCGGACCAGGAAAAGTCAAAGTTTCTTGTAAGATGCGAAAGAAGATCCGACAGTACCGTGATATTTAAAGCAGTTGACTTATTCATATTTACTGTCAGTCCTGAAATTGTGCTAAATGACCTCAGAACCCCGCATACCACTGGAGTGGAGATCAAGGGAGATGTAAGGTACAGTAAAAGGTGCGTAGAGAGCACATTTGTGTTCTTGATCTCCACAGGTTATCCCTTTAATATCAGGATTTGTTCTGATTGCTATGGCCAGGGTTTCTATCGCAATAGCAAATAAGAGGGGGGAGAGTGGGCATCCCTGTCTGGTACCCCTTTTTATTGGGAACAAGGCCGAGTATCTACCCATCAGTCGAACTTGGGCTGAAGGGTTTGAGTACAGTGAATTTATTATGTTTAGGAAATCCCGGCCAAATCCCCATCGTCACAAGATGTCAGACATGTATGCCCAATCAATTGAGTCAAAAGCCTTGTGTAGGTCAATCGACAATATAAAGCCCTTTTGGGGGGAACCTCCGTCCCATTGGGATTGCAGAAGAGAGATAATGTTTATGGTCCTTCTAATTTGGTCCTCACTCTGGTGAGATATCAGAGATTGTGTTGAGGCTAAAGTATTCCTTAATCCTCTAAAATGGCGCACTGAATTGGGTCACTGAGAATGGTTTCCTGCAGTCTCCAGCGGGGGGGGTTATTGCACCCCGAGGGTTTTTTCGTCACCAAAGTGACCATCGAGTGGTCCGATAGGGGTGAATCTACAATCTTGGATCTCATTATCAAAGGAATCGTATAGGGGCGAGTGAATATGTGGTCTATCCTGGCTTAGGAGTCATGGGGTGCTGAGTAATGCGTGTAGTTCTTAGAATGAGGGTTGGTTTCCCTCCAAACATCTATTAATCCTTCTTCATTCAGTATTTTTGCTATTTGTACACTCTGTCTAGAGGGACGTTTGGGTTTTGGCTTCCCAGAGCTAGTTGAGTCCAATGAGAAATCAAATGCCATATTAGTATCTCCGCCAAAGAAAATTGTGCCTTTTAGGTGAGGGCGTAGTTTGTGCATCAGGGATTCAAAAAATGCTTTCTGATCCTTGTTGGGGGCATAATATGAGACGAACGTATATAATCCCCCATCAATATTCCCTGAGACCAGAATGTAATGTCCCATTGGGTCGGATACCGTCTCTGGCTGGGAGAGATTAACATGTCTGGCAAAGCAAATTGCAATGCCTTTTGTTTTGGTAGCAGCAGAGGAAAGAATAAAATGAGGGAATTGATGATGCAGAAATTTGGTTTGGTAAGATATGGGGAAGTGAGTCTTTTGTAGAAAGAGAATGTCAGCGTTCATGGACTTATAAAGTTGGAAGATCTTCCTACGTTTGATGGGAGAGTTTAAACCCTGGGTATTATGCAAGATAATATTAAGGGTGGGAGTCATGTTTGACTGATCATTCATGATGTTGTCGGAGTGGTGCTAAGCTTAGAAAATGCTTCTTACCTTGCTGATGAGAGAAATCTACTCCAAGTAGGAGAGAGGGTGTGTCACTGCGGAGGTTAGACCTGGGAGGAGAGACCGGATGCGGATGTGAAACCTGGGAGCGCTCATAAGCATAGTGTAAAAGAAGAAAATGAAAGGGGTGAAAGAGAGAAGAAGAGAAAACATAGTTGTTACATTGACCAGTATCGTTAAACTTTCCTGTACAATATTATAACATGAAGTCATAAAGAAAACTCGGGGGTCCCCAGACCCCCCCATATCCCGGGGCAGGATGGACTAGCCATACCTAGCCCTTTAACCTGAGAGGACTGGCTCCCTACTAGTAGGGTAGCCAGCCAGGGAACCAGGTGCTTGAATGGTGCTCCTGGAACCTACTGGGGATGCATTGAGACCACCACGGCCCCACCACCTGTAATGCAATGCAACTGTGGACTATCTAATAATCTATATCATAAAATGTCAAAGAGAACAGAGCGTTCCAACTGTGAGGACAACATTATCTCAAATAACAAACCGAGTACTTCTTAGAACGTGCCCTCTCCCCCCAGGGTCCCCACCCATTCTTCCAGGGGCCCAGGGGAGAGAAATCAGGCTCTTCGCGGGGAAGTAGACAAAGCCCAGGGCCACGCATAGGCTGTGAGCCAAAAAGCCTTAAGGGGAGTGTCAGCCTTTTAATAGGAACATTTATACTTGACCTCCCTGCCAGATTTAATAAAATTAATGTGGACAGATCAAGGCTTCAGAGAAAATTGGTGAGTGCCTTGCTAGCGCCCGTATCACCTATTTCAGTTCAGTTGAGGGGAAAAGTGTGTCCAAGGATAATATTCCGTTGAAGATTGTCGCAGGTTGTATAGGGAGCCAGGCTATCAAAAGGGTAGATCCCCCTTCTCCCCAATCCCACCACCCCCGTCCTATAATGGAATATAGTAGACTGCCTCTTGCCCATTTTGTTCAGGGGGCCTGCGAAATGTTGGTTACACGTCAAATGAGTGTCAGTGTCATCTTAGTGGCTTCATCACAGTGGGAGACTGTGAAGCCTGAAAGGTCCGTCCGGACCGAAGGAAGGCACAAAGGGAAATGAAAAATCCCGAAACCGAGATAGGATCCCAGAGGGAACTCAGACTTCAAGGAGGGATGTTTTCTTTAGAGCGTTTTGAGCTCTGCTTGAGCCAGGTAGGTTGCAGAGGACTTGCCAGAGGTGGGCGCTTTGTTTAAGATGGAGCACTCCTTCCTGTCTGGGAGTGCACTGGTTCCTGTGGCATCAGACCCAATTGAAGAAGCAAACGTTCTCCTTCTGCAAACGATGAAAAGCCAAAACTTTTATTTCTGTAGGAGAAGTTCAGTCTCAGTGGGAATGACCATCGATATGTTATAGCTTTCTCTGTCAGAAGTTGGAGAAACGGTTTGAGAGAACGTCTCTTCTGCACCGTATATGGTGACAAGTCAGAGAAGATTTGTATTTTGTGGCCCAATAATTTTAGGTTATCTAATCCTCTGGCTCTCTTCATTATCTCTTCCTTCACGGAGAAATAGTGGGCTTCACAATGATGTCTCTTGGAAGACCATCAGTGGGGGGGGTTGCAGTGCTCTGTGGGCTCTATCCAGCTCCGTTCGATGCTCAGCTATATCAGGTATGAGATCTTTCAACAGGGTTTTCACCGCAGTATGTACATCTTTCTCAGTTTCGGGGAGACCGCGAATTCGAAAATGATAACGTCTTGAACGGTTTTCGAGATCGTCAATTTTGGCAAAAGCAGTTTCAAGTTGATCTTGCATTTCTTGTATTCTGTCTGAATTTTGGTTGATATGAGCAACCGCTTTATCGGCCCTCTTTTCAATCATATCTATTCGCTGCCCCAGTTGCTGCAGGTCCACATGGATGGAGGAGGTTATTTGGGCAGCGTTCAGGGCCAAGCTCTTAGAGAGCAGTTGGAAAAAGGCTTCCATCATAGAAGGAATGTCTCTGGGGACAGGGGTGGCTGTGGTATCTTCAGTCACTGACAATAGCAGGCCTGTGTGCGGGTCTATCATAGGGGTGGAGGGGAGGCCGTTCTGCAGTCTGCCCAGCAGAGACTCGGTGGATGCCGGGGAAGCGCCCACAGGCAAAGGCGGAAAGTCGGTACCTGGTGATAGCGGTGACTGTGCATCCTGATCCGCAATGGATTCGTCATCCTCCCCTATGCTGCAAGTGCCTTGTGAAGCCGCCGCCATCTTAGTGTAGCGGACCGGGCCGGGTGCCGAGGTCATCTGGCTCGTGAGGCTCCTCCTGGCTTGTGCCTTTATCTTCTGTGGGTTCTCAGGGTTCTCCCCCGCTTGATTATCCCGATGTGAAGCTCATTGAGTCGCTCTGAGTGCTCCGGGGGTGAAAGCAGGGCCGCGGCCATCTTAGAAGCTGCCGCGCATGCGCCTCAACTATGCATTTTTTATGCTATAAACAAACAAAAAAAAAAACACAATTTTGAAAAATAAACAACATATTTTACTTTCTGCTATAAAACATATCCAGTAAAAATTTTTAAAAAATCTAATGTCTTCATCAATTTAGGCCAATATGTATTCTGCTACATATTTTTGGTAAAAAAAATCCCAAAAAGCGTATAGTGATTGGTTTGTGCAAAAGTTATAGTATCTAAAAACTATGGGATATACTGTATTTATGGAATTTTAATTCATTCATTTTTTACTAGTAATGGTGGCGATCAGCAACTTATAGCAGTACTATGATATTGCGGTGGATAAATCAGACACTCTTGACACTTTTTGTGGACCAGTGACAATAATACAGTGATCAGTGATCTATATAATCAATGAGAGATAATCAAGCATGAATGAATGGTACCCCCACCCCCAGCGCTCATGAAATAACAATAGTGTTAGGGTCCTTTCACACTGGGGCAGTTTGCAGGCGCTATTGCACTAATAATAGCGCCTGCAAACCGACCCGAAAGTGCCGCTGCTTTGATTCCAGTGTAAAAGCCCCGAGGGCTTTCACACTGGAGCGGTGCGCTAGCAGGAGTAGTAAGGACAGTAAAAAAAGTCCTGCTAGCAGCATCTTCGGAGCGGTGAAGGAGTGTATACCGCTCTTTTACTGCTCCTGCCCCTTAAAATCAATGGGACGGCGCGGCTATACCGCCGGCAAAGCGCCTCTGCAGAGGCGCTTTACGGTGGTTTTTAACCCTTTCTCGGCCGCTAGCGGGGGTAAATCCGCCCCGCTAGCGGCCGAATACCGACGGTAAATCGCCGCTTACAATACCACCGACGCCACACCCGCCTCAGTGTGAAAGGGCCCTTAGTTCAACCAAATCACATAAGCAGCCACTATAGATATCAACAGATAATCTCAAAAGTATGCTACAGTGAAGCTATAACATTAGCGGCGCCAAGAAATCAAATCAAAAACTGTAGAGATTGTATCCCAATTCTAATGCATATATCATAAGTCCATCAAATAAAGTTTATACGGGGTTTGAATCCAGCTGAATCCTGCCAACACACCACGTGTGAGAAATCCCCTACGGTAATGAACTTACCAGTTGGATCTGTTTAAACAATTTATTTCAGCAGGCACTGCATCTCGCTACCTAGATGTTGCTTGTGACAAGCAAGAGAAATGTACACATAGCGTAATCCAATAACATTTGTTTGGTAACAAAACACACCAAATGCGCACTTACAAAACTTAAAATTGAAACAAGCATGTATTAATTCAATGACTCCCGTCACTCTCGCATGTCTATCTCTCACCACTCAGCTGATATCTCATAGAGCGGCGTTCCCATTTTGAGTAGACAGCTGATCAGACGGCGTAGGAAGCTGCATGGTCAAGCCCTGATGCGTTTTGTCATCACTTCGTCTGAGGGCGATCAGTGATCAGTGCTAAATATATGCACTGTCACTGTACTAATGACACTGGCTGGAAAGGGGTTAACATCAGTGTCAATCAAAGGGTTAACTGTGTACCTAGCCAGTGCCTATGTACTGTGTGGGAGGTGCTTTTACTAGGGGAAGGCATCAATCCATGTTTCTGCTTTGCAGGAACACAGAATCAATGCTTTCCCTACTGACAAAATAGCGATCTGCTTGTTTACATAGGCAGAGAGCCATTCTGGCTCTCTGCCTAATGATCAGGGGTGCCGGCGGACATCAAGTCCATGTTACCAAAGTTTAGCTCCCGCTGTGTATAATCACAGCAGGAGAGGTTTCACTGGCGGTAAACTGACTATGTACGTGATCCTGCACAACAGAGCTGCCATTCAGCCGTATATGTAAGTTATATTAGCCGTTAAGACCTATGGTGAACCAACCAGAAGAAAATGTTGTAGGGGCTTGATTCGTAGTGATGAAGGGCTGGAGATAGCTAAGATAACTGTTTCGACATGGTATGGCAGTTGTGCACATGAATCACTAGGTGGAATCCATTGAGTAATATAGATGGCGGAATAGGTGCCATTAAGGAAAAGTGCAAAATGGAGTCCTGAGTAGGGTTGAAGACTAATGTAACATTGTCCAGAAGTAGACGACATGTTCCAACAGGGACCAGCCATAAAGAACAAAACTTAGTAAACAAAGATAGTGCTAACCAGTGCAGTTTTGATATACAGTACCTGACCGCGAGATGGTGTTTCCAGCGCGATCCCATCGAGCTGGTTCTCGACAATAGGGTACTCTGCATGTCGCGCTGGCTCGCTGATCGGGAAAGGAAAACTTTTTTTTCCTTTCGCGATGAGCGACCGCAGTGCTGACAGCCGTCTGGTATGAATCATGAGGGGGAACGCTGTGCCAAATTTTAAATGAAAAAAACAGCGTGGGTTCCCCCCCAGGGGCATACGCTGAAAAATCGTCATGGGGTTCCCCTAAAATCTATACCAGACCCTTATCCGAGCACGCAGCCCGGCCGGTCAGGAAAGGGGGTGGGGACGAGTGAGCGCCTCCCTCCTGAATTGTACCAGGCCCCATTCCCTCAACATGGGGGGGTGGGTGCTTGGGGGGAGGAAGGGGGGTGCCCTGTGGCCCCCCACCCCAAAGCACCTTGTCCCCATGTTGATGAGGACAAGGGCCTCTTCCCGACAACCCGGGCCGTTGGTTGTCGGGGTCTGCGGGCAGAGGGCTTATCGGAACCTGGGAGCCCCCTTTAATAAGGGGGCCCCCAGATCCCGGCCCCCACCCTATGTGAATAAATATGGGGTACATCGTACCCCTACCCATTCACCTAGGAAAAAAAGTGTCAATACAAAAACACACTACACAGGTTTTAAAAGTAATTTATTAGGCAGCTCCCGGGGTCTTCTTCCAACTTTGGGGGTTTTCTTCCCACTTCTCCGCTCTCTTCTTCTGACTTCTCCGCTCTCTTCTCTTGGTGTTCGGCCTCTTCTCCCGGTGTCCGGTTCTTCTGCCGGGCCCCTCCGCTATCTTCTGTTCTTTTGCCGCTCTTTTTCTAGCGGTGGCCTGGTGCTGGCTCCCGCGACGGGGCTCGCAGGTGTCAAATCTCGCCGATAACAGCTGCGAAATTGACACAATATCGCGGTCACCTACTGTACATGTGAATCTTCAAGGATGAAACTTCATTGGAGTACCAAAATATGATTTTCAGCAATTGGAGATATATACAAATTTCATAAAGAGAGATAATAATACTAATACTAATGATACCGATAGAACCGTATTCAGGTAATGTTATGATGTTTGAGACATTGAGAAATGCAGTTCGGCACTTTAGCATTTATACTAAAGTATATGAAGATTTCAGAAAGAAAGAAATAAAAAAAAATAATAATATTTGAGCTATATCTAAAACTAGGTCTTTATTTCTGTTGGATACAAAAATATTTTGTTTGTGATGTTCCTAGCTTTAGTAGTAAAAGAAGTATAAGTTCTATATATTCCTGCCTATATCAGCTTAAAAGGAAACCCACTATTTTAAGAACAATGTTAATTAACAGAACATAAAGGAGAAAATGAGAACCCAAAAATGAGCATTTACCAAGGCAGTCAAGAAATCACTGGCATTGTTAAAGACAGATACACCTAATAATCACAAGTGCATGCTACTATGCAAGATTTCTAAATTACCCCTGCTGTATTCACAATGTTGTAATATTTGAAAGACAGGTACATAGCTTACAAAGCATCAATGTACTTTAGCATCATGCTTGTGCCTTTGTTAATATATAATTCCAAACTTGGTTTCTAACATTAAAAAAGTAGCACAATCAATATCTCTAATTGTTGAATTGCTTTAGATGAATTTAAAGTGTGATCAAAGCAAGCTCAGCAATGCCATTCCAAGAAATCAGTCCACCTCAGTAGCAACTCACTGCAATAAATGTTTGTATAGCCAGTGAAAAAGTCTTGTATTGGTACAGTGGGATAAACCATATTATGCTATGTATTTAAATATCTATGTAGATCCAAAAAGTAAGGCATCAGAATATACTTGTATAAAAATAAAGATATAAAGGCACTGAGATAGCAATACTTGACATAAGATGGTGATGTTTTTAAGAATAGCTTTACACCAGAAACAATTGTTGCTTTATTTAAGTGCAATAGTATTCCACAGAGCGGTCCCTTACCTCCTCTTCTGAAGTTCCCCTCCGGCACACTCGGCTCCTACTTTCCTAAGAGTACCCCCATAGCAAACCATCAGTGCAGGTGGTCTCCAGAGTCAGGCTGTGTGTGTCCATAGACGGAGTCAGGCTGTGTGTGTCCATAGACACACACACAGCGCATCTCAGCCATGCCCTCCACTCTCCTCTCACAAGATTTGACTGACAGCAGCAGGAGTCTATGGCTCTCACTGCTCTCAGAGACTCCTGTAAGAAAAGGAAGAAAGAGCAGTGGTGATGCAGATGAGACAACACTGAATCAATGGACAATTCATGTAAGTGTTTAATCACTTGCCGCCCACCATATAACAAAATGACGTCGGCAAAGTATTTGCGATATCCTGACCTTACATCATATGATGTTTTTCAGGATATCAAGTAGCTGCATGCCCCTGGGGGCGCGTATCGCGGCGATCGTTGTTGCAGCGTGTCAGTCTGACACACCACAACTACGATCTAAGTAAAGAGTCTCTGACAGAGACTCTTTCCCATGTGATCAGCCGTGCCCAATCACGGCTGATCACGATGCAAACAGGAAGAGCCTTTGATCAGCTTTTCCTCACTCACGTCTGACAGACCTGAGTAGAGCAGAGCCGATCGGCTGCTCTCCTGACAGGGGGGTCTGTGCTGATTGTTTATCAGCGCAGCCCCCCCTCAGATGCCCGCCCAGGATCACCAGGATGCTACCAGGAACACCAGGGATGCCACCACACTGGACCACCAGGTATGCCACGCTAGACCACCAGGGAAATGCCAATCAGTGCCCAGGCAGCTGCCAATCAGTGCCAAAGTAAAATGCCTGCCAGTGCCAGTGCCACCAGTGATGCCTATCAGTTAAATCTATCAGTGCCAGCCATCAGTGCCCATCAGTGCTGCCTTTCAGTGCTCATCAGTGCCCATCAGTGCTGCCTATCAGGGCCGTCTATCAGTACCACCCATAAGTACCCATCAGTGCAGCCTTTCGGTGACCATCAGTGTCACCTATCAGTGCCCACCAGTGCCCCCTTTGAGTGCCCATCAGTGCTGCCTATCAATGCCCATGAGTGCCACATATCAGTGCCCATCGTCAGTGCCCATGAGTGCCACCTCATCGGTGCCGCCTTATCAGTGTCCATCAGTGCAGCTTATCAGTGCCCATCAGTGAAGAAGAAAACTTACTTATTTACAAAATGTTATAACAAAAACAAAGAAAAACTTTTTTTTTCAAAATTTTCATATTTTTTTATTTGTTTAGCAAAAAATAAAAAACGCAGAGGTGATCAAATACCATCAAAAGAAAGCTCTATTTGTGGGAACAAAATTATAAAAATTTAGTTTGGGTACAGTCTAGCATGACCGCGCAATTGTCATTTAAAAAGTGACAGTGCTGAAAGCTGAAAATTGGCCTGGGCAGGAAGGTGCCCTGTATTGAAGTGGTTAAGGAAAGGGGGGGTGCCCAGAACAAGCTGTGGGATGTTTTTTACCTTATTGCAGGAAATGTATTTAGGTAAATACATTTTTTGACTTTAGAACCACTTAAAAAATTGCCTGGGTAGGCAAGCAGTTGCACTTTTCCAAATATTATATATTTCCTGAAAGCAGAGCCCATGAGGATAAAATGGTGGCTGTTGAAATTTGTTTATGTCAGACAATATTTGTGCAGCCATTTATCGAATAGAAATTTTCAGGAAAAATAACTTAAATACATTTTAGTGCACCAACACAATATATTACCCATTCAAAATTCAGCACCATTGTAAAATGGAGATAAACTAAACTAGAGTACCTAAAATTGTCCCTATGTGACATTTTTAAAAGCCTTC
This sequence comes from Lithobates clamitans, assembly GCA_037952925.1. NCBI lineage: Eukaryota > Metazoa > Chordata > Amphibia > Anura > Ranidae > Lithobates > Lithobates clamitans. The sequence continues at coordinate 278,645 of JBBGZY010000178.1, read as the reverse complement.
ACAGTTTAATAGTTTAGAGTTAAACATGAGCTTTAAAAATAGAATTATTGCTTTCACTCCGATGTGGGTGGCGATACATCACATATATGGTACTGTTTACATACACATGGCAGAACTACAGTACCTCTGTGTTTGTATTTGTGCGAGAGCTTTCACTTTTTTTTTCAATTTAATTGTATTACTATCACAAAGGGTTACAAACTTTTCTGATAGCTTTGGGCAGTGACAGATACTCTTTACTGATATCCCTGATATCTCTCCTGCCCTTCAAAGCATCTGATTAAACACAGATTGTTTTTGATCAAATGCCTCCCTGCCTGTACAGACCAGGGAATGACAGCACTGAAAAAGACAAAAAGTGACCAAATCCTTGTTGCTTCCAGCTTCACTAGGCACAGGGGAAATTGGGGAACTGACGTTCCTCCATATTCTCTGTGAGCAGCCGGCCTGACCACTTAAGGAAAGTCCAGGAATAACGGTGGGTGGAAAACCTTTTGAGTCTTGTAAACGTGATGAGATGGTGTAAAGCTGCTCAATTACGTTTACATGCACAATCAACAGGTATTTAAAAATGTTCCAAAGGGTACTGAGAAAAATCGGTCTGGTATTGACAAAGTCTTAAATTGTGTTTTAATTGAATTTTCAGTAGAAAAAAGTGATAAAGTGATAGTTGTGTATGTAGGCACGGAGTGCCAGACAGGCATAAGATAACAGTACAAGATAACTGAGAACAGCCAAAACATGCAAACATTGTAGTCATGGAGCACTCAAGAACTGCAGAATAGTAAATATACACAAAACATAGGTTCCAATTTGGCAGCCAAAAGTTACACAAACACACCTACATTAAATGCCAAGCCGCAGACTCTGGTAGTAGTCTAAACCTCCTGAACCAGTCAAAATTATAGCAACAGAATAACAATCATATTAGCTGTTCAAGGTAGGTACAAATATTGGAGGTGAGGTACCAAAGGCAAAAGATATAAAAGAAGTTAGTTATTAGGCAAAAGAAGCATTTGAAAAGAGGAAAAGGAGATTAGCCATGCTTAGCAGATGGAGGTAAGAAGGCACAGCTGAGCCCACAGGGGTTTATTTACTAAAGGAAAATAGGTTGATCCCTTTGCAAGGGACGTTGAATTTTGCAAACCAATAAGTGATGAGCTGGTTTATCATTTCCTTTTTTGGGGTGTTGCCTCACTTACTGTCCTGGTGATCAAACAGAGAGTGAGGAGATCTCCATAGTGGGCATAGACAGCAATAAAACCTGACAGAGCTTCTCACACTTATTCTATTTTAAAAATGTTTTATCACTGCCTGTGCTGAGATTTTTCTCACTTACTGTCCATACTGGAAGTTAAGGGAACCATCCTCAATGCTTTCAGAAATAGTGAAAACCACTAAGAGATTGTAACTCCCCCCATTTTATACAAAACTAAAAAAATAAAATACTTTCCATGGAGTTGTGATTTAAATCGAAGTTCACAAAATGTCTGTGCTAAAGACAAAATTAAGTTTCCGGCAATTTATTGTGTGTTATGTCAGCAACTTGAAATAAATTACAGTGGAATTACATTCCTCCAAAGACCATTAGGGATTCCTTGATCAGTGGTATACTGATCTTCTGGTCAACAGAGCATACATACATCTGGTACTGATGTTACTCTATTGATCACTAACAAAAGGTGACCCTACAACTCTCACTGACTGTGCTCCGTATTTTTCAGCAAAAACAAGCATAGGTTTCATAAGTTTATCTTCTTTTTTTTTTTTAAATGTAATTGATATATCTCCAGTTTACCGATCACACTAATGTACTGTGAGCTGCGGAAATAATACGCAGGCGTCAAGACCTAACAATTATTTCCTTCATGATAAAAAAAAAAAAGATTGCGAAGCCTGGCATATACAGCACAAAGGATTATTTAGACTAGATTGGCTAGATTAAAAAATATGTTGTCCCAGTATTTATTATTTAGAAGTTCTCTGCTTTTAGCAAGTTCCATAAAATCATAGGAGCCCAACTGTGTTCTGTGCATGATTACAAAAGAAACCTTTAAATGATTTTAATAGCAGCAGGAAGGGACTATTGAATAGGAAAATATTATTGGGCATATTGTGACAAGCAGCAAAAAAAGAAAAAAGCTAGTCTAAAATGGATTCATGAGTTTTATAGCATTGTTCATCTTTGATGTATGTCAAATGATTACTATAACCATAAGCAGACAGAAGAAATCAAATAACTCTATTACCAAGAAACATAAAATATCAATGGTATTTTAATACTTATCAGAAAGACAGCAAGATATGGGACACATAATAATCCAGCTTGAAAAAAGGCCCTGCAGGGAAATTGAGATTTCCTATATAGTACTGTATTTGAAATGCAATCTATTCTAGAAGAAAATACCAGGCAGCTAAGTAGCATACAAAATATATATATATATATGTATATATATATATATATATATATATATATATATATATATATATATATATATATATATATATACACACACACACACACACATACACACATTTGACTATTCCATATACTTCATTATGTTCTAGAAACTAATGGCCAAAAAAGTTCAAGAAGGCAAACGTTTCTATATGCTGCTAATTTTGTGTTCACTTTTAGTAACTTAAATTTGGAAAAGGGCAAACTTTGTAAGGTGTTACAAAGTTCTAGCATGCCTGGAACCATCACTATACTGTACTAAATAGCCTTTAGAGAACAACAAATTGACTATGGTGGCTACTGGACATGTGCATTCGTCATCGTCCGAATGCATTTTCTTCTGAATTGCGGGGATTTTCGCGTTCGTTTTAACAGAATGATAACGAACATGGAGAATCCGAAAGATCCAAAATGAAAAAATGCTTTATTTTTGTATCCATTATATTTTCATATCGTTGCAACAACAGTTTGATATAGATAGATAGAAGATTCGACATGACGGTGACAATAGCGATCTGTGTCTATCAAACCTGTGGTCGAATGTGCCTAACCTAACTCTATTAGTCCTAGATTATTCGACATAGAGAGAAAAGATTCAACATTATAGAGACAATAGTAAAAGAGCTGTTAGTGGCCGCTGCTGGAATGGGAGGGGAAAGTAAAATAATGATGTTGATGAATGTTATTGGCTGATTGTAACCAAAGAGGAGGAGCAGTAAAATAGCTAGAACTTAAGTACACACATATAGCCAACTTACTTTCACTTACGATTAATACTATTCGACGTGAAGATTCGACGAAGCAGCTAAAAACGTACGATCACCGTGAGTGGACATTTACGGACAAATGCTCTGACTATAGGCTATAGAAGAATGCTAATGTTGTTTGACTAATAATAATAATTAATTTATTATTACTAGTCAACATTAGACTTCTACTATAGCTTGTGGGCAGAGAATTTGACCGGAAATGTATGATCGCAGCGTCGTACAGTTTAGCTGCTTGGTTGAATCTTCTTAGAACATCCGACAGACACCATAAGCCAATTGACAGATTCAATCTTAATTAATTCAGATTTGCGTGCAAATGCATTTTTTAACAAAACAAAATAAATAAAAAAGAAATCCGGGAGTAACTAAATAAATGTATTTTTCGGACGAAACCGAAATTCCGAAACAAAATATTTCAGTGTTCACATGTCTTGTGACTACCACATGGTCCAGCCATCCTTACAAAATATTTGAAACGACTCTGTTGTTAAAATCAAAACAAGTAAAACATTAAATAGAGTACTAACTTGTAAAATTGTAAGTAAAAAATCAAACATTTTAAATGCTAATAGCATGCAAATACACTTTTATTCCTCTAAATGTGTGTTTGAACTTCCTTCCCCATCCCTCCTTGCATGTCATAGTCCTCTCCTCTTTTGAGAGAATTTAATTACGTTTTTTTGCTGGCCAATCCCCACCGCCCACTCCTTTACCTCCCTACATAACCTTTTATGTAGCTGCTGGGGGAAGAGCGAAGGGGGAAACTATATATTGTCACTTTTGTTACCCCAACACTTCATATCCCTGATATGTGGCTGCTCTACCATGTACTTTTTAGAGACAGTATGCTGTTCTTTTTGTATTCCTTCCTTTATGTGAAATCTCTGGTGTTCTTGGCAGTCCCTCTGCTTTTCTATTAAACACTATTAAATACTCACCACACTAAGCAGGAGAGCTCACCGTGGTAAGTTTTCTAGCTATGCTGGTAACTCAGCCAGCTTTCCTCCAATAATCAGACTTGTCCAGATGTGCCCCCACTGCACAGCTATTCACTGGGAAGGTCAGTGTGCTGCTGTTTCTCCTCCCTCCAGCTCTTATGCATCGGAGAACAGAGGGAATGTGATCACTGATTAAAAAAAAAAGATAAAAAGGTATTTATAATGTTTTTAACATCTATACAAAAATGTTTTGCCTTTTATTTCTATTTTAGGCTGGGTTCACACTTATTATTATTATTTAGGATTTATATAGTGCCAACAGTTTGCGCAGCGCTTTACAACATGAGGGCAGACAGTACATACACTTACAATACAAATCAATACAAGAGGGATCAGAGGGTCCTGCTCGTTAGAGCTTACAATCTAGAAGGGAGGGTCAAGTGGAACAAAAGGTAATAACTGTGGGGGTGAGCTCATAGAGAAAATGAAAATACAGTTGTTAGGTGTGGGTAGGGTAGGCTTCTCTGAAGAGAAGGGTTTTCAGGGATCATCTAAAAGCTCATAGAGTAGAAGATAAGCGGATAGATTGGGGTAGGGCATTCCATAGGATTGGAGAGGCTCTGGAAATGTCCTGGAGGCGAGCATGGGAGGAGGTGACGAGGGAGCTAGAGAGCAGGAGGTCTTGAGATCAACGAAGAGAATGAGTAGGGTGGTATTTAGAGACTAGGCTAGTGATGTAGCTAGGGGCTAAACTGTGGATGGCTTTGTAAGTAGTTGTTAGTATTTTAATTTAATTTGTTGGGTGAGCGGGAACCAGTGGAGGGATTGACAGAAACTCTTGGAGGTGGAGGGCAGGTGCAGGGCGTGTGTTAATGAGGTCAGCTGGTCAAGTGCCTCCTAACAATTTTTCCAAATTTCAAGATGGTTAATGGAGGAGTTCTCTAAAGGGAAATGGATGCTGAGGTGATGCCTGTGCTAAAAGAAAGAGAAAGCTTTTTTCTTTTCTACAATAGGGGTATTTTAATTGTGTATTGGTACATAAGGAAGCTGGAATTAAAAAAAAAAAAAGGTGAATTTAGTCTTTAAATACAGAGTTGCAAAGAAGATCAGTAAATACATGTTTTTATTATAAAATCCATCAAATAAAATGTATACATTCAGTATTGAATTAAAAAAACCCAATAGAACAGCTGAGAATATTGTACCATGAATATAGTGTAGCAAGGGCCCAAGCCTCTTTTGGTTTGATGAGAACCTCCAGGGCCAGAGATAGCTGACATCCTTCTGTAGTATGTAGTGGGGTGTAAGTCATAGTGGATGCAAAGATGGTGAATGTCATTGGGAGCCAGACACTTCTTGAATGCAAAAGAAACGTTATTTCTCTTAACAAACTTTACTGGGGGAGAGAGGGTTAGGGCCAGGACACCCTTGGGTATTTGCAAGTTCAATTGGCAGACTCCGAGACTTCAACAGGAGGACAGCCATGCAGAGAAAGGCATCCAGCAAGACGCCACATCTGCATGTGCAGGGATGCTGTTTCCTATGGCAACAGTCTTATGGTAACAGTTCCTAACTTGAAGTTTAACAATTCCTTTATGTTCGACTACAATCTCTCCTTGTAGTTCTTCAGCACACTGAGCTCCTGGTCTCTCACTAGACCCACTGATTCACTGTCACTGAATCCCTTGAGCTCCTTCAATCTTCATGGTGGTATCTTCCTCAAGCGTCACCCCTGCTTCCTTGCTGGGTCCCTATCTTGGCACTCAGGAAACCTCTCAAGCTTCACCCATGCTGGCTTTCCCAGTCCCTAGCTTGACACACAAGGCTGCTCTGCAAGCGTCACTTCCACTGGCTGGGTCCCTGGCTTGATTCCCACTAAAGTTTCCAGATTCTTCACCATCCCCAGTTGGTGAGAATACTACTCCGGTACTTGCTTCAGTTACTCACTGTGGTCCCTGGTAATAAGACAGATAGACCCTAACTGGCGACAGCTTCCCCTCTACTTATGACCACATCAGGTTCTCCGGCCAACAGAACTGTCACTTTTGGTTGGACTGCAAGCCGCAGTCCCAACCCTGCACTGCTCTCTTGCTTCTGGATAGGCCCTCAGACAGCCTAGCAGCCAGATGTGCCCGGGATAGGCCCAATCTCCAGCCTAACAGCCTGGGCAATATGACACACGTCCACCCAGACAGCCGTCCAGGTGGCACAGAACCTAGATCACCTGACTCTACCCAAATATATAGGTTCGCCCAGCAGCATGCCATGGGATCCAAGAAACCCCTGCCCATTGGCTGAGGTACCCCATATAGCCATAACCAGACCTTGGGTTGCCCTTCTCATACCACCAAGTACCCGGCCACCTAGTGGTAGAAGAGAAAAGTGCAACAAGGCAAACTTTTTTTTTTTTTCCATAAATCATTCTCTATTCACTTGCAATGTGCCTTTAAACTTGCTAGAAAATTTGACCACTCCAGGAGAGTCAATTCCTTGTCATAAACAAAATGATAAAATCCATGCTCAGTTCAAATACCAAAAAAACGAAAATATTAGCAGCCACTTAAACTGTGATACCAGTCAACAAAATAGAGAAGTATACATATATAAGCGGCTATTAAAATGACCTACAGTGCAAAGGATATCATATTTTACATTGCAACCCAACCAAATATAGAATAACGTGCAAATGTGACTGTGTAAACAAATATTGATCTTAACAATACGTGAAGAACATAACAAAAATCAGTGCATAGTCAACAAAAAGTCCACAAAGGAAACCAATCAATCCCGAAAGGGCTCCGTTCATGACTCAAAATGACTAGGAAAAGAAACACTGGTGCTTTCATAGTGAAGCCCATCATATTCTTAAAGCATTTTATTAAAAACAATAACCGCAATTACTTTGCAACAGAAAAAAACAGTGTGCATATACTACCAATAGGGGATGCAGCAGGCTGTTGGCTCATACGATACCACTTGATGTCGGCTAGGCGTGCATGATGTCGTCACTCATAGGGCACTCCCTGATATGTTTCGTCTTTAAAAGGCGTCTATGGAAGATAGGCCAAATGATGGGCTTCAAAAGGAAGTCTTTTTCCTAATCATTCTGAGTCACCTCACGGGATCTGTTATCCATTAACGACTGCTCTCCTGCATGTCTTGCTGTTTTTGTCTGTGTGACCATTATAATTTATGTTCCTGTATATCCAGTAAGAGGTTTGTTTGTGAGGGTGCTATTGGTGACGGATCTCCTTACTTGATCATATATGCTCGGAGCACCTTCAAGACGGATCAATTCCCCCCATGGACTCCTCCATTGACTATGGACTCATTTTTGATTTTCATGTATTTTTTTTTTAATCAAATCATCTTTTTATTCATTTTATACCAACACACACACACACAAACAGGAAGGAAAAAAAAAAAACACACAGCAAAAAAAAAAAAAAAAGGGACAAACCTACAACCCCAGCCCATATTAAGAGGAAAAAGGGGGAAAAAAGCACCCCTGGCACCCATGCTCCCTCTCCCCCTATTACTCATATATTGATCCTCTCCTCTCTCGTCATACCTCCAAGGTATCAAACCACCTTTTCCATATTTTTTCCAATTTTTCTACCCTGCCTCTATGTAGGAAAATATATTTTTCCTTCATTAAAGTTTCTCTTACTTGTATTTTCCATTCTGCTACAGTAGGTGGATATGATGATAGTCATTTTAATGCTATGAGTTTACGAGCCTGGAATAGACTTCTATTTATTGAAACAATATATTCCGCTGGAATTCTTGATTCATCAAGTATACCTAGAAGGCATCCCCCAGGCTCCATAGGCATCCCACTCTCAAATACCTTATTGATCGTAGATACCAATAGCGATAGAGTTTAGGGCATCTCCATAGCAAGTGTATTAGATTGGCTGCTCTCCTTTTACATCTAGGACATTGGTCTGTATCTCTGCGTTTCCATTTGAATAATTTCTGTGGTGTGTAATGTGCCCTGTGTACGATGAATAATTGTGTTAAATTTTGTGTTGAAGATAGAGAGGCCTGAGGTATTGCCGATAGTGCCCGTGCCCACTGTTCATCCGAAATTGGCCCTATGTCTATTCTAGCTGGTATATCCACTGTGCATTTAAATTTATCAAACAATATATCATATAGTTGTGATATCAATCCCTTTTTTTTCCCATCTTATCCAACAAGGCTATTACCCCTGACTTATTAAACTTCAGTTCATGCAATCTACCCTGTATTTTTAATGCATGCCTGAGCTGTATTGAAAAAATCTTTGATTTGGAATATTATATTCTTTACTTATTTCACTAAAGGTTTTCAACACATCATCCATGTACCTTAGTCCCTTCTGCCTCCAAGTCTCAAACCCTTCCAGTTTCATCAATTCCTCATAGCTGCTATTATTCCAGATTGGAGTATATGATGTATATCCATTTATCTCAGTAATTTTTCTCATTTCCTGCCATACCTTGTCAAACAATTTACCAGTAAGAAATCCTTTATCAACAAGGCAAACATAGGGAGAAATCAATAGATCTCTAACAATCGACCAGGATAACTACTCCTGGCAAGTAAATTTGTGAGGAGCAACCCTGCCTAAATTCCAGGGTGCTACAATAGCATATAAACAGCTTTTGGAATAAAAATAAATAAATAAACAGCTTTATTAAGCCAAAGAGAAAGACTATGCACTTTTTCTTAACCACTTGCCCACTGGGCAATTAAACCCGCTTCCTAACCAGATCAATTTTCAGCTTTCAGTGCTCTCACATTTTGAATGACAATTACTCAGTCATGCAACATTGTACCCATGAAATTTTTGTTCCTTTTTTTCACACAAATAGAGATTTCTTTTGGTGGTATTTGATCACCTCTGGGGTTTTTTTGTTGCGCTATAAATGAAAAAAGACCAACAATTTTGTTAAAAAAAGCATTTCTCTTCGTTTCTGTTATAAAATTTTGCAAATTAGTCATGTTTTTTCATAAATTTTGGCCAAAATTTATACTGCTACATAAGAACCCAAATCAGTGTAAATTATTTGGTCTTTGTGAAAGAGTCTACAAGCTATGGTGCGAATCTTTGAAAATTGATCACACCTCATTTCTTGACACCCTAAGAAGCCAGGACAGTACAAATACCCCCAAATGACACCTTTTTAGAAAGTAGACAGTCCAGGGTATTTAGTAAGAGGCATGGTGAGTTTTTCTATATTTTTTTCCCACAATTCTTTGCGAAACAAAGATTTTTTTTTCTTTTTTTATGCACAAAATTGTCATATTAACGGGCTATTTCCTTCACACAGCATATGCATACCACAAACTACATCCCAATTACATCCCAAAGCACATTATGCTACTCCTCCTGAGTATGGTGATACCACATGTGTTGGACTTTTACACAGCCTGGTCCCATACAGAGGCATAACATGCAGGGAGAACCATCAGGCGTTCTAGGATCATAAATTACACATATCATTTCTAGACTACCTCTTACACTTTTGAAGGTCCTGGAGCACCAGGACAATGGAAATGCCCAAAAAATGACCCCATTTTGGAAAGTAAAACACCCCAATGTATATTCTATGAGGCATTATTAGTCTTTTGAACATGCCATTTTTTTCCACAAGTTTTTGGAAAATGTGGAAATAAAATGAAAACGCATTTTATTTTACACAAAGTTGTCCATGTATAAGATATATCTAACACATAGCATGTATATAGAAAAGATTGCACCCCAAAATACATTCTGTTACTCGTGTGTGAGACTTTTACACTGCCTGGCCACATACAGAGGCCCAACATGCAGGGAGCACCATCAGGTGTTCTAAGGGCATACATTTCAAATCTAATTTGACTACCTATTAGACTTTTGTGAGGCACTGATAGGCACTGTAGTGGCATGGATGGGCACTGTAGTGGCATGGATGTGGCACGGATGAGCACTGATGTGGCATAGATGTGGCATGGATGAGAACTGATGTGACATGGATGTGGCCCGGATGAGAACTGATGTGGCATTAATGAGCACTGACGTGGCATGGATGAGAACTGATGTGGCATGGATGTGGCATGGATGAGTACTAATGTGGCATTGATGTGGGTCTAATGTGGCATGGAGGTGGCACGGATGAGTACTGATGTGGTACAGATGAGCACTGATGTGGCACGGATGAGGCATGGATGTGGCATGGATGTGGCATGGATGATCACTGATGTGGCATGGATGATCACTGATGTCTCATGGATGTGGCACAGATGATCACTGATGTGGCATGGATGAGCAATGATGTGGCACGGATGAGCACTGATGTGGCATGGATGTGACATGGATGAGCACTGATGTGGCACAGATGAGCACTGATGTGGCATGGATGTGGTACGATGATCACTGATGTGGCACAGGTGATCACTGATGTGGCACAAGTGATCACTGATGTGGCATGGATGGCTACAGCATAGTCAGATAACTCTGAGAGGGCATCATATGACACCCTCCCAGAATCAAGCTCCTGCACACCTCATGTGGCACGCACCTGGGAATCTCAGTGACCATCGGGTCTCACAGACCCGGCGTGTCACAGATCGGGGTAATCACTGATGTGGCACAGATGATCACTGATTTGGCATGGATGAGCATGAATGAGCCATGAATGGGGTTGGGTGAGCATGAATGAGCCAAGCATGGGGATGGATGAGCCAATAATGGGGATAGATGAGCCATGGATGGAGCACAGATGGAGCATGGATGGAGCATGGATGGATGGATGGAGCACGGATAGAGCACAAATGGATGGATGAGCCATGGATGGAGCACGGATGAAGCACGGGTGGAGCATGGATGGATGAGCCATGGATGGAGCACACATTGAGCATGGATTGAGCATGGATGGAGCAAGGATGGATGGATGAGCCATGGATGGAGCATGCATGGAGCATGGATGGAGCACGGATGGATGAGCCATGGATGGAGCACACATGGAGCATGGATGGATGGATGAGCCATGGATGGAGCATAAATGGATGGATTTGCCATGGATGGGCACAGGGCAGTGGGAACTTCAGATCCAGACCACAGCACTGCTGCACCCGGTTCCCCCTTCTCCTCACACGCTGTACCGATCGGCATGAGGAGAGGGGAGGAGCCGAACCAGACAACCTCGGTTTGTTTACAAGTGATCACACTGTCATTGGATGGCGTGATCACATGGTAAAGGTCCCTTGGCCCTTTACCCTGATCTGTGACATGCCGGGTCTGGGAGACCCAACAGTCACTAAGATTCCCCGCAGGAGTGTGATTCTGAGAGGGCATCATGTGACATCCTCCCAGAGTTATTAGACCGCACTGTAGCCATCATTCGGCTATGGCCCTGTCAGCAACTGGTTAAATATTTTAAAATTTAGAGTGTATTATTTCACACCCAATAACCAGAAATATTGAACCAGAAAGATTGTGCAGTCAATGTATAGTAGGTAAGCAAATTTATTGGGCTGCAATTTAGTAGGGAAAAACAAGACAGGTTCAATCCGAAATAAAAATGTCACTGTATTATTTCAGGGACAAAAGCCAGAAAATATTGTACAGACTCCATTCAAACTATGTAAGTAGTTTTAATAAGACTTCAATTTGAAAGGAGAGACCAGGCAGGCTAACAATCAAGAAATCCAATTTAGAGTGCTTTATTTCAAAGAAAAAGGAAGAAATATTGTACTGACACATGCCATGTAAGCATTTTTACTAGGCTGTAGTTTCACTGGAAGACAACAGACAGGTTTACAAATCATAATTATTGAGTGTATTATTTAATTAAAAAAATGTCAGAAATATTGTAATGGATCTGATTTCTTGACTACTTTGTGGTTTCACAGGGAGACACCAAGCAGGTTTTAAACAAGAAATCAAATTTATGTGTGCTATTTCCTAGAAAATAGCAGACATATTGGGGTTATTTACTAAAACTGGAAAGTGCAAAATCTAGCGCAAAACTGCATATAAGCCAGCTTCCAGGTTTCATTGCCAAAGCCCAATTGAACAAGCTGAATTTAGTAGCTGACTGGCATGCACAGTTGCACCAGATTCTGGGTTCACCAGTTTTAGTAAATCACCCCCATTGCAAATACTCTATGTACACTATTTAAGCAATTTTGGTAGGCTGAAGTCTCACAGGGAGAGATGAGGCAGGTTTCAAATAAATAAATCAATTTTAGAGTGTAAAATTTAACAAAAATAAAAACAAATCCAGAAACATTTTAATGATTTTGTGTACAGTGGTTAAGCAAAGTAGGTAGGCACTTTTGGTAGGCTGCAGTTTCACAGGGAAACACCAGGCAGCTTATAAGCAAGAAATGGAAATTATAGGATGTTATTTTACAGAAAAAAAGACAAAAATATTATATTTACTTCATGCACACTAAGCAGCCTTTGTTAGGTCACAAGTTCACAGTGTGACACCAAGCAGGTTTAAAATCAAGAAATTCAAATTAGAGTGTATTATTTCACATAAAAAAAAAACATTTTTTACAGACTCCATGTATAGTGTTTAAGCACTTTTATGGGACCACAGTTTCAGAGGGGAAAGAACAAACAGCTTTTAACAAAGGAAGTAAAAAAATCCATTCCAGAAACATATCTGAATTTCCAGCCTGGAAGGCCAGGAAAGGGTCAATAATTGGGCAGCTGATTGACACAAAGTTGCAGTTTGTGACCCCCTCCCCCCACATCCACTGGGCCAGAAATGTCAGGAAGAGGCCGTTTTCCTTATCATTATGGCCATTTTGTTTGGGGTCACCCTGAAAATCTATACTAGACCCTCATAAAGGATTGTTTAGGATCTTTTTTGTTGTTTTTTCAGTTTTTATGGGGTCCACCTTGGATAAGGGTCTGGTATAGATGTTAAGGAAAATCCCCTGACTACTTTGCTTACATGCAGAAGCCAGCTGGGAAATGTCATTTAGCATCAATATATTTTTTTCTCTAAGATCTCAATCACACTTCTTTATTTAGCTTTTCTAAATGCAGGAAACCTACCTGGGAAGTCTAAACAAATATTATGCTTCACAGATCACTTTTACTTGCATTTAGATGTTCCTGCTTTGCCACCCTGATGCACATTACCACCCAATGTTCAAAGGCATAAAGGCATGTAGCCTAGTATGGAACAGGAAAGGGGTACCACACACCAGCTGCCCTCCCTTTCCTTATTACCCAGGCTGCATGCCTGAATGAGGGTCTGGTTGAGATATTAAGAGGTATCCCACATCATGTTTTTCTATTTTTATATAAATGTGTACTTTACTTTTAAAATGTAATATGACTCTGGGATTAAAGTTACCGTATATTTTATATTATCAGACCTCCTTTGATCAGCAGATTTAATTTGGGCAGTAGTTCAATGAGGCTGTTTCTTTTCTCACGTATGCATAAACTGTAGCTAAAATTGACCAGCAGCAGTACAGTCAGGCATAATAAGCCTAACCAAAGTATGCCTAATGTTACTATGGGGATGGGGGGGGGGGGGGTACAATGAATTGGATATGGTATAGGTGCACACTGTACATAGTATTATCAGCTATGTGCTACTAGCATAACGCAAAAGATCATCAGGAACAAGTTAATGCTCAATGTTAGCTTCCCAAATGTAAAAAGACCATGTTAACAAACTATTTGAAAAAAAAAAGAACCCTCCAAAAGAAACAAGAACACCACAATAACCAATTATAAAGCAAAGGTCTACTTTTTTAAAATAAGACTTGTATAAAAATGGCTTAACTTAAAAATATGCAATATCGACATTAAAAAAAACAATATTTGCTCATATATTTTCAATAAATGAAACTCCGCAAATAGTACCTCTGCAATTAAATAGCCCACTTTTTAAGGGAAGTCTTGCGGGAAAAAAAAAAAGAGTATTCAAAAATAAATGGGCCCTGAAATATAAAATTAAAGCTGTACTCCGCAATGAATGAAAACCTTCATATATCCCTTTGAAACCAAAGCATTGCAGCAAAAAAATAAGACGCTTGCTATGGATGGAAAGGAAGACAGCGGGGTTAATTACAAATCCTATTTAAACCACAGGTCAGCATCACATAAAGACGGATGAAGGAGACGTGGCCTTGCCTCCGAAGCACTTTCCGATTGGCCAGCACAGTGGTAGGCGGCACCAAGGTCTGACAGCTCCGGAATACTCCGATACCGACAGATCCTGCCAGCGTCTCCGAGTCTTTGCTCACGGCTTCAGCTTCAGCTGACACACTGCGCCCACTGCTGATATCCAAGGCTCCCTCATTCCTATACTGTACACTTGACAAGCCTTATTCACTGAGCACCATGTGAGTGTATTCATTACTTTATATTTTTTGCAACTTGTTAAAGAAACGATACTGCACTAGAAGTGGTTTGGTGCTTCGCTTCCCCCCAGCACCTTCTTTTGTTTTCACAGATATAGGGTTCCCAGTCCATCCTGGAAGCAGCCTCGCTACCACTATCAGCCACACATAAAAGACTTTTCATGTGTATCTGACCTCTAAAACCCCCATTGGGATTATTCCAGACTCACCATCTGGACTGATCTATTACAAATAATCAGAATTATTTATATGCTATATACATTACCCAGAGCCAGCAAGTACTAGCGCTAAGCTTTTTTTTGTTGTCACTAAATGATATATTGTTCAAACATGGCATAGTTATTTGTGGAATTACACCACAAAATAAATTTTACTGCTTCTCCTGAGTATGGGGATACCTCATATGTGAGACTTTTTAGGAGCCTAGCTGCGTACAGGACCCTGAAAACCAATCACCGCCTTCAGGATTTCGAAGGATGTACATTTTTTATTTCACTCCTCACTATCTATCACAGTTTCAAAGGCCATAAAATGCCAAGATAGCACCCCCCCAAATGACCCCATTTTGGAAAGTAGACACCCCAAGATAATTGATGAGAGGCATGTTGAGTCTGTGGAATATTTTATATTTTGCCACAAGTTGCAGGAATTTTTTTTTTTTTTGCTCAAAGTTGTCACTAAATGATCTATTGCCTAAACATGCCATGGGCATATGTGAAATTACACCCCAAAATACATTCTTCTGCTTCTCCTGAGTACAGGGATACCACATCTGTGAGACTTTTTGGGAGCCTAGCTGTGTACAGGACCCCGAAAACCAAGCACAGTCTTCAGGCTTCCTAAGGGCGCAAAATGGTGATTTCACTTCCTCACTACCTATCACAGTTTCGGAGGCCCTGAAATGTCAAGATAGCACAACCCCCCCCCCCCAAATGACCCCATTTTGGAAAGAAGACACTTCAAGCTTTTTACTGAGAGGCATGGTGTGTCCATGGAATATTTTATATTTTGCCACAAGGAAAATTACAATTTTTTTTTTACACAACGTTGTCACTAAATGATATATTGTTCAAACATGACATGGTTATATGTGGAATTACACCCCAAAATACATTTTGCTGCTTCTCCTGAGTATGGGGATACCACATGTGTGGAACTTTTTGGCAGTCTAACCGCGTACAGTACCCCGAAAACCAATCACCACCTTCAGGCTTTCCAAAATGGGGTCATTTGGGGGGTTTTGTGCTATCTGGACATTTCAGGGCCTCCGTAACTGTGATAGGTAGTGAGGAGTAAAATCACAATTTTACGCCTTTAGAAAGCCTGAAGGTGGTGCTTGGATTTTGGGGTCCTGTACGCAGCTAGGCTCCCAAAAAGTCTCCCACTTGTGGTATCCCCATACTCAGGAGAAGCAGAATTATGTATTTTGGGGTGTAATTCCACATATAACCATGCCATGTTTGAACAATATATCATTTAGTGACAACTTTGTATAAAAAAAAATTAAATTTTCCCGAAACTTGTGGCAAAATATCAAATAATCCATGGACACAACATGCCTCTCAGTAAAAAGCTTGAAGTGTCTTCTTTCCAATATGGGGTCATTTGGGGGGGTTTGTGCCTCCAAAACTGTGATAGGTAGTGAGGAAGTGAAATCACCATTTTATGCCCTTAAAAAGCTTGAAGGCGGTGATTGGTTTTTGGGGTCCTGTACACGGCTAGGCTCCCAAAAAGTCTCACACATGTGGTACCCCTGTACTCAGGAGAAGCAGCAGAATGTATTTTGGGGTGTAATTTCACATATGCTCACGCCATGTTTGAGCAATAGATCATTTAGTGACAACTTTGTGCAAAAAACAAAAACATTTTCCCGCAACTTGTGGCAAAATATAAAATATTCCATGGACTCAACATGCCTTTCATCAAATAGTTTGGAGTGTCTACTTTCCAAAATGGGGTCATTTGGAGGGATTTTGTGCTATATTGGCATTTCATGGCCAACAAAACTGTAATAGGTAGTGAGGAGTGAAATCAAAAATTTACACCCTTCAAAATCCTGAAGGCGGTGATTGGTTTTCGGGGTCCTGTACGTGGCTAGGCTCCTAAAAAGTCTCACACATGAGGCATCCCTGTACTCAGGAGAAGCAGCAGAATGCATTTCGGGGTGTAAGTCCACATATAACTATGCCATGTTTGAACAATATATCATTTAGTGACAACTTTGTGCATAAAAAAGTGTAAATTTCCCGAAACTTGTGACAAAATATAACATATTCCATGGACTCAACATGCCTATCAGCAAAAAGCTTGGAGTGTCTACTTTACAAAAAGGGGTCATTTGGTGGGAGGTTGAACTGTCCTGGCATTTTATGAACAACATTTAGAAGCTTATGTCACACATCCCCCACTCTTCTAACCACTTGAAGACAAAGCCCTTTCTGACACTTTTTGTTTACATGAGAAAAAAAAAATTTTGCAAGAAAATTACTTAGAACCCCCCAAACATTACATATTTTTTTTTAAAGCAAAGGCCTTACAGATTAAAATGGTGGGTGTTGCAATTTTTTTACACAGTATTTGCGCAGCGATTTTTCAAATGCAATTTTTCTGGAAAAAACACACTTTTTTTAATTTTAATGCACTAAAACACACTATATTGCCCAAATGTTTTATGAAATAAAAAAGATGATCTTATGCCGAGTACATGGATACCAAATATGACATGCTTTAAAATTCTGCACAAACGTGCAGCAGCGACAACATACATTTTTAAAAGCCTTTACAGGTTACCATTTTAGATTTACAGAGTTCTACTGCTAAAATTACTGCCCTCGATCTGACCTTTGCAGTGATACCTCACATGCATGGTGCAATTGCTGTTTACATATGAAACCAGACTGACGCTTGTGTTCACCTTTGCGCGTGAGCACGGGGGGACAGGGGTGCTTTTTTTTTTAATTATTTATTTTGCTTTTTTATTAAATTTTTAAACTGTTCCTTTCATTTTTTGTATCATTTTTATTGTTATCTCAGGGAATATAAATATCCCCTATGATAGCAATAGGTAGTGACAGGTACTCTTTTTTGAAAAAATTAGGGTCTATTAGACCCTAGATCTCTCCACTGCCCTCAAAGCATCTGACCACACCAAGATTGGTGTGATAAATGCTTTGCCAATTTCCCTATGGCACTGTTTATATCCGGCGAAACCTAAGTCATGAAATGCTTATAGCTTCCGGTTTCTTAGGCCATTGAGATGATCGAAGCCTTTCTGGTCTCTGATCAGCTCTATGGCCAGCTGGCGGAACCACCAACTGCATTCTCGGGTTCCCTGTTGGGACAGGAGAGCCCGAGAAAACCATGGATGACGGTGGGGGGGGACATTCCATCCCACTGCTTATAAAAGCAGTCTAAAGGTTAAATAGCTGCTAGGATTGCTTTTATATGAAAGCTGACAGCTGGCTGAAGAGAATGATACCAAGATGATAGCTAAACCTGCAGGCATCATTCTGGTATAACAACGCAAAGTCCAGCAACATACCAGTACGTTGCTGGTCCTTGTTGGGCATACATTGTAATGTTGTTTTTTTTATGCAGCCTGTGGGCTGAACGAAAAAAAGAGATTGATCGGTGGGTATGCCCACTATTAGAATACCGCCCTTCATCCAGTCACTTCTAATGATAGGCATGCATGCAGCATTTTTTTTTAACTGTGGTGGTGAAATCACCTCAGACAGTGCTGGAGTTATGGCTTTATGTATCGTTGGAGCAAATGCTGTTGCTGTCAAGATAAATAAACCTGCGCTGCAGCTGAATGGCGTACCTGCTAAGCAAATGATGGTTAACAATAAAACAAACATTACAGTATAACAGTAATGCACACGCTCGGACATTCCGACAACAAAATCCTGGATTTATTTCTGATGGATGTTGGCTCAAACTTGTCTTGCATACACACGGTCGCACAAATGTTGTCGGAAATTCCGAACGTCAAGAACGCGGTAACGTACAACACGTACAACGAGCCGAGAAAACAGGTTAATCTCAAGGAGGTTGTTTGATGTTGGTGTCTCTTGTTAATTTCACATTGTATTTTTGAAATTTGCCTCCTGGTTGATCAGGGGGTTAAACCTTTTTTTGGGTAAAGTACGGCGGGTGCCCTGACGCTATAAAAAAAATCTAGCTAAACTGCATCACCCGTGACATTATAAAGTGATCACAGGTGACAGGGGGTGATCAAGGGGTTAAACCTCTATTGGGGGGGTTAGGGGGTCCCTGGACCTATCTGGGTCTAAAACTAATTGCCCTAACACTGATAAGTGTCACTAATGACACCAGTACAGCAATAAAAAAAAAATCTGAATGCTCTACTGGGTGACTCAGTGACAGGTGGTGAAGGGGTTAACTGGGAGGGTGATCGGGGGTGAATTGTGTGCCTTATGTGACCTGGTGTTAGTGTAGTGTTGTGCAACTCACTCTGTGATGTCTTCTCTCCTCGGTCTGGAATGGAAAAGACCGACACGAGGAGAGATGACATCACTTCCCCTGTCAGTGTTTACACTAATGCCCTGTACACGCGGTCGGATTTTCCAACGGAAAATGTGCGATCGGAGCTTGTTGTCGGAAATTCCGACCGTGTGTGGGCTCCATCGGACTTTTTCCATTGGAATTTCTGACACACAAAGTTTGAGAGCAGGCCATAAAATTTTCCGAAAATAAAATCTGTTTGCGTCAATTCCGACCGTGTGTGGACAATTCCAAAGTGCCACGTATGCTCAGAATAAATTCCGAGACGGACCTGCTCGGTCTCGTAAAATTAGCATTCATAATGGATATAGCACTTTCGTCATGCTGCAATGTTTTAAATAGTTTAATGCAGCGCACTCTCTTCTTCTTTATAATGCTAGAAGAATGAAGTTGTTTTGCTGCTCATATTCACACAAACTTCTCACAAACTTCTTTCTTTATTATTTATCGTGATTTCATGAATATAATATTTTTATTTGTCACATCTACCAAAAAAATTGTAATTTTTTGAGGTTTTTAGATTAATCTTTTTTTTTTAAAATTTTTTTAAATCCTGATCTCGTGTTATTTTTTTATTTTTTTTTACTCCAGAATAGTTTTGGGTGTGTTTTGTGTGTGTTTTGTGTGTCAAGTTACCACAACACGATTATTATCTTGTATTATTTAATCTCAAGGAGGTTGTTTGGTGTTGGTGTCTCTTGTTAATTTCACATTGTATTTTTGAAATGTACCTGCCTCCTCACAAACAAACTGTCCTTTTTGAAAGAAAACACACATAGGCGAGTATAATAAAACATCAATTATTTTATTGCAAAATTGGTGGCCTGAGGAGTCCATATATAAGGGAGTACAATCTGGTCCAGAAATCCAAGAGATCACAAACAGCAACAGATGACATACATGTCCCCAGGCTGTGGTCATACAAGAGCCTTCATCTTTTGTAAGACCAGACTGAACCCAGGTCATCACTTTCTTGTCTTCCTTCCACTCTTCCTTCCACGCTGTGTCTGTGGTGGTTGTGGCAGGAGGAGGAGGATGATGCAACTCACTCAGGTGGGTATTGGGTGTGATTTCGCCCCTCAACCCCTTATTTAATGTTTTATAAATGATTTCCTCACACATGAGGCATTGGCCCTCCTGCATGTCCTGCAGTTTTGTGGCAGCCATTGAGGCAAAGGCCTCTGCCACTTACCCCCGCCTCCTCCTGGCTACCACTAACCCCCACCTCCTCCTGCGTGCCACATTCCACAGCCTCCTCCTGGCTGAGGTGTTCCTGTCTATGAAAAAGGGACATAATTTTAGTATTTTCTTCATCAATCACACACAATTTTCATCTCATGACTGTTGCAATTTGAATGTTAACAAATATAAAAGACTATCATTCTGACCCCAGCATTTTTCATTATTGTACCAATTATTTTTGCCCACTACTGCCTATTGATATGTAAACGCCTTTATTAAATCAGCAATTAGTGATCAATAATAACATCTAGTAAACATATTTTATGTTTTGCCAAGAAACACTATACCTGGCTCAAGCTGGGCTCCTCCACTTCTTCCTGGCTTGAAGTCCCAGTTTGGACATCGGAAGCCTCAGCTGGGGTAGAAGATAGGGTGGAGGGAAGAGTGGAAGGAAGAGTTGAGAGGGATTCCCTGACTTCAGTCTGGTCTGACAGAAATCGTAGTCTCTCATAGTACCACAGCCTGGGGACATGAACGTCATCTGCTTCAGCTCCTGATCTCTGGGAATCCTGGACCTTCTTGTGCTCCCTAAGATAAGTGCTCCTCAGGCCACCAATTTTGGCTTTTAAATAGGAGATGGTTGCTGTGGGGACCACCGACTTCACCAACTCCAGCAGTTTCTCCAGCGCTGCCTGCCTCTTTTGTTTATGATTATATTGTGGGTGTTTGACCTGCCACAGACAGGGCAGCTCCCTGTATTTATCTATGAACAGGGGGAGGAAGTTGTGGTCTTTGAAGCCATCCATTTTATCTGCAATACACAAGACAAACCCTAATGTCAGGCTAAAGTCTCCTAATCTTGTCCCAATATAGGCCTCAATCTCTAAGCAGCATAGGCCCAAGTTTAAATGTTACCTTCGTTATCACGATTGGTGCTTCCTATACTTCTTCCTTCGCTCACAGATCGTACGTATGATGCACGCGTGTTACGCTTTATATACACTGCGCATGCGTGAAACTCTGCCCGTCCCTGATGTTCTTTCTAGTCTATTCCCCACCCCTTCTCATTTGGCGCAGTGGGGAAGAGAACATGGCGAAGACAGAGCAGGTGCGTGATAATTACAGCAACGGGGAGGAGGAAGGGCCGGAGCCATAATGTCACGATCCCGGAGGAGACGATTTAAGGCCTCAAATATGTCCTTTGTAGAGATGGTGGAGATGGTCGACATACTGAAGAGGGCCCACTATGATGGGAAGTATGGACCTTACCCAAACCCAAATGTGAGAAAGGCCAAGATCATGGCGAAAGTTGTGAAGAGTCTGCACAGAAATTTTGGGGTACGGCGATCCAAGGATCAACTGAGGAAGCAGTGGTCGGACCTCAAATTAAGGGAGCACGATCAGTATAGAAGGATCAGGAGAGTGCTGTAAAAAAGTAAGTAGTTGTGCTATGTTCCTATTCGTTATTTTTAGAACGTTCATGCTGCTCCATGTGCTTTTCTTTACTATTGTACAGTTTAAAATGGCAACTTTCATGTACATGGACACATTATTCATTCGTAGTAAACATTGCTCGTTCGGCCAATAAAACACCATGTTTTGTCCAGATGCATTTCAATACATTTTTTTTGGCCTACTACTTCTCTTAAAATAATTGTGTTGTCTAGATGGTTTTGGAACTAGAATAAAATGCAAACTAGATTCTGTGTAAGGAGAGGACACTCAGCAGCTGTTTACACATCTGGACGCTGGAGCACTAGTGTGGGATACAAGAACAACCTTTTTATTAGGGGGCCCACACAGGTGCTCCAGTGGATATTATAGGGGTGTCTCCATCTGTGAAGCTTGTACAAAACAGGTAAATATTCAAGCCTGACAAAGGCAAAAAATATTTCTTCATCTTGGAACTCTGTCAAAACAGACAATTGTACCCCACTTCCAAACAATGTTTCATATTCCTATTTCTGGCCTCAAATATCTGTGCACACAGTGTGTCAACATGTGCTATCTGCCATCACGGGAGATCAATGTAGGCGTTTTCTGGTGACTCGGTTAAATTGATGATAGGCAACTCCTATCCTCATATTGATTAGTGGTTCCAAATTAATAATAACGACTGCAGTAGGGAACAGACACAAAAGATACGCTAAGCATCTTTACAAATTACTGTTCTGCTTTATTATTACGCAATTGAAGGTTTTTATGCACATGATTACGTAGGTATCACATTAATATTACAATTGTATGTTTATGGTAACAAGGGGCGTTACATAGGCAGGCTAATTCTAATCAGGACTCGAAAGAATGTAAACATTTACTGAAAACATTATTAGTGCTGTGTGCACAGTGAGGGCAGTGTGCAATACATACAAAATAGAATACAATTATATACAGAACTTACAAATTTCCATTACAGTCTCCCCTCTTTTGATCAATATTTTGATCACTAACCATACCTGCTATAACCTTTAACCTGGAACCTCCACACGCTTAAGTGGAGGTAGTCCTGGCCAAAGAGGCAAAAAAAACAAAATTCCATTGTGGAGAAAATAATAGCTGAGCAACTTTTTCATTACGAAATGACTTTTCATTGTGAAAAACAAATGATTGATAAGACATATTTACAGAGGACTGGCTGTACACTCCTGTGGCCAGAATGGCCTTCTAGCTGAATTGTTGGCATGCTGACTTATCAGCATATGTAAACACAGACAATTCTACATAAAATGGAAGACGTACAAAAGACAAATATGACTTCAAC
The DNA here is from genome assembly GCA_037952925.1 of Lithobates clamitans. Classification (NCBI taxonomy): domain Eukaryota; kingdom Metazoa; phylum Chordata; class Amphibia; order Anura; family Ranidae; genus Lithobates; species Lithobates clamitans. The sequence goes on along the minus strand of JBBGZY010000178.1, from coordinate 255,647 downwards.
ATGGCTTAACTACTTTTCAAATATATATATCCCTTACAATTAAAGTAATTGAATCAAAAAGTACCCTAGACTGTGATCACAAGAGGGAAACAAATCAAACAGAGAATTCTTTAATTTAGTCATTTTTGCAGTGTCTGGTGTAGATCCAGGTGACTTTTCCTTCAAGTTTTGCAAAAACTGTACATGAAATAGATGCTGTATTAAGTCTCCAAACATTTCCTATATATATATGTCTCCTAATAATCCACAAGTCACCTGGCTTTAGTTTTAGATCCTTCCAAACTTTTAGGATCTGGAATTGGGGAGGAAACGCATAAATGAGTTTGTCAAAAACCTTAAAAGATCAGCAACATTCTCTGTGAGATCCGAATGGAGGACTTCAGCTGCTGAGACAAAATATAAGCAAGTGAGTAACACACTCCCAAACCAAATCCCATGGGGAGAGAGTCCAACATCCCCCTTAGGGGCTTCATAAAATATAAAAAAACATTCAGGCAAAAGTTTTCTAGTTTCTTACTCTACTTTGTCCGCTACATTGTAGACAGTAGGGGGTGTAAAAATAAAACCTCAAAACTTCTAGTAAGGACTCTCCTACAAAAATGATTTCCTCTGGTACTCTCTGTACTTTCTGGCACTCTGTACTTACAAACTACTTCTGATAACACTCTTTACTGTGGCCTTTGCAGTAGCATTTGCCACTGGACAGCCAGAAAACATGTCCATACAGACAAAATGCATACTTGTAAGATCCTAACTTGGGCATCTGGATATATGTTTTTGTAATCTCTGGAAGGGATGTTCAGCTTTTGGTAACACCTTTAGTAACAGGCAAAACAAGAAGTGGTATGTTATAAAAACAGCTGTGGAGAACCCTGGCTCTATCCCATGCTCATTTACTAAGGCAGCCATAACTTCTTGTGACTGATGACACGGTCCATGTGTCAAGCTGAAGGGAAAAGAGTGGCTGGCAGACATAAATGATCACCTTTTCCAAAGTCCTGTTTCATAAGAAGTTGCCCCCTGTGGACCACTTGTTCTTCTCTTCCTGGGGTCCTTAAAGTTGAATTATTAATCCCAGATATACTGGGCCAGAACTAGGGTGGAATCTGTGAGTTGCACAGACCCATCAAGTGTCCGGGGCTGTAATGCAGCATCCTTAGAGTCGCCTGGTCTGCTTCCATGTGTGAGTTTTAAAGTTAATATGGCTACCTCAGCAAGAACCTGGAAGGCTGAAAACAGCCAATCAAATAACTTGGCATGCTTGGTTAGTTTACCTGCTGAAGTAAAAACAAACTTCTGGCCCTTTAAATGGAACCAAAAGCTTTCTATATGGAGCTCTGCTTCTTGAGCTGGGGAAAAAAGGATCCAATGACTTTGAATACAGAGTATCCTTCTGGGTGATAAACTGCATACTCAAATCTACAAAAAATGTAATATCTGGGTCTTCAGGAAGTGTGTCCTGCACTGGGCCCACAGCAGCTGATTCCTACACCATCAATTTAACACATGTGGTTTTTCCTTTCTTTTAAATAAACGTACGCGTTTTTCATTGTTAGATTTGTACATAAACAAACTCATATTTTAAACCTTTCATTAGACAAACATTTAGTTAGCTGTGTATTTGCTGCACAGAATGTCGGACCATTAAAAATTAAATTTTTGACCAAAACAATATCTAACTTTGTCTAATAGCACCTTTGCATAAAAGCTGCAGCTCTGATATATCGGGATGAACCCTTCATTACTGGGTCCAGCTTGCATAAATATATTACAATGGCTTGTTTTCTATCATGCTGTTTGTGTAAAAACTCCAGTTTCCTGTTTCAAAAAACAACTTTTTCCTGGCAATATTATAACAATACCCTGCAGTCATGGAGAGATGCCCATAAATCCAAAATATTCTTCTGCTTATACCACTGTACTGTACTTAAAGGGAAAATGGGCACATCCTTTCACAATCCACACATTCTGCTTTGGATTTCAAAAATAAAAATAAATAAAAAGAAAAGGTTCAACAATCTGTATGATAGACCAGAAAGCATCAAAAACTATAAAACAACTGGCTGCAGGTGGCATCTATCCTAACAGGGTGTGTGGACTTGATGTGATGGGTCTGTTATATTTATATTTTATTTATTATTACTCTCACATCATGGACCACACATCAAGTTATTATCTAAAACCTTAAAATTTAATTTTTGTAGAAAAACTTCTTATGTATCCCATCCATCTTGGCTTTGTTAAATATTATGACAGCTGTATTCCAAATAACAACCTCATCTTAATCTTTTTTTCTCTCAAAAAGGGCTTATTGAATAAATGTAAAATTACAAAATTGTTATCTTAATCTAAACTAATCCCATTTTTACAAATTTCCCCAAAAACCTGGATTTCATTTCCAACCAAAGGTTGTCTAAACCAGTTTCAATATATCTATATTATTAATAAAATTGTTAAACTCATATTAGAAATGAATACTCATTATTACTTAATTTTACTTAATTCCCCCTTTTTAAATGCACTGTTTCCACTATCAAAGGATATTCAATTTGTGTAATACACGGTTAAATGTAACCTTCATTTTACCATGTCTGGAAAACAGATTCAAAATAATTGTGATCACATTGTTTACCATTAGATTCGTTAACCCAGCACATTTTGTTATACATGTTTTGTCTAAAAAAACTGGAATTGGCATGATGTCCTTCCAGCTTATCACTGACCTCTCATCTCAGCCACATTCTTTCAGGAGAGCACAAAGGAGGGGGGTCACATCTGCGTACATAACACACACAAGCAATAGAACTAAAGGTCCCAGCATTCGCACACACATACACCAATATCTCTCTAAAATCACTTACATTTTTCCCATATGTACACAATACATGCATATCATTCTCTCACTTTCTTTTAACTCTCATTAATATTTCCCTGCCTAAAGTCTGCTTTCCTTATTTTGTTCAGATATCTTTTAGATCTAGCTTCTATGATCAGACGGGCAGCCAGAGTGCTCATCCCATCTTCCCTCTCTGACAACATATAAAGTATTCTGTTTTAATTCTCATTTCTCTGTTTCTTGACTTACTAGTTGTAGTGCCTGACCCCAAATTCATCCCACAACTTAACATGAAAATGTCCCTTTCTGTCTAGTGTTAATGTCACCCTTGATCCATCCTGCTCACATAGCTGTTTCTCTAGCTGTTTACTCTGCATGATTCTTAGTCTATGTGGACCTTGGTAACCCAGTTACCCATTGTGGATCCCTGTCCACTTTAACCATTAATTTAGGGGCTCAGTATAGGCAAAACCGCACCTTCGGTTCATATATAGCGCTCCTCTTGCACTGGGCATTTTTGAGGGTCTCTTACCCTTCATTCCCTTACTTAATTCAATGGCCATAATGACTGACCAGTCTTCTCTACATGTGCCTATACCCTCTTGCCTCTAAACTACTTTATCTAGCAGATGTACTACATATACCTGTGAACAGCACTATTCTTCCCTTTCTTATCTATAACACTCCGATGGACAATAGACAGTGACAACATAACATATAACCACCAATCAATACAGTTCGATTAAGGGGAGTAAAATAGGTACCCTTTGCCCTGAAAATGTCTTACCGATCAAGGAAGTTTGATAACTCAAATGTAAGCAAAATGCTTACCTCAGCCGGCTGATTATCAGAAATTCCCAGATCGTCTCAAGCTCCTTGTTTCGGATACTCAGGGTCACCTGGAAACTCCTCCTAAGGCAAAGCTCGCCATGCTGCTCGGTTAAATTGATGATAGGCAACTCCTATCCTCATATTGATTAGTGGTTCCAAATTAATAATAACTACTGCAGTAGGGAACAGATACAAAAGATACGCTAAGCATCTTTACAAATTACTGTTCTGCTTTATTATGATGCAATTGAAGGTTTTTATGCACATGATTACGTAGGTATCACATTAATATTACAATTGTACAATTATGGTAACAAGAGGCGTTACATAGGCAGACTAATTCTGATCAGGACTCAAAAGAATGTAAACATTTACTGAAAACATTATTAGTGCTGTGTGCACAGTGAGGGCACTGTGCAATACATACAAAATAGAATACAATTATATACAGAACTTACAAATTTCCATTACAGTGAGTGCAACCCCTTCCTCAATAATAAAGTAGCTGAGAGGAAGGGGTTGCACGCACAAAACACGTCCATTCATCCCCCATGATAGCAGCTAGCACATGTTGACATTTGGCAATTTGTGTGTATCTTCAAAATTTGGCTTTTCCAGGGGTGACTTCACCCCATCTGCTGAACGCAATATCAAACACAGTTTATAAACACTCATGTCTGATATTGTATTCACTTTCTATAAAAGTTGAACTTCGTAAGTTCCAGAGTTGTTTATTTTTTTATGGTTTTAAACATGCCTGTTTTACCTTAAAAGGCAATTTCTACTTTTAATGTGACCTAAAAAATTGTTATACAACAAAAATGTTGGTTTGTTCTAAAAACCTTTTATAAATGCACATGTGATTGTGCTTTGATTAAAAAGATTGAGAATCAACAATGTGTGGCTTCTTCTTTCAATGCTCAAAAGCATTTTTTGTAGTAAAGTTGGTGTTTTCAGTGACAATGGGGGTTATTTACTAACGGCAAATCCACGTTGCACTACAAGTGCAGTTTCAGTGCAGTCTCAAATGCACTTGTAGTGCAAAGTGTATTTTCCTTAGGGAAATAACACCCAACAGTGCTTTATAATTTTACACAATCACGCCATTTTCAGGACTCCCCAAATTTCAGTCATGGTCAGCTAAAAGAATGACAAGCAGTAAATCTAAGCAAATATTTGTTCAGTTTAAAATATACTTTTATTTAAAAAATGTCTCAGACATTGTCTGGCATATCGATGGCCCCCCTACCCGCAAAGTATTCCATGTATCATAGACGGACCTCACAGGCACTCTGGGGGGGCAAGCCAGGACGGCCAGTTTCAAGCGCCATCAGGTTTGGTTCATTAATATTAATTCCGGCTTCAGGCCCAACTGAGCCAGCATAGTTCCAAGAATTTCTCCTTAAAAAGTTTTAGAGAACACAGCAAGCCAGGGTGATGTGATTGAGTTTATATTCTGCCATGTAAGAAATAGGCAGAACCGGCTGGCCATTATTCCAAACGTGTACTCCACCACTCTTCTGGCTCTGGCCAGCCGGTAATTAAAAACCCTCTTGTCCGGGGTGAGGGTCCTCATAGGGAATGACCACATAAGATGGTCCCCCAGCGCAAACGCTTCATCCGAAACAAAGACGAATGGGAGTCCTTCCGCATTGTCTTCTGGAGGTGGCAAGCCCAAGCTGCCATTCTGGAGACGCCTGTAGAACTCTGTGTGGGCGATGACTCCACCATCTGACATCTGGCCTTTCTTCCCCATGTCCACGAGGAACTCGTAAGTAGCCGACACCACTGCCAAAATTACAATACTATTGAACCCCTTGTAGTTGTAATAGTATGACCCCGAGTTGGGTGGTGGGACGATGTGGACATGTTTCCCATCAATTACCCCGATGCAGTTAGGAAAGTCCCACCGCTGGGCAAAGTGGGAGGCCACAGTCTGCCATTCCTGTGGGTTGGAAAGAAACTGTGGAGTCAAACAAGAACCAAAAATGAATCATTTTGCACATGAACATTGAAAGCAGTTAGACACAAACATTCTTGGCCAACATCAGTATAACATTTATTTTAGGGAGTATTTAAAGACAAAGGTATAAGGTCCACCTATCAGATCCCCCCCCCCTCTCATGGGCCATTTTAAAAATTTTAGGGGGGGATGTTTTGGACAGGTAACCATCTCCACTTTATTGAGAGATGAATGCCTAAATAATGTGTATTACTTTGGCCAGCCCCTCCTTACTTACACTATTGGCAGCCCACTAGACAGGTAAGAAGTGTCATAATACAAAGATATAAATACACACTGTACAAATTGAAGCATATTTTTACATTCTGATATTACCTATCAAATTAATAATAGGATACAAAAACTTTAAACAGTACCATTTGAAAGTATTCAGGCAGGCCCTTGCACTACATGCTTTGGGGAATCCATCCAGAAATCTGACCACAAAAGAGGTAGATATAGTGTGTATGAGTTGGGCAAAGTCAGCAGATAGAGGATTGGTATCAGCTGAGTTAGCAGTTGGGGGGGAGGGAGGGTTCCAAAAAAAAGCCTCTGGCACTCTGCCAGAATTTAAAGCACACATCACAATTTTACACATTTTAGGGGGTATTTAGGGTAAAGCACTACTATGGAGCTGACAAAATACATTGTTAAGTGACTAGGTGAGGTGGACATAGGCCCAGGAGAGCATGCTGGGGAGGTAAGTGAACGCAAATATGTGTGAAGGACAAATTTTTTTTTTTTTAAATCCAGCATGCATGAGGACAAAGGGGACATTCACAGCATCATGGTAATTAGGGAATGAGGAAAGAAATACATTACATTAGCACCCATTAAATACAATAAAATGTGATGTTAACAACTTCAGCCCCGGAAGGATTTACCCCCTTCCTGACCAGAGCACTTTTTACAATTTGGCACTGCGTCGCTTTAACTGCTAATTGCGCGGCCATGCAATGCTGTACCCAAACGAAATTTGCGTCCTTTTCTTCCCACAAATAGAGCTTTCTTTTGATGGTATTTGATCACCTCTGCCATTTTTATTTTTTGCGCTATACACGGAAAAAGACCGAAAATTTTGAAAAAAATGATATTTTCTACTTTTTGTTCTAAAAAAAATCCAATAAACTCAATTTTAGTCATACATTTAGGCCAAAATGTATTCGGCCACACGTCTTTGGTAAAAAAAATGTCAATAAGTATATATTTATTGGTTTGCGTAAAAGTTATAGCGCCTACAAACTATGGTACATTTTCTGGAATTTACACAGTCTTTATTTTTATGACTGCCTATGTCGTTTCTTGAGGTGCTAAAATGGCAAAGCAGTACAAAACCCCCACAAATGACCCCATTTTGGAAAGTAGACACCCCAAGGAAACTGCTGAGAGGCATGTTGAGCCCATTGAATATTCATTTTTTTTGTCCCAAGTGATTGAATAATGACAAAAAAAAATTACAAAAAGTTGTCACTAAATGATATATTGCTCACACAGGCCATGGGCATATGTGGAATTGCACCCCAAAATACATTTAGCTGCTTCTCCTGAGTATGGGGATACCACATGTGTGGGACTTTTAAGGAGCCTAGCCGCGTACGGGGCCCCGAAAACCAATCACCGCCTTCAGGATTTCTAAGGGTGTAAATTTTTGATTTTACTCCTCACTACCTATCACAGTTTCGAAGGCCATAAAATGCTCAGATGGCACAAACCCTGCCAAATTACCCCATTTTGGAAAGTAGACACCCCAAGCTATTTGCTGAGAGGCATGGTGAGTATTTTGCAGCTCTCATTTGTTTTTGAAAATGAAGAAAGACAAGAAAAAAAATGTTTTTTTTTCTTTTTTTAATTTTCAAAACTTTGTGACAAAAGGTGAGGTCTGCAAAATACTCACTATACCGCTCAGCAAATAGCTTGGGGTGTCTACTTTCCAAAATGGGGTCATTTGGGGGGGTTTTGTGCCACCTGGGCATTCCATGGCCTCCGAAACTGTGATAGGCAGTGAAGAGTGAAATCAAAAATTTACGCCCTTAGAAAGCCTGAAGGCGGTGCTTGGTTTTCGGGGTCCCGTGCGCGGCTAGGCTCCCAAAAAGTCCCACACATGTGGTATCCCCATACTCAGGAGAAGCAACAGAAAGTATTTTGGGGTGTAATTTCACATATCCCCATGGCATGTTTGAGCAATATATCATTTAGTGACAACTTTGTGCAAAAAAAAAAATTTGTCTCTTTCCCGCAACTTGTGTCACAATATAAAATATTCCATGGACTCGACATGCCTCTCAGCAAATAGCTTGGGGTGTCTACTTTCCAAAATGGGGTCATTTGGGGGGGTTTTGAACTGTCCTGGCATTTTATGCACAACATTTAGAAGCTTATGTCACACATCACCCACTCTTCTAACCACTCGAAGACAAAGCCCTTTCTGACACTTTTTGATTACATGAAAAAAATTGTTTTTTTTGCAAGAAAGTTACTTTGAACCCCAAAACATTATATATTTTTTTAAAGCAAATGCCCTACAGATTAAAATGGTGGGTGTTTCATTTTTTTTTTTCGCACAGTATTTGCGCAACGATTTTTCAAACGCATTTTTTGGGGAAAAAACACACTTTTTAAATTTTAATGCACTAAAACACACTATATTGCCCAAATGTTTTATGAAATAAAAAAGATGATCTTAGGCCGAGTACATGGATACCAAACATGACATACTTTAAAATTGCGCACAAACGTGCAGTGGCAACAAAATAAATACATTTTTAAAAGCCTTTAAAAGCCTTTACAGGTTACCACTTTAGATTTACAGAGGAGGTCTACTGCTAAAATCACTGCCCTCGATCTGACCGTCGCGGTGATACCTCACATGCATGGTGCAATTGCTGTCTACATTTGACGCCAGACCGACGCTTGCATTCGCCTTAGCGCGAGAGCAGGGGGGACAGGGGTGCTTTTTTTTTTTCTTTATTATTTTTTTGCTATTTTATCTTATTTTTAAACTGTTCCTTTCATTTATTTTAAATCATTTTTATTGTTATCTCAGGGAATGTAAATATCCCTATGATAGCAATAGGTAGTGACAGGTACTCTTTTTTGAAAAAATTGGGGTCTATTAGACCCTAGATTTCTCCTCTGCCCTCAAAGCATCTGACCACACCAAGATCGGTGTGATAAAATGCTTCCCCAATTTCCCAATGGTGCTATTTACATCCAGCGAAATCTAAGTCATAAAATGCTCGTAGCTTCCGGTTTCTTGGGCCATAGAGATGTTTGGAGCCACTCTGGTCTCTGATCAGCTCTATGGTCAGCTGGCTGAATCACCGGCTGCATTCTCAGGTTCCCTGTTGAGACAGGAGAGCCAGAGAAAAACACAGAAGACGGTGGGGGGGCATTCTCTCCCACTGCTTGTAAAAGCAGTCTAGAGGCTAATTAGCCACTAGGATTGCTTTTACATGAAAGCCGACCACTGACTGAAAAGAATGATACCAAGATGATACCTAAACCTGCAAGCATCATTCTGGTATAACCACTCAAATTCGTGAATGGCGTACCTGAAGACAAAAAATGGTTAACAATAAAGCACAGTAAACGGTAAAGTATAAAAAATTGCATACCTGAAAAGCAAACATGATAAAACATAATAACAATAAAACATTGCAGAATAGAATACAGTAAAAAAGAGCAGAACAATAGAGAGAATAGAGAGAGAGAGAGAGAACAATAAAACGACAACTATTATTTTTTATTTTATATTTTTGTTTGTGTTTTTTTTTTTTTTTTTTTACACTTTTTTTGTAACTGTAACTTTTATAACTGTAACCGGTTCCAGGTTCGGGTCTCTCAAAATGCGATGGCATCTTGGGAAACCCTGTGAAAGTGTGCCTAGTCTGTGTAGTGCTGTACCCTATGCTAATAATCAACTAGTGAATGGTAGCGTTCAAAACATTCACCAATGCAAAGACCAGGATTGTCAGGACAGGAGGGACAATAATAGCGGGTGTCACGCCTATATCTGCGCTTGCTGCAGACACGACATCTTTTTTGGGGGGGTTCGTTGGGTAGGGGTATTCGGGAGGACATAAAAATGCCTCTCATGCAGCCGACTGCATTTGGTTGGGGATGTGAATGGGGGAAGTACGGGTGCTGCAGAAGTGGTGGGTTCCCAATTAGGATTGGCGAATGCAGCAGGAAGGACACTATGGGCACGACGGGCCTGTGTTTGTCTTTTTGGTGGCAGCGGGACACTACTTGTGCTTGCCACCTCACCAGCTTGAACTGCACTAATGGGACTCGCCACGTCACCAAGTGTTACTGCAGTGCTGGTTTGACTACGACCGGGATGTACTAGGCCGCTGGTGCTTGCCAGTTCACCAAAACGCTACCAAAAAAACTGTTAGCGATCGCAGGGATCAGGCCTGACTCTGCGAACGCTGCAGTTATGCGTTTAGTGTTTTGTAAGTGACAGTGATCGATCGATACTGCACTTGGGTGGGCTGGGCTGGGCCAGGTGGAGGGGCAAAACGCAGGTGCTAGCAGGTATCTGGGCTGATCCCGCTAACACTGCATTTTTGGGAACCCTAAACTGCTGGGGACGCTAGTATAGATCTGATCGGATCAGATATTGATGCGTTCAGATACTATACCACTAAGGGAGGCGTATGCTGCGTGTGTGGGTGTTAGCGGTACTGGCGCTAATCTGATGCTGCCTGGGGCGACGCATATCACCGCCGGGCGATCAGGGGGCTAAACCTTTATTCGGTAATAAACGGCGGGTGCCCTGACACTATAAACGAACTAACCAGCGTCACCCGCAACGGTTATACGGTGATCAGTGGTGAAAGGGTTAACTAGGGGGCAATCAAGGGGTTAAAACATTTATTAGGTAGTATATGGGGGTCCCTGTCGCTATAAAACGCTGACGGCGAACCTAAATATTTACTTCCCTAACTAGCGTCACCAGCGACACTAATACAGCGATCAGAAAAATGATCGCTTAGTGACACTAGTGACGAGGGGTGATCAAGGGGTTAAAACTTTATTAGGGGGGGTTAGGGGGGTACCCTAGACCTAAAGGGGGGTAACCCTAACTGTCCTAACACAGTAACTGTCACAAACTGACACCAATACAGTAATCAGAAAAAAAAAAACTGCTTGGTGTCAGTTTGTGACAGGGAGGGTGATTGGGGGGGGATCGGGGGGCGATCGGGGGGGGATCGGGGTGTAATGTGTGCCTGGCATGTTCTACTGTGTGTGTGTGTGTTGTGCACTCACATTACAGTCTTCTCTCCTCTGCGCCGGAACGGAAAATACCGAGCCGAGGAGAGATGATATCATTTCCTCTGCCTCTGTGTACAATACAGAGGCAGGGAAATGATCCCATTGGCTGGGAGCGATCGCGAGGGGGGGGCACAAATGGATGGCCTTCCCCTCACCACCGATCGCCGGGGGAGATTTGCCGACCGCCGCAGGCACCGGGGGGGGGGTCCGTCCGTCCACCCGCGGGCAGGCAAGGACGTACCTGTAAGTCCTTTTGCCTGCCCGTGCCGCTCTGAGGATGTACATCGTTGTGCGGCGGTCGGCAACTGGTTAAAGGATAAAAATCTTACCTTAATATACTCCTTCTCCAGGACCTGAAATGATGGCAGAACAGGTCTCTGGGATAATGATCCTCAGAGCCTGGGGGAGATGCCTGTTGAGAACTTAAGGTCCTGCAGGCTTCTCCCCGTCGCCAAGTACCGCAGGGTGGCAACTAGCCTCTGATCCAGAGTGATGGCTTGCCTCATGCAGGTATGCTGCCTGCTGATATAAGGGGTCAGCAAAGCCAACAAACGGTGAAATACGGGGTCTGTCATCCGGAGAAAGTTCCTGAAATCGTCAGGATTATTCTCGCGGGTCTCACGGAGCAAAGGCATGTGACGGAATTGGTCAACCAATTCTTGGTCCATGAACTCCTCCTCGCCCTGTTCATGGACTGTGCTTGTGTCAAAGTAAGGACCCCAACACCAAGCCCCCGCACAGCACAAACTCTTCGATGAGTACGTACACGCAACATGGCTAGAAAATGGTCGGCTGGTCGGAATGAAGTAACAGAATGCACGGAAGAACAGCAAGGCCTGTGAAGAGAAAATCAGTAACGAACAGACAAGAACACAATGACAAGTCAATGGGAACTCGCTGCACGCACTGAAGATCAGATACAAACCCACAAACACAAACTGAACAGCAGAAATAGGATCTGAAAACCACGAGTCTGAAAAAGTGCGAATCGTCTCTCACCAAACTATAACTAACACGAGATTAGCAAAAGGAGCCCAAAGGGTGCAGCGCTTGGTACTGAACTGCCCTTTTATAGTCTCGTCATATGTGGTGTACGTCACCGCGTTCATGGCATTCGGAAATTCCGACAACTTTGTGCGACCGTGTGTATGCAAAACAAGTTTGAACCAACATCCGTCGGAAAAAATCCATGGATTTTGTTGTCGGAATGTCTGATCAATGTCCAACCGTGTGTACAGGGCATTACACGACAGGGGAAGGATCTCATTCATCAGGACCGATCACCAGGTCCAAGCCAGATATCATTGGCCTGGGCCTGGGGATTGATCTGTTCCTGATCGAATCCGATCATCACGGTCAGCGGGGGGGGGGGGGGTATAGCTACGACGCTTTGTGCAGCCGGACCAACCTGCCGCAGTATAACTGTGGCGGCTGGTCCGGAACCGATAATCAATGTTCAAATTGATATACCATAGTTTGTAAATGCTAAAAGTTTCACACAAACCAGCTATCCACTGCTATTGCATATTGGACACTTTTACCCCCTTTCTACCCAGGCTAATTTTCAGCTTTTAGCAATTTTGCACTTTGAGTGACAATTGCATGGTCATGCAGTGCTGTACGCATATGAAATTTTAATATTTTTTCTTACACAAATAGAGCTTTCTTTTTGTGGTATTTAATCACCACTGGGTTTTTATTTTTTGCTAAACAAACTAAAAAGGACCAAAAATGTTGATAAAAAAAAGGTTTCCTAGTTTCTGCTATAAAATTTTGAAAACAGGTAATTTGTCTCCTTCATTAACCACTTCAGCCCCGGAAGTTTTTCCCCCTTAATGACCAGAGCATTTTTTGCAATTACGGCACTGCGTCGCTTTAACTGACAATTGCGCAGTCGTGCGACGTTGTACCCAAACAAAATTGATATCCTTTTTTTCCCACAATCAAAACTTTCTTTTGGTGGCATCTGATTACCTTTACAGTTTTTAGTTGTTGCGCTATAAACAAAAAAAGACCTTTAATTTTGGAAAAAAAGCAATATTTTTAACTTTTTGCTATAATAAATATCCCCCAAAAATGTATAAAAAACCAATTTCTTCCTTGCTTTAGGCCGAAATATATTCTACTACATATTTTTGGTAAAAAAAATAGCAATAAGCGTATTTTGATTGGTTTGCGCAAAAGTTACAGCATCTACAAAATAGGGGCTAGATTCATGCCACTTTTATTATTATTATTTTTTAAACTACTAATGGCGGTCATCTGCGATTTTTATCAGGACTGCGAAATTGCGGCAGACAGATCGGACACTTTTCACACTTTTTTGGGACCTTTGACATTTATGTGGCACTGATGGGCACTGATGAGACGCCACTGACGGGCAGCACTGATGAGCAGCACTGATGGACACAGATAGGCTACACTAATGGGCACTGATGAGGTGGCACTGGCGAGCATTGATGAGGAGGCACTAATGAGGCTGCACTGATATGTGGCACTGACAGGCACTGATAGGCCGCAATGATGGGCACTAATAAGCATCACTGATAGGGGGCACTGATGAGGATGCACTGATTGTCAGCACTGATGGGCACTGATTGTCAGCACTGAGGGGCACTAATTAAGAGCACTGGTTGGCACTGATAGGGATCACTAATGGGCATTGTCACTGGGCCCCTTTCACACAAGCTGGTTACCGTCTCTCCTTATGCTGTGACAGCATGAGGAAAGGAATGCTGATAACTGGCAAGTATTTTTGAATTGTGATTGTACACAGCTGATCATGTGGTAAAGAGCCACTGTGATTGCTGTGAGCCAATCCAAAGGACACAGCAATCACAGAGCACGCGTGGGGCATGCTTCTAGGAGGATGTCAATAGATGCCCTCCCAGAACTGGATACTGTAGCTGTCCTTTGGCTATAGTGCGGTCAGCAAATGGATAATATACACTTATTGGTTTTCTACCAAAGACATGTCGTAGAATAAATTTATGATGGTGTTTGATTTTATTGGATATGTTTTATAACAGAAAGTAGAAAATATTTTTTTTTTTTTCAAAATTTTTGGTCTTTTTTATTTATATAGCAAACAATAAAAAACCCAGTGGTAAACAAATACAACCACATGAAGGCTCTATTTGTGTGAAAACTATATAAGTTTCATTTGTGTACAGAGTTGTATGACCATGCAATTGCCAGTTAAAGAAGCATAATGTTGAATAGCAAAAAAAATGGACTGGTCATGAAGGGGGTAAAACCTTCCAAAGGTCAAGTGGTTAAAAATAGGTAAAATAGACCCTGAGCCTGCTCACTGTATACACTGCACACATAAGCTGAAGTCTTTCTATCTATACAATATTCCTTATTACTGTGTCATAAGTAAAAGTTTCAAAGACATAAATAAATCTTGGAACTAAAGAATCATTAAAGCAATTCCTTCTCATTTCAAATGCTTTTCTACATACAGAATGTACACAGAGAGCTAACATTGTCTTTCTCAGCCTCATGCAAACACAACTTCGGGTCAACCCCACCCCTTGACCCCGTATAGGACACCCCTGTATAGATAGATAAAAGACAGGCAGTACCTGATGCAGGTGTTCTTATTCTGCCCTTGCTTCGGACATTCCTGTTGTACTGCCTGCCATGAGTCCCTGCGGTGGAAGGTCCTTTGTTGAGGGTAAATCCCTCTTATGAGAGCTTTCCTGGTGCCAGAGTATGGCACAGGCTAATGCATTAACACGCCCTAGAAAGTAGCCATCCCGGGCTTTAATTTTCGTATTTTCTTTAGCCTTGAGGCTAAGTGAGAAGTCCCTGTTCCCCTCCATGCGGTTTCCGGCGTGTGTGTCAGGCTGGCTGGGTGCTGGGTAGTGATGTCAGCCGGGTGCTTTGTAACCTCCCTTCCCCTGTGTTCCACCTGCGTTCCAGTGAGACTGGCGTGGGTGGATGACGTCACCTCTTGCTCTCAGATTGGTCGATCAGTTGCGGCTGTGTTTGGCTCTCCAATCCACTGCTTCTGATTGGCCGAAATGGCGGGAGGGTGGCAGATCTAAATCTGTGCTGGTAGGAATCACATTGTGGCTGTCAGCACATGAGACTGGATGCTCAGGCTGATAAGCTGAGCACTAAAGCAGCTTACATTGTGTATTTCCTGCCTGCCTTGCTATATGATTAATGATCCATTATTATTCTTCCCCTGCAGCCTGCTGACAGTCCCCAGGGGATATCTGACTTTATTAACAGTCTTGCCTAGCTGGTAAGTGTAAGATTTATTTATTTTTTATTTTTTTTAAGAAAAGTATATATATAAGTAAAATAAGGGGAAAATATATAAATAAATAATACATGTTTTATAAAGTAAATAAAATAAAAAAATAAATAGGAAATAAAGTAGTACGGGTTAGATGACTGCGGGAAGGTAAGGGACACCTAGAAGAATGAAGTTTGCCTCTAGCACTTGTTAGCTGTCTCCTTTTTTTCTAATGGTTCCTCCTTATTGCAGGGGGAGAGGTTCTTCACTCAGGAGCCGCAAAAGAGCAATTTCTTCCTCTAGTGATCATCGCTCTCCTTCTCCTCGGGCCTCCCACTCCAAGACAAAATCAAAATGCAACCATATCCAGCACAGCCCGTCGGCAGACTCTGCACTCCCATCTTCTAGGCCGCATCGACCATTCTCCGATCATGGCCCAGCTGCTTCGGCAGATATGGTCGCCAATACTTGTTGGGCTTGCGGTGCGGTCCCATTACCGGCTAAACGCCTGTGTGAGCTATGCTTCAAGGAGGCTTCCCAAGGCCAGATGGGCAATGAGGACATCAAGCTATACATTAGGAAAGTAGTTGAAGAAGGGTTGAAGGCCCTGTTACCAGGCCCTTCTGCGGTAGGAGGAGCTAACCGGCTAAGGAGAAGGGAAGATGACCTGGAGCTATTAGTTCTGACATAGAAGTGGACTCAGAGTTTGGTCAGGATGTCTTAGAGACTTATTTTTTCGACGTTTCCCTGATACCCTCATTCATATCGACGGTCAAACAGGCCATCGAGTGGGAGGAAGAATCTTCAAGCACACAGGAGCAGAGAAACTATTATCCGAATTTAAAGAGAGAGTTCCCAAAATTTTCTTTTATAGTTGAAATTAAAGAGTTAATGGAGGAAGAGTGGTCCAGGCCAGATAAAAGACTGGCACTATAGAATATGATCAACAAGTTATACCCATTCCGACCTTCAGATGTGGAGCCGTGGGATACCCCTCCTAAAGTGGACGCGTCTTTACAGCGTCTTGCAAGGCATATCACCCTACCACTGGAAGAAACAGTGTCTTTTAAAGATTAGATGGAACGGAAAGCTGACTCAGAACTGAAAAGCACCTTCACCACTGTGGGGGCTGCCTGCAGGCCGGTGGTAACCCCGACCTCAATTGCGAAGGCCGTTAGGGTCTGGGCTTCAAATGTCGAGTCTGTGTTAGGTTCCCAGGCATAGAATGTTCTCAACGATTCTTCAAGGTTTGAAATTGTCAGCTGAATTCATAGTGGAGGCAGCAGTGGACTTGGTCAGATTCACCTCCCGCATCATGAACCACTAAGTCATGGCTAGGCGGGCTCTTTGGCTCAAGCATTGGTCAGCAGATTCTGCCTCAAAACAGGCTTTATGTTCCATCCCTTTCTCGGGGAACACTCTTTTTGGTAAAACGCTAGAAGAGGCAATTCACCGGGTGACTGGAGGGAAGTCTGGTCTTCTTCCCCAGGATCGGAAGCGTCGTCCGCAGTCGTTTTGGATGAATAGAAGACCACGGGATCAGTTCAAGGAGGCCAGGTCCTATCGGCCAGGTCCTATCAGCCAGGTAGAGAGTTTTTGCACTTTTCATGGCGAGAATTCCCACTTCAGCAGAAAAGCGGGCGTCACTGGAGGCGTACATCACAGAGTTACTAGCTCTTCATGCTATTGTATCGGTGCCGGAGGAAGAGCAGGGTCGGGGAGTATACTCCCCTTTCTTTCTCGTCCAGAAAGTATCATGAAAATGGCGCCCTGTCTAAGATTTAAGGAACCTGAATTCCTCTCTGAAGCCACAGCCATTCTGGATGGAGTCTCTCAAAACTATTTCAGCAATAATTCATCGGGGTGACTGGATGGTCTCAGTGGACCTCGAAAATGCATATTTCCATATTCCAGTGACCGATGTTCATCTACGCTTTCTGAGGTTTTTTTTTACGTGGGCAACCACTTTCAATTCAGATGCCTTCCCTTTGGGCTCAGCTCCACGCCAAGGACTTTTACAAAAGTTCTAGTAATGGTAATCAACAAAGAGCAATAAAAGTATTTCATCATTTGGATGATGTCCTGGTCCTTGCTCTTTCCGAAGATCTTTTGCTACGGCACCTCTGTCTGAGCACAGGATGCTCTCTCCCAGGAATGGAAGTTCAGTCGGGTATACATATTCCCTCAGACGGCTCTAATCCTCCAGTCATTACTGAAGGTCATGGAAGAAAAGGTCTTGGCAATAGTAATTGCTCCGTTCTGGCCGAGGAGGCCATGGTCCTCCCACTAGTCAAATTGCCTCAGAATCGGGACCTACTCCTTCAGCACAGTCAGTTTCAACCAATCCAGCTCACCTAGCCTTGACTACATGGCTTTTGAAAGGGACAGGCTGAACATTCTAAATCTGTCTGAGTCAGTGGTGTCAACCCTACTTACAGCAAGAAAGCTTTCTACTAAAGCCACCTATCACTGAGTTTGGAGGAGATTCAAATCCTTTTCCACCCAACAGGGGTTTTGGTTACAGACGCCCTCAGTGGCGAATGTACTGTCTTTTCTTCAGTCCAGTCTGGATACAGGCCTCAGTTACAATACCATTAACCACTTGCCGACCAGCTGCCACAGTTGCACTGCGGCAGAATGGCACGGCTGGGCGAAACAATGTTATGTAACATCGCTTCTCCCTGTGGCCACTAGGGGCACGCGTGTGCGCCTCCTGCTCGCCCATGGAGCCGATGCGAGTGCCCAGGCTCCCGCGATCGCTCAGGGCACACGGAGAACAGGGATCTGTGTGTGTAAACACACAGTTTCCGGTTCTCTGAGGGGAGAAGTGGCAAATCGTCTGTTCATACAGAGTATGAACAGCAATCTATCTCTTCCCCTACACATTCCCCTCCCCTCTTCAGTTAGAACCCACACTATGGAACACATTAACCCCTTGATCGCCCCCTAGTGTTATCCCCTTCCCTGCCAGTGACATTTTTACAGTAATCAATGCATTTTTATAGCACTGATCGCTGTAAAAATGCCAATGGTCCAAAAAATATGTCAAAATTGTGCAAAGTGTCCGCCATAATGTCGAAGTCCTGATAAAAATTGCAGATCACCGCCATCACTAGTAAAAAAAAAAAAATTAATAATAAAAATGCCATAAAACTATCCCCTATTTTGTAGACCCTATAACTTTTGCGCAAACCAATCTATATACAGTTATTGCAATTTTTTTTTACCAAAAATATGTAGAAGAATACATATCGGTCTAAACTGAGGAAAAAAAATTGCTTTTTTAAATATTTTTGGGGGGATATTTATTATAGCAAAAAGTAAAAAATAATGCATTTTTTTCAAAATTGTCACTCTTTTTTTTTTTATAGCGCAAAAAATAAAAACCGCAGAGGTGATCAAATACCACCAAAAGAAGCTATATTTGTGGGAAAAAAAGAACGTCAATTTTGTTTGGGCACAACGTCGCACGACCACACAATTGTCAGTTAAAGCGATGCAGTGCCGAATCGCAAAAAGTGCTCTGGTCAGAAGGGGGGTAAAATCTTCCGGGGCTAAAGCGGTTAAAGTGCAAGTCTCGGTGCTCTCAGCCTTAACTGAGGTTCCTTGGGCTAAAGATCAGCTTGTTATTAGGTTCCTCAAAAGCGGCGATCAAGATTCTGCCCCCAGTTCGTTCCATATTTCCAAGGTGGGATCTACTAATGGTACTGAAGGGGTTACTGAAGTCACCATTTTTTCCGGATTCAACCAGCTCTATATATTTTCTAACTTTGAAGAAGGTATTCCTGACAGCAGAGTTGTTGGTTAGACGGCTTTCCAATATTGTCGGATTTTCCTGTAAAGAGCCGTATTGCACGTTTTTCCCAGAGAGAGTTGTGTTACGCCCTTCTCCGAATTTTCTGCCGAAGGTTCTGAGGCTCTTTTTATTTATCCAAATGGCCCCAGAAGGGGCATGCTGGCTTCCCCAAGGGTCATTTTGTCGTGGGTGGTGAAAATAGTTCAGACGGCATACTCACTAGAAGGCCTCTCCCCTTCCCAGGAGATTCATGCCCATTCCATCAGAGTAGTCTTGTCCTCCTAGGCGGCCTGGTGCAAGGTTTCAGCGGACGTGGTCTGTAAGGCGGCAAGCTGGAGTTCTCTTAACACTTTCATTAAAGCGGAGTTCCACCCAAAAATGGAACTTCCGCTTTAAGTGAGGTGACCCTCTGACATGCCACATTTGGCATGTCATTTTTTTGGGGGGGAGCCGATACCCTCTTTTTAGAGGGTCCCAGCTCCCACTTCCTCTGGAAGGGAGATCACCTCTCCCCCCTCCCTCTTGGCAATCATCTGGGACACGTCACAGGTCCCAGATGATTGCTTGGCCAGTCACGGTGCACGGCACACCTCGCATGTGCGCAGTGGGTGCCCAGCTGTGAAGCCACAGCCGGACACCCACAGTTACAATGCCAGCGCTGCAGAGAGGAGGGGGAGACGAGCGGGGCTTCGTTCCCCCGCATCGCTGAATCCCTGGAGAGGTAAGTGTCCAATTATTAAAAGTCAGCAGCTGCAGTATTTGTAGCTGCTGAGTTTTATTTTTTTTTTTTTAAGCAGAACTCCGCTTTAAGTATTACAAGCTGGATGTAGCATCTTCCCTATTAGGTCATATGGGAACTTCTGTTTTGTCCTCTGCTCTGTCTAGATGTTAATAAACTTACCTTTTGGCAGCACCTGGTGTCTGTTTTTTGTTTTGCCCTCCCTTTGTGTGTGCTAGTAAGGTCCCGAGGTTGTGCTGGCATGAGGTTGAGCCAGGAAAATGGAAAATTGTTATCCATACTTACCGCAATTTTCCTTTCCTGGCCCTGCCTCAGGACAGCACACCCTCCCTGGACCTTTGCAAGCTATTTACAAGAACACCTGCACCGGGTACTGCTTGTCTTTTATCTATCTATACAGGGGTGTCTTATATGGGGTCAATAGGCAGGGTTAACCCGAGGTTGTGCTGTCCTGAGGCAGAGCCAGGAAAGGAAAATTTAAAAAAACTTTGCAAGCAGCAACTGTTGAAACAATAAACACCTAAATAGGAAGTATGTAATATACAACAGGGTATAACGTACAATATACTGTATTAAGTGAAGTGGTCAGAGCTAGTTCGACTCGAACAGCGTCTGTTCGCCCGTTCGCCGAATTGCGAACAATATGGGCCGTTCGCGCCAAATTCGTGTGGTGCGTCACGGCCCATAATTCACTGCGGCATCGCAGTGCATTGCTGGCTGATGATTGGCCAAGCATGCACTATGACCCGCATGCTTGGCCAATCACAGTGCCATCTGAACAGAGAGCCGTAATTGGCCAAAGCCAAGGAGGCTTTGGCCAATTATGGTTCACGGAATTTAGTACACGCTCCACACTACATAAGGCCACCTGCGCGGCGGCCCTGTGTAGTGTGTGTTCCGGCATTGAGATAGATAGACAGAGAGACAGTGTCATTCGATTTAAGTTAGATAGATCAGGCAGGACAGTCAGAGAGTTAGCTGCACTTACAGTGTATTGTGTATATATATGCATCCCAGGTGTTGTATATATATATATATACACTGTATTCAGTTTAGCTAGATCCGTTCCTGTTATCTTGCTACTGACAGGCAGGCTTGTCTTGTTACAGTATTTACAGCTACCTGAAGAAAATTGCTGGTGTTCTTTTGATCCTATTAGTACCACAGTCAGACAGCTAGACTATTTACAGTTAGTGTAGTGCGTCCTCCTCACAGTGTTCAGTTAAAGCTACAAGTTAGTGTGACCTCTGCACAGTGTTCAGCTAAAACTACAATTAAAATAAAAAAGTATAAAAAAGTATACATAGGGCGCACAAGACTAACGTAGTCTAAACAATGTCTCTATATGAGGGGGCAGTCCAAAGAGGTGCTGGTAAAGATGATAATATGGTCGTGAAGTAATATCTTCAGCACAAAGGGTTGCAGCTTTAAGAGACTGAAGCAGGATCTATAGGAAAATGAAAAACAAAGGCGCCTCTAAGTGCAGAAGAAAAGCAAGTTTTAATGCCCCAACTGGGTTCAAAAACACTTACAAGATGGAGGATGTAATCAGGCACATCATAAATATGGCTGCATTGGAAGGGGTCACGGTGGAAGAACGCCTTCAGGGAGATGGATGTGGTTGTCACTAACAGCAGCGAGGTGAAACACTGGAAGCCGATGTGAAGCCGGCGTCGTCAGCGGGGAGTGACGGCGTACCCGGAAGTGGTGTCATCCACTGAGCGGCTCCGTAACCAGCCTGGACCGCAAACACACAGCCAGAGGGGGGATGTGATGTCATAAAAGAGGGACGCGTTTCGGAACCGTCAATCGTTCCTTTATCAACCTGTCAGACAGGTTGATAAAGGAACGATTGACATCCCTGAAGGCGTTCTTCCACCGTGACCCCTTCCAATGCAGCCATATTTATGATGTGCCTGATTACATCCTCCATCTTGTAAGTGTTTTTGAACCCAGTTGGGGCATTAAAACTTGCTTTTCTTCTGCACTTAGAGACGCCTTTGTTTTTCATTTAGCTAAAACTACAAGTTAGTGTAGTGCGTCCTCTGCACAGTGTTCAGCTAAAGCTACAAGTTAGTGTAGTGCGTCCTCCTCACAGTGTTCAGCTAAAACTACAAGTTAGTGTAGTGCGACCTCTGCACAGTGTTCAGCTAAAGCTACAAGTTAGTGTAGTGCGTCCTCCTCACAGTGTTCAGCTAAAACTACAAGTTAGTGTAGTGTGACCTCTGCACAGTGTTCAGCTAAAGCTACAGGTTAGTGTAGTGGGTCCTCCTCACAGTGTTCAGCTAAAACTACAAGTTAGTGTAGTGCGACCTCTGCACAGTGTTCAGCTAAAGCTACAAGTTAGTGTAGTGCGTCCTCTGTGTGGTCGTGGAGATGGTGCATCCTCATCAGCACGTGGCCGTGGGACATGCTTGGCCTTTTTTCGGCAGCTGGCCATGTTGAGCCGCAACATGCGGAAGACTTGGTCGAGTGGATGACCAAGCCGTCCTCATCCTCCTCATCCTCACTCACCCATGCTCAGGGTACTTTGTCTGGCAAAGCAGCTGCCAACTCGGCCTCTTCCCTTGGCTCAATGGCATCAGTGACTCCTTCCCTAGCCCCACCATGTCCTCCTGAGGAGTCCCTCGAACTGTTTGACCACAGTGTTGGGTACATGCTCCAGGAGGATGCCCAGCGTTTAGAAGGTTCTGATGATGATACTGAGCTAGATGAAGGCAGTAACATGAGCCCAAGAAGGACAGAAATCTGGCAGTCATGCTCCCCCTGCTGCAGCATACTGCCAGGTTTGCTCCAGTGATGAGGAGGGAGGGGATGATGAGGTCACTGACTCAACGTGGGTACCTGATAGGAGAGAGGAGGAGGAGGAGGAGGCACATCACCAAAGAGGCAGGACTGCACTGCATCACACCCCAAAGCTCCCCATGTGCAGGGCGCTGCTGTCTCTGCTCATTATTCTAAAAGTTTTTTGGTGTGGGCCTTTTTTGAGACGAGTGCATCAGATCGCACTGCTGCTATTAGCAACATATGTCTCAAGCGTATCTCACGTGGCCAAAACATCTCCCGCTTGGGCACCACATGCTTGACCAGACATATGTTGACCTGCCATGCAGTATGTTGGCAAGCGTATCTAAAAGACCCACACCAAAGAACAAAGAGGACCTCTCCTTGCTCCTCATCAGCTGAGATCTCCAACCCCACTATACCTTCAGTCCTCTCTGAGACCTGCACTGAGAGGAATGAAGGTGTAGAATTAGGTGTGTCACAGCCAAGTACTTGTGGGCAATCTGCTTTTGGTACACCGACGTCAGATTGTACCAGGCAATTTTCCCTGCCCCAGCTGCTGCACCGCCGAAAGAAGTTTGCTGCCAGCCATCCACATGCCCAGCGGTTGAATGCTAGCTTGGCAAAATTGCTAGCACTTCAACTGCTGCCTTTTCAGTTGGTAGACTGTGTCCCCTTCCATGAATTTGTGGAATGTGCGGTTCCTCAGTGGCAGGTACCCAAATGCCACTTTTTCTCACGGAAGGCGATTCCGGCTCTCTACCGGCATGTGGAAAGCAATGTCCATGCCTCGCTGGACAGGGCAGTCAGTGGTAAGGTGCATATTACCGCTGACTCATGGTCCAGCAGGCATGGACAGGGACGTTACCTAAGTTTCACCGCGCATTGGGTGACTCTGCTGGAGGCTGGGAAGGATGCAGGACAAGGTGCAGTAGTGCTGGAGGTTGTTTTGCCACCACGCTTCCAAAATGCGATTACTAATGATTGTGACACACCTTTCTCCTCCACCCCCTCCTCTTCTTCTTCCTCCATGGCCTCTTCCTGTGCTTTGTCCTCAGAACCAGCGGTGCTCCGTAGGCATTCAAGGGGCTACGCAAGTACGCAGGCCAAAAGATGCCATGCAGTGCTTGAGCTGGTGTGCTTGGGGGACAGGAGCCACATTGGGGCAGAGGTTCTGTCAGCTCTGCAGGGGCAGGTTCAGAGGTGGTTGACGCCACACCAACTTAAGGCAGGAATGGTGGTTTGCGACAATGGCACCAACCTACTCTCCGCCCTCCGACAGGGACAACTGACCCATGTGCCCTGTTTGGTTCACATCCTTAACTTGGTGGTGCAGCAGTTCTTGGGCAGGTACCTGGGCTTACAGGATGTCCTGAGGCAGGCCAGGAAAGTCTGTGTGCATTTCCGCCGGTCATATAATGCCAGTGCTCGGCTGGCACACCTCCAAAAGGAATTTAACCAGCAGAGGGCCATCAATGAGTACCTGTAGGACTATGACACCAGGACAATGTCAGGGGAGCTTGTTATTTTTCCCCACGCCAGTGGGCCATGATCAGGGATGCATGCACTGTCCTGTCACCATTTGAGGAGGCCACGAGGATGGTGAGCAGTGACAGTGCATGCATCAGTGACACTGTCCCCCTTGTCCACCTGTTGGAGCACACGCTGTGTGGAATAATCTACAGGGCACTTGAAGCAGAACAGAGGCAGGAAGAGGAGGACTTCCTTAGCTCTCAAGGCCCCCTTTATCCAGACAGTGTTCCTGCGTGCCCGCCGATCACACAGGAAGAGGGCAAGGAGGAGGAGGAGGATTGTGTCAGTATGGAGGTGGAGCCTGGCACTCAGCATCAGCAGCAGTCTTTAAATGATCAGTCCCAAAAACACATGGACTTGTACTTGGCTGGGAGGAGGTGGCTGCGGAACATGTCATCCTTAGTGACCCAGAGGACTCCGGACCGAATGCCTCAGCAAACCTACGCTGCATGGCCTCCCTGATCTTGCAAAGCCTGCGGAAGGATCCTCGTATTCGTGGTATCAAGGAGAAGGACCAATACTGGCTGGCAACCCTCCTTGGTACACGTTACAAGGGTAAGGTTGCGGACCTTATCTTGCCGTCGCAGAGGGAGCAGAGGATGAAATATCTTCGGGGGGCCTTGCAGAAAGGTCTGTGCAACGCGTTCCCAGAGACTGGGAGGTTACAAACTCCTGTTTCTGGACAACGTGTTGCTGAGGCTTCGGTCAGTCAAAGAAGGAGCGGTGGAGAAGGTGGCCATCTGACCGATGCGTTCAGACAATTTTTTAGTCCGCAGCCCCAAGGTATGATCGGTTCCAGCAACCATCGCCAGCGTCTGTTTGACATGGTGCAGGAATACCTAGGGGCAAGATCTGACTTGGACACCTTTCCCAACGAAAATCCTCTGGGTTACTGGGTCTTGAGGATGGATCACTGGCCAGAGTTTGCACAGTATGCAATTGAGCTACTGACCTGTCCTGCATCTAGCGTTCTTTCAGAACGCACATTCAGTGCTGCTGGAGGCTTTGTAACCGATCACAGGGTGCGTCTGTCCACCGACTCGGTCGATCGACTGACCTTCATAAAAATGAATCAGTCTTGGATCACCACCAGCTACCAAGCACCTGATGCTGATGTAACCGAATATTTTCTTTTTAAATCTCAGATCCCTTCAAAGACTGCCTATGCAGATGCTGAGTGACTATCCTGAGTAATTATCCTCTTCCTCCTCAATGATCATGCTGATAGCTTGTAAGAACATTTTAGCTTCTGGGCGCCGCCACCAGTGCCTAAGGCCCAATTTTTCAGCCCCTGTTTAACAGGGGCATGTAATTACAATTTTTGATGCAATACTTTGCAGCAGGGCTTGTTCCTGCATTCCAACTAGAGTATCTGTGAGGGGTTGCAGTGTTGTGGCACCAGCACCACTGCCTAAGGCCCAATTTTTCAGCCCCTGTTTAACTGGGGTGTGTAATTACAATTTTTGATGCAATACTTTGCAGCAGGGCTCATTTCTGCGTTCCAACTAGAGTATCTGTAAGGGGTTGCAGTGTTGTGGCACCAGCACCAGTGCCTAAGGCCCAATTTTTCAGCCCCTGTTCAACAGGGGCATGTAATTACAATTCTTGATCTAATATTTCACAGCAGGGCCCGTTTCTGCGCCCACCAAGATTAACTGTGAGGACATACAGTGTTGTGCCACCAGCACCACCACCACCAAAGGCCCAATTTTTCAGCCCCTGTTCAACAGGGGCATGTAATTACAATACTTGATCTAATATTTCACAGCAGGGCCCTATGAGGGCTTACAGTGTTGAGGCCACAACAACACCTAAGGCCCAAATTTCTGCTGAGTATATAGGGCAGGTCCCTACTTTCAAACATCCAACTTACAAACAACTCCTACTTGCAAACGGAAGGAGACAACAGGAAGTGAGATGAAATCTACCCCATAGGAAGGGAAGTTCTCTCCTGTAAGAGATAATAAGGGAAAAACTTTTCTCCTTTCCACTGATGCTTTATCACCAATCCTTGTTTCACTAAAAACACCAAATTTTCAAAAAACATTTGTCATTGGGACAAAAACTGAGGTGAAATCTTCTGAAGAGGAGCACAGACAGCAAAACAAATGTCACAGGGGTGATAACCGTTCCCTATGTTTTCCAAAAAGCTTAAAAACAGATTTTTTTGGCTGGAGCTACACTTTAAAAATGTACCAGTTCAAAATTACAAACAGATTCTACTTAACAACAAACCTACAGTCCCTGTCTTGTTTGCACCGCCTGTATACTGCTGTACAGAGTATATAGGGCATTGGGGCCCCACGCCTTTCCTTTTTTTAATTTGGGTGCAGGGTTCCCCTTAATATCCATACAGGACCCAAATGGCCTGGTAATGGACTGGAAGGTACCCATGCCGTTTGTCTCACTGATTTTCATCCATATTGCCAGGACCCGACATTACATTAAAGCCGCAAGCAGTTTTAAATTACTTTTTTTCCTTTAAAAATGTCATTTTGTGCATGGACTGTTCTAAGCACGGGAAACACGCACCACTTTACAGGCATACTATAGACACCCCCCCAGGTACGATATTTAAAGGAATATTTCACTTCTTTTTTTTTTACTTTAAGCATCATTAAAATCACTGCTCCCGAAAAAACATCCGTTTTTAAAAGTTTTTTTTTGCATTGATACATGTCCCCTGGGGCAGGACCCGGGTCCCCAAACCCTTTTTAGGACAATACCATGCAAGTTAGCCTTTAAAATGAGCACTTTTGATTTAGAACGTTCGAGTCCCATAGACGTCAATGGGGTTCTAACGTTCGTGCAAATTTTCGGTCCGTTTGCAGGTTCTGGTGCGAACCGAACCGGGGGGTGTTCGGCTCATCCCTAGTCAGGACTAGGGATGAGCTTTGAGTTCGAGTCAAACTCATGTTCGACTTGAACATCGGCTGTTCGCCAGTTCACTGAACAGCGAACAATTTGGAGTGTTCGCGGCAAATTCGAAAGCCGCTGAACACCCTTTAAAAGTCTGTGGGAGAAATCAAAAGTGCTAATTTTAAAGGCTTATATGGAAGTTATTGTCATAAAAAATGTTTGGGGACCTGGGTCCTGCCCCAGGGGACATGGATCAATGCAAAAAAAAGTTTTAAAAACGTCAGTTTTTTCAGGAGCAGTGATTTTAATAATGCTTAAAGTGAAACAATAAAAGTGTAATATTCCTTTAAATTTTGTACCTGGGGTTGTCTATTGTATGCCTGTAAAGGGGCGCATGTTTCCTGTGTTTAGAACTGACAGCAAAATTACATTTCAAAGGAAAAAAAGTCATTTAAAACTACTCGCGGCTATTAATGAATTGCCGGTCCGACAATACACATAAAAGTTCATTGATAAAAACGGCATGGGAATTCCCCACAGGGGAACCCTGAACCAAAATAATTTTTAAAAAATGACGTGGGGGGTCCCCCTAAATTCCATACCAGGCCCTTC
This sequence comes from Lithobates clamitans, assembly GCA_037952925.1. Classification (NCBI taxonomy): domain Eukaryota; kingdom Metazoa; phylum Chordata; class Amphibia; order Anura; family Ranidae; genus Lithobates; species Lithobates clamitans. The sequence continues at coordinate 228,129 of JBBGZY010000178.1, read as the reverse complement.
TGGCATGGATATTAAGGGGAACCCCGGCCACAATTTAAAAAAAATGGCGTGGGGTCCCCCTCAAAATCTATACCAGACCCTTCAGGTCTGGTATGGATTTTAAGGGGAACCCCGCGCCAAAATTTTTTTAAAAAATGGCATGGGGTCTCCCCAAAAATCCATACCAGACCCTTATCTGAGCACGCAACCTGGCAGGCCGCAGGAAAAGAGGGGGGACGAGAGAGCACCCCCCCTCCCGAACCGTACCAGGCCACATGCCCTCAACATTGGGAGGGTGCTTTGGGGTAGCCCCCCAAAACACCCTGTCCCCATATTGATGGGGACAAGGGCCTCATCCCCACAACCCTTGCCCAGTGGTTGTGGGGGTCTGCGGGCGGGGGGCTTATCAAAATCCAGAAGCCCCCTTTAACAAGGGGACCCCAGATCCCAGCCCTCCCCCCTGTGTGAAATGGTAAGGGGGTACACCATTTCACAAAAAAGTGTCAAAAATGTTAAAAATGACAAGAGACAGTTTTTGACAATTCCTTTATTTAAATGCTTTTTCTTTCTTCTATCTTCTTTCTTCTTTCTTCTATCTTCTATCTTCCTTCGGTTTCTTCCTCCATCTTCTTCTGGTTCTTCTGGTTCTTCTGGTTCTTCCTCCGGTGTTCTCGTCTGGCATCTTCCTCCGCGGCGCCAGTGTCTTCTTCCCTTCTTCTTCTTAGCCGCTCTACATCCAGCATGATGGGAGGCTCCCACTGTGTGACGCTTCTCCTCTTCTGACGGTTCTAAAAATAATGGAGGGCGGGGTCATATTTGGAGATTAAACCTCTTTTCCACTAGGCGTAATGAGTGCCCTCTTGTCCTCTGTGTTGACCATAAAGTGAATAACTCAACAGCAAGTTCACTATATGAACCCCTTATATATTTGTACATAATGATCATATCCCCCTTAATCTCCTCTTCTCAAGAGAGAATTGTCAGGAACCATGAATCAGACCGAGACAGAAGTACAGTTAAATCACACTTGTTTAATAATAAAAGTAAACAGAACAAATTTAGTCAAAAGATAGCCAAAGTTTGGTAATCGGAATGGATAGTCAGACAATCCAGAAAGTCAGGAAGCCAGGAATCAGCGTAGTGGAACAGCAAGCAGGATCTGGAGCCAGATGGAATGTCAGCCAAGCAAGTCTTTAACCGGAGTGCAGGAGAAAGTCTCTGTGATGTTGACCAAGGTGAAGGCAGAGATCATCTGGGATGGATGGCTTAAGTAAGCAGGACTGATAAGCAGGATATCATCAATAGGTGAGTCACTGTGAAGAGATAGGAGCTGGCAATTAGCCGACAGCTGAGCGGCCAGCTCAGAGAAGGTAGGGCTGAGCCCAGCCCTGACAGTACCCCCTCCTCAACAACCCCTCCCCCTCGAAGTACCACATCTTTGGAAATCACAGAGGAGGACAGGGGCATGTATGTCCGAGGATGACAACCAAGAGCGTTCCTCTAGACTGTACCCTTTCCAATGCACCAGGTACTGTATGCGCCCACGGAACCTACGGGAGTCAACAATGGACTGTACTTCATACTCCTCATAGTTCTCAACCTGTACGGAGTGAGAACGTGGCACCAAGGTGGTAAAGTGGTTGCAGACCAAAGGTTTTATTAAGGAGACATGAAATACATTTGAGATACGCATATTAAAAGGAAGGTCTAACGTGTAAGCCACTGGATTAATCCTGCGGAGAATACGGAAATGCCCAATAAACTGAGGTGCAAACTTCAGAGAGGGAACACGAAGTCTGAGGTTGCGAGATGACAGCCAGACCCTGTCCCCTGCCAGGTAGGAAGGTGCAGGCAGTATTCTGCGGTCAGCATGTAGTCTGTACCTATCATTAGCATGTTGCAAAGCCTTCTGGACTTGTGCCCAAGTGGAACGAAGATCACAGAAATGCTCCTCTAATGCAGGAATACTCTGCGGAACAAATGAGTCAGGCAACATGGAAGGTTGGAAACCATAGTTCGCCAGAAACGGGGACAATCGAGAAGTAGAATTCAAGGCACTATCGTGAGAAAACTCTGCCCATGACAAGAGGTCTGATAAGAGGTCTGACCAGTTGTTATGGTCAGAAATATACAAACGTAGGAACTGCTCCAAGAACTGATAGGCTCGTTCTGCGACCCCATTAGACTGCGGGTGATACGCAGAGGAGAAAGCAAGTTGAATTCCCAACTGTGCACAAAAGGCTCCCCAGAACCGGGACACAAACTGACTGCCCCTGTCCGAGACGAACACCTTGGGTAGCCCATGTATGCAAAAGATCTCTCAAGCAAAAATGGAAGACAGTTCCTTAGAAGTGGGCAACTTCTTAGGTGGAATACAATGAGACATTTTCGAGAACCGATCAACCACTGTAAGGATAACTGTTGTCACGTACCTTACAGTGGAGCCCGAGATGATGAGGGTGGCCTCTTGCATGGTTCCTGTCCGAGCACCCCTGGTGGTGGAGACATTGACTGCTGGGGCAATGGAAGGGCACAGGTGCCTGCTGGCAGAAGGCTGAAGCTTGGAGACACAGGAACTCCTGTCGAAGGAGACATGGAAGTTGATCACCAAACTTGTTCAGCGGGAGCCAGGTAAGTAAGTACAGAGTCAGGAACAGGCAGAAGTTGGCAACGGGCTGGCAGCGTGGTACACAATCAGGAGGCAGAGCCATAGTCATAAGTTCAAGCCGAGGTCAGTATCATAAGCAGAGGCAGATAAACAGGCAGGGAGGATCCAAGAGAGTAGTCAGGGGAAGCTGGGTTTCCAGGAACAAGGTCAGCAAGCAAAAGCAGTAAACAGGAACACAGGGACAAGCTTGTCATGGAACACATGGAACAGGCAGCTACAAAGTCAGCTACATCAGCACGTAGACTAGGCCACTAGAATTATTGGGAAATGGACCAAAAGAGTTCCCAGGGTGGCCAGCAGCCTTGGGAGAATGGTAAGTCTGGAGCACAGCAGTATGGAAACTCTCTGGGACAAAGCAGTAGTCACAAAGTTTCTCAGGAGGAGCATGGACCTGAGCAGCAAGAATTTGGCACCCATAAGAGAAGTGAGACTGGTGCGAACCATAGCCAGAATACGATCAGGAGGAATCACAGGTACTGGAACTGACTCCATCTTGGAAGTGGAGGAAAATTGTTGCAACAAAACTTCAGCCCTTACATTCTTAGTACCGGGTAAGAATGAGACAATGTAATTGAAACTTGACAAGAAAAGAGCCCATCGCACCCTTCTGGGAGAGAGGCGTTTAGCCTCAGACAAAAATGTGAGATTCTTATGGTCAGTAAGAATGAGAACTGGCACAGTGGTACCTTTGATGAGATGTCTCCATTCTTTCAGGGCTGAAATGATCGCTAACAGCTCTCTGTCACTAATCTCGTAATTGCGATCTGCAGATGACAATTTCTTGGAAAAGTAGCTACAAGGATGCATAGTGCTCTCAGAGGTAGAACGTTAAGACAGAAGGGCTCCAACTCTGGTCTCAGAAGCATCAACAACAAGGATAAAAGGTAACATAGGATCAGGATGTGCCAACACAGGAGCAGAAACAAAGGCAGCCTTGAGACTCACAAAGGCCTTAATGGACTCTGGAGACCAACTCTGTGGGTTACTGTCCTTTCCGGCCATATCAGTCAGGGGCTTGACCAGAGACAAGAAGTTATGAATAAATTTCTTATAATAGTTGGCAAAGCCAAGAAAATGCTGCAGAGGACGTAAACCTATGGGCCACTGTAGGATTGCTGAAAGTTTCTTTGGGTTCATCAAAAAACCAGCAGTGGAAATGACAGGAATTTAACCTGTTCACAATGGAATTTGCACTTCTCCAATTTACAATAGAGATTGTTCTCTCTTATGCCCTGTACACACGAGCTGACTTTTGGACCAGACTGGTCCGACGGACCGAATCCGGCGGACAATCCGACCGTGTGTGGGCTTCATCGGACCTTCAGCGGACTGATTCTGTTGAAAATCTGACGGACTTTAGATTTGGAACATGTTTCAAACCTTTACGTCAGAACTCCGCTGGACCCACTTCCTATTGAATAATCCACTCGTCTATATGCTAGTCCGATGGACGAAAACTGACACTAGGACAACTATTGGCTACTGGCTATGAACTTCCTTATTTTAGTCCGGTCGTATGTCATCACGTACAAATCCGTCGGACTTTGGTGCGATCGTGTGTAGGCAAGTCCGTTCGTTTGAAAGTCTATTGGAAGTCCGTCAAAAGTCCGTCGAAAGTCCGTCGGAAAGACTGTCGGACCTCTGTTGCCGAAAAGTCTGCCCGTGTGTACAGGGCATTAGTTTCTGAAGCACACGACAGACATCTGTGTGGTGGCTCTCCAGGGACACCAGGATATCGTTGAGAGAAACCACCACACATAACTGCAACAAATCTTGGAGGACATTGTTAATAAATTCCTTGAAAATTGCCGGAGAATTACAAAGGCCAAATGGCATTACGAGGTACTCATAATGGCCTGTTCTGGTATTAAATGCAGTTTTCCACTCGTCGCCCTCCTTAATCCTCATGAGATTGTATGCCCCTCTCAAATCAAGCTTCGTGTAAACTGTTGCTCCTTTAAGGCGGTCAAATTACTCCATAATCAATAGAATCGGATAAACATTCTTAATCATGAAATGATTGAGGCCCCTATAATCATTACAAGGTTCCCCACTCTTCTTCACAAAGAAGAAACCAGAACCAGCAGGAGACAAGGTTTTGAGGATGAAACCTCGAGAAAGTGTGTCTGCAACATACGCCTCCATGGCCTTATCCTCCAAGACTGACAAAGGGTAAACTCGGCCATGAGGGGGTATGGCACCAGGCTGAAGGTCAATTGCACAATCATGCAACCGGTGTGGAGGCAAACTACCGGCCTGAACTTTGTCAAAGACAAACGCTAAAATCACGGTACTCCTCTGGCAGAGAGGAGAGTGAAGAGGTGCACAGGACCTTGGTAACCTTCTGGAAGCATGTCTTACTGCATTGTGGTGACCATGAGAGAACCTCAGCATGGAGCCAATCAAAAAAGGGGTTGTGCCTCTGTAACTAAGGATAACCAATAACCAGCAGAAACTTAGGTGAGGAAATAACTTGGAATTGGATTATCTCATGGTGAAGAGCCCCTACGGCCATGGACAATGGAACAGTCTCATGAATCACATGGGCAGGCTGTAGAGGTCTCCCGTCAAGAGCCTCAATGGCAAGTGGAGTGTCACGCAGCTGCAGCAGAATCGAGTGCTTCAATACAAAGGCAGCATCAATGAACAGGCCTGCAGCCCCAGAGTGGATTAGAGCCTGTATCTTGACGGACGATTTAGCCCAAGAAAGGGTAACCGGAACCAGGGGCTTATCCTTATGGATAACTGGGGATGAAACAACGCCACCTAAGGTCTGTCCCTGACAGGACCTCAAGGTTTGGGTGTTCCCTGGATGGGTAGGACAAGACTTCAAAAAGTGACCTACCTGGCTACAATAAAGGCACAGTCTCTCCCTCCTCCTAAGGGCTCTCTGATCCACAGAGAGATGCGTGAAGCCCAAGTGCATGGGTTCACCTTCACTGACAGACTCGGTACAGGAGGCCTCTGCAAACACTCCTTAAAAGAGTCTTTTTCTGAGTCTGGAGTCAATGAGGATGGCAAATGTGATCAACTTCTCCAGCTCAGTGGGTATATCTCGGGCTGCTATTTCTTCCTTGATGGTATCCAAGAGACCATGGGAAAAAGCAGCCACAAGGGCCTCATTGTTCCAAGCAACCTCTGCTGCCAGAGTACGGAATTCAATTGTGTAATTGGTAACAGTTCTCGTACTCTGTTTGATGGACATGGGGCACTTGGCAGCAGAAGTGGAGCATGTGGGAAAGTCAAATACCCTTTTAAAGGAAGCCACAAACTCTGGGCAACTCAGGACAATGCATTTTTGCATCTCCCATAGAGGGTTTGCCCAGGCCAAGGCTCTCTCAGAAAGCAAAGATATCACAAAAACAATTTCACTTCTGTCTGTGGGAAACGCCTGGGGCAGCATCTCAAAGTATATCTCAACCTGGTTGAGAAACCCTCTGCATTGGACTGGATCACCCTCAAATTGGGGAAGCAGAGCAGAACCAGACATACCTCTTATAGAGGTAATACTCGAGGCGGGTGCCTGCACAGAGACTGGAGCAGCAATAGGGATGGCCTGTAACACAGGTTGTACCGGAGCAGCCACAGTGGGAGATTCCAGGTGAGTCGTGTGACTCAGGAGCTTTTGTAACAGCAAACTGATCCATGCGGTGATCCTGCTCATCCAATCTTGAAAAAATATTACCAACAAGTGGATTGACTGTATCTTCTGAATTCATGGCCTTCGCCTACTGTCAGAAACCATGAATCAGACAGAGACAGAAGTACAGTTAAATCACACTTGTTTAATAATAAAAGTAAATAGAACAAACGTAGTCAAAACATAGCCAAAGTTCGGTAACCGGAACCTATAGTCAGACAAGCCAGAAAGTCAGGAAGCCAGGAATCAGCATAGTGGAACAGCAAGCAGGATCTGGAGCCAGAAGGAATGTCAGCCAAGCAAGTCTTTACCAGGAGAGCAGGAAAAAGTCTCCGTGATGTTGACCAAGGCGAAGGCAGAGATCATCTGGGCTGGACGGTTTAAGTAAGCAGGACTGACGAACAGGATATCATCAACAGGTGAGTCACTTTGGAGAGATAGGTGCTGGCAATTAGCCAACAGCTGAGTGGCCAGCTCAAAGAATGAAGGGCTGAGCCCAGCCTTGACAAGGATAAATCCAGTTCCTCTAATCTTTCCTCATAGCTGAGTTCCTCCATGCCTCTTATCAGGTTGGTTGCTTTTCTCTTCACTTTCTCCTTTTCCCTGATATCCTTTTTGAGAACTGGTGCCCAAAACTAAACTGTATCTTCCAGATGAGGTCTTACTAATGATTTTTACAGGGGCAGAATGATATCGCTCTCTCTGGAGTCCATACCTTCCTTAATACAAGAAAGGACTTGAAAATCGCAGCTTGGCTTTGCGTGTATTATTGAGCTTATGATCTACCAAAACCCCCAGATCCTTCTCCACTACAGATCCCCCCAGTTATACTCCCCATAGTATATATGATGCATGCATATTCTTAGTCCCCAAGTGCATAACGTTACATTTCTCAACATTATACCTCATCTGCCACTTAGTCGCCCTATTAGACAGTGCACTGAGGTCGGATTGTAAATTGGAGACATCGTGAAAGGACGTTATTCCACTGCATATTTTGGTGTCATCTGCAAAGACTGAAATGGTACTTTTAATCCCAGACCCTATATCATTTATAAGAGTATTAAAAAGTAAGGGTCCCAACACTGAACCTTGGGGTACACCACTGATAACCTTAGACCAGAGTAATGCCCCGTACACACGGTCGGATTTTCCGATGGAAAATATCCGATCAGAGCGTGTTGTCGGAAATTCCGACCGTGTGTGGGCTCCATCGGATATTTTCCCTCGGATTGTCCGACACACAAAGTTGGAGAGCAGGAGATAAAATTTTCCAACAACAAAATCCGATCGCGTCAATTCCGACCGTGTGTGGCCTGTTCCGACGCACAAAGTGCCACGCATGCTCAGAAGAAATTCCAAGACGGAACAGCTCGTTCTGGTAAACTTAGCGTTCGCAATGGATACAGCACTTTCGTCACGCTGCAATGTTAAAAATGGTTTAATACAGTGCACTCTCTTCTTCTTCATAATGTGACAAGAATAAAGTAGTTTTGCTGCTCATATTCACACACACTTCTCACAAACTTATTTCATTACTATTTATCGTGATTCCCTCAATATATTTTGATTTCTCACATCTGACAACATATTTTTGTATATTTTTTATATATTTTTTGGCTTTAATGTAGATTCTTTTTTTGTGTTTGTATTTTTTTTTTTTTTTTTGGGGATTTTGATTTGTACTCCCGAAAATGTTTGTGTGTGTGTTTTTGTGACAAGTTCCCACAACACCATTGATATGTTGTTCTATTTAATCTGTAGGAGATTGTTTGGTGTTGGTGTCCCTTGTTAATTTCACATTTTATGTTAGAAATGTACCTGAATCGTCACCAACAAACTGTCCTTTTTGGATGAAACACACACAGGAGAGTATAATTTCCCAAAAAAAAGGGCTCACAACTAAACAAAGACAGAGGCAACGCTGGAGAAACTGCAGAAGTGGGTGAAGCCTTGGACCCCCAGGGCACACATTAACTATTTTTATGCAAAATTGGTGGCCTGAGGAGTCCTTATCTAAGGGAGGGCAGTCTGGTCCAGAAGTCCCAGAGATCCGGAAAGCAGCAGATGACATCTGTGTCCCCAGGCTGTGGTCATACGAGAGACTGCAGCTTTTGTCAGACCAGACTAAACCCAGGGCCATCACTCTCTTGCCTTCCTTCCACGCTTCCTTACACGCGGTGGCTCTGGTGGTGGAATTGTGGCAGCAGGAGGAGGAGGATGGTCCAACTCAACCATGTCGGTCTTGGGTGTTAGTTTACCACTCACTCCCTTACGTAGGACTTTGTACATAAGGTCCTCACAGAGCTTGCGTTGACCCTCCTGCATGCCCTGCAATTTGGTGGCAGCCATGCAGGCAAAGGCCTCTTAAGGAGTTAGTAAGGCTCGTAGGGACGCTGAAGCCTCCTGGATCAGCCTGAACGCTGAATCCTGCACGGGACTCGGAGTGGCCTTCCTGGCTCGTTTATATGGCAGGCGGAGGGGAGGGACCTGAGACTCAGTCAGGCTGCGACTGGTCCCTGGCTTCTTCTGGCTGACACTTAGCCCCGCCTCCACCTGGCTGCCACTAATCCCCGCCTCCTCCTGACTGCCACATTCCACAACCTCCTCCTGGCTGAGGTCTTCCTGTGTATGAAAAAGGGACATAGTTTTAGTATTTTTTTCATCAATCACACACAATTTTCACCTCCTGACTGCTGCAAATTGAATGTTAACAAATATAACAGACTATCCTTCTGAGCCCAGCTTTTTTCATTCTTGTCCCAATTTTGGGTGCCCACTACTGTCTATTGATATGTAAAACACTTTCAAGCAGCAATTAGTGATCAATAATAACATCTAGTAAACATCATTTATTTATTGACCAGAAATCTGTAGAAGAATGCTATACCTGACTCCAGCTGGGCTCCTCCACTTCTTCCTGGCTGGAAGGCCCAGGTTGGACATCGGAAGCCTCAGCTGGGGTGGAAGGAAGAGTGGAGAGAGATTCCCTGACTTCAGTGTGGTGTGACAGAAATATTGCAGTCTCTCATAGTACCACAGTCTGGGGACATAAACGTCATCTGCTGCAGCTCCTGATCTCTGGGAATCCGTGACCTTCTTGCGCTCCCTCAGATAAGTGCTCCTCAGGCCACCAATTTTGGCTTTTAAATAAGGGATGGTTGCTGTGGGGACCACCGGCTTCACCAACTCCAGCAGTTTATCCAGCGCTGCCTGCCTTTTCTGTTTGTGATTATAGTGGGGGTGCCTCACTTGCCACAGACAGGGCAGCTCTCTGTATTTGTCAATGAACAGGTGCAGGAAATTGTGGTCGTTGAACCCATCCATTTTCTCTGCAAGACACAACACAAGACAAACCCTAAAGTCAGGCAAAACTCCCCTAATCTTGTTACAATATAGGCTTCCATTTTGAAGCAGTATAGGCGCAAGTTTAGATCTTACCTTCGTTATCATGATCAGCATCTCCGATGCTCCTTCCTCCGCTCACAGATCGTACGTAATACGCACGTGTGTTACGCTTTATACACACTGCGCATGCGTATAACTCCGCCCGCCCCTGACGTTCTTTCTAGTCTATTCCCCGCCCCTTTTCGTTCGGTGCAGTGGGGGAAGAGCACATGGTGGATAGACAGCAGGTGCGTGCTAATTGTAGCAATGAGGACGAGGAGGAGGAGGAAGGGCCGGATCCGGACACGTCCCGATCCAGAAAGAGATTTAAGGACTCAAATATGTCCTTTGGGGAGATGTTGGAGATGGTGGACATCCTGAAGAGGGCCGACTATGATGGAAAGTATGGGCCTTACCCCAACCCCAATGTCTGAAAGGCCAAGATCATGGTGAAAGTGGTCAGGAGTCTGCACCGGAATTTCGGGGTACGACGATCGAAAGATCAGCTCAGGAAACGGTGGTCGGACCTCAAATTATGAGAACATGAGCAGTACAGAAAGATCCGGAGAGTGCTGCAAAAACGTAAGTAGTTGTGCTGTGTTCCTATTCTTTATGTTTATTACGTTCATGCTGCTCCATGTGCTTTTAGGAACTGTTGTACAGTTTAAAATGGCAAGTTTCATGTTCATGGGCACATTATTCGTTTGGATCAAACATTTTTCGTTCCAACTATAAAATACCATTGTTTAGCCCATATGCATTTGGCCACCATTTTGACGCCCTATACTTGTCTTCAAAGAATTGGGTTGTGTAGATGGCTTTGTTACTAGAATGAAATGCAAACTAGATTGTGTGTAAGGAGAGGACACTCAGCAGCTGTTTACACATCTGGACACTAGAGCACTAGTGTGGGACAAAAGAACACCATTTTTATTAGGGGGCCACACAGGTGCTCCAGTGTATACTATAGGGGGGGCTACAACTGTGAAGCTTGTACAAAACAGGTAAAGTATTGCATGTTGACAAAGGACACTAAAAAAGCTACATCTTGGAACTCTGCTAAAATTGACAATTGTACCCCACTTCCAAGCAATGTTTCATCTTTATAGTTCTGCCATCAAATATCTGTGTGCTAAGTATACCATTTTTGTTTTACATAGGGGATAAAAGAGGACACCCCTCATCCGAGGAGACCAGAGCACCCCCCCCTCTGGAAGAAGGGGAAATCCCCCCAACACAAGCTGAGGAGGAGGAAGAAGATGTGGTGGAACTAGTCACCACAACAGGTGAGTGTCTGCAACCACAGGCTCAGATAAGAGATGGATGGCGGCATTTTTTTGAAACCTAATTTATTTTGGGGTTCCTCTCTTTTTAGGTGATCGTGAGGGTGTGGATCCAGATCCTTTCACATCCGAAAGTGCCCAGATCCTGATCGGGGAGATCATGGGGTGTAATTTACAATTGGAAATCATCAAGCAAAACATCAATGATGTTATTCCAAAAAATAAAAACATCATTGATGTTTTGGGGCGAGTTTAAAGCCCCTCCAAATCACTTTCTTCTTTTGTGTGCTACAATGTGCTAAATGTTTTTGTGATTTTTCCCAAAGCCAAATTTGGAGGATGCACACAGTGTGTCAACATGTGCTATCTGCCATCATGGGAGATCAATGGACGCGTTTTGGGGGTGCAACCCCTTCATCAATAATAAAGTAGCTGAGAGGAAGGGCTTGCTCCCCCAGAATACATCCCTTGATCCCCCGTGATGACAGCTAGCACATGTTGAATGTGTGGATTATTGTCTCAATGCTACAACACTTTTGGGGTGATGTAATTGTTGTTTTCTGAGAAAATGGGGGTTATTTCCTAAGGGCAAATCCACTTTGCACTACAAGTGCAGTTTCAGTGCAGTTGCAAGTGCACTTGTAGTGAAATGTGTTTTTGCATTTAGTAAATAACAGCCAACAGTGCTTTGTATAAGGTTACACAATCAGGCCATTTTCTGCACTCAAAACATTTCTGTCAGGGTCAGCTTAAACAAACACAAGCAGTAAATGTCCACAAAGAATTTCTTTTTTTTTTTATTATAAAAAGGCTTCACAGATTGTCTGGCATATTGATAGCCCCCCTACCCGCAAAGAACTCCAGGTAGCGTAACCGGACATCACGGGCACTCAGGGAGGGCAAGCCAGGACGGCCACTTTCAAGCGCCGTCAGTGTGGTTTGATGTATCATTCCGGCCTCAGGCCCAACTGAGCCAGCATAGTTGGCCAAATGTTTCCTTAAAAAGTTATGGAGAACACAGCACGCAAGTATAATATGGTTCAGTTTATACTCCGCCATATGGATGGGTGTCATAAATAGGCGGAACCGGCTGGCCAGGATTCCAAATGTATTCTCCACCACTCTTCGGGCTCTGGCCAGCCGGTAATTAAAAACCCTCTGTTCTGGGGTGAGGGTCCTCATTGGGAATGGCCGCATCAGGTGGTCCCCCAGTGCAAACGCTTCATCAGCAACGAACACAAATGGGAGTCCTTCAACATTGTCCTCTGGAGCTGGCAAGTCCAAGCTGCCATTCTGGAGACACCTGTAGAACTCCGTCTGGGCGATGACTCCACCATCGGACATCCGGCCATTCTTCCCCACGTCCACATACAAGAAGTCGTAATTAGCCGACACCACCGCCAACATCACTATACTATTGAACCCCTTGTAATTATAATAGTACGACCCCGAGTTGGGTGGTGGGACGATGTGGACGTGTTTCCCATCAATTGCCCCTCCGCAGTTAGGAAAGTCCCACCGCTGGGCAAAGTGGGAGGCCACAGTCTGCCATTCCTGTGGCGTGGAAGGAAACTGTTGAGGAAAAAACAATAAACATTACTATTTTTTCACAGAAACATGGCAAGCAGATTAGACACAAACATTATGGGGCAACCTCCAGATAGCATTTAGTAAGGGGAATTTAACAAGGCCAAAGTATAAGGTACACCTATCATATTCCCCATCCACCCCTCTCATGGGCCATTTCTAACATTATAGGGGGGGAACTCTTGGACAGGTAACCCTCTTCACTTTATTGAGAGATGAATGCCTAAATAATGGGTATTACTTGGAACAGCCCCTCCTTAGTTACACTATTGGCAGACCACTGGACAGGTAAGAAGTGTCATAATACAAAGATATAAATACACATTGTACACATTTGAGGACATTTGGACATTCTGCTATTACCTATCAAGATAATAATAGGATACAAAAACGTGAAACAGTACCATTGGAAAGTATACAGGCAGGCCCTTGCACTACATGCTTTGGGCAATTCATCCATAAATCTGAGCACTAAAGAGATGGGTATAGTGTGTATGGGTTTGGCAAAGTCAGCAGATAGATGATTGAGGATAGAGAATTGGGATCAGCTGACTTAGCAGTTGGGGGAGGGAGGGTTACTAAAAATTATTTGGGGACACCAACAAAAAAAAGCCTCTGGCACTCTGCCAGAATTTAAATCAAAAATAACATTTCCAAACATTTTAGGGGGTGTTTGGGGTAAAGCACTACTATGGAGCTGATAAAATACATTGTTAAGTGACTACATGAGCTGAATATAGGCCAGGAGACACCATGCTGGGGGGGTTAGTGAAGGGCAAATATGTATGAAGGACCTAAAATAATAATTACCTAAAAATCCAGCATGCATGAGAACAAAGGGGACATTCACAGCATATTACAATCATGGTAATTAGGGAATGAGGAAAGAAATACAATATATTATTAAACATTAAATACAATAAAATGTGATATTAAAGGATAAATCTTACCTTCATATACTCCTTCTGCAGGACCTGGATGATGGCAGAACAGGTCTCTGGGATAATGATCCCCAGAGCCTGGGGGGAGATGCCTGTCGAGAACTTCAAGTCCTGCAGACTTCTCCCTGTCTCCAAATACCGCAGGGTAGCAACCAACCTCTGCTCCGGAGTGATGGCTTGCCTCATGCAGGTATCCTGCCTGCTGATATAGGGGGTCAGCGAAGCCAACAAACGGTGAAACACGGGGTCCATCATCCTGAGAAAGTTACTGAAATCATTAGGATTATTCTCACGGATCTCACGGAGCAAAGGCATATGAGAGAACTGGTCACGCTGAAACAACCAATTCTTGGTCCATGAACTCCTCCCCACCCTGTTCATGGACTGGACTTGTGTCAAGGTCAGGACCCCAACACCAAGCCCCCGCACAGCACGAACTCTACGAGGAGTATGCATACGAAACATGGCTAGAAAACGGTCGGCTGCTCAGACTGAAGTAACAGAACGCACTGAAGAACAGCAAGGATGCACTATTCGGCCACTACGTAAACGTTTTGGCGAACATCGCCGGTTCATCGAGGGTGGACTAGACAATCATAGTGTCCCTAGACACTACCTCCACATCCATGATAAGTCCACTAGTGGCCTCAGAGTATGGGTTATTGAGGCAATGCCAAAAGACCTTCCCCCTGCTGAACGCTACCGACGATTATGCCACAGAGAAATGTACTGGATTTTCTTATTAAATGTTTTAGCCCCTGGAGGGTTAAACGAGGATTTTGAAGTTAACGCCATACTCTGATATTATATTCTTTTTTTACAGATATTTTTTAGATATTATTTAGGCTCCCTTCCTTATAATTATAATCTTTTATGACAATACTCTTTTTATTCATGGTAGTTTAATATTTTAATAATTTAATATTTTAATATTATTGGTGACATACATGTCCCCTTTTGTTCTAATTTTAATACTCATATTGTCATACTAATATGCTTGCTCGCTCCAATCATTCACATTATGCTATCGTGCATGCATGGTTTTTGGCCCGTTATTATCAGACATCCTGATTATTAGATAATCTGTTTCTTCAACTTTCTATCGTCCCAATTTTTGATTTTTCTTTCTTTTTGACAATCTTCTTTTTATTGTTTCCTTTTAATAATGCTGCTACATGTGTATTTATGTATGTAAATGTATTTCAACGTATTCAAATGGATTCATTGTCATTATACTCTGATTGCTGTTCCCGCCCCCGGCCAACCCACTGCTAATATGTGTGTATATATATTATTCCCAGTCATCATTATAGTCATAGGTTGAAAAAGGAACGATTGACGGTTCCGAAACGCGTCCCTTATTGATGACATCACATCCCCCCTCTGGCTGTGTGCTTGCGGTTCAGGCTGGTTACGGAGCCGCTCAGCGGATGACATCACTTCCGGGTACGCCGTCTTTCCATGCTGGTGACGCCGGCTTCACAGCGGCTCCCTATGTCTCACTCTGCTGCTGCTAGTGACTACATCCATCCCCTCTGAAAGCTTCCTCCCACCGTGACCCCTTCCAATGCAGCCTCATACATGATGTGCCTTATTACACCTTCCATCTTGTAAGTGTTTTTGAACCCAGTTGGGGCATTAAACTTGTTCTTCTTCTGCACTTAGAGGCGCCTTTGTTTGTTTTTTGTGTTCCTATAGATCCTGCTTCAGTCTTTTAAGTTGCAGCCCTTTGTGCTGAAGATTATCATCCAACAACTCTCATCATCTTCACCAGCACCCCCATTCTATTTTGGACTGCCTCCTTTTTTATAGAGACATTATTTAGACTACGTCAGTCCTGTGCGCCCTATATATATTTTTCTATTTCCACTGAAGAACAGCAAGGCCTGTGAAGAGCGACCTGAAAAACAGTAACGAACAAACAAGAATACAATGACTACTTAAAGTCACGTGGAACTTGCTTGCACACACTGAAGAGCAGATACAAACCCGCAAGCACAAACTGAACAGCAGAAAACGATCTGAAAGCCATGAGTCTGAAAAAGTGTGAATCGTGCAAATTCTGTCTTTTAGCCAGTTGCTATCCATTTACAAACTGATATTTCCAAGCCTGTAGACTTTACCTTACACATTAGCCATGTGTGGGGAACTGTGTCAAACTATTTTGCAAAATCCAAGTATACCATGTCCACAGCCACCCCTCTGTCCAAGGTTTTACTTACCTCTTCATAAAAAGAAATCAGATTTGTTTGACAACTTCTATCTTTCGTGAACCCATGCTGTTTGTTGCTTAAATTTTTTTTTTCCAGCAAGAACTCATCTATGTGGTCCTTTAACAAACTATCTTCCAGACTATAGACGTTAAACTAACAGGTCTATAGTTACTTGGTAAAGACTCTGTTCTCTTTTTAAATCTAGGCACCGCATTGGCCCTATGCCAATCCAGTGGTACTATTCCTGTCATTATTGAGTCCCTAAAAATTAGATACAATGGCTTTGAAAGGACAGAGCTCAATTATTTTAGGATCCGTGGGTGGATGCTATCTGGTTCAGGTACTTTATCAACCTTTATTCTGTCTAAATATTTCTGGACCATATCACTTTTGAGCCATTGTGGATCATTTGGGGCTGTGTCAATACATCCCCATTATGGACTTCAGCAACCCCTTGCTCTTTTGCACAGAACTGAAGAATGTATTTAATAAATTTGCCTTTTCTTTGTCCCCAGTCACCCTTTTGTAAAGGGCCTACATGCTCAGACCTGACCTTTTTACTATTAGTATCTTTGAAGATTTTTTGGGAGTTTGTCCTACTATCTTTTGCAATCTATCATTCATTTAGAATTTTTGTGTCCTGGATTTCCTTTTTACATATTCTGTTATATTCTTTGTAACATTTAAATGACAATAGTTTTCCTTAATTTTTATATTTTTTAAAAGCTCTTTCCTTATTGTTTATAGCTTTTTTTAACTTTGGCCGTGAGCCACATAGGTTTTATTTTTAGCCTTTTAAACATATTGCCCTTGGGAATATACTTTGCAGTGAGTTCAGAAACAGTCTTTTTTAAGAATTCCCATTTCTGTTCTGTGTCCATTGATGCTAATATTCCCTCCCAGTCTAAGTCCTGGAGAGTAGCCCTCATCCTTGGAAAATTTGCTCTCTTAAAGTTAAGTGTTTTTATCTTTCCCATATGTGTTTTTTGCTTACAGCTAACATCAAATAAAATCATGTTATGGTCACTGCTACCCAGATGTTCCTTTATATGAACATTAGTAATAAGCTCTGCATGGTTTGAGATTACCAGGTCCAACAGAGCATCATTTCTAGTTGGGGCCTCAATAAACTGGACCATAAAATTGTCCTGTAATAGGTTTATACACTTTTGCCCTTTAACTGATCCAGCAGAGCCATTACACCAGTCAATTTCCAGGTAGTAAAAAATCCCACATTATTATCATCGCCCCAGCCCTTGCAGCCCTTTCCATCTGTGCAAGGAGCTGAGTCTCCACCTCCTCAATAACATTGGGTGGTCTATAACAAACTCCAATGATTAACTTTGAACTACGCACATATATATGCAGTTCCACCCATAATGCTTCAACCTAATCACACTCTCCATCATTGGTGGTCATTGCTCAGTGTGTACCCTTACATTGGTGGTCAATATTCAGCCTGCACCCTTACATTGGTGGTCAATGCTTATCCTGCACCCTTAACTTTGTGGTTAGTGTGTACTCTTACACTGGTGGTCAGAGATCATTGTGCATCCTTACATTGGTGGTCAGTGCTCAGGGTTTACCCTTACATTGGTGCTCAGTGCTCAATGAGTTCTCTTACATTGATGGTCAGTGCTAGGTGTGTTTGGTGGTCAGGGCCCAGTGTGCCCCCTTACATTGGTGGTCAATGTGTCCCATTACACTGTTGGCTAGTGCACAGGGTGCCCCCTTACATTGTTGGTTAGTGCTCAGTGTGCCCTCTTACATTGGTGCCAGTGATCAGGTTCTCACCCTGACTTACCCCCTCTTCACAAGCAATTAGTTGCAGTATCCTTATGCAGATGGTAGGAAATGAATAGGCAGGCAGGCCAATGGTCACATGCAGTGATTTAGAGGCTAGAAAAGATGCTCTTTGCTGGGCACCAATTCCTCCCAGTAACAAAGATACAGTTGGTCTTGGAGACAGGAGCACTGCCCTCCCCAGGACCCCTGGTCTGCTCAGGCAATCGCCTACAACCAATATGACAGGTGGGGATTACAGGTAGGGCTGGAAGTGCAAGCTGCAGTAAAAAGGATTCAGTTTAGGGCTCCAAATATCAAATTTAGTACATGTGCCCTTGTGTTTGGAGCTAGCAATGCTACTGCACATGGCTATAATGAACGAGATCAATTATATTTATGAACTCACTGAGGGACAATGGCATGGGAGTATAAGTGGAAAGAAAATGTTTGAGGACCTTGAAAGCCACTGGCAGCTAGAACAACCTGACAGCAAGAGGCACAAGTGGAGGCACTGGAAGTAAACACATTGCCTTGAAAAATTATTCATACCCCTTGATATTTTCCACATTTTGTCATGTTACAACCAAAAACATAAATGTATTTTATTGGGATTTTATGTGATAGACCAACACAAAGTGGCACATAATTGTGAAGTAGAAGGAAAATGATAAATGGGTTTCAAACATTTTTTTTTTTGTTAAATATTTTTTATTGGTTTTTACACAGAAGTAACAAGGAAAAGTACAGAGAGGGGAGAGAATCGCACAAGGTTAAGTTAAATACATTTCTGTATGCATTTGCGGACACAGCCGCTGATCTCTTGAGCGAGAAAGGTGAGTCATTATACATAAATTGTATTATTAGATCATACAGTTAGGGGAAAAATTCCGTGAAGCTTGAAAGAGTCTATACAGTAGATATTTTGTCACTAAGTCTTAGAGCTCTAGCTTTACTTATCATCAAGGATGTTGGTTAATATAAGGTGAGTGAGGGTGGGGGTGAGGGTATGAATTATCTGGTGATGAGGTTCACACGGTAAATCTTTTTTTTTTTTTTTTTTTTATGTTTAAAGTTCGGTTTGGGTGATTATAGGCGTAGATAGGAGTTTGCAAAAGGGATTTGTAGGGGGCGAGATGGGAGAGTAGTAGTGTGCGTGTTGTCGTGATTATTGTCAGCAGAGAGTAAGACTCTTGTGAGTGTCGACTTGAGTTTGGGGGTATTGGGATTCATCAACAACGGAAGGGAAAATGAGAGGGACAGTATTTATCCAGGATAAGGAAATAAGCGTTATATTAGTCATCGTCACAGCGGTCGTGTTGTTGTTATGTAAAATATTGTTTGTATTCGTCAGTGGTGGTGAAGTGAATCCAGCATGTCCATGTTTTGATGAACTTAGGTTGTGTTTCTTTGGCCTGATGTATGAGGTCTTCCATGACTATCGTTTTTTGTATGCGTGTAAACCAATCTGTGATGGATGGTTGGTCTGTTGAGCGCCATTTGAGGGGGATACAAAGCTTAGCAGCGTTCACCATGTGCATGGCCAGAGATCGGAGGTAAGTTGACAGTGGCAATTTGGAGTGATGGAGCAGGAGTGCTGCAGGGTTGAAGTCTAGCGTGTAGGTCGTTATTTTGCTGATCAATTTGTGTACTTCTGACCAGAAGGGTTGAATTTTTGTGCAGGACCACCAGACATGTAAGAACGATCCAATCTCAGTTTTGCATCTCCAACATGTTTGGGTAATTGACGGGTCAATATGATGCAGCATCAGTGGTGGTCTGTACCATCTTGATAATATTTTAAAGGCGTTTTCCTGTACTTTCACATTAATTGAGCCTTTGTGGGCCAAGGTATATATTTTTTCCCATTCTGCGTCAGTGAGGGTTATTGAGAGGTCCTGTTCCCATTGTCTGATGGTCCAGTGTTTCATTGGTGTACGGGCTCTGAATAGGAGTGCATATGTCCGGGATATCAGGTATTTTGTGGGTCCTCACTTGCGCATAAGTTTTCAAATGTGGTGGTCTGCCTGGACCAGTCCGGTCTGGGTTTAGGTTTGTTAAAGAAGTGTCTCAGTTGGACGTACGTCCAGAACGGGAAAGAATTCATGTTCATTTTTGACGCAAGTGCTGTTTGGGATAAGAAATGATTCCCTTGGAAAAAATGCTCTGCTTTTACAGTAGGGTGGGGCCAGTGATCTGCTAAGAAGGTGGGATGCATTACCGGCAAAAAGTCTGGGTTCATCCGTAATGGGGTCATTGGGCCCTTAGGTGAGGAAATTTTGTGGAGTTTACAGGTCATGTGGAAGGAGGCCAGTGTGGGGTTAATTAATGGGTGACGTTTGGATTCAGGGGGGATATTGGAGTTAGTGATCCAGGGGAGATGAGACAGTTGGAGATCTGAGAATGATTGCTCTATGTGGATCCAGTCTTTGTGTGTAGAGTGTATATTCCAATCTATAATTCTTGTAAGATGGCACGCTTACTGGTATTTGCGTAGATCGGGAAGGCCAATGCCTCCTAAAATTTTGGGGGCGGTCAGTCTCAGGAAGCTTAGTCTCGGGCGTAGTTTGGCCCATACGAATGATGTACAGGCTTTTTTATAGGTGGAGAAGAATGTCTTCGGAAGTTTAATGGGAATAGTTTGCAAGATATATAGAAGTCGGGGCAGAATATTCATTCATTCATTGCGGCCCTGCCGAACCAGGAAAAAAGTCCCGAGGACCATTTTTTTAAGTCTAATTGTATTTTTTGTAAAATTGCTGCATGGTTTAGGGCGTATAGGTCGTTCAAGGAAGTCGGTAATAGAATACCTAGATATTGAATTGCTCTAGCATTCCACGAGAACGGGTAGTTGAGTTGGCATTGGCGACATATTTCAGGGGCGAGGGTAATATTCAGGGCTGTCGATTTCGAGTAATTTATTTGAAGGTTGGAGAGGGTATGAAAAGTATTAAAGTCTTTGAGGAGGTTGGGTATTGTCGTGAGGGGGTCGGTGAGAAAGAGGAGTATGTCGTCTGCGAAGGCAGCTACTTTGTATGTGCGTCTTTTGATGGTAATTCCCTTAATGTCTTGATTGGCTCTCAGGCGTCGCAGGAAGGGTTCCAGGGATAAGATAAAAATTAAAGGGGAAAGTGGGCAACCTTGACGGGTTCCATTCGACACGGAGAAGGCGTCCGACAGGTGGCCGTTTACATGGACCTTGGCAGTAGGGTTAGAGTAAAGGGCCGAAATGAAATTAAGCATCGTTGTGGGAAGACTTATCATTCGTAGGGTTTCTGACATATAGTCCCAGGCCACCCTGTCAAACGCCTTCTCCGCGTCGAGAGAAAGCATAAATCCGCTAGAACGGCTGGACGTAAGCCAGTGGTGGATATTAAGAGCTTTTAGAGTATTATCTCTCGCTTCTCTTCCTGGAACGAAGCCGACCTAGTCTAGGTCAAGAAGTTGGGGCAATAGTGGTAAGATACGGTTAGCTAAGGTCTTTGCATACCATTTTAAGTCCACATTAAGAAGCGAGATGGGCCTGTAGTTGGTAACTAGGGAAGGGTCTTTGTCTGGTTTTGGGATTACAGCTATATGGGCAGTTAGAAGGTCTCGAGGCGGTGTCCTAGGGGTTGCGAAGGAATTAAAGGCTTTTAGGAAGAAGGGGGTGAGTGTTTCTGCATAAGTTTTATAGTAGCCGACTGTCAAGCCATCGGGGCCGGGGCTTTTACCTGAGTTTAGTTGTTTCAAAGCTAGGTCTATTTCTTCTCTGGTTAGGGGGGAGGCCAGATCTTGGGCCTCGGAATCTGAGATAGGGGTGGGGCCATACTGTTGCAAAAAATCGACTATCAATTCCATTCGTTTGTTTTTATCATAAGAGTTAGATGGGTGAAGGTTATATAGTTTACTATAGCAGTGGACAAACTGTTGTGCAATGTCTGGGGTTTTGGTAAGTTTGCCTCCTGCTGGGTCAGTGATGGAGTGAATCGTTGTGTGAGCTTTTGTCACTTGTAAGGCCCGAGCTAGCATTTTACTGGCTTTGTTGCCATATTCATAAAACGTTTTTTTGAAGAGGTTATATTTATGTTGAATTTGGGTGTCTAGTATGTCAAGGAGATCTTTTCTAGTTTGAATTAGTTCTGTCATAGTGGAGAGGGCTTCGGTTTGTTTATGAGCAGTTTCTAGTCGATGGATTTTGTTGAGGAGGTCTAAGTATTGTTTTCTACGTATTCGATTGCGTTTAGCCGCCGCTGCGATTAAGATTCCCCTGACTACACATTTGTGTGTTTCCCATATAGTAAGTGGGGACGTGTTCGTCGAAACATTCTCTTGAAAGAAATGTTTGAGGTTGGATTCGACCTCAGCCATGATGGAAGGGTCATTCAGTAGTGATGGGTCTAGTTTCCATGTTTGTGAGCGGGGTGTCGTGTTTGGGATTTTAAGTGTGAGAGAGGTGGGGTGATGATCGGAGAGAAGCATTGGGTCAATTGAGGTGTGTTGGATTAGAGATAAATCTTTTTGTGTTAGAAAGATGTAATCAATTCTTGAATATCTGTCGTGGGGAGTGGAGTAAAATGTGAAGTCTTTAACGTTTGGGTTCAGGGTGCGCCAGGAGTCATGCAGTAATAGTTGATTGAGTAAAGATTTAATCGTCTTAAGGGCTGAATATGGGAGTGAGGAGGAGCCAGTGGATGTGTCTTGGATCGGGTTGAGCGGAACATTGAAGTCTCCCCCCAGGATGAGGGTGCCTTCTTGGAAGGTCGTGAGTGTATCCGTAATTTTCCGAAAGAAAGGTACCTGACCGCAATTGGGAGCGTATATATTCGCTAAAGTGAACTTCCTATTGAGGAGGGAACCTTTAAGAAATAGGTATCTGCCTTCCTCGTCTATTAAAGAGTCCGTGATTTGGATGGGGCAGGATTTAGCGATGAGCATTGAGACTCCTTTTGTTTTGTGTAACGGGTTGGTAGCGTGGTACACCATGGGATATCGGTGGTTTTGTAGTTTTGGGGTAGAGTCGGATCTAAAGTGGGTTTCTTGAAGGAAAACAATATCAGCTTTATTGCGGTACATGGTGAGGAGTAGTTTGGAGCGTTTCTCTGGTATGTTGAGGCCTTTTACGTTTAGTGATATAAGTTTGAGCTTGGTGCTATGGGTGATTCTGGACGGATTCGTCATTGTATGGGTGTATGAGTGTATTTAGAAGGATAGTACTTGCTGCGATGGAGGAAGTGATAGGATGGGCTGAGAGATATGTGCGTGTGGGTAAGGCAGGTCAGGGGACAGGGGCAAGAGAGGGTGAACAATACCGGTATTAAGTGTGACCCCAATCACCTAAGTCAGTGGCCAGGAACACAATAATTTACTAACCGGATAAGGTCAGTGGTGTGTGTAGGTTTGTATATATGAGGTGCTGGTTAAGATTCGCTTGACCACTGTGTGGGGGTTGGTTTATCAATCGAGAGATGTCTACTGTAGGTGGGAAAGTCTGCCAGTGAGGTCCAGCCCACCAACAGCCTTATTTTATATATGTGGTGGAACAGGGGAGACAAGTATGTGGTATACATGTTGGGAAACTAGGCGGAATGAGGTCACTTGGATGACAGGGTGATCGATAATTATTGTTGGCGAGATATTCAGACAATTACTAATATCAATGGTTATTTATACCTTAGATTGAGTGGGGGCGAATGAACTTTTGGATGGTGTTTATGGGTATGGTCGTATCGGTGAGGGGGAAAAGGCACAAAGAAGGATAACCGTAATAAACATTGCTACACAAGTAAATAAACATCTATTACTAGACATTAGGTCCATATATTAGTCTAGCCTAAGGCTGAATAAGCAGGGTAACATAACATACGTGGTGACAATCCCGTATATTAATATATCTATGTTTGAATAGAGTGGTTATTAATTGATAATAAGGCTATCTTAACCTGTGTGATGCGTGGGTATAGGCATAAGTAGCAAGCTCAGGTGAAAACAACATTTCAGAACTATTTTAATCATTAAATTGTTTGTGTGTGTAGATTCGTAAGGGGTGGACGGGGTTTGCTGAGTGCAGTAGTAAGTGTATTCCCCCGGTGTATTTTAGTGTAAGGACAAATGTTTTGTAGCATGGTGAATGTATTGTCAATCTTGTTTGTTTCGGTATACGGAAGTGAATGAGGGCACACAATGTGTAGGCATGTAGAGAAGGCGTGTTCAAAGCCAGTAGGTGGCAGTAAAGAGCCCAAGTGCAGAAGTTTTGTCAGTTTGAGAGGAGTGAGTTTGGTAACAGGATTGCATAAGAAATCCTCATCATCTCCGGTGTTATCAGTGTGTGTTATCATGTACCAGTGTCAGGAGTGTATGTGTATGTGGCAACTCCAGGTATAAGCAGCTCAGTGAGGGGGGATCAAATCCCTGCTGTTATGTAAGCGTAAATACAGAAGTAAGTAACAGGTTATGACAGTTATAGTGATAAATATCGTATCTTGTTGCACTCAGTGTGCTGGTAAGGGTTGGGTGTGTATGCTATAGTCATTATTGATCTTGTCTGTGTTACGTATTGGGTGTAGTGGGGCATAAGGTTTAACGGAGTACAGGCGTTCTGGCCCTAAGGTCAGTAGGTGGTAGCAGAGAGCGAAACTGCAGAGAGTGTGTTGTGGCTTAAGGAGCTATGCAGTGTGAAGAAAAAGTTAGGATAACGGTTGTACATGAGATGTGTGTCTGATATGGTGTCAGTATGTGGTGCAGCGTAGTAATGTCTTCCTGAAACAGGAGGTAGTGACCACTTAAAACATCTAACATCTAACATTAAACTATAACATCTAACGTGTTACCCTTCAGATTTTGCACATGGTACAGAAGATCTGTACATGTTAAGTTCTGCAGAGCACGTTTCGTAGGTCCTGGCGTCGAAGTGGAACAGCGGTGCATACGAGTATCTTTAAAGAATACAGGAGGTATGTATCACGGGGCTTGAACGGGCTGCAGTGAGGAGCGGAGTCTGTAGCACATAGTCCGTAGTTGTTCTGGTCCGGTGATCCTACAAGGATGAGAAGCAACAAGGGGGGATAAGGTAAGGCGTCTTTTTTCAATGTTAGTCATTTGTCCGTTTTCTTTTGTAGGCCTCAACAGAGGCAGACACCCACCCAGGCTTCATCCTCCTTTAGGCCTAGCAGGGCCCATCCATCCCCCAGCCTCACAGCAGCCCCAGACCCAGAACATGCAGCTCTTGCTACAGAGCTTTTCGGATATGCTGGCAGCAGGTCTAGCTCAGAATGCCACTCAAATTACAGCCGTTATTAAGGCTGATCTGCAAAATTTAGGCTCCCGCATAGATGCAATTGAGCAGGTGGTGGATAACACTGCTGCACGCACTAACCAGAATACAGCCTGTATTCAGTCTCTACAAGACCAGCTAGACACTGCCTTATCCAAAATTGACGATTTGGAAAACAGAAATAGACGTTACAACTTCCGTATACGCGGGATACCCGAAACAGTAACGGATATACCGAATACAGTCCAATTATTTATCAAAGATCTTATTCCAGACATCCAAGACCACAGACTTGAACTGGACAGAGCACACAGAGCCCTCCAGCTTCCCCGCCAAGATGGCCTCCCGAGGGACATCGTGGTCAAGCCCCATTTTTACGGCGTGAAGGAGGAAGTTATGAGAAGATCCCGCAACATTGAAAATCTGTCATTTCAAGGGCATAAGATTTAAATCTTTGCTGACATCTCACCTGCCACGGTTCAAAAACGAAGAGCACTCAAGCCATTGTTGGTAATACTCGCCCAAAACTCCATCAAATATCGCTGGTCGTTCCCTTTTCGCCTTCAATTCCATTTCAAAGATATTCCCTACCACTTCTCCAACTTCCAGGACGGGGAGCGCTTGCTCCTGCAACTAGGCCTGATTTCACAAACTCTGGCTCCCCTGCAGGATACACCTACCCCGGGTTCCTCCAAGAGACCCCCCCCGGGTAACCCCTTACTCCTCTGTGGAACAAGCAGCTACCAAAGCGGCCACGGGACTCTCGCTCCACAAGATGAACGTTCCTCCTCTGGCCTGGAATGGAATTTCTTCTTCCAATCTACCTGATGGACTGAAGACCCAGTGTTTTCCTCAGAGTAGGGTTATCCCTACGTTGAACTAACTGTTACACGCTTTTAAAGCCAACCTAGGCCCACAGCTGGGCCCCCCTAGCCCTTTTTATGGCTAATGATGGTCCCTGTCTGGGCTATATTTTTTCCTCCCGACAAAGATTGCTACTTCACGGCAAGTCAAAGTAGTCAATATAATGGCTTCCCTTGTAAAGATTAAAAGGAAGAGGAAGAGAGGGAGGAAAGAAAAAGAGAAAAAGGAAAAAAAAAAAAAAAAGAGGACAGACTATATATTTTTTGTTTTTTTTTCTCTCCCTTTCTTATTTTTTTTTTTACATATTTTTTTTTACATATTTTTTTTTGTCTTCCGACCCCCCCCCCCCCACCCCCCCCCTGCAGTGACTCCTTTTTTTTTCTCTTGCATTATAGATCCCGGTTCCCTATTCTATATACATAACGTCCTATGACCAACTTGCAATTTAATGTACACTCCCTCCTGGTGACCAATCCCACATTTTTTTTTTTCCTTGCAGTGGGGGATTCAGACGGCCGGAGCGGCCCTGCATACCACCCTCTCTGTTGTGACTCGAGGGGAATCAGTACCCCTCTGGTGACATCGGATAGTCAACCCATCTTGAGGTTGCCCACTCACCTTTTTCTCCGGGCTCCCCCGTTTAGGGGAATCCGGACCAGGACTAGTACTACTAATCCGAATATTAATTACTTCTCTTAAACACTAGTTTTTACTTTCGATCTCATTAACTGTTGGTTTTGCACTTAATGTTTGAGGTATTATTATGCCTGATTAATCTACTTGTCCTACATTCTTCTCTTTCCCTTCTTCTTTCTCCCTTTCCTTTCTCCTCCTCTCCTTTGTCTCTTCCCCACTCCCCTCCCTTTCTTTACCACTCTCTCCAGGAATCCTCGCGGAGCATGCCTACCTACACAGCCCTTAGGAAGAATTACGACTCCATTCCTCTCCGAGCTGACGTCCTTCCCCGCGTGATGCTGGTAAGCTCCCTTTGCCTCATATCGCTCCACGCCCCTTACACCCATGGCTGACCCACCTTCCCAGTCACATTCGTTAAAAATAGCTTCACATAATGTCCAGGGACTCAATTCCCCCTCTAAACGTCGCAAGGCGTTTCAGAGCTACCACTCTAGGGGCCTCGATGTTGTACTACTCCAGGAAACCCATTTCCCGGCCAGTTATAACCCCACCTTCCTACACCGTACGTTCCCGACTTTTTTTCTGGCGAATGCTGACACCAAAAAAAGGGGTGTCGCCATCCTCCTATCTAAAAATACTCCCTTTACACTCACACACACGATCAAGGACCCAGAAGGCAGGTACATTTTAGTAAAAGGAACTATAGGGGGTATTCTATACTCTATCATCTCCTATTACGCTCCCAATCAAAGACAGGCACCTTTCTTCACTTCCATGCTATCGACTCTAGCCCCTCACTTGGAAGGCAGGGTGATCATGGGCGGTGATTCTAACATCGCTTTTGATCAACTGCTGGACAAGTCCTCCCAGGGGAGATCTCGACTT
Source organism: Lithobates clamitans (assembly GCA_037952925.1). NCBI lineage: Eukaryota > Metazoa > Chordata > Amphibia > Anura > Ranidae > Lithobates > Lithobates clamitans. The sequence continues at coordinate 201,012 of JBBGZY010000178.1, read as the reverse complement.
AAAAATCCACCCGCTCAGAGCCTCAAAATCGCCCGCCTCCTACATGATATGGGCCTGATAGACGCCTGGAGGGAATTGAACCCCACGGCAAACGATTATACCCACTTCTCGGCACCTCATAACACCCACGCCAGAATTGATCATATATTCCTCCCAAATTCAGATATCCATACAGCATCCCATGCCTCCATACAGGAAGTCCCATGGTCAGACCACTCCTTAGTGACACTTAAACTTTCCTGCTCCCTTTCACCCCCTGGGCCTCCACAGTGGCGCATAAGTAAATCTCTATTATCTAACCCCGTCCACTGCATAATTTTAGAAAAAGAAATCAGGGAATTCTTCCGTCTCAATGATACAGGAGACATCTCTCCTAGTGTGCTCTGGGGAGCACACAAAGCTGTCCTTAGAGGGAAAATGATCCAAATGGCGTCTAAACTCAAAAAAGGAAAGGAAAGCGGACATTCTGAAAATGGAAAGGGAATTCCATTCCCTCAGTAAATCCCACAAAGCTCACCCTTCTTCCACAACCCTGATCAAGCTAGAAGCCTCCCGAGTAGCGCTTAACCTGGCCCTTACATCTAATGCAGACCAGCATCTGAAATGGCTCAGTGGCAGATTCTATATCCAAGCAAATAAAATAGGCCCCCAGTTGGCTGCTAAACTATCCCCCAAAATTAAATCCTTCTCTCTGCCCAAGATCAGATCCCAGTCAGGAACTCTCACCCACAATCCTCAAAAGATTCTGGAAACCTTTCAGGCTTTTTATTCTAAGCTATACTCAGCACCCGACCCTACCAACTCAGACTCTATTGATTCCTTCCTGAATAGCCTCGATATTCCTACACTTTCGGACTCCCATAGGTCCATTATGGAATCCCCCTTTAGGGTAGAGGAAATTCTTGAAGTTATAAAAATCTCAAAACAGATTCAGCCCCAGGCCCTGACGGCTTCTCCGCACATTATTATAAAGCTTTCCCGGTGGCTCTCTCTCCTTATCTGGCCCGCCTCTTCAACTCACTTCGTGCGGGGTCCCCCCTGGAACCGTCAGCCAACTTGGCGTACATATCAGTAATCCCTAAACCGGGTAAGGACCCCAGTGACGTATGCAACTACCGGCCAATCTCGTTGATTAATAATGATTTAAAAATTATGACGAAAATTCTGGCTAATAGACTGGCTTCCTTTATTGCTAAATATATCCATAAAGACCAGGTGGGGTTTATCCCAGGTAGACAGGGGCCGGACCAGATTAGGAGAGCGGTAGACTTAATTTCACTCATGCAATCGTCTTGGGATGGGGGGCCTCCTCACCCAGGATACGTCCTTTCGATAGATCTCCAAAAGGCCTTCGACGCGGTCACCTGGCCTTACCTCTTTACTGTTTTGCGGAAATGGGGTTTTGGCCCGGACTTCATTACTACCATATCCTCCCTTTATTCCTCCCCTAAAGCACGTATTAAAATACAAGGCCACCTTTCTGAAGAATTCTCTATATCACAGGGGACTGGACAAGGCTGCCCTCTCTCGCCGATTCTATTCGCAATAGCGATGGAAACCTTGGCACTAGCCATCAGACAAAACCCTAACATCCATGGAGTGCACTGTGGTCAAAAGACTCATAAATGTGCCCTCTTCGCTGATGACGTTCTCCTGTTTGTCACCTCTCCCCTCATATCCACTCCAAACATTCTCCAACTACTTAACTCGTTTGGCAGCATATCGGGACTTCAGGTCAACATGGCCAAATCTATGGCTCTGAATATTTCCACCACCCAAGAGCTGGTGGAGAGGCTCAAGACCCATTTCCCCTTCACCTGGTGCGACACCTCCCTACCCTACTTAGGTGTTTTTTTAACAGCGAAGATAGAAAGGCTATACCACCACAATTACCCCCCGATGCTCAAAAAACTTTCTGATGATCTCACGCATTGGGCCCGATATAAAATGTCCTGGTTAGGTAGAATAAATTCAGTCAAAATGACATTACTTCCTAAGATCCTGTATCTCTTTCGCTCCCTACCCATTCCCATCCGAAAACACTCACTAGACAAACTCCAGGCTTCAATTACCAGATTTATCTGGGGGGGGAAGGGACACCGTTGTTCCAAACAGGTGCTATACCGACCTAAGAAAAAAGGGGGCCTAGGTCTCCCTAATTTATGGTGGTATTATCAAGCCGCTCAGCTTTGCCAATTTTCAACTATTTATTCTAAAGGCCCTAGGCCTGATTGGGTCGATATTGAACGCCAGGCCACCCCTAACCATACTCTGGACTTCCTGGTTTGGAGACCACAAAAGGATAGACCCCCGATCCTCTCCCCCACCTTGTCTCATTCAATGTCCCTGTGTGACACTCTTCACAAGAAACATTACCTCACGTCCGCATGGTTGCCCCTAGCACACATCTTCCACAACCCACAATTCCAACCAGGTATGAACATCGAGGCCTTCAGGTGGTGGCTCGACAAGGGCCTATACAGAATAGGACAATTCTTCATTAACTCTGGTCCCATTTCACTTAAATACTGCATCTCTAAATTGGAGATGCCAACTTCAGAGACTTTCCGCTATTACCAATTATCACACTTTTTACGAGGGATTTGGAAAAGCTCCTCAGCTCCTCTCTCGGTTACTCCCTACGAATTCTGGTGCTCCTCGGCCATGGGTGTAAGGGGTGGCATTTCCCTAATATACTCTGCACTAGCGGAGCCCCGGGAGAAAGCAAATTATATGTTGCATTGGGAGCGGGATCTGCAACTCGACTGGGACATGGACACCTGGCATACATGTGTCTCCCGTTCCTTCAAGGGCATGCTTAGTTCCTCCCTGATGGAGGCGGACCTTAAAGTCATAACCAGGTGGTATCTGGTACCCACCCGAATTACTAAATTTTATCCAAATTCCTCGCCCCTCTGTTTCAGAGGCTGTGGCCATATAGGCTCCTTACTTCACACATTTTGGGAATGTCCCAAAATTAGAGGGTTTTGGAATGGAATTTTTCATCTCATCCGCAAAACCACAGGCTATGCAGTCCAACAAAGCCCCACCATAGCTCTACTAAATTACAACATCCCGAAAGTTCCTAAATTGTCTCGATCTCTGATCCACTTCATTCTGCTTGGGGTCAAGATTACGCTAGCTCATGCTTGGAAAAAACCTTCGGTTTCCCTCCGCCAGGCCAAGCAGAAAATTTCATGGATTATGACACAAGAGAAAGTCTCGAGCAGAATTTTAGACACCTCTGATAAATTCAGATTGATCTGGGAGCCCTGGGCTCGTTTCCTGGGTCTACCACCTCTTACCTGAATCTGTATAAGGTCTAGGTAATCCCCAGGCTCTGGCCGGCTCCAGGCCCTATTCTTTCTCCGCGAGGATTCCTTTTTCTAACCCTCTCCAAACCTTTCCTTTCTCCCCCCACTTTACCCCTCCTGTTCTTTATCCTTCTTTCCCTTTACTCCTACTATTTCCTGTCTAAAACCCTACTACATATGGTTTGCAAAGGTTGAGAATAACAAATTTTGCAGAACTCTCCTGTTCTGTACTGTTCATTTTTCCTGTGACTAAAAATTGAGGCTGTACAGTTTAAGAATGGATAAAGTCACAACATAGTGCGCTAGCATGTACCTTCTCTAACTGTTTGGGGATAGCCCCCCGTGTAAGTGATATTATCTATTACGTTAATGTTGGGCTCACATTTTGCTTTTCTGTTACGATATAGCTCTTGTTTGTTCAAAGACGGGAGGTCTATGAGATCAGGACGGGTCCAGTGAAGGTTCTTTTTTTTTTTTTTTCTTTTTGATTTTGATCCCCCAGGGGTCCTCTCGGCTGGTCTGCGTACAGCAGGTTCCCATTTGGGGTGCGTGGCCGTTTCTTGAGGAGCCCTGGGTCCTGCGAGCCTTGGTCTCCCTATCCTGACCTCAAGCGGCCATTCTCTAGGAGTTAGAGCATTTAATGATGCCCTTGTGTTTATAAGTGGTTACACTTTTATTTTGAAGCTGAATCTGTATACGGTACATGTATATCTTGATACATTGCTGTGTTATCTCATTTGGTCTCTGCCATTTTGATTTCTTGTACTGTTATTTATCTTTCAATAAACAGTATTTAAAATGAAAAAAAAAAAAAAAAAAAAAAAAGGAGAGGACACTCAGCAGCTGTTTTCACATCTGGACGCTGGAGCACTAGTGTGGGACACCTGAGCACCCTTTTTATTAGGTGGCCCACACAGGTGCTCCAGTGGATACTATAGGGGGGTCTCCATCTGTGAAGCTTGTACAAGACAGGTAAAGTCTTGAAGCTTGACAACGGACAAAAAAAATGCTACATCTTGGAACTCTGCCAAAATAGACAATTGTACCCCACTTCCAAGCAATGTTTCATCTTTATATTTCGGCCATCAAATATCTGTGTGCTAATTATACCATTTTTGTTTTACATAGGGGAGAAAAGACTCGGAGGACACCCCTCATCTGAGGAGACCACAGACCCCCCACCTCGGGAAGAAGGGGAAATACCCCCCAACCCAAGAAGAGCAGGAGGAGGAAGAAGACGTGGTGGAAATTGGCACCACAACAGGTGAGTGTCTGCGACCACAGACTCAGGTAAGAGATGGATGCCGGCATATTTATAATACCGAAACAGTACTTGAAACTTGAAACAGTACCATTTGAAAGTATACAGGCAGGCCCTTGCACTACATGCTTTGGGGAATTCATCCATAAATCTGAGCACTAAAGAGGTGGGTATAGTGTGTATGGGTTTGGCAAAGTCAGCAGATAGAGGATTGAGGATAGATAGAGAATTGGGATCAGCTGACTTAGCAGTTGGGGGGAGGGAGGGTTAAAAATGATTTGGGGACACCACAAAAAAAAGCCTCTAGCACTCTGCCTGAATTTAAAGCACAAATCACATTTCTAAACATTTTAGGGGGTGTTTGGGGTAAAGCACTACTATGGAGCTAATAAAATACATTGTTAAGTGACTACATGAGGTGAATATAGGGGCAGGAGAGCATGCTGGGGAGGTATGTGAAGGCAAATATGTATGAAGGACATAAAAAAATTACATAAAATTCCAGCATGAATGAGGACAAAGGGGGCATTCACAGCATATTACAATCATGGTAATTAGGGAATGAGGAAAGAAATACAATATATTAGCAAACATTCAATACAACAAAATGTGATATTAAAGGATAAAAATCTTACCTTCATATACTCCTTCTGCAGGACCTGGATGATGGCAGAACAGGTCTCTGGGATAATGATCCCCAGAGCCTGGGAGAAGATGCCTGTCGAGAACTTCAAGTCCTGTAGACTTCTCCCCGTCGCCAAGTACCGCAGGGTAGCGACGAGCCTCTGCTCCAGAGTGATGTTTTGCCTCATGCAGGTATCCTGCCTGCTGATATAGGGGGTCAGCGAAGCCAACAAACGGTGAAATACGGGGTCCGTTATCCTGAGAAAGTTCCTGAAATAATCAGGATTATTCTCACGGATCTCACGGAGCAAAGACATATGAGAGAACTGGTCACGCTGAAGCAACCAATTCTTGGTCCATGAACTTCTCCCCACCCTGTTCATGGACTGGACTTGTGTCAAGGTCAGGACCCCAACACCAAGCCCCCGCACAGCACGAACTCTACAAGGAGTACGTATACGCAACATGGCTAGAAAACGGTCGGCTGCTCAGAACGAAGTAACAGAACACACTGAAGAACAGCAAGGCCTGTGAAGAGCGACCTGAAAAACAACAACGAGCCGGCAAGATCACACAGAAAACTCCAATACGAACTGACTGCACACACTGAAGAACAGATACAAACCCACAAGCACAAAATGAACCGCAGAAAACGATCTGAAAGCCACGAGTCTGAAAAAGCGCGAATCGTCTCTCACCAAACTTTTACTAACATGAGATTAGCAAAAGGAGCCCAAAGGGTGCTGCGCTTGGTTCTGAACCGGCCTTTTCTAGTCTCGTCGTACGTGCTTGACGTCACCGCGTTCTTGGCGATCGGAAATTCCGACAACTTTGTGCGACCATGTGTAGGCAAAACAAGTTTGAGCCAACATCCGTCGGAAAAAATCCGAGGATTTTGTTGTCGGAATGTCCGAACAAAGTCCGACCGTGTGTACGGCTCATTAGTGTGTATTTGGTTATAGTAACAAATCAGGAAAAAAACAATTATATAGAGAGTGTCACACAGGCATGCTAGACTTTCAAATTACCCACTAATATTTCATCTTTCACTATGAAAGTATGAGCTTTTTTATATTGCTTAGGGGATATTTATTATTATTCGGATGACTTATCTTGTCGCTCATTCACCTTTGTCTGCGGGATTTTCAATTCCAATTAATAAAACAGACAGGTGTATTTTTAGGGTAATGCTAAGTTCAAATGGGAGATTGTAATGGCTTGCTAACAAGAGATTTAACATCTTGATGACAACAGCCTTAAATTAAAACACTCTATGGCAAAAATAGGAAAAGTCCCTAAAACAGACACGTCTCTTAGCAACACAAGAGTAAACAATCCTATACCCAAATCAATGTACATGTAAACCCAACCACTAAAATTTTGCTGTTAATTCCAATAAAAATTATTTTCTGTATTATTGTTTTATATCATTTCAACAGATATTATAGATAAAGTAGATAAAATATTATAGATAAAATATTTTGCATATTTTTACAAGGTTAAATTGTCTTGTTAAAATTTTGCTTCAATATTAACAGGGTCAAAACAGATCATGTATTGGTTTATGGAGGTGAATGAATCATATACAAATAAGGAAATAAACAGTTTTTAATTTCAATATTTTTTATTAGAAGTAGTAATGATACATGGTAAACATAGTTTTATAAAGCACTGCATAGCAAACAAGAAAAACATTTTCTTCAGATTGGTAGAATAAAAGAGGTGTCAATAAAGCTTAGTACTTTACACATAAAATCATGAGATATCACTAGTGCAAATCAATACAAATTTGCACATAGGGAGGACAAAATACTGGAATAATAGAATTATATCTCAACTGAAAGAGTAACCAACAGAAAGGTTTATGAACCTATGGAACATAAAAGACAAGTAAGAAAGGGTGATAAGTTCCAACTTCCTGAACTCCACCTATGTACAGTATATAGTTACCATTTAGATTCAAACTTATAGACAGATAGCCATGCAATCATTTTCAGATAAAACATATGTATGGACTGGTTGTGAGGAAATAAACAAACTCTTAAAGCCTGAAAAAAACATAATTTTATTATATTTGTTAAAAGTAGGCACATAAAAAAAGCTTTCAATCACCAAAAAAAGTATATGGTCACCACCTTATCCAACACCTACAAAGTATTTTAAAAGTGGGACATTGTAAGTCCAGAGTTGCTGTTAAAGCAGAGTTACAGGCTAACATGAAAGTAGGTCTTGAACAATAGATTACCCCCTCCCTCGTTTTTGGATAGTTTTTTTTTGTTAGTCATTTGTCATTTTGTACCTTTTTTTCCTTCTTCAGCTGGCAAGGTACCTCATATCCGCGTTTGCATCTGCCACTCCTCCTTCCCGCCTGCTGCCTTCTGGGACCTGTGTGTGTCCCAGAAGACGATGGGACCATTCAGAAAGTGCAGCGAATGTATGCGCAGTAGGAAACTGGCAGCGAAGCCTGAACGCTTCGCTGCCGGTTTCCTATACTTGCAATGCCGGCGCCTGCACCCGAGCCGATAGACGAATCGACTTCGGGGGACCAGCATCACGGGATCCCTGGACAGGTAAGTGTCCTTATATTAAAAGTCAGCAGCTACAGTATTTGTAGCTGCTGACTTTTAAAAACTATTTTTAGGGGGTCAAACTTCGCTTTAATATATGGTGGAGGACAGGCAGGTGGTCTCAATGAGTTTTCCGAATAAATCTGCTTATTAGGGATTAAGACAAGTGTAAACTATGTTATTAAAATATACACAAATATTTAACATATGTTATTGCTTATTAGCAATAATAACAAAATACACAATATTTTGCAATATTTTTGTGACCATGCCGGGGTTATGTCAGCATAAGGGTGAATTCCCTATGAGAATTGACATCGGGACCCCAATGTAAAAAAATGGCAACAGGACTGCAGATAAAAGCAAGTTCTGCAGCCAAATGATATTGAGCTTAGCATATAATAATTGCTTTTGGTGGTGAATGAAGGTGACAACAGATATTGTTAATCCCATGAAGGCCATCTGGTGTAATTGTGTTAAGCATATTGAAATAAAAAAAAGAGTTGGGTTGGTGAATTTTACCCAGTGGAATATAATGATCCTGCTCAATAGCACTGGTTGTGTTGTCTTCTTCCCAGGTTAACACCCATTACAGTATTGTGCTAGTTTCACAGATATGGTTCCCAGACTCATAGAAATGTATCATGACAAATAATTGTATTAAAATAAAACCTGGAAAACCTACTATGACTGTCCTTGTTTAGGCACTTCCTATTATAGCTTGGCAACAATCTGTCACTACTTCCAAATTTTGTTCTGCTAGTCACCCTCTCACATGAGCTTCCAATGCAGACTGCAAGGGGCTGATTCAGAACATATTATGAAGATCCTGCCTACTGTTGTCACCATCAGAAACACCATCAGAAACCCAACCCTAGAAATACTATGGAACTATTGCAAACTAAATATAATTTGGTTAAAGTTTATTTTTACGTTAAAGAAGTTGTAAAGTCTCAAGGTTTTTCATATTAATGCATTCTATGCATTAAGTTGAAAAACCTTCTGTGGTGCAGCTGCTCCCCAGAGCCCGCGTTATTCTTACCTGAACCCGATCCAGCAACGAGAACGAGCCCAGCAGCTCCAGTGACTGTCTCGGGTCTTCATCGGATAGATTGATAGCAGCAAGAGCCATTGGCTCCCACTGCTGTCAATCAAATCCAGTGACATGGGGGTTGGGGGCAGGGCCAAGTCCTGCTGTCTGTGTTAATGGACACAGCAGCAGGACTCAGGAGTATGCCGGAGGAGTGCACCCATGGAAAATGGCTCTCCGTGGGGGCACTCGTTGAGGAGGAGGAGCCAGGAGTACCGCCGGGGACCCCAGAAAAGGAGGATTGGGTCTGCTCTGTGCAAAACCCTTGCACAGAACAGGTAAGTATAGAAACTATACAATCACTTTAAGGCATCAGCTTCATTGGTTATTTTTATTTGTGGCCCTACTGACTAAAATTGCACATAACCAATGATTCTTTTTTAAAGAATTTACTTTTAATTACTTAAAGTGGATGTAAACCCCATTCATGAAATTTGAACTGGGCACATATCGTGGCTTTTTCCTGCTCTGTTCTTCTGTTATCATCATGGTAACTTCTGACAAGTTCTCTGATAAAACCAGGCTGAATTTTGTGTCAGGGTGGGTGCTATAAATAGATTAGTAGATAGCTGGCCAATTCACAGCACAGCTCTGCATTGTTTCTTCCTTTTTCTGCCCATGTGGAGAAGGGGTGTGTGGCTTTCATCCAATCAGCTGTCTCCCAGTGTAAGCAAAGAATCCACACCCACAGGTGAATCAGGAAGAGAAAATTATAACAGGACGTGCACTTTCTAAACAGTATATAAAGCTAAAGACAGCAGATGTAAAACTTATGTAAGAGGATTTGTTGCATCTGAGGTTGTTGACTTCACTGGATATATGTGAGGGTTTACATCCACTTTAAGTTTAAGGACTATATTTAGATGTGCTGACACACATGAAATCATAGACAGTAGCACAGAGCATTAAAGTGTAATTCCAGTCAAAACTAAGGTAAAATCTACTCCCACTCCCATTCTAATCCTATTCTATAGACCCTGTAATAGAAAAGAAACTATACTTACCTATTCAGTCTTAAGTCGCTCTAGTCCAGTCACATAATTGGGTCCCAGCTCCATCTTCTGTGTAGAGGAGGGACAGCTGACAACAGCTGCCCTAAACTAAGTCTATGGGTGACATCATCACACAGGCTCTGCGTCCATTGACTTCGATCTCTCCTCTACAGTGAAGCTGGTGCTGGAGAGATTATGTGACCAAACCAGAGTGATTTCAGAAAAGGTAAGTATACAGATCTTTCCCTTTTGAAGGGTAGATAAAATAGGCTTAGAATGGGAGTGGGAGTACATTTAAGCTTAAGTAGGTTTTGACTGGGATTACTGTACACTTACAGCATAATTAGTCACATAGCCAGTAGTAAAAGTAAATGTGTTCCTATTTTTTCAAATGGGGAAGAGCAATTATTTGCATGTAATGACTTCTTCCTATGATTTTGTGGCATTTTAAATAGAAAAATTTATTTGGTGATTAATAGGGTGAACTTTTGTTTCGGTCCAAACACAGGTTTAGAGCAAGCTTGGCTTGTTCTTGCATACATCTGGAAACTGGAAAGGACTTTAAGATTTTTTATTATGAGCCAAATTATTATATATAGTAGCAGTCCTCCTCACAAGGTATCCCCATATATTAGGGCATGTGGCCTGGTATGATTCAGGAGTAAGGATGAGCCGGATGTTCGAGTCGAATGTAAGTTCAACTCGAACATCGGGTGTTCACCTGTTCACCAAATAGCGAACAATATGCGGCGTTTTCATCAAAATCGAAAGCCGTGGAACGCCGTTTAAGTCTATGGGACCCTAACATGAAAAACCAAAAGTGCTCATTTTAAAGGCTTATTTGCAAGTTATTGCCAAAAAAGTGTTTGGGGACCCGGATCCTGCCTCAGTGGACATGTATCAATGCAAAAAAAGTTTTAAAAACGTTAGTTTTTTCAGGAGCAGTGATTGTAATAATGTTTAAAGGGAAACAATAAAAATGAAATATTCCTTTAAATGTCGTGTCGGGGGATGTCCTTAGTATGCCTGTAAAGTAGTGCATCTTTCCCATGTTTATAACAGTACCATAGCAAAATGACATTTCTAAAGGAAAAAATGTTTTTTAAAACTACTCGTGGCTGTAATGTATTGTCGGGTTCTGGCAATATAGATAAAAATCATTGAAAAAAATGGCACGGGTCCCCCCTCAGTCCATTACCAGGCACTTTGGGTCTGGTATGGATATTAAGGGGAACCCTGCACCTAAATTAAAAAGAAAATTGTGTGGGGATCGCCCAAAATCCATACCAGGCCCTCCAGGTCTGGTATGGATTTTAAGGGGAACCCTGATCCAAAATTTAAAAAAAAGGCATAGGGGTCCCCCCAAAATCCATACCAGACCCTTATCTGAGCAGGCAACCTGGCTTGCTGCAGGAAAAAGGGGGGACGAGAGAGCACCCCCCCTCCTGAACCGTACCAGGTCCCATGCCCTCAACATGAGGAGGATGCTTTGGGGTCCCCCAAAACACCTTGTCCCCATGTTGATGAGGACAGGGGCCTCATCCCCACAACCCTTGCCCGGTGGTTGTGGGGGTCTGCGGGCAGGGGGCTTATAGGAATCTGGAAGCCCCCTTTAACAAGGGGACCCCCATATCCTGCTCCCCCATGTGAATGGGTATCCGGTACATTGTACCCCTACACATTCACCAAAAAAGTGTCAAATGTTAAAAATAACAGTAGACAATTTGGGACAAGTTCTTTATTAAAATTTTTTTAAAAAACTGTCTTGTGATGTCCATTCATCTTCAATCACAGCGTCCGATGACCCGATAAAAAAAATGGAAAAAAACCCTCCTCCGTGGGAGGCTCCAGCTGACTGAAGCTTCTTTGCGATTACAGCTATTAAATAGCTGAGGGCGGGGCCACCCGGTGACGTAAACGGGTATCCAGCCCCCTTCTGATGTTACATGACATCTCTCGCTTGGTCTCGCTCTCTTGTCCCCTCCTTTTCCTGTGGCCTGCCAGGTTGTATGCTCGGATAAGGGACCCCTAAGCCTTTTTTTTAATATTTTGGCTCAGGGTTCCACTTAAAATCCATACCAGACCTGAAGGGCCTGGTATGGATTTTGGGGGGACCCCCATGGCATTTTTTTAATGTTGGCGCAGGGTTCCCCTTAATATCTGAAGTGCCCGGTATGGCTTTTGGGGGGACCCCCACTTTTTTTTTTTGGGGTGCGGGTTCCCCTTAATATCCATACCAGACCCAAAGGGACTGGTAATGGACTGGGGGGAACCCATGCCGTTCGTTTTTTTAATGATTTTTATCTATATTGCCGGGACCCAACAATACATTACAGACACAAGTATTTTTAAATGACATCTTTGTCCTGGGCAGCCAGGCTGCATGCTCAGATAACAGCTTTTCTTTGTAAATTGCCTGTTTTTGCTGTAGCAGATTGTATACATCGTACAGATGGAAAACTTTTTAGGCAGATTAAGGGCATCCCTCAGGCATGCACTGTATATAGGCCATTTGCATTTTTATTATTGCACTTCAAGCATTTAAATTTTTTTTTGCTTTGGTACATGTTCCCCCAGGACAGTGTCCAGTCCCACATATTTGTTTGACAATCCCTTGCCTATTACTCTAGAAAATAGCCATTGCTGTTTCTTAACATTTGGCTCCCATTTACTTCATAAACTTCATTACTGTTTCTTGAACTCACCTGGAACCAAGCCCAGGTACATTAGGCTCATCCCTTGCAATCAACCTGTTAGTAAACAAAGTGATGGCGAGACTCATTGGCCGAACAGAAAAAAAATGATCCTGGCTTCCCAGCCAAAGCAGTTGCATTTTTTCAAATGCAGAGGCCTGGTGTGACGTCATAACATCACGCCTGGCCTCCAAAAGACCACTTCAGTATTTCTAGTTATTGAGCATTTGGTGACTAGCAGTCCTCTCTACTTTATGATGCCCACTCCAATTTTTTATTTTTTATTTTGCAGAGTAAAGTAGGGACCAATCAGGGAGGGATCACTTTGATGCAGTTGACCGGCTTCAACATGTACTGTATTGCAATGTACTGTATATGAACTAAAAATCCCTGTTTTTATGCAAGGTTTGCTAGAAATATTTAAGGGTGTAAAGCAGTGTACAAATGGTTGATTCAGAATTCTAGCTTCTTAAAAATATTTTACTTCAGTTTAAGCAAAAACTTTGTACAGATCTGAGCAGCTATTAACTTATAGACAACACAGAAGAAGACAGTAGAACAAAAGTGGTACAATGCTTTGTCTCCACTTTGGACTCGTTCATGCTAGGTGCGGGGGGGTAAAAAAATCTGTTTTTATACCTTTTAATGTGCTTTCATCTAAGCTCACATTATATTATTATTATTATTATTATTATTATTATAATACAGGATTTATATAGCGCCAACAGTTTACATAACGCTTTAAAAGGGAGACAAAAGGGAGATAAAAGGGAGACAATACAGTTATAATACAATAAGATACAGGAGGATTAAGAGGGTCCTGCTCAGAAGAAGAGCTTACAATCTAATAGGGTGGGGCAGGTGGTACAAAAGGTTGTAACTGTGGGGAATGGGGTGATGGATGTGGTAAAAGATTAGTTAGATATGTTATAGACTTTCCTGAAGAGATGAGTTTTCAGGGATCACCTGAAGGTAGCAAGAGTAGGGGATAGCCGAACAGGTGGAGGTAGTGAGTTCCAGTGGATGGGAGAGGCTCTGGAGAAATCCTGGAGACGAGCATGAGAGGAGGAGACGAGAGAGCTTGAGAGTAGGAGGTCTTGAGAAGAGTGGAGAGGACGATTTGGGTGAATTTTGGAGACAAGATTGGTGATATAGCTCGGGGCAGAGTTGTGAATGGCTTTGTATGTTGTGGTTAGTATTTTTAATTTAATTTGCTGGGTGATTGGGAGCCAGTGTAGGGATTGGAGGAGAGGGTTGGCAGACACTGAGCGGTTGGTAAGGTGGATAAGTCTGGCAGCAGCATTCATGATAGACTGAAGAGGGGATAGCCTATGAAGAGGCAGGCCAATGAGAAGGGAGTTGCAATAGTCAAGGCGAGAGATAACAAGGGAGTGAATCAGGAGCTTGGTGGTTTCATTTGTTAAAAAGGGGCAAATTTTAGAGATGTTACAGAGGTGAATTCTTCAAACTTTTGACAACGATTGGATTTGAGGCTAAAATGACAAGTCAGAGTCTAGGATTACACCTAGTACCCTGGCGTGAGGGGAGGGACTGATGGTTGCATTGTTGATTTTGATGGAGAAGTCATGGAGGGGGGCACGGACGGGGGGGAATATTAATAGCTCAGTTTTAGAGAGATTTACTTTAAGGAAGTGGTGAGACATCCATGCTGACCAAGGGAGGAGGTGTAGATAGAGAAGAGAAGGGGTCCAAGAACAGAGCCTTGGGGGACCCCCACAGAAAGGGGCAATGGAGAGGAGGAGACAGAGTTGTAGGTGACACTGAAGGAGTGCTGTGATAAATAGACAGAGAACCAGGATAGAGCAGAACCTCGGAGGCCAGGGGAATGTAGTTTATTGAGAAGGAGCGGGTGGTCAACAGTATCAAAGGCCGCAGAGAGGTCAAGTAGTAGGAGTATGGAGTACTGGCTGTTGGTTTTAGCAGTTAGTAAATCATTAGTGAGTTTTAGTAAGGCAGTTTCTGTGGAGTGCTGTGAGCGAAAGCCAGACTGTAAAGGGTCAAGAAGGTTATTTTCACTGAGGTAGGAGCTAAGACGGTTGTAGACTAAGCGTTCTAGAAGTTTAGAGGTGAATGGGAGCAATGAGATAGGTCTTAAGTTGTTCAGGTTGGTAGGGTCCAGTGAGGGCTTTTTAAGTATGGGAGTGATCTGCGCATGTTTTAGAGGGGAGGGGAAGGTGCCACTAGAGAGGGAGAGATTGAAGATGTGAGTGATGTACGCACAGTGGAGGTATCCTCACGAATTGCATCGATCTTGTCTTTGAAGTGATTGGCAATCTCTTGGGCAGTGAGTGAGTTAGTGGGTAGAGGGGGTGGGGGACGAAGCAGAGAGTTAGAGGTTGAGAAGAGCCAAGGGGACTGGATGACAAGGAATTAAAAAGAGAGACAAAGTAGGCTTGTTTGGCAGCATGGAGGCATGAATTGTATTTTAGAAGGGCAGATTTATATAAGGTGAAGTCTTGCAGGCATTTGGTTTTACGCCACAGTCGTTCAAGAGCACGGCAATGTCTCTTGAGATTTCTAGTGTTGTCAGTTTGCCAGGGTTGTAATGGTCGGGGCCTGATTCTGCTTGTGGTTAGAGGAGCAAGTGCATCTAGTGATGATGAGAGTGAACTGTTGTAGACAGAGGTGGCCAGGACAGGACAGGGGAGAGATTATGTCATATAGGTGGTCAGTAGCAGAATAGAGAAGAGAAGGATTAAAGTGGTGAAGGTTTCTACAAGTAATTATTTGCTGCTTGGAGGGATGGGTGGTTGTAGGCAAGGATACAGTGAAAGTAATTAGGTTGTGATCAGAGAAAGGAAAGGGGGTGTTGGTGAGGTTGCCAGGGTTGCAGAGATGGGAGAATACAAGATCAAGGGTATTACCATTGGAGTGAGTGGAAGTATGTGTCCATTGGGTTAGGTCAAAGATGAGGTTAAGTCGAGAAGTTTAGCTGTAGTCGGGCTGTTAACATTGACAGGAATGTTGAAGTCACCAAGAATGATAGTGAGTATTTCTGAGGAGAGAAAGTAGGGTAGCCAGTCATCAAGAAAGCACGATACCGGCCCAGGAGGCCGATAAATTGATGCAATCCTCAGCGAAATGGGAGAAAACAGACAAATACAGTGCATCTCGAAAGAAGAGAGGGATAGAGAGGGAGGGACAGGAAGGACTTGGAAGGTGCTTTGTGGGGTTAGAAGGAAGCCAACTCCACCTCCTTTCTGTCTGTTGGGTCTGGGGGAGTGAGTCCAATGGAGACCGCCATAGGAAAGGGCAGCAGGAGAAGCGGAGTCAAAATTTTGAAGCCAGGTTTCTGTTATGGCGAGTATGTTAAAGCTGTGAGAGATAAGGAGGTCATGTACAGATGTTAGCTTGTTACAGATGGAGTGGGATTTCCAAAGGGTGCATGAGATTGGTGGGCTGCTTTGAGGAAGCAGGGGGAAATTAAACTGAGTAGATTGCGGTGGTTGCCAGAGGGGGAGGGGTATTGGATATATGGCTTGCAGTTGGAAAATGGCGGACCAGGATTAGGAGAAATGTCACCTGAGACTAGGAGAAGGAGGAGGGCAAGAAAGGCAAGATAGGAGTGGGATGTGCATGAGCGCACGTGTCTAGTGGCCCTGGTGTTTATGTCAGCATGTGGATGCAGCAAATGCAGGAGATGATGGGTCCCATAATAGTTAGAGGGTAGGAGTGAGGGTGATATGTGCATGCTGCAGGGAAGAGAGGAGGGGTAGAGTAAAGATAATTTGAGGATAGAAGACACCAATGTGAGAAGGAAGAGAATAAGGAGCATGTTAGTGGATAGAGAGTGGGAAACTGACTTTATATAAAATAAATGTCAAAAGCTGGTTTGCGTGTCGTCTTGCAGAGTGGAGCAGAGTTCTTGTTGTTTCTTCATCCAGCTTTAGTTAAACTGCGTCGGTGAAACTGCGCATCACTCGTGACAGAGCCACTCAGGACAGAGCCATTATGTCTGCGCCTTGCCCCTGTCTGCGCCACCCCATAGGCTGCTTTAAATTTATAGGGAGACTAAGCAGGCATGCTTTTCTCAGTTGGCCATTATTGGGTCTGATTTGAGACACCTGAATATGAGAGAGGAGATGGCCAATACCAGACCAGCTACAGACACAGGTTAGGGTCGTAAAGCTAATTACCTCTCTTGATCACTCAAGCCAAATGGGGTTGAGAATCAATCACCAGTAATATTGCTATTGCAGTGGGGTTGGTTTAGAGCTAGCATTAAATATAGAAGTTTAAAGATATGGCAGCAGAAGACATTTACCAAAAATGTTAAAAGCAATGTCAGTTGAGTAGAGATGTACAGATGGATAGATGTTAACAAAAAATGTTAAAAGCAATGTCAGTTCAGTAGAGATGTACAGATGGATAATGTTTACCAAAAATGTTAAAAGCAATGTAAGTTCAGTATAAAGTTCAGTGGTAATGCATATAAAATGCATCAAAATCAGGGGTCTCAAACTGGTGGCCCTCCAGCTGTTGCGGAACTATAAATCCCATCATGCCTCTGCCTGAGGGAGTCAAGCTTGTAACTGTCAGCCTTGCAATGCCTCATGGGGCTCATAGATTTGCAACAGCTGGAGGGCCACCAGTTTGAGACCCCTGATCTAAAATGTACCTAGGAGACAATGCACCTAAATGTGCCACACCTAATTGCAAATATGTGGACCAGGCTTTAATTCAAATTCTGCTTGCTACACGCTAATGTCCTAGACTCAGACCATGTTTATATGGCCTTTACATGAATCCAGCTGTAGCAATTCTGATCAACCAAAGACTACAGTTGTTTCAAACCTATCAACTCCATTTTCACATCTAAAATCAATGCAGGATGTTAATGGGATCCCAAGTTATAACAACATTTTGTTTTTAATTAACAACACAAAGCTCAAATAAATGAAAGAGCTTGTCAGTGAACACAGAATCATTTGGAACAAGGAGGAAAATATTTGAGATCTGAGTTTATCAAGTAGACAGCTCCTGCTTTGTACAAGATAGAGCACAGAGCACTCAGGAAACATTTCAGCCACAATGAAAAAGTAATCATAGGAGAATGTAGCAATAATAGCATCCAAGTTGCTTACAAATATTGGCAGTAATTAAAGGTTGTATCTCGGGTGAAACTATTTAATGATATAGCAGCAGGGTAACCAGTCAAAATACATTCCACTGAGATATCAATGTCTGTTCCAAATTCAAGACAGCACTTCACTTCAGAAACTAGGGAAATAGCAAAACAAGTAAAATAAAAGTCAAGTGCAATATTTAATCACAAACCTAAATCAGACAGACATTAACGTGCTGTGAAAAAACAAGTGATATTAAATTTCAGGCTTGTGACTGTTATGGGATTTATCTAAGCAGAAAAAAATGCTTATATCCTGCTGCAGTGCAGTATTTTACTGGCTTTAGTTTCTATATCAATACTCTTTAGCAGCAGATATAGAGATTTGTTCACTTATATCTTTTTTTTTTTGCAATAGAAAATCATAGAAGGCAACAAATCATAGAAGCTAACTGCGCTTTATATACAAAATCCAGGTTTTGAAAATCTATTCTTGAATGTCACCCTATTTTAATAGTGACCTAAAGCATTACATGCATAATACATACAATTATTGCCATTTGTCATAATTTTTTAGGCTTCAAAAAGCCTAAAAACAAAAAAATATCAGTGAAAGGAACATTACCTGCCTTTAGTGAGAAAAAGTGTCCTTTTTGCTGCTGTGTCCTCCTTTCACTGAAATCTTCTTCCTCAGGTGGCCCCCCACCCCACTCCTGCCGCTGTAAACTTCCAGTGAGGCAAGGATTAATAGAACTAAAGGGATATTACAGGCACTCAAGAGTGCCCAACTATACCCACCCTTTCCACACAGGTGCTCCATTCACAGAGGCTGCTACTAAGGCTTATATGAATGAAACACAATCTATGAATGAAGCAAGTGAACCTACCAACCATTCACCCATCCTCCATTGTTAGATCGTGTTTTTTATGCATAGAAGCTGTTGTACAACCTCTATGAATGGCGCAGTAGGTTAGAAAGGGTGAGTATAGTCAGGCTTTTTTGATGAGTGTCTGTTAAGGCCCTTTAGTTCAATTAGAAGATATGTATATAATGGATAACTGCGCTGACCCTTTGGTGCCAAAAATTATTAGAAAGTGTAAAATAATATCAAAAAATATAAATATGTGTCAAAATATGCCATCAAATATACAAATTGCAACCTTAATGATTCACATCAATAAACAATTGTGCTTAGCAAAATATATGTATATACAGAAAGTCCCAATATGCATTCTTCATATATTAATCCATCGTGCTGAACAGGAATGTGCAATCCAAAACCTTTGTGATTCGTGATTCACCACCACCTTCCAATATATGCTTTTACCAGAAAACTGTAAAATATAAGCCTGTGTTGTGGCTTAATCTCATTGGTTCTTTAAACAGATGGTCAGGGATATATCCAGCATGTACAGCAATACTCTCTCATGTGTCTCCACTGTTTTATGGTTCTTAGACGCTCATGAAAAAGCAAACGGCCATCATTGTGCAAAATTGCACATTTATTTCTTAAGAAACATTCTAAAAGTTTACACTCACATTTGGATGTGCCTTAGACCGGCACTGAGTCTATCCAGATTTCCAGTAATGGCCTGTGGTAGCCGCCATGCCATTCAAGCCTCAATATCAGTGCGGATCATGGACCGGAAGTGATGTCAGCATCGCACAACTAGCCTCAATGCATTATGCATGGATTATGCTTCATCAGGAAGGTAGTTCTGCAATATTGCTAATGGTATTTATGCTTTTTGTGGACCGGAAGTTGATGCCCTTCCCTTCCCTATTGACTTACTGCTATTGCCTAACCAGGAATTCACACAAATGGGGAGGTTAATAGACTATTGTTATACTCAGGCTGTGGTGGAACATCTGGATTCAGTGCTAAACAATATAAAACTTTAAAAACCTTACATATATACTTATGCACCACCATGTTACTAAGTTTTAAAATCAATAAGTAAATAGGCAGAATATCATGAACTATATTTCCAAACATTTATCAGAATAATAATAACAAAAAATAAAAAAATAAAAACAAAATACAAGTTATAATAAATAAAAATTAAAACCAAAAAAATAAAAATAAAAAATAAATAAAAATAAGGATAGAAATAAAATGAAAAATAAAAATAACATGAAAAATAAAAATAAGAGGGGCATGCGCGAAGCCGAGCGAGAGGGTCGCTTGATCTCGGAGCTCCATCCTGCTCCGCTCATTTGACACTCCCTGCACGGAGCAGCATCACCCAGGAACAGTTCACATGGCACCAGATCAGAGGGGAAGCCTGCAGGGAAAACTTTAATGCTGGTGGTGACGGCGAAAAGAGGCTTGGAAGCACAGTTTTAAGAGACACCAGCAGCTTCCAAGATGGCAACGGAACGGCCGCTACACGAGGCAGTCACCTCAGGGGCCTCTCTCTCCTCTCCATGGCAGGATACTCTTCAGGAGGAGGTATTTGGCAGAGTGCCAACCACCACATCCACTGGGGGCCCCTTATCTCCAGCCACCACAGTGTCTCTTTTAAATCAGACTCTAAATGAGATGCTGTTCCCCTCAGCTGCAGCATCCCTTGGGCAGACTCTGACATACGGAGCCTCATACCCCCAGCACCAGGATATCTCCCTCATGTTTGCCAGATTTGCAGAAATACTAGACAGGGGG
This sequence comes from Lithobates clamitans, assembly GCA_037952925.1. NCBI lineage: Eukaryota > Metazoa > Chordata > Amphibia > Anura > Ranidae > Lithobates > Lithobates clamitans. The sequence goes on along the minus strand of JBBGZY010000178.1, from coordinate 180,722 downwards.
TTAGCACAGACTGCAGCCAGGATCACTACTGATATTAAAATGGATCTCCAGATGCTGGGCTCCCTTTTGGCATTAATGCCCACCTGGACTCACACATCATTTGACCTCAGGGGGCTCCTCCCCCTACTCCACTGCTGGAATCTGCAGACCCCCTGTATCTTTACCCCCCACACCCATGGATTACCGGATTGTAAACTACTCTTCTACAAGCCCCACACTATCTGGGTTATGGACACATTCAAGATTTCTCTGGACTTCCTGGACTCTACCTTAACTTACTCGCCATGGTTTTACCCCCCATCATCCCTCCAGGTAGCCCCTGACGTTATCTGCAATCCATGTGGATTTATTGCTGACTATCGCAACCCCTCTCCTCCCTAGATATGACCTGTTAGCTGCCTGACACCTGGACTGCCTCTATCATCACCCTCTGGAGTCCCCCCCTGTTCCCTCTACCACTTCCACCTGGGAGCGTGGATCCCCCTTCCCTACCCAGCAATCTGAATAACTCCCCACCATTCACCTGTTTTGCTTCTCCTGAACCCCCGGTTGTAGTTGAGCTTTATTCAGCTCAACCCTCATTGATTGATTGTCTGTTCTAGTTACTAAAGGTGATGTTCTCTGTTTAACTTACGTTCACTAATATAACTTTAGGAGTGCTGCGAGCGGAGCAGTACCATTGCACCTCATCCTGTACTCGGGGTCATAGATTTTTCTTTGCCCTCCTAGTCAGGACCTTCCCCACTGGTTGGGTGACACTGACATTTTTTATTTTTTTTTTTTTTTCTATATTTTTCCCCAGGACTGGATGGTTATATTCTACATCCACCCTGGGGATTACCTACCTATGCTTCTCTTTTTTCTCTCTATTCTATTCAATTTTACTTGTACTAATCATTTTATTTTTTTAGTGACGTGTGTGAACTCGCGCTCCCATTTACATATGGTCATTTACATATGTTCAACCATCCCCTACTCGCGCTCCCACTGGATCCTGGAGGCTGCTTTCCTTGACGATGCTGTTCACCTGAACCCCAGGGTTCCCGTTGAGTTGAAGGTAGGTGACTGGGAATCACCAATGACCTCTGTGCTGCTCCATGGCTGACCACAACTCACCCCATCCCTCCCTACACATTGCTTCACATAGAGTTCAGGGGCTCAGATCACCCATCAAACGCCGAAAAATTTTCCAGTCCTACCATGACCATAAAATAGACATATTGTTCCTCCAGGAGACGCATTTGCCCAAATCATATTCTCCCTCCTTTATACATGCTAAATTCCCCAGATTTTACCTGGCAAATTCTGGCAACAAATCTAAAGAAGTGGGCATATTTTTAAGTTTTAAAATGTTTATTAAAGAGCAGTAGCATACAAATCAAAACAATCGGGAAGTGCCTCTACCGGAAAGTGATTACTGAGAAAGTAAAATTGTTACTTCCCGGGGCGTTAACGTCTTTGTCCCCCCTAGGTTCCCAAACGCCCCGTCCCTATAGGCTCTTACTGCGGGAACGTCTGGAGAGCTCCCAGGGGATCAAAACCTAAGCCCTGACTCCCTGGATTGTAAGAGTCTGGTATCCCTGAGGGGGAGAGTACTTTCCCGACCATCCAGCCCGTGCATAGGAGATAATCTTCAGTAGTGCTATTTCAGGAATGACAACTTGTCAATTGGGGTACGGGCAGGATGCCCAAAAAGAGAGGAGAGGAACGTGTGAAAAAGAAGGTGGAGTTAGAAAAGAGGAGATCAATGGGGAGGGGAGAGGTTCCGTGACGTATTCTCCATACCAGGGAGGATTGGGATATCCCAAAGCATGGCCCATGGTTCCCAGGTGGCATTAAATCTCTCAATTTTATCATTTAGTTTCGCTACTATAAGCTCTTGTGCCATAATCCATGAGACTTTTCTTCTGCAAGCCTGAAAGGAGACCGAGGGCTTCTTCCAGGCTTTTGCTATGGTAATTTTAGCTTCCACCAGTACGAAGAAGGAGAGCATTTGTAAGTGTTTAGGCAGAATCTTCTTCCAAAAGGATCTGATGCGAGGGCATGTCCACCATATATGAATCATGGAACCTTCTAGCTCACATCCTCGAAAGCAAAGTGGGGACGTTCCCGGGTATATTAATGCTAATCTATAAGGACATAATACCACCTAGTCATAACTTTTAATCTAGCTTCAATTAGTGATACATTGCAGATACCTTTAGAGGAGCGCGTTGAGACCCGAAACCAATCAGAGGCATTCCAAGCATTGCCCGTGTCCTCCTCCCAGGCCCAAGCGTATGATGGTTTATCCAAATTCGTTTGAAGTGCTGCATAAATCAGGGAGATACCTCCCCTCTGGTCCATAGAGCTAGTGCACCACCGCTCATAAGGTGTTATAGAGGGAGGGTCCTTCCTGGTGGATAGTGTGTAAAAAATGAGAAATTTCCGTGAATCTGAACCTTTCCGAATCCGGCATATCCAGATTTTCCTGACACTGAGCCAGGGTGAGTGGACCCCTGGAGGACAGGAAGTGCCCTATGCGGTAGAGGCCCCTGTCTGTCCACCAGCGAAACGCTTGTATATTAAGTCCTAGAGCGAAATTCGGGTTATGGAAAAGATGGGCCAATAGTTTCAGCTGGGAAATCAGGGAGTGATTTGTGTAAAGTTTGGTACATAAAGCAATCGAGTGGGATAGAGTGGGGGCCATTATAGCTGGCCTACTTTTGGTGTCTGTCCATAAGAGGTAATCGATAGTGTTAAGAGGGACCGCTTTTCTTTCCATAGTAACCCAATAAGGTTTGGGGTTCCTAGAGTAGACTATCAAAATTTGTGATAATTGAGCTGCCTGATAGTAACGCCACAAATCAGGTAACCCCAGTCCTCCCTGTGACTTTAGGCATAAAAAAGTGCGAGAAGGGCACCTATAACCCTTATTACCTCAAACAAAGCGTATTATTTCTGACTGAAATTTACTGAGGAATCGCTTCCTGATTGGGACTGGCAGAGAATGAAAAAGGTATAAGGCGTGGGAGGAGCATCATCTTAACCGCATGCACCCTACCTAGCCAGGACAGACCACATCTAGACCACTTGGTCAGCTCTGCTCGACATTTATTGAACATAGGCGGGTAATTAGCCTTAAAAAGATTATTTATGTTCGGGGTTAGTTTGATCCCTAGATAAGGAAGTGCGGCCGGGGCCCATGAAAAGTCAAAATTATTAGAGAGGTGTGTAAGTGAATCACTAGGTACTGTTATATTTAAAGCCATGGATTTATTCATATTGACCTCTAGACCGGATATCGCTGTGAACTCCTTCAGCGTCCTATAGATCATAGGCGTAGAGATTAATGGGGAAGTAATATAAAGAAGGAGGTCATCGGCATAGAGCGCGCACTTGTGTTCCTGGCCCCCACACAAAACCCCCTTAATGTCAAGATTCGATCTAATCGCTATGGCCAGCGTTTTGATGGCCATAGCAAAAAGGAGGGGGGAGAGAGGGCATCCCTGTCTGGTACCCCTGCTGATATTAAAAGATGATGAGTATCTGCCCATCAGTCGCACTTGTGCTGAGGGGTTAGATTAGGGTGAATTGATTAAGTTCAAAAAATGAGCACCAAAACCCCATCTCCGTAGGATAACAGACAGGTACGCCCAATCTACTGAGTCAAAGGCTTTGTTTAAGTCAATCGAAAGGAGAAAGCCTTTCTGAGGAGATCCCCCATCCCACTGGGACTGCAGGAGGGAAATAATATCTATTGTCCGATGGATCTGGTCTGGGCCCTGTCTCCCAGGGAGAAAGCCCACCTGATCCCTATGTATGTATAAAGGGATGAAACTCGCGACTCTGTTTGCCAGTATCTTTGTCATAATTTTGATGTCATTATTTATCAGTGAGATGGGGCGGTAATTGCCCACTTCACTTGTATCTTTGCCTGGTTTGGGTATAACCGATATGTATGCTGAGTTGAGGTCTGTACCAAGGTGAGACACCTCCCTAAGTTCATTAAAGAGTCTCGTCAGGTAGGGGGCCAGACAAGAGCCAAACTTCTTATAGTAACCATTGGAGAAGCCATCAGGACCTGGCGAGGAAACCACCTTTAATGTTTTGATTGTGTCTAGTACTTCCGAGTTTGAAAAGGGATTCTCCAGGAGGTCCCTGTGTTCGGGTGACAAAGTAGGTAGTGTAAGGGAGTCCAGTAAGGAATGCTGAGACTGTCAGGGGGATGAAAATTTCGGCTTGTAAAGGTCTGAATAAAATTGATGGAAAGCGGCCATGATCTTTTTGGGATTCTGGGTCAGGTCCCCTGAGGGTAGCCTAATTTTCGGGAATGGTAAAGAGCGGGGTTTGGGGCTCAGTTTGACTGCCAGTTTTGACCCGATTTTGTCCTTTTGGGAGTAAAGTTTAGCCCCCATCCACCTAAGGTGCCTTTCCTCTGCTGTAGTCAGGTGTAGGTTTAGAAGGGTTCTGGCCTTATCCAAGTTTGCCAAGGATTCAGGTGTGGGGTTTTGTTTATGGGCCTTTGCAGAGTTATGGAATTCCTCTGTCAGTCTGATTGTGTCTACTCTGTGTTCTGCCTTAAGTTTCGACGACAGTTGTATAAATTTCCCCCTAATTACGGTCTTGTGGGCTGCCCAGATAGTCACCGGGGAAACCTCACTTGTCGCGTTAATTTGGAAGTATTCTTTGATGGCTTCTTCTAGTAAGGAACATTGCACAGGGTCACTCAGTAGGGATTCCTGCAAGCGCCAGCGAGGTGGGCCCCCAGTGCCCCCAGTGCCCCCAGTCCTCTTCGTGTACAGTGTCACCATCGAATGGTCGGATAAGGGAGTATCCACTATCCTGGACCTCCTAACCAGTGGGATCGATGCCGAACGCGTGAAAATGTGGTCTATCCTGGCATAGGAATTATGAGGTGCAGAAAAGTGGGTGTAATCCTTCACATTCCGATTAGTCTCTCTCCAGATATCAATCAGTCCCGCCCCATGAAGCAACCTCGTAATTTTAACGCTCTGTCTGGAGGGGCGTCTAGGTGTTGGCTTACCCTCAGTAGACTTATCAAGGGAAAAGTCAAAAGCCGTGTTGGAGTCTCCACCTACCAAAATTATACCTCGCAGGTGGGGTTGTAATTTGTGTAATAGGGATTCAAAAAAGGTTTTCTGCCCCTTATTGGGGGAGTAGTAGGATACAAAAGTGTAGAGTTTACCGTCTATATGGCCAGACACCAGAATATACCGGCCCTGTGGGTCAATTATTACCTCTGATTGTGAGATATTGATGTGTTTGGCAAAGCAGATAGCTACCCCTTTATTTTTGTTGTCTGCGGAAGCTAAGAAAAATTGTGGGAAGCATTGGTGGAGGAAGGGGGGCTTATATGTAGAAGGAAAATGGGTCTCCTGGATGAGTAGAACATCTGCATGCATGGAGTGGTACAATTGAAAAAGTTTCCTGTGTTTTACGGGGGAGTTTAGACCCTGAGTGTTGTGAGATATGATTTTAAGAGAGGAGGAAGAGCCGTGGACCAGAGGAGGTGTACCTATCAAAAGAATCTGTGTCTTACCACTGTTGAGCAGAGAGATTGAGTCAGGCAGCCTGATGAATCATTGAGCCAAGTAAAGTGTACCTGCGGTGGGAGGCCACGAACACGCCCGGAACCTTGGAGTACTCAGATGAGCATAGAAAAGGGAAGAGAAGGAAAGAAGGAAAGAAGAGAAGAAGAGAAACAAATACGTTACATTAAACTGAAATAAATGCATATCAAACAGATATATTCCCTGGTAACAGTAAACCTTGGGGTCCTCGACCCCCTTACCACCCCTGGGTTGAAGTGAACTCGCCACTTCAATCCCCTAATCCTGAGAGGACCAGAAACCCCAGCTAGGGGGGATCCGGAAAGGAAACCAAGTACACCTGCTGTGAACCTGGTTTCCACTAGAGGAGTGCTGGGTTCACCACAGCCCCGACGCCTAGATAAAAATCATAACTATAGGCTGTTCCAAAGCCTATGCTGAGCAATATGCAGAACGACCCAAAAAAAAAGGAATGCAACTGTAATCCTTTTATGTCACCGTTTGTACCAAACCTAGCCCGTCCAGCGCCCAGCAACCCAGTCAATGAGGCTGGGAGCCTAGGAGAGCCGACAGACATCAATCAGGGGGAGTTCCTGGACTCTGAATATAAAGCCGGAGGAGACCCCCCGGGGTCCCATGCGTCTCTCCCCTCATGCCACCCGTGATGTGACCATCACCACCCGCGTGGAGGGGCAAGCGAGAGCCACAAATATGAAGAGAAGAAGAAAAGAATAAAAAATAAAAAATAAAGCAACTTAGAACTCTCGTAACCTATTTAGGAGTCCCACAAGGTGTGAGACTTCAAAACCTGCCCTTCAGGATCGAGGCGAGTAAGATAACCACAAATGAATAATCTAATAAACTGAACATGAAAGTGTTCTAAAGAAGACCGTATGAGTGTACTACCCCCTCCCCCACGGCAATGACCAACACCGCCGGGTTTAGGTAACTTCCAGTCCGACATGAATTTGGACTAAATCCCCCTCCTGGACATAGCTGGTGAAGAGAGTATTTCAAAAGTGGGCCAGCTAGTGAGGGGTGATGTACGGAAGTCCTAAAAGACATCTGGGAGCGGAAAGAGGAGTAAACCGGAAAGTCCCCGGTCAGTACCCTGTACACAACTGGTAAGTCATGGCGGAGCGTTTTCCTTGGATCGCTTGTGGTTTGGTTGGAGCCAGGTGGGTTGCAGTGGGCTAGCTGGTGGAGGTCTTTTAGAGGATGGTGTGGAGCCCCTGGCTGTCTTAGTGTTGGTGGGTTCCTGCCCAATTAGGCCCAAGTGCAGAAACAGGCGTTCCCCTTCGGCAAATGATGAGAATGCATAGTTCTTATTTCTGTAAGAGAAATTCAAACTGAGAATTTCTATCCGGTATGTAATTGAATTTTCCATCAGAATCTGCAGGAGCGGTTTAAGTGCACGTCTCTTCTGTACTGTGTACGGTGATAAGTCCGCAAACACCTGAATTTTATGGCCCATTAGCTTTAGATCTTCAGAGAGCCTGGACTTTTTCATGACCTCCTCCTTCACCGAATAGAAATGTGGTTTCACAATTATATCCCAAGGGAGGACATCTGAGGGGGGGGGTTGCAGGGCTCTGTGGGCCCTATCCAATTCCATACGGTGATCAGGAATGCCTGGGATGAGTCCCATGAGCAGAGATTTTACAGCAGCATTCACATCCTTTTCAGACTCAGGGAGCCCCCTGATTCTAAATTTATAACGCCTAGACCTGTTCTCAAGGTCATCGATTTTTGCAAATGCAGCTTCTAGCTGGTCCAGAACATCCTGAATTCTGGCTGAGTTCTGGTTAATCCTCACTACCGATTGATCTGCTTTCCTTTCTATAGTGTCCATCCTCAACCCTAATTGCTGCAGATCAGCATGGATGGACAACGTAATTTGGGCTGCGTTTGCTGCTAAGCTTTTAGAAAGCAGTTGGGAGAAAGCTGTCATCATGGAGGGGAAATCATTTGGAATGGGGGTGGCAGCCATTTCCTCACTCACTGACAGGAGCATGCCTGTGTATGGATCTAGCATGGGTGTGTAGGGGAGACCGTCATTCATTCTATTCAACAGAGACTCTGTTGAAGCAGGAGAAGCAGCCCAGTCCCGGGGTGGAGAAGAGGTACCTGGGGATTGTGGAGGTTTCAAGTCCTGGTCCACAATGGATACCTCAGCTTCCTCCGCGCTGTGAGTGCCTTGCGCCGCCATTTTGGCATAGCTGAGAGGAACGGCCGCCGCCATCATCTGGCGGCTGAGGTTCCTCCTCGCTGGTGCTGAGGACATCGGATGGCTCCGGTGTGTCTCCCCTACCCGTTCCACCCGGTGACAGGCTTGCGGGTTCGTTCAGCGGGCTCCGGCGGCTATCGTCAGGCTGTGGTCGAGCGGAGCTCTAGAAGGCTGTGGCCATCTTGCGAGCTACCGCGCATGCGCTCTAGAAGTGGGCTTATTTTTTTCCCGCAATACCCAGTTCTCTCTTCTCCCAGAGTTTAAGGATCCGGAGGGCAGGTTCTTGCTTGTGAACGATCTCATTGATGAACATCTCTATTCATTTATTTCATATTATGCTCCAAATAGGAGGCAATCCAAAATTTTCAACACCCTCTTTCACACCTTGAACCCACTTACTGAGGGTCTGATTGTGTATGGGTGGAGACTCTAACACTGCCTTTGACACAGGACTGGTTAAAAATGTATACTTTATTTAGCAATATATATAATATTTTATATAGCAATATCCAAAAAACAAATACTTCAACAGGGTACATTCCACTCTGTACTGCAAAGCAGCGCATAAATACACTACATAACAATACAGTTCCAAGAATACAAATAAATTACATTCATCCTGCGGTATGATGCCTGATGTGTTGCACAGAGTAATAGTACCTCGAAATATCACATCATGCATGACGCCGCATTACCCTGAAAGCATTACTTCAAAAACATGTCACAAAAATGTCAAGTCATATACTGTCAAATAGCATTCCAATGGGCAATGGGTGTGATGGGGGGGTGGAGGAGGTTGGGTAGGGGAGGGAAAAAGAGTTCACAGGCCCAAGCTTTATTGAACTGCCAAAGGATACACAGGGAGGAAAGGGGGGAGGGTAAATCTTCAGATCTCCTCTTCCTCCTTAAAGTCCATCAAATTATAGTCTCTGAGCAGACTGTGGACCAGTCTGCGACAGTCCTCAATGGACATCCTCTCCCGCTGGTGTATGAGGCGCTTTCTGGTGCACCATAAAGCTTCCTTAAAGCAGCACAGCACCTGCCAGGCACTGTCAATGTCCTCCTGTGAATGAGTTCCACAGAAGAGTCCGTTCAACACACCAAAGTGTGTGATAACAGTCTGTGATACAAAGTTTTTCAGTTCGGGTTCCAAGGCCCTCAACAGGACCTATGCAAAGGGGCACTCCCAGAAAACATGAAAAGCAGTTTCCTCCTGGATGATGCAAAAGGGGCAGTGCTTGTATCTGCACAGGTTTCTGGCATGCATGGATGTCCTGAGTGGCAACCCCCCTTGGATTGCCATCCATGCCAGATCTTTGTGCCTGTTGGTGAGTCTCTTTGAAGAAACATTCCTCCATACCACTTTGCAAGTGGATGAAGGGAGGCCTGGGACAGTCTCAACAATGTCAGATGCTCTAATCAACTTGTGAATAGTTTTTGGCATCCACAAATCGGGCTTCACTCCATGCAGCCCCTGCTCCTTAATAAACTTAATAGTATCCAAGTAATACCAAGGAGTGTCCCAGTTGTAGGGAATGGAACTGTCCCATTTGTCCCATCCAAGGGACCTCCAAAGAGGCAGGAGGAAAAAACAGGACATGGAGTTACCGCCAGAGTCCACTGTTCTGTCAACCATCTACGGGAGAGTGATAGCTCCAGAGCTGTGGTTCCCGTTAGTGGCCTGCATGCCAGCTGTGTTCCACAGGCTTCCTAAACCGCTATCACACCTGGAAGTGACGTCAGTACTTGACTCTGCCTTACGTACGTTTAGTTCTCAAACGTCTTCAGAGGCAGCTAAGAACGAAACGTACGTAAGGCAGAGTCAAGTACTGACGTCACTTCCGGATGTGATAGCGGTTTAGGAAGCCTGTGGAACACAGCTGGCATGCACACCGCTGAGGGGAACCACGGCTCTGGAGCTATCACTCTCCCGTTGATGTAGATCTTCTTTGCGGATATTTCAGCATATGGAATGCTTGTTTTTATTTATACAGTGGAGACGGAAAGTATTCAGACCCCCTTAAATTTTTCACTCTTTGTTATATTGCAGCCATTTGCTAAAATCCTTTAAGTTAATTTTTTTTCCTCATTAATGTACACACAGCACCCCATATTGACAGAAAAACACAGAATTTTTGACATTTTTTCAGATTTAATAAAAGAAGAAAAACTGAAATACCACATGGTCCTAAGTATTCAGACCCTTTGCTGTGACACTCATATATTTAACTCAGGTGCTGTCCATTTGTTATGATCATCGTTGAGATGGTTCTACACCTTCATTTGAGTCCAGCTGTGTTTGATTATACTGATTGGACTTGATTAGGACTTTTGTCCTATTTTTATTTTGTAATATGGTGTCCTTGTCCATATTTCCAACTTGTTCACGGATGTACTCTAACTCTTGTCTGTTGTAGCCCTTTTCCACAAATCTTTCAATTAAGAGATTGGTTTGTGTTAAGAAATCTTCCATAAGGTCGCAGTTGCGTTTAATCCTGATAAATTGGCCTTTTTCCAGTGAGGGTGATGGCAACTTCTTATTGGTATGTAACCATTTCTATCAGTGTCTTTAAAGTGCGTTCTAGTGTTTAATTTATTTACTTTTTTAAAGATTTTCAAATCTAAAAAATTTATACGGTCTTGGTCTATATTCCCAGTGAATTTTATTCCATATTGGTTCGCACCTATATGTTTATCCCGATTGCCTTTCCAGATGATCAGGATGTCATCAATGAATCTTTTGTATAACAGCAAGTGTGGCCAACATCTCCCAAAAATCTCCTCCTCCTCCAACTTATTAAGGAAGATGTTGGCCACACTAGGTGCTTACTTATTTCCCACTCCTACACCTTTTATCTGCTTGTAATATCTGTGATTGTGCCCAAAAAAGTTATTACCCATTGCCATTCTAAGTCCTTCTAATATAAACCTCCTCTGTTTCAACCTTAATTCTGATACCAGGGCATCTGTTTGCTTAATGTTGTTGTATAATGACTCAACGCCCAGTGTTACCAATAATGTTGAGTCATTTACATGGACCTGTCTTAGGGTGTTTATTACATCTTTACTATCCTTAATAAAGGCTTTGCCCTTCCCTGCCATCGGTTGGAGATACACATCCAGTGTATAGGAAATAAGTATAAAGGAAAATATGCTACCCCATATTGAAACCAGTGACTATAAAACTAGGGCAACCAAGTTACAAGAATTCTTAACTAAATTAGATAATGAAGTTAAAAATAAGAAAGTCAAAAAATATCAAAGAGATAAGAAAGACTATATGGAAGGGAGGGTGTATAAATGGCAAGAAGAAGAAACAACAATTAATTCAAATAACACATCCCTTAATGAGGAAATGGAAGTAAGTGGTGTTGAAGCATTGGGGGCTATCAATAGGACAGTCAGCACTCCCACCCCAAAAACAGTGAATAAAAAAAAAAAGTATCAGAACCCACCCTAAGTACAAATACCCAACAGAAGGTGGTCACTAACAGAACAGACCAGGGCAGAAATACGAATGACACATCCACATACCAACCACCAATAGGACAAATCCCCCAGACCTTGGAGAGGAGGTTTTAGAGGCGGGGTAGAGGATATTCTAACTATAATCAAGATTATGGTCCCCCACAGTGGCAGGGGGAATGGCGGGACTGGAGAGAACCATACAAACCCCACATGCCAGTGTTTCAGACCAGCAGAGGTGGGTGGAACAGGAACCCACAGGAAAATGGTTGGAACAGAAACCCACAAGAAGGAGAGGGTGCAGGGGGGGGGGGCAAAAAGAAAAAGAGAAGATTAGGGGAGGGAGTTTTCAACCTAACAGACGTAGTGTTCACACAGGAGGAATTATTAGTATTAGATAGTGGAATAAAATATGCACCCAGCAAACCGTTTAACCAATTCAAAGCATTTATAGACCTACAAAAATGTATTAGAAAACTTAATTTGAAGAAACATTTTTTCGAGAAAGGAGAAAGCAATACATTACAGGGCAATACAATTTATACACATAGCCAATTAAGAAATAAGTCCACATTCAACCCCAAATCCAGTACAAATCAAGATATTGAAGTATTTAAAAGAATGGTAGAGGAAGAAATTAAAAATATTAATCCAGAAAACCCCAAAAATGATAGAATATGGCAAGGCATTAAAAAATTTGAAAAACGTAAGTGCGTAGTGGTAGGACCTGCTGACAAGGGGGAGGGGTGGTGATCCTGACAAAAAAAGATTATAGCATAAAATTTGACAGATTGGTAGCTGATACCACCACATATCAATTACTTAAAGCATATAAAGAGGGGGGGGAATTGTGGGACTTTATATGAGGCCAGGGCATCCGCCGTAGATAGCCTCCATCCCTATTGAATTGATAAAGAAAAGGATTTGGGACTTTATATGAAGCATGCGGCCGAATTGAACAACATGAGCTGAGAATGACTGGTGGGTGTAAAAAGATAAAGGTAATTAACCCAATCACATAGTGTTGTGGCATGTACATAGTAACATAACATGAACCAGTATCCTGATTATAACATTTATTGGATATAACAATCATATAATAATAAAAGTAACATAGGTAGCATAAATGGTACATGATATTAACAACATAATAAAAAGAGAGGGCGGCCACCAGATATACATTTCTATGTTCACGCATTTATAATAAGTTCATAAAATAATTGGTAAAGGCCAGTATAAAACAGTAGAATCATACACATGTTGTGGAATATCACTCTTGGATAAAATTGGTATTAAGGGCATTTTTATAGCTCAACGCGTTTCATGGATACCTACAATCTTCAGGAGCAGATGCAATAATCTATAAACATAACATAAGATAAGTTTGGTAGAACTGGCCGATTTAACAAAAGGGAAATTGCAGCATACAGGGGCTAGAGAGGCAGAGAGAGCAGAAGTATTAACGAAGAGCAACGATGTTATGGATATGGCACCCATAGACAACTTACAATTGAGCTGTGATGGCATGCGACAGCGCAATGGGCCAGGACCCACTGGGGAACAGTCATCCTCCCGGGAGCTGAGGCGGCACAACCCATGGACAAGATTGAAGAAATACCGTGTGGAAGGGAGATGACTAAGGGGTGGCAGCCCAAATACCTATAAAGTGAAGAATATAAGGTAATAAAAATAAAAAATAAAATAAAATAAGGATAGTAGTAGGAAATATGAACAAGACAGGGGTAGTGTTGATGTATGTTGAAAAATATGTGATAAAAAGTGGGGAAGATCACATCGTAGTCCATGATAGTATACCAGTGATAACTATGATAAAGGTATTGTAACAAAGGTGGGGTGATCTCCTGATAGACATAAGTGATAAAATGTGATGGTGCTCCGTATTAGTGCAATAGTAATGAAGAATGCACTAGCACCCTATCCAATTACCTAAGAATGTAAAAATGTAAAAAAAGATTGTATCAAAGAATGATTACCTAGATATAGCAAGAATTCCCGTGTGGCCTGACTGGTGCTGCCGCAGCGGTGAACACCGCTCAACAAAGACCCAACCATTCCACACGGGGTGGAGTATATATGTACTCCCAGGTGTCCAATGGGTGTCCGTCAACGTCACGCAGGACAGCTGACTAGGGGGGAGGAGGTGCCGTACCCAAGCGGAAGAGAACCGCCCGGAATAAGGCGCCAAAATTCCCCCATCAAGATCCGCCCAGATAGAAACAGCAGCGCACGGCGTCATGACGTCATCTCGATGTCACACGCGGGATGCTGGATGCATGGCATCGATGCACAGTAAGGACATCCACCCGATCACCCGCGTCAACTAAGGCGGAGGGGGAAGGGGAGGGTCCCAAGTGTGCATCGCAGCTCCCGGGAAAGAAACCCCCCAAAAGTGGTGCCCAACGGTCCAGTCCACCATCACAGCACAACCACAGACATCAAGAAGGAGTGTATCTATATGGGAACATAGCAAAGTAAATAGGATCACTCTCCCAACCCCTCAAGGGTACAAACTATTTGGCCAGAAAACACAAGAGAGATATATAGTATTAATTGTAATAAATAGGCTATTAATGGACAATACCAAGAATTGAAGCTATATATGGTAGTCGGGAATGCAGGCTTCCATCCCTAATATATGTATATAAAGAGGGGGGGAAATTGTGGGACTTTATATGAGGCCAGGGCATCCGCCGTAGATAGCCTCCATCCCTATTGAATTTATAAAGAAAAGGATTTGGGACTTTATATTAAGCATGCGGCCGAATTGAACAACATGAGCAGAGAATGACTGGTGGGTGTAAAAAGATAAAGGTAATTAACCCAATCACATAGTGTTGTGGCATGTACATAGTAACATAACATGAACCAGTATCCTGATTATAACATTTATTGGATATAACAATCATATAATAATAAAAGTAACATAGGTAGCATAAATGGTACATGATATTAACAACATAATAAAAAGAGAGGGCTGCCACCAAATATACATTTCTATGTTCACGCATTTATAATAAGTTCATAAAATATTTGGTAAAGGCCAGTATAAAACAGTAGAATCATACACATGTTGTGGAATATCACTCTTGGATAAAATTGGTATTAAGGGCATCTCTATAGCTCGACGCGTTTCATGGATACCTCCAATCTTCAGGAGCAGATGCAATAATCTAAAAACATAACATAAGGTAAGTTTGGTAGAACTGGCCGATTTAACAAAAGGGAAATTGCAGCATACAGTTATGTTACTATGTACATGCCAGAACACTATGTGATTGGGTTAATTTCCTTTATCTTTTTACACCCACCAGTCATTCTCTGCTCATGTTGTTCAATTCGGCCGCATGCTTCATATAAAGTCCCAAATCCTTTTCTTTATCAATTACTTAAAGGAACCCAAAAAAAGGATTAAAATCCAAACTAAAAAATTTTTTGAATAAGGGCATTGCAGACAGAATCATCAATAAGAAGGAAGGAAGATATTTATTACCTGAAGCACCGAAGGTTCCAATCATATATCAAGTACCCAAAATCCACAAAAGCAAAACAAAACCCCCAGGAAGGCCCATAATTAGTGGGATTGGGTCGGTACACTCCAAGTTGGGAGAATACCTGGATGTGTATCTCCAACCGATGGCAGGGAAGGGCAAAGCCTTTATTAAGGATAGTAAAGATGTAATAAACACCCAAAGACAGGTCCATGTAAATGACTCAACGTTATTGGTAACATTGGACGTTGAGTCATTATACACTAACATTAAGCAAACAGACGCTCTGGTAGCAGTAGCATGGGCAATGAAAAATGAAAAAATCAGAATTAAGGTTGAAACAGAGGAGGTTTATATTAGAAGGACTTAGAATGGCGATGGGTAACAACTTCTTTTGGCACAATCACAGATATTACAAGCAGATTAAAGGTGTAGGAATGGGAAATAAGTATGCGAGTGTGGCCAACATCTTCCTTAATAAGTTGGAGGAGGAGGAGATTTTTGGGAGATGTTGGCCACACTTGCTGTTATACAAAAGATTCATTGATGACATCCTGATCTTCTGGAAAGGCAATCGGGATGAATTAGACCAGTTCATTAAACATATAGGTGCGAACCAATATGGAATAAAATTCATTGCGAATATAGACCAAGACCATATACATTTTTTAGATTTGGAAATCTTTAAAAATGTAAATAAATTAAACACTAGAACGCACTTTAAAGACACTGATAGAAATGGTTACATACCAATAAGAAGTTGCCATCACCCTCAATGGAAAAAGGCCAGACCTAAGGGCCAATTCATCAGGATTAAATGCAACTGTGACCTTATGGAAGATTTCAAACTGATCTCTTAATTGAAAGATTTATGGATAAGGGCTACAACAGACAAGAGTAAGAGTACATCCATGAAAAGTTGGAAATATGGACAGGGACACCACATTCCAAAATAAAAATAGGACAAAAGACTAAAAGGATAAAGTACAGTTTATAATGGGATTTAATAAACAATATAAAGCATTGGAACGAATTAAGAAAAATTGGCCCATAATTAGCAATGACCCATAGTTGAATAAAATTTTGCCATCGAAACCTACTTTTATATATAGGAGGGCGAAAAGGATCAAATTGTTTAAAAAAAGTCTCAGACACCCCAAAGAAAATATTTACTTTCTTTGAATATAAACGCTTTTACAATTGTGGTGAATGCAAATCTTGTTGTGGGCTGCAGTATGTGATTAGAACCACAAGGGAACTTTCGGTGAGGATAGGTGAACATGTCAGGAACATTAAGAAAAGTTATAAATATCATTGCATGTAAAAAACACTTCAGGGACATGCACAGGAGGGAACCCCGACATTTGAAGTTTTATGGGATAGATAAAATATAACAGAATTGGAGAAACTTGAATATGGGAAGGGAGGTGTCAAAGAACGAGACGTACTGGATATTTAAATGAAACACGATGAGGCCGGTGGGGTTGAATATTGAACTGGACATTAATTGTTTTATAGAGGATTATTAGGGGATTTATTACATTTTTTTCAAAATCTTTTTCATTTTTTATTTTAATTTAATTTAATTTTTTTCATTTTCATTTTCATTTTCAATTTTTATTTTTATTTTTATTTATTTTTATTTATATTTATTTTCATTTTTATTTTTATTTTTTATTTTTATTATTTTTTTGTTTTTTTTGTTTTTTCAATATTGTTTTCATTGTTTTTTCATTTTTTTTTCATTTTTTTCAATTATTTTTCATTTTTTTTTTTCATTTTTTTCAGATTTTTGTATTAATTTTAATTTTATTTCATTTTTTATTTCATTTTTTTATTTGGCAATTTTAATTTTTCAAATTCTAATTTTTGATTTTTGATTTTTCGTTTATTAATTTTTAAGTGAAATTGTTTCTTATGTAGGTATAATAAAATGTTAAATTTTAAAGGGTTTCAAAAAAAGTTCTAAGACTAATTTGAGTATGTCATATATATATAATGTTGATTTTACTGATATATTTTTTTGGGTTATATTAAAATTGTAAAAGCCATTCCAGCTGTTTTTTTATGGGTAACCACGGCGGGAAAAAGGGACCAAGAACAGCATCTTTCACTTACCCATGATAGTTAGGAATAGTATTAATTAAATAATGAAAAGGGGGACCAATGAATAACATAAAAACTGAGGGTGGGCAATTGACCATAGTTAAAATGGCGGCGGACATACTTCCGGTACAAGGGTATTTGTTAACATATTCAGAGTATAAATAAGGTGACACACCAACACTAAGCAGCTTCCTGATGACGCAATCGAAATTGCAAAACGCATAGAGGCTTACGCGAAAATTTTAAGAGCGAGGTGTGGAACACAAGCCGTGCAAAAACGAGGCTTATACCGCATGCCGACCTAGGAACCATAACACACTACTTTTTTACCCATTTCTAACTGCTGGAACAGCTTGGTGCCGGCTCATGAGCACCATAAAATGTGAGTGTATAGTCTTTTGTATCTAAATTTTAAATAAATAGCAATTACATATTGCGCAATGATCGTTGTTTATTTCCTATGAGGTTGGATTTGGCTTGCCTATAGCAATTGGGGTCAGCAAGGAAAATGTTAAAGGTGGAGTGGTTATCCCTTTTAAATGAACCAAAGGCGCACACATACCAGCATCTGGTGAGTGGTTAATCCATGTGGTGGTGGTATTGTCACTCAAATGGTGGAAGGAGAAACGTTGTACCCAAACAAAATTGATGTCCTTTTTTCCCCACAAATAGAGCTTTCTTTTGGTGGTATTTGATCACCTCTGCGGTTTTTATTTTTTGCGCTATAAACAAAAGAAGAGGGACAATTTTGAAAAAAACACAATATTTTTTACTTTTTGCTATAATAAATATCCCAATTTTTTTAAAAAAAAATTTCCTCAGTTTCGGCCGATACGTATTCTTCTACATATTTTTGGTTAAAAAAAACGCAATTAGCGTATATTGATTGGTTTGCGCAAAAGTTATAGCGTCTACAAAATAGATTAGGCATTTTTAAAAAAAAATAATGTATTTTTTTACTAGTAATAGCGGCGATCGTGATTTTTTTTCCTGACTGCGACATTATGGCGGACACATCGGACACTTTTGACACATTTTTGGGACCATTCACATTTATACAGCGATCCGTGCTATAAAATTGCATTGATTAGTGTATAAATGTGACAGGCAGTGAAGGGGTTAACCACTAGGGGGACACAAGGGGTTAAATATGTTTCCTAGGGAATGATTCTAACTGTAGGGGGCGGGGACATACAAGGGGAGGAGACCGATCAGTGTTCCTCTGTACTGGGAACACAGATCGGTCTCCTCTCAACTGACAGGACGTGGATCTGTGTGTTTACGGTTAACGGGCAATCGTAGGTGCCCGGCGGACATCGGGCACACGCATCGGGTTCCGAGCAACGCGGCGCGCCCCCTAGATGGCCGGGGAGCCCAGGCCGTCATATGACGTCCACCCAGGATGGGAGATCCCATATGTGGACGTCATTTGACAATACACGGGTAGTGAAGTGGTTAATCTGATAAGCACAAGGATTATCTAAAGAACAGTTCACAGGGCACCTTGTATTAATCAGCACGTTGCACATAGCACAAATTGGACATTGAAGTTTTTTATTTAATTAAGGATTGTATTCCAATGTATTTTTTATGAAATTTTTGTAATGGCACATTGCACTTTAAATATTTAGTTGGATATTATAAGATTGGTCATTTTGATGTTATATTGAAATATAGAATTTTGGTTGCACAACAGTTTTGGGCATACACAAAATTTATAACTAGTGGTGTATTTGATTTTAAGGTAGTAGGGTTGCGCGGTCAACAGCATTTCTATTTATATTTATATCACTTATTATTGGTGAATTTTTTGATTGCAGCAACCAAATTATTATTTAAATTTATTCATTTTAGAGTTACATATGCGCCGGTGACTCTCACATACTTTTTTAGGATTTTGTTTATATATTTGTTTTTTTTTTCCCGCTGGTTATTTTAGATAAAAACATTTTCCAATTTTTGATACTACACTATGGGAGCCCTTATCTCATTTTTTTGCACGAATACCCCTATCTGCACTGGAAAGTGGTGAGATTAAGAAGTATAGTTAGGTGTTTTACCCCTGGAGATTCCACCTGCACCCAATCTGATCCAAACGAGAGATATCCTTGGGCGATCCATAAAAGTTGGATATTGGATGTCAATGCTGGAAACACCATCTGGGCACTAAGGCTGTCCTACATGCGAGATACCCCTGTAGGGGTGCATCCATTGACATTTCTGAGTCAAAAATTACTCAGAGACTCTTGGCTTTGGTGCTTGGAGAGATGGTCTGTCCAAAAATGGTCGGAGGTGTCCATGGGGTCTTAGTTTTGGAATTTTGGTTTGTGTGTAGGAGAAGAAGCTCTGTTTTTGATCCGTTGAGTTTGAGAGAGCTAGTGGTCATCCAGTCGTCTATCAAAGTGAGGCATTTTTCTAGTCGCTGATGATGGTCTATTTCTATGGTGATGCGGAAGTGGAGTTGAGTATGAGTGGAAGCAGAGGTCCGATTTTCTGATGATTTTGAGGAGTGGGCGGATGTAGATGTTGAAGAGCACTGGTGACAAAGGTGAACCTTGAGGGACTCCACAAGAGATTGCGCGGGTTTCAGAGGTGAATGCTCCTAGTTTCACTGTCTGAGAACGATTTCCTAAGAAGGATGCAAACCATTGTAGATCTGAATCTGTGACTCCTGCTACTTCTGTGAGGCCGATAAGTAGAGTATTGTGGTCCACTGTATCAAACGATGCACTGAGGTCCAACAGTACCAGGAGACATGATTCTCCGTCATCAGCTGCTTCGAGGGCATCGTCCCATATTTTGAGAAGTGCAGTTTCTGTGCCATGGCCTGGGCGGAAGCCTGATTGCAGAGGGTCCAAGAGTTTGTTTGTGTCCAGGTGGTGTTGTAGCTGTTGTACTACTGCTTTCTCCATAATCTTGGAGATGGTGTTAAGGCTTGTTATCGGTCTGCGATAGTTAGGGTCGAGGTTGGATTTCTTTAGCAGGGGTTTGACGATGCCATGCTTGAGGGCGATCGGAACAGTCCTTTCTTTGGACGACTGCTTTATGAGGTGTGTTAAAGTAGGAGCCAAGATGTCGGAACATTCTATCAGGAGTTTTGTGGGAATGATGTTGTTTGGTGATGTGCTGTCTCTGAGGCTTCTGATGATGTTTTTGGTGGTGTCAGTGGTGATTGGGATCAACGAAAAATTTGGTGATTGTGTGATGATCATTTTTTTTTTTTGCTTTAGTTGAATGAGGTTGGTTGTTTTTTTCTGTTGAATTGTTTTCCGGATGGTGTAGATTTTGTCGATAAAAAAATCCGATAACTCATTGCAGAATTCTTGGGTTTCGTTTCCTGGGGGCTCTAGGCAGGTAGGGTTCATAGTCTTGGCGACTATTTTAAAGAGTTCCCGAGGGCAGTTTAAGGCTGTTGAGATGGTGTTTGAGAAATGTTCCTTTTTTGCTTTGAAGATTGCTTTGTGATATTTCTCCGTGAGTGCTTTGTAGTTTGTGTGGTTTTCCTTTGTGGAGTTTCTTCTCCAGGCTCACTCTTTCTGGATATAGTTACTTGTATTTATCACTGCCATTATCACTTATGGTTAGTGTATTACACTTCTGTCACATGCTTTTTCTATGATATTAGTAGTGGTATATATTACCCCAGTAGCACATTTCACTACATAGGCGATTTAGGCTTGTCACCTTTTTACTGCATAGCGATTTTATCGATTTAGGCTTGTCGCTTATCACTGTTTAGTAGTGGTTACTATATGTTATCACATTCATTAGTTTTTATCTTTTTACTTTTTATCTTTTCACTACATAGGCAATTTAGGCTTGTCGCCGTTTTACTGCATAGCGATTCTAGCGATTTAGGCTTGTCGCTGATCACCATTTTTATCACATTCATTAGTTGCACATTTTTATCTTATCACCTAGTGGTATTTCACGCCACATGAATGATATGGGTCTGTTGTTTGTTTATTTTATATAGGTAGTGCCATATTACTCTTAATTTTATTTTTATTGCACTGCTTAACTTGAAGTCTCAATGCTTAACACACTCAATTCAAACTTTTCATCAGACTCCTTACAGCTGCAAAACAAACAGTAGCAAAAGCATGGAAATCCCTTTTACTTGAGGTAGCTGAGACAAAACACAGGATGCACAACTCTATGATCCACGCTAAAATGATGGCCATAGAACGAAACCAATTACTTCTAATATAAAAATGATGGCACCCTTGGATAAAGCATCACCTACCATTAACTTGTGATGATAATGTTCTTTTGCCATGGCAGCTGTTCTACAATTAATCACATTACATCTCGTGATGACTCTCTAATCTTACAGATTAGAATTTTCTTTCCCATATTAATTATAGTGACTTCAGCTGTTTTAGTAAGATTACTTAGTTTAGATTATTCCCTTACATTCCTGTTTATAATCATTATTCTTTATATATTTTTTTATGTATACATATTTATACAGTAATGAGCTTCATTCCTCTTGTCATAACTCATCTAATTATTATATCTGTTAATGCTTTTGTTAATCAAATAAACCTATTTGACAAGGAGATAACCCCAACGCGTTTCAATCTTAATGTTGTATTCTATCTTCTTCAGGGGGGATGTGAACATCTATAATGTATCAATACACAATATTAGTGTTCATTATAATACTCATTTAAAGACAACCTGTGTATAAAGGGATCCAGGATATTGAAGTAGGTCCTACCTTTGGTAAAAAAGGAGTATTTATGACCAGAGCAAAAATACAAAAAAAAAATCACACCAGGATATTCTCACAGGGGTCAGTCATCCAAGGGACAGGCAAGGAATTCAGTTCTATCTGCAAGAGGTCACACATAAATTTAGGTGTGCGGGGGTTTCAGAGGGAGGCAGCAGTGTGCACACAATATACAAAAAAAGTAAATATGTTTACCTACAATCATTTGACTAGTTGCTATTGATCAATTAGGTTCAAAGCAAGGGTTACACTGGAAAAAAAGCTTCTGTTATCCGATGCATTTTCTGAAGGGTATAAAATCCCAACAGATATAAATCTATGTCTGTATTTTTACTTTTAGAAATGAATAATGTATGTCTATAAAGAAAAGATTATATGTCAAAGTGTAATTACTTTGTTTAACCATATATGGGTCTCTGGTATAGTATATCAGTCTATCCAATAGATAGAGATGGTGGTATTCACAGTGTCTCACTGTTATATTATCCACATGCTGCATTGGGACAGATATATACATATATGTATAAGTGGGTGAATAGATTGGCCAGGGGGGCTGGGATGACTGTCTCAAGCCCAATGGTCAACAAGCCATTTTGCAAAAGAGATGTATAAGGTTCTACTTACTGGGAGTTTTTGCCACAAAGTTCTATCCGGCAGTTGTCCAATGTGTTGTCCGCTTGGAAATAATGGTGTGCACTGAATGTGTTGTTTAAATAGAGGTTGCTAATTGACCTAACTTGCCTCACCTGTGTGTATACTATGTGCATAAATCAGTTCACCAGTGTTTCTCCTTCCCCGCCATGACGGAGTCAAAGGCCAGACGTGTGATCTCCTCTGTGTTCCGGGAGGATCCCAGCAAGTGCTGCCGACTCCATGGAAACACGCCTGACGTCATTACTTCACACGCATGTACGCCACCACCTCACGGTGGCTGCGCATATGCGCTTGGACATTAGCGTCTGGAGTTGGCCACGGAATGCCACTGATGCTGAATGGAGCCCCAGCCAAGGATAAAGTAGGAGGGACAGACCTCAAACTCAGAGTCCTCCCTCCCCCTTCTGTGCCACGAGACAGAAAGGGAAAACACCACTTACGCCTCCATGACAGGGAACCACCAGAGAAGCCTATGATAAGACAAAAAAAGACTATTACATATAAAAACCAAAACAAAGATAAAAAACAAAAAAACAAAAACCATAAACAAAACCAAAAATTGCCTAAACAAAACAAAACAAAGTAAGACACAACATCTTTGAAATCTGATAAAAATTCTCCAAACATTCAATCATGGGGGGACATATACACATACACACACACACACTCCCCCCATGATTGGATGTTTGGAGATTTTTTATCAGATTTCAAAGACTAATTTGTCTTCCCTGTGGAAAAACCTTTTAAAAGGACAGTATGAAATAGATTAAAAAGGTCGCCTGTAGGTGAAAAATGCATCTCTGTACCAGTTGTATTAATGTTTTGTTCCAGTCACCTCCCTGGATGTACCCGATCGAGGGCGGTGACTTTGATTTTAGGAACATTGTAGTAGTGTTCGTCCACTACATGTCTTCCTACAGGGACATAAAAATTTTCAATTTGCATGCCATACATATGCTTTTTTAAAATTCTTTGCCATAATGTTTGTTTGGTCTTTCCTCCATAGAATGAGCCGCATTTACACAAGAGCAAGTAGACAACCCCTCTTGTCTGGCAGTTGGTAAAGTGTTTTGGAGTGAATTTTTCCCCATTCAGTAAAATTAATCTTTTGTCTTTATTGATTAGTGGACAGAGCAGGAGCAAGGACCACATGCAAAGGTGTCCTTAGTTGAGCAATGTAAATGTTTAGATGTATATGCATATTCACACTTAACAACTTTATCCTTCAGTGACCTAGCTCTTTTGAAGGTGATTGGAGGGGTCAGATTGACAAATTGTGTGACAATGGGATCGTCTGTAAGTATCGACCAGTGTTTACACAAAATGTTTTTAATTTGAGTATGTTGATTAGAATATCTCAAGAAGATCCTTGAAGGTTCATGGTTTTCTTTGTGTGTTATAGCACCTGATTTGTTTTTAAATAGAAGATCAGAACGTGATTTCTGTTGTGCCTTATTGAATGCTTTACGTAGGCATGTTCTACCGTATCCTCTATTTAAAAGTTGCAACTGCAATTTGCTCCCCTCTTCTTGGAAGAGGGTGTCATTGGAGCAATTGCGACTCAGCCTGAGATGCTGACTGTAAGGTATTTAGTTTTTCAAAGATGTGGAGGCCTGCAATAATGTATAGAGGGTGCTTTCCAATTTGCCCTGTGAGTTCTTTTCAATCATCACATCCAAAAATGCGATTCATTTGAAGTCGCAAATCATTGTGAATTTCAGATTAAAATTGTTGTCTTTAATCATGTCCATGAAACTCAGAAGGCTGTCTTTGGACCCCTCCCAGACCAGGAACACGTCATCAATTTATCTATACCATGTAAGAACATGACCAGAACACTGTTCATGTCCCTCGTCAGAGAGGAGAGACTGCTCCCACTCCCCCAGGTACAGATTGGCGTAGGATGGGGCACAACAAGTCCCCATTGCTACGCCCTGCACCTGGAGGTAGTGGGAGCAGTTGAATTGAAAACAAAAATAAAAATCAATGTGATGATTGAAAAGAATTCACAGGGCAAATTGGAAAGCACCCTCTATCACAAGGAGACTGTGGGCAATACAGTATTGCATGCCTCTATCTTCAAGTGAGTACACCCCTCACATTTTTGTAAATATTCTATTATATCTTTTCATGTGACAACACTGAAGAGATGACACTTTGCTACAATATAAAGTAGTGAGTGTGCAGCTTGTATAACAGTGTAAATTTGCTGTCCTCTCAAAATAACTCAACACACAGCCATTAATGTCTAAACTGCTGGCAACAATAGTGAGTACACCCCTAAGTGAAAATGTACAAAGTGGGCCCAAAAGTGTCAATATTTTGTGTGGCCACCATTATTTTTCAGCACTACCCTAACCCTCTTGGGCATAGAGTTCACCAGAGCTTCACA
Source organism: Lithobates clamitans (assembly GCA_037952925.1). NCBI lineage: Eukaryota > Metazoa > Chordata > Amphibia > Anura > Ranidae > Lithobates > Lithobates clamitans. The sequence continues at coordinate 156,082 of JBBGZY010000178.1, read as the reverse complement.
GGTTTCCACTGGAGTCCTCTTCCTCTCCTCCATTATGACATCAAAGAGGTGATGGATGTTAGAGACCTTGCGCTCCTCCACTGTAAGGTACCTGTTATAGGTAATGTCCGAAGTGGAGCTTGTGTTCTGAGGATTCAGGCAAAAACTTAGTCAGGCAGATCAGGACTGCAACAGATCAGGCAAAGTGGAACACAATCTAAATCCAGAGATTGGTCAGGCAGGCAAAGGTCATACATGAGCTGGCAGTGAAGTACAAAATCATCAGGCTAGAGAATAGTCAGGAATTCAGACAGAAGTTCAGATACGGTATTCAGAGTCACAAAGCAGTCAAAACACCCAGGAAGCTAGTCCAAACAAACAGGCACCAAGAGATAGGTGCTGCTATTTATGGCCTTCTTTGATTGTAGATTGTCCACAGCTGGCAGCAGGTGGAGCTAGTGAGTCCAAGTTAAGGCATCAAACTAAGAGAACATAGCTATAACTCCAGAGCTTCTCAGTGGCAAAATAAGTAAGACTGCAGCTGTGGGACCAGGTACATCCCAGTTCAAATACACCCAGGTACATGACAGAGCCCCCCCCCCCAGTGGACCCATCCGGGGGCCTATCAGGGTTTAGTGGGAAAGGAGGCATGGAAGTCTCGAAAAAGAGCAGGAGAATGCAAATATTTGGCTGGGACCCAGGAACCGTCTGCAACGGGATATCCCTTCCAATGAACCAGATACCGTAGGCCACGACCCTGTCTTCTAGAATCAAGAATCTTAGAGACTTCAAACTCATTTTGTCCATCAACAAGAACAGGAAGAGGTAGCTGTAGTGTTCTGGAGTAGCGATTGAAAATTGCCTTTTTGAGGAGGGAAACCTGGAATACGTGGTGAATCTGGAGAGAGGAGGGAAATTTCAACGGATAGGAGACTAGCCAGTCTCGAGCAATAATTCTGTAAGGACCGATAAAATGAGGGCCCAATTTGGTAGAAGGTTGTTTCAGTCTCACATATTTGGTTGATAGCCAAACTCTGTCCCCCACCACATATGGAGGTATATGGCGTCTTTGTTTGTTGGAGAAAAGCGCAAACTTTCCTGCTGACTTCCGTAGTAATAAGCAAATCTTTTTCCAATGTAGCAGAATATTTTTCACCCGCAGATCTGCTGCTGGTACACCAGAAGAAGGCTGAAGTAGGGGAAAAGTTTGAGGGTGATAGCCTAGGGCTGCGTAGAATTGTGTGGTATGAAGAGCACTGTCCCAACGGGAATTAATGGCGAACTAAGCCAAAGGCAAATTCTCAGACCAGTTGGAGTGTAAGGCATTGACATAATGTCGAAGATAGGTTTCTAGGGTCTGAGGGTGATGTGAGGTAGTGAGTGAGAGCGTTACTCCCAGTTTCTTACAGAATGCTCTCCAGAATCGTGAAACAAACTGTGATCCGCGGTCTGAGACGACACTGGTAGGTATGCCATGATATCTCACAATATGGGAAAGGAAGAGGGTAGACAGTGCTTTCGCTGTAGGTAATCCCGGGAGCGGCACAAAATGAGACATTTTGGAAAAGCAATCCACTATGACCCATATAGCAGTCATGCCCTCGGACTTGGGTAAGTCTGTAATGAAGTCCATAGTCAAATGGGTTCAAGGCTGGCGAGGTGCCGGAATTGGTTGTAACAGTCCAGTAGGCAAAGTGCGAGGTAGTTTATTAGCAACACAAGTTGGACAGGCAGCCACATAGTCAGTAACATCCCTTTTCATATGAGGCCACCAGACATGACTTTGCAAGGTGTTAAGAGTGATGGTGACACCAGGATGATCGGATAACACACCATCATGAGCCCAGTAGAGCACAGGTTTTCTGAGGCTAGGGGCTTTGAACAGGCGACCTGGTGGTGTCTTCAAGCCTTGGGGAACATTCTGGGTTTCCTGTAACTGTTAAGAAAGAGCCGTAGAGATCTATGTGACAATTTTGTGAGGTGGGATTATATACTGCTCGGTAGGTTGATCTTCTTCAGAGGTAGCAAACTGTCTGGAAAGAGCATTGGCTTTCTTGTTTTAATGCCCAGGAACATAAGAAAGAACAAGATTAAAACGGGAGAAAAACAGAGCCCATCGAGCCTGATGTGAGTTCAATCGTCTTGCAGTCCGAAGATACAGCAGGTTTTTATGGTCAGTGAGGATAGAAAAAGGCTTGGGAGCCCCTTCCAGAAGATGTCGCCATTCAAACAATGCCAATTTGATGGCCAGTAGTTTTCGATTCCCAACGTTGTAATTCATCTCTGCTGGATGGATTCTACCGGACTTAGGCTGTCTTTGGGACAGCACGGCATCTGCTCCTACTTTGGAGGCATCAACCTCAACTATGTACTGGAGATCGGGATGTGGATGCTGAGGAATTGGAGCCTTGCTGAACATGTCTTTGAATTGCTGAAAAGCTGATTCTGCTTCTGAGGACCACAACTTGCAATTTGTACCTTTCTTAGTCATAGCAGTAAGGGGGGCCTCAATGGAGGCAAAACCTATGATGAAGTGTCTGTAGTAATTTTCGAACCCTAGAAAGCTTTGGAGCCCTCTTAAAGTGGTCAGTTGGGGCCATTGCAAGACAGTGGAAAGTTTTTGAGGGTCCATTTGAGAACCAACAGCACTTATAATGTATCCAATGAAAAGAATATGGCTTTGATGGAAATTGCATTTCTCAATCTTCGCGTAAATATGGTTTTCTCTCAGTCATTGTAATACCTGCTTTACATGTGAGTAGGGATGAGCCGAACATCCCCCGGTTCGGTTCGCATCCAGAACATGCGAGCGGACCGAAAGTTTGCGTGAACATTCAAACACCATTAAACTGTCAGAAACCATGAATCAGACCGTGACAGAAGTACAGTTAATCACACTTGTTTAATAATAATAAAAAGGTAAACAGAGTAAGCGTAGTCAATGCATAGCCAGAGTTCAGTAACCAGATCGGGTAGTCAGCCAATGCCAATGTCAGAGAGCCAGAGATCAACGTAGTAGTACAGCAAGCAGGATCAGGAGCCAGAAGGGACGTCAGTCGAGCAAGTCTTCAACAGGAACACAGGAGAAAGTCTCTGAGATGTGACCAAACACGAAGGCTGAGATGAAGTGAGCTGGATGGCTTTAGGTAGCCAGGACTGACGAGCAGATCATCAACAGCTGAGTCACTGTGGAGATAAAGGAGCTGGCAATTAGCCGACAGCTGAGCGGCTAGCTTAGAGAAGGAAGGACTGAGCCCAGCCCTGACAATAACCCCTTCTCAATGACCCCTCCCCCTTGGAGGACCACCAGGCTTGAGGGGAAAACATCTATGGAAATCACGGAGGACAGGGGCATGTACGTCCGAGGATGAGACCCAAGAGCGTTCCGTACCCCTTCCAATGCACTAGGTACTGTATGCGGCCACGGAACCTACGGGAGTCAACAGTTGATTGTACTTCATACTACTCATGGTTCTCAACCTGTATAGGGTGAGGACGTGGCACCGAGGTAGTAAAGCGGTTGCACACCAAAGGTTTCAATAAGGAGACATGAAACACATTAGAGATGTGCATACTAGGTGGAAGGACCAACGTGTAAGCCACTGGGTTGATCCTGCAAAGGATACGGAAAGGTCCAATAAACCGAGGTGCGAACTTCAAAGAAGGAACACAAAGTCGGAGATTGCGAGATGACAGCCAGACTCTCTGTCCCCAACCTGGTAGGAAGGCACAGGCATGCATCTGCGGTCAGCATGGAGTCTGTACCTATCATTAGCATGTCACAAAGCCTCCTGGACTTGTGCCCAAGTGGAACGAAGGCCACGGAGATGCTCCTCTAACACAGGAATACTCTGCGGAACAAACGAGGCAGGCAACACGGAAGGTTGGAAACCATAGTTTGCCATACGCGGGGACAAACGTGAACATGAATCCAAGGCACTATTGTGATAAAACTCCGCCCATGGTAAGAGGTCTGACCAGTTGTTATGATGGTCAAAAATATAGCAATGTAGGAATTGCTCCAAGGACTGATTGGCTCGTTCTGCGGCTCCATTAGACTGCGGGTAATACACAGAGGAGAAAGCAAGCTAAATTCCCAACTGTGCACAAAAGGCTCGCCAGAACCGGGACACAAACTGACTACCCCTGTCTGAGACAATCACCTTGGGTAGCCCATGTAAGCGGAAGATCTCCTGAGCAAAAATAGAAGCCAGTTCCTTAGAAGTAGGCAACATCTTGAGTGGAATACAATGCAACATTTTCGAGAACCGGTCAACCACCATAAGGATAACTGTGTTTCCCTGGGAGTTGGGTAACTTCAAAATGAAATCCATAGACAGGTGGGTCCAGGGCCTCTCTCCATTGGGTATGGGTTGTAGGAGGCCCATTGGAAGGTGTCAGAGAGTCTTACTCTGAGCACACACGGAACAGGCAGCTAGGAACGCGGTTAAATCAGCATGTAGACTAGGCCACCAGAATTGTTGGGAAATGGCCCAAAAGAGTTGATTCTTCCCAGGGTGGCCAGCAGCTTTGGGAGAATGGTAAGTCTGGAGCACAGCAGTACGGAGACTCTCGGGAACAAAGCAGCGGTCACAAGGTTTCTCAGGAGGAGCATTGACCTGAGCAGCAAGAATTTTGTCACCCAAAGGAGAAGTAAGACTGGTGCGAACCGTAGCCAGAATACGATCAGGAGGAATCACAGGAACTGGAACCGACTCCATCTTGGAAGTGGAGGAAAATTGTCATAACAAGGCGTCAGCCCTTACATTCTTAATACCGTGTAAGAATGAGACAATGTAATTAAAACTCAACAAGAAAAGAGCCTATCGTGCCCTTCTGGGAGAAAGGTGCTTAGCCTCAGACAAGAATGTGAGATTCTTATGGTCAGTAAGAATGAGAACCAGCACAGTGGTACCTTTGAGAAGATGTCTCCACTCTTTCAGGGCTAAAATGATTGCCAACAGCTCTCTGTCACCAATCTCATAACTGCACTCTGCCGGTGACAATTTCTTTGAAAAGTAGCCACACGGATGCATAGCGCACTCAGAGTTAGGACGTTGAGACAGAAGGGCACCAACTCTAGTCAGAAGCATCAACTTGTAGAATAAAAGGCATCGTAGGGTCAGGGTGTGCCAACACAGGAGCAGAAACAAAGGCAGCCTTGAGACTTTAAAAGGCCTTAATGGACTCCCGAGACCAACTAACTCTGTGGGTTGCCGCCTTTCCTGGTCATATCAGTCAGGGGCTTGACCAGAGATGAGAAGTTATGAATAAACTCTTGATAACAGTTGGCAAAGCCAAGAAAACACTGCAGAGGATGTAAACTCATGGGTCGAGGCCACTGTAGGACCACTGAAAGTTTCTCTGGGTCCATCGAAAAACCAGCAGTGGAAATTACATAGCCCAGGAATTTAACCTGTTCACAATGGAATTCGCACTTTTCCAATTTACAATAGTGATTGTTCTCTCTTACTCTCTGAAGCACACGACAGACATCTGTGTGGTGGCTCTCCAGGGACTTAGAAAATATGAGTATATCGTCTAGATAAACCACCACACATAACTGCAACAAATCTCAGAGGACATCGTTAATGAGCTCCTGGAAAACTGCCGGGGTGTTACAAAGGCCAAAAGGCATTACGAGATACTCATAATGACTTGATCTGGTATTAAACATAGTTTTCCACTCGGCGCCCTCCTTAACCCTGATGAGATTGTATGCCCCTCTCAAATCAAGCCTCGTGAAAACTGTTGCTCCCTTGAGGCAGTCAAATAACTCCGTAATCAATGAAATGGGATAGGCATTCTTAATCGTGAAACAATTGAGACCCCTATAATCGATACAAGGTCTCAGCTCACCACTCTTCTTCTTCACAAAAAAGAAACCATCACCAGCAGGAGATGAGGATTTGCGGATGAAACCTAAAGAAAGTGCGTCTGCAACATACTCCTCCATGGCTTTATCCTCCAAGACCGACAAAGGGTAAACCCGTCCACGGGGGGGTATGGCATCAGGTTGAAGGTCAATTGCGCAATCATACGACGGGTGTGGAGGCAAAGTACCAGCTTGACCTTTGTCAAAGACATCGCTAAAATCGCAGTAGTCCTCCAGCAGGGAGGAGAGGGAAGATGTGCACAGGACCTTGGCTACCTTCTGGAAGCATCTCTCACTGCACTGTGGCGACCATGACAGAACCTTAGCATGGAGCTAATCAAAAGAAGGGTTGTGCCTCTGTAACTAAGGATAACCAATACCCAGCAGAAACTTAGGTGAGGAAATATTGGATTATCTCATGGTGAAGGGCCCCTATGGCCATGGACAACGGAACAGTCTCCAGAGTCACATGGGCAGGCTGTAGAGGTCTCCCGTCAAGAGCCTCAATGGCAAGTTGAGTGTCACGCAGCTGCAGCGGAATCGAGTGCTTTGATACAAAGGCAGCATCAATTAACAGGCCTGCAGCCCCAGAGTTGATTAGAGCCTGTATCTCGACAGATGACTCAGCCCAAGACAGGGTAACCGAAACCAGGGGCTTATCTTTCTGGGAAACTGGAGACAAAACAACGCCACCTAAGGTCTGTCTGTGACAGGACCTCAAGGTTGGGCATTCCCTGGACGGGTAGGACAAGACTTCAAAAAAAGTGACCAGCCTGGCTACAATAATGGCACAATCCCTCTCTCCTCCTAAGGGCTCTCTCATCCGCAGAGAGACGCGTGAAGCCCAAGTGCATGGGTTCATCTTCACAGACCGACTCGGTACCAGGAGGCATAGGAGGTGAGAGAGGCAAGGGTGGGACTGCAAAGCTCAGAGACAAATATACAGGAGGCTTGCGCCAGTGCTCCTTAAAAGAGAGTCTGAGTCTGGAGTCAATGAGGATGGCAAATGTGATCAACCTCTCCAGATCAGTGGGTATATCTCGGGCTGCTATGTCATCCTTAATGTTGTCCGAGAGACCATGAGAGAAGGCAGCCATGAGGGCCTCATTGTTCCAAGCAACCTCTGCTGCCAGAGTATGGAATTCAATGGCGTAATCAGAAACAGTTCTCGTACTCTGTTTGATGGACATGAGGCTCTTGGCAGCAGAAGCGGAGCGTGTGGGAACGTCAAATACCCTTTTGAAGGAAGCCACAAATTCTGGGTAACTCAGTACCAAGGCTCTCTCAGAAAGCAAAGATATCATGAAACCTACTTTGTTTCTGTCCGTGGGAACTGCCTGGGGCAGCATCTCAAAGTAAATCTCAATCTGGTTGAGAAACCCTCTGCATTGAACTGGATGGCTCCCAAATCGCTGAAGAAGCGGAGCAGAACCAGACATGCTTCTTATAGAGGTAATACTCGAGGCGTGTGCCTGCACAGAGACTGGAGCAGCAGCAGGGACTGCCTGCAACACAGGTTGTACCGGAGCAGCCATAGAAAAAGATTCCAGGTGAGCCATGCGACTCAGGAGCGTTTGCAACGCCAAGGCAAACTGATCCATGCAGTGATCCTGGTCATCCAATCTGGAAAAAAGATTTCCAACAAGTGGACTGACTGCATCTTCTGAATTCATGGCCTTCGCCTACTGTCGGAAACCATGAATCAGACCGAGACAGAAGTACAGTTAATCACACTTGTTTAATAATAATAAAAAGGTAAACAGAGTAAGCATAGTCAGTACATAGCCAGAGTTCAGGAACCAGATCAGGTAGTCAGCCAATGCCAATGTCAGAGAGCCAGAGATCAACGTAGTAGTACAGCAAGAAGGATCAGGAGCCAGAAGGGACTTCAACAGGGGTCTTCAACAGAAACGCAGGAGAAAGTCTCTGAGATGTGATCAAAGGCAAAGGCAGAGATGAAGTGAGCTGGACGGCTTTAAGTAGACAGGACTTACGAGCAGATCATCAACAGCTGAGTCACTGTGGAGAGAAAGGAGCTGGCAATTAGCCGACAGCTGAGCGGGCCAGCTCAGAGAAGGAAGGGCTGAGCCCACCCCTGACAGTACCCCCTCCTCAAAGACCCTTCCCCCTCGGAGGACCACTGGGCTGGAGGGTAAAACATCTATGGCAGGAATATGCAATTAGCGGACCTCCAGCTGTTGCAGAATTTCAAGTCCCATGAGGCATAACAAGACTCTGACAGCCACAAGCATGACACCCAGAGGCATGATGGGACTTGTAGTTTTGTAACAGCTGGAGGTCTGCTAATTGCATATCTCTGGTCTATGGAAATCACGGAGGAGGACAGGGGCATGTATGTCCGAGAATGAGATCCAACCAAGAGCGTTCATCTGGACCCTACCCCTTCCAATGCACCAGGTACTGTATGCACCCACGGAACCTACGGGAGTCAACAATGGATTGTACTTCACACCCCTCATGGTTCTCAACCTGTACGGGGTGAGGATGTGGCACCGAGGTGGTAAAGCGGTTGCAGACCAAAGGTTTCAATAAGGAGACATGAAACACATTAGAGATGCGCATACTAGGAGGAAGGTCCAATGGGTAAGCCACTGGGTTAATCCTGCGAAGGATACGGAAAGGCCCAATAAACCGAGGTGCGAACTTCAAAGAAGGAACACGAAGTCGAAGGTTGCGAGATGACAGCCAGACTCTGTACCTCCCAAAGTAGCTGGCAATTAGCCGACAGCTGAGCGGCCAGCTCAGAGAAGGAAGGGTTGAGCCCAGCCCTGACATAAAGTCTATGGGAATCGAATGTAAGAAATCCAAAGTGCAAATTTTAAAGGCTAATATACAAGTTATTGTCCTAAAAAGGGTTTGGGGACCCGGGCCCTGCCCCAGGGGACATGTATCAATGCAAAAGAAAGTTTTAAAAATGGCCATTTTTTTGGGAGCAGTGATTTTAATGATGCTTAAAGTGAAAAAATAAAAGTGAAATATTCCTTTAAATATCGTACCTGGGGGGTGTCTATAGTATGCCTGTAAAGTGGCGCATGTTTCCCGTGTTTTTGTCCCTGCACAAAATTAAATTTCTAAAGGAATAAAAGTCATTTAAAACTGCTTTCGGCTGTAATGTAATGTCGGGTCCCGGCAATATGGATGAAAATTAGTGAGAAAAAAATGGCATGGGTAACCCCTCAGCCCATTACCAGGCCCTTTGGGTCTTGTATGCATATTAAGGGGATCCCCGGACCCAAATTAAAAAAAGAAAAGGCGTGGGGCCCCCAGGCCCTATATACTCTGAACAGCAGTATACAGGCGGTCCAAACAAGACAGGGACTGTAAGTTTTTTCTTAAGTTGAATCTGTTTGTGATTTGGAACAGGTACATTTTTTAAGTGTAGCTCCACTACCTATGTTGGATAACGTAGGTAAGCGTTATCACCCCTGTAACATTTGTTTTGCTGTCTGTGCCTATGTTCAGAAGATTTCACCTCACTTTCTGTCCCAATGACAATTGGATTTAGAAAATGTGGGGTTTTTAGGGAAATAAGGATTGGTGATAATAAAGCATCAGTGGAGGAGACACCTTTTTCCCATATTAACTCTTACAGGAGAGAATTTCCCTTCCTAGGGGTAGATTTCTTCTCACTTCCTGTTGTCTCCCTCCATTTGTAAGTAGGAGTCATTTGTAAGTCGGATGTTGGAAAGTAGGGGAACGCCTGTATATACTATATGGCCTGCTCTATATACTCTGCAGAAATTTTGGCCTTAGGTGTTGGTGGTACCAAAACACTGTAAGCCCTCACAGTTACTCTTGGTGGGCACTGGAACGGGCCCTGCTGTGAAATATTAGATCAAAAGTTGTAATTACATGCCCCTGTTGAGCAGGGTCAGAAAAACTGGGCCTTTGGTGGTGGTGTGGTGGTGTTGACCCAACACTGTAAGCCCTCACAGTTACTCTTGGTGGATGCAGGAACGGGCCCTGCTGTGAATATATTAGATCAAAAATTGTAATTACACACCCCTGTTAAACAGGGGCAGAAAAATCGGGCTTTAGGCACTGGTGCTGGTGCCACAACACTGCAATCCCTCACAGATACTCTAGTTGAGCAAATGAACATGTCCTGCTGTGAAATATTACAGCAAAAATTGTAATTACGTGCCCCTGTTAAACAGGGGCAGAAAAATTGTGCCTTAGGCGGCGGTGGTGGTGGTGCCACAACACTGCAACCCCTCACAGATACTCTAGTTGAGCGCAGGAATGAGCCCTGCTGCAAAATATTACAGCAAAAATTGTAATTACGTGCCCCTGTTAAACAGGGGCAGAAAAATTTGGCCTTAGGCGGCAGTGGTGGTGGTAGTGCCACAACACTGCAACCCCTCACAGATACTCTAGTTGAGCGCAGGAACAAGCCCTGCTGCAAAATATTACAGCAAAATTGTAATTACGCACCCCTGCTAAACAGGGGCAGAAAAATTGGTCCTTAGGCAGTGGTGGTGGTGACACAACAATGCAACCCCTAACAGATACTCTAGTTGAGTGCAGGAATGAGCCCTGCTGCAAAATATTACAGCAAAAATTGTAATTACAAGCCCCTGGTAAAGGGGCAGAAAAATTGGGCTTTAGGCACTGGTGGTGGTGCCCAGAACCAAAAATGTTCTTTGAAGCTATCAACATGAACATTGAGGAGGAACATGATAGTCACTCAGCATCAGCATAGGCAGTCTTCAAGGCATCTCACATTCATAAAAAAATTAATCGGTTACATCAGCATCAGGTGCTTGGTAGCTGGTGATCCAAGACTGATTAATTTTTATGAAGGTGAGCCGATTAACCAAGTCTGTGGACAGGCGCAATCTGTGATCGGTTACAAAGCCTCCAGCAACACTGAATGTGCGTTCAGATAGAACGCTGGATGCAGGACAGGCCAGTAGCTCAATTGCATACTGTGTAAGCTCTGGCCAGTGATCCATCCTCAATACCCAGTAACCCAGTGGATTTTCAGTTGGAAAGATCTCCAAGTCTGATCTTGCCCCAAGTTATTCCTGCACCATGTAAATCAGACTCTGGTGATGGTTGTTGGAACCGATCAAACCTTGGGGCTGCGGACTAAAAATTTGTCTGAACGCATCAGTCAGATGGCCACCTTCTCCACCGCTCCTTCTGTGACTGACCAAAGTCTCAGCAACACATTGGAGGAGGAGGACCAGGTAATTGCAAACTCTCAGGCTCTGGAAACGCATTGCACAAACCTTTCTGCAAGGCCTCCCGAAGATGTTTCATCCTCTGCTCCCTCTGCGAAGGCTGGATAAGTTCCGCAGCCTTACCCTTGTAACATGGATCAAGAAGGGTTGCCAGCCAGTACTGATCCCTCTCCTTGATACCACGAATCCGAGTGTCCTTTCGCAGGCTTTGCAGGATCAGGGAGGCCATGCAGCATAGGTTTGCTGAGGCATTCGGTCTGAAGTCCTCTGGGTCACTAAGGATGACATGATCTGCAGCCACCTCCTCCCAGCCATGTACAAGTCCATGGGTTTCTGGGGACTGAAAATGATCCCTTGAAGACTGCTGCTGATGCTGAGTGCCAGCTCCACCTCCATGCTGAGACAATCCTCCTCCTCCTCTTCCCGTGTGATAGGCGGGCCTGCAGGAATACTGCTTGGATAAAGGGGGCCTTGAGAGATAAGGAAGTCCTCCTCTTCCTCCTTCTGTTCTGCCTCAAGTGCCCTGTCCATTATTCCGCGCAGCATGTGCTCCAACAGGAAGACAAGAGGGACAATATCACTGATGCATGCACTGTCACTGCTCACCATCCTCGTGGTCTCCTCAAATGGTGACAGGACAGTGCATGCATCCTTGATCATTAACCACTAGCGTGGCGAAAAAAGCCAAGCTCCCCTGACCCTGTCCTGGTGCCATACTCGCACAGGTACAGTACTCATTGATGGCCCTCTGCTGCATGTGCAGCTGCTGCAGCATTGCCAACGTTGAGTTCCACCTGGTGGGCATGTCACAGATGAGGCGGTTCTTGGGCAGGTTGCTTTCCTTTTGAAGGTCAGCCGGCCGAGCACTGGCATTATATGACCGGAGGAAATGCCAGCAAACTTTCCTGGCCTGCCTCAGGAGATACTGTTAGCCCGGGTACCTGCACAAGAACCACTGCACCACCAAATTAAGGACATGAGCCAAACAGGGAACATGGGTCAAGTGTCCCTGTCAAAGGGCAGAGAGGAGGTTGATGCCATTGTCGCAAACCATCATTCCTGCCTGAAGCTGGCGTGGCTTCAACCACCTCTGAGCCTGCCCCTGCAGAGCTGCCAGAATCTCTGCCCCAGTGTGGCTCCTGTCCCCTAAGCAGACCAACTCAAGCACCGCATGGCATATTTTTGCCTGAGAGCTTGCGTAGCTCCTAGAACGCCTATGGAGCACCGCTGGTTCTGAGGTCAAATCTGCACAGGAAGAGGCCATAGAGGAAGAAGAAGAGGAGAGGGTGGAGGAGAGAGGTGTGGCAGAATCACCACTACCAGCATTTTGGAGGCGTGGTGGCGGAACAAGCTCCAACCTTACTGCACCCTGTCCTGCATCCTTCCTAGCTGCCAGCACGGTTACCCAGTGCACCGTGAAATAAAGGTAACGTCCCTGTCCATGCCTGCTGGACCATGAGTCAGCGGTAATATGCACCTTACCGCTGACTGCCCTGTCCAACGAAGCCAAGACATTGCCTTCCACATGCCGGTAGAGGGCCAGAATGGCCTTCCGAGGAAAATAAATAGGGTTTGGGAACCTGCCACTGAGGTACTGCACATTCCACAAATTCTCGGAAAGGAGGCAGAATCTAACAGCTGAAAAGGCAGCAGTTGGAGTGCTAGCAATTTAGCCAAACTAGCATTCAGCCGCTGAGCATGTGGATGGCTGAGACCGAATTTCTTTCGATGGTTTAGCAACTGGGGTAGGCAAATTTGCCTGCTACAATCGGATTTAGGTGTACTGCTAGCAGATTGCCCGCAAGTGCTTGGGACACCTAATTCTACACCTTCATTCTGCTCAGTGCAGGTCTCTGAGAGGACTGAAGGTGTAGTGGGGTTGGAGATCCCAGCTGATGAGGAGCAAGGAGAGGTCCACCTTGTTCTTTGGTGTGGGACTTTTAAGTGCTGTTGCCAACAGACTGCATGGGAGCTCGACATATGTCTGGTCAAGCATGTGGTGCCCAAGCGGCTGCTGTTTTGGCCACGCTTGATATGCTCCAGACTAGGGATGAGCTTCGTGTTCGAGTCGAACCCATGTTCGACTCGAACATCGGCTGTTCGACCGTCCGTCGAATTGCGAACGATATGGGCCGTTCGCGCCAAATTCGTGTGGCGCGTCACGGCCCATAATTCACTGCGGCATCGCAGTGCATTGCTGGCTGATGATTGGCCAAGCATGCACTATGACCCGCATGCTTGGCCAATCACAGCGCCGTCAGTAGAGAGAGCTGTAATTGGCCAAAGCCAGGGTGGCTTTGGCCAATTATGGCTCAGGGGATTTAGTACACACCCCACACTATATAAGGCCGCCTGCACGGCGGCCCTGTGTAGTGTGTGTTCCGGTGTGCTGAGCGATAGAGAGAGAGAGAGACAGTGTCATTTGATTTGAGTTAGATAGATTAGGCAGAACAGTCAGTCAGTTAGCTGCACTTACAGTGTATTGTGTATATATATGCATCCCAGGTGTTGCATATATATATATACACTGTATTCAGTTTAGCTAGATCCGTTCCTGTTATCTTCTATCTAGACTATTTACATTCAGTGCAGTGTGTCCTGCTCACAGTGTTCAGCTAGATCCGTTCCTGCTATTTACATTCAGTACAGTGCTTCCTGCTCACAGTGTTCAGCTAGATCCGTTCCTGCTATTTACATTCAGTGCAGTGCGTGCTGCTCACAGTGTTCAGCTAGATCCGTTCCTGCTATTTACATTCAGTGCAGTGCGTCCTGCTCACAGTGTTCAGCTAGATCCGTTCCTGCTATTTACATTCAGTGCAGTGCGTCCTGCTCACAGTGTTCAGCTAGATCCGTTCCTGGTATTTACATTTAGTGCAGTGCGTCCTGCTCACAGTGTTCAGCTAGATCCGTTCCTGCTATTTACATTCAGTGCAGTGCGTCCTGCTCACAGTGTTCAGCTAGATCCGTTCCTGCTATTTACATTCAGTGCAGTGCGTGCTGCTCACAGTGTTCAGCTAGATCCGTTCCTGCTATTTACATTCAGTGCAGTGCGTCCTGCTCACAGTGTTCAGCTAGATCCGTTCCTGCTATTTACATTCAGTGCAGTGCGTCCTGCTCACAGTGTTTAGCTACATCCGTTCCTGCTGTTTACATTCAGTGCAGTGCGTCCTGCTCACAGTGTTCAGCTAGATCCGTTCCTGCTATTTACATTCAGTGCAGTGCGTCCTGCTCACAGTGTTCAGCTAGATCCGTTCCTGCTATTTACATTCAGTGCAGTGCGTCCTGCTCACAGTGTTCAGCTAGATCCGTTCCTGCTATATACATTTAGTGCAGTACGTCCTGCTCACAGTGTTCAGCTAGATCCGTTCCTGTTATCTTCCTACTGACAGGCAGGCTTGTCTGGTTACAGTATATAAAGCTACCTGAAGAAAATTACAGGTGTTCTTTTTGATCCTATTAGTACCACGGTCAGGCAGCTAGACTATTTACATTTAGTACAGTGTGTCCTGCTCACAGTGTTCAGCTAGATCCGTTCCTGTTATTTACATTCAGTGCAGTGCGTCCTGCTCACAGTGTTCAGCTAGATCCGTTCCTGCTATTTACATTCAGTGCAGTGCGTCCTGCTCACAGTGTTCAGCTAGATCCGTTCCTGCTATTTACATTCAGTGCAGTGCGTCCTGCTCACAGTGTTCAGCTAGATCCGTTCCTGCTATATACATTTAGTGCAGTACGTCCTGCTCACAGTGTTCAGCTAGATCCGTTCCTGTTATCTTCCTACTGACAGGCAGGCTTGTCTGGTTACAGTATATAAAGCTACCTGAAGAAAATTACAGGTGTTCTTTTTGATCCTATTAGTACCACGGTCAGGCAGCTAGACTATTTACATTTAGTACAGTGTGTCCTGCTCACAGTGTTCAGCTAGATCCGTTCCTGTTATTTACATTCAGTGCAGTGCGTCCTGCTCACAGTGTTCAGCTAGATCCGTTCCTGCTATTTACATTCAGTGCAGTGCGTCCTGCTCACAGTGTTTAGCTACATCCGTTCCTGCTATTTACATTCAGTGCAGTGCGTCCTGCTCACAGTGTTCAGCTAGATCCGTTCCTGCTATATACATTTAGTGCAGTACGTCCTGCTCACAGTGTTCAGCTAGATCCGTTCCTGCTATTTACATTCAGTGCAGTGCGTCCTGCTCACAGTGTTCAGCTAGATCCGTTCCTGCTATTTACATTCAGTGCAGTGCGTGCTGCTCACAGTGTTCAGCTAGATCCGTTCCTGCTATTTACATTCAGTGCAGTGCGTCCTGCTCACAGTGTTCAGCTAGATCCGTTCCTGCTATTTACATTCAGTGCAGTGCGTGCTGCTCACAGTGTTCAGCTAGATCCGTTCCTGCTATTTACATTCAGTGCAGTGCGTCCTGCTCACAGTGTTCAGCTAGATCCGTTCCTGCTATTTACATTCAGTGCAGTGCGTCCTGCTCACAGTGTTTAGCTACATCCGTTCCTGTTATCTTCCTACTGACAGGCAGGCTTGTCTGGTTACAGTATATAAAGCTACCTGAAGAAAATTACAGGTGTTCTATCCCAGCTTAGTGCAGCTACAGGCCATTAGTATGTCTGGAAGGCCAAGAAGGAGAGGCAGACAGTCACAAGCCAATAAGAGAGGGCAAGCAGGCTCTGTGTCTAGTGCTGGTCGTGGAGACGGTGCATCCTCATCAGCACGTGGCCATGGGACACGCTTGGCCTTTTTTTCGGCAGCTGGCCGTGTTGAGCCGCAACATGCGGAAGACTTGGTCGAGTGGATGACCAAGCCGTCCTCATCCTCCTCATCCTCTCTCACCCATGCCCAGGGTGCTTTGTCTGGCAAAGCAGCGGCCTCTTCCCTCAGCTCAATGTCATCAGTGACTCCTTCCCTAGCCCCACCATGTCCTCCTGAGGATTCCCTCGAACTGTTTGACCACAGTGTTGGGTACATGCTCCAGGAGGATGCCCAGCGTTTGGAAGGCTCTGATGATGATACTGAGCTCAATGAAGGCAGTAACATGAGCACGGACAGAGGGGGTGCCCAAGAAGGACAGCAATCTGGCAGTCATGCTCCCCCTGCTGCAGCATACTGCCAGGTTTGCTCCAGTGATGAGGAGGGAGGGGATGATGAGGTCACTGACTCAACGTGGGTGCCTGATAGGAGAGAGGAGGAGGAGGAGGAGGAGGAGGAGGAGGTGGCACATCACCAACTAGGCAGGATGCCCTCCAGGGGCCAGCCTAAGGGCAGCACATTGACTGCATCACACCCCAAAGCTCCACATGTGCAGGGCGCTGCAGTCTCTGCGCGTTATTCAAAAAGTTCTTTGGTGTGGGCCTTTTTTGAGACGAGTGCATCAGATCGCACCGCTGCTATTTGCAATATATGTCTCAAGCGTATCTCGCGTGGCCAAAACATCTCCCGCTTGGGTACCACATGCTTGACCAGACATATGTTGACCTGCCATGCAGTTCGTTGGCAAGCGTATCTAAAAGACCCACACCAAAGAACAAAGACGATCTCTCCTTGCTCCTCATCAGCTGAGATTTCCAACCCCACTAGACCTTCAGTCCTCTCTGCGACCTGCAGTGAGAGGAATGAAGGTGTAGAATTAGGTGTGTCACAGCCAAGTACTTATGGGCAATCTGCTTTTGGTACACCGACGTCAGATTGTACCAGGCAAATTTCCCTGCCCCAGCTGCTGCACCGCCGAAAGAAGTTTGCTCCCAGCCATCCACATGCCCAGCGGTTGAATGCTAGCTTGGCAAAATTGCTAGCACTTCAACTGCTGCCTTTTCAGTTGGTAGACTCTGCCCCCTTCCGTGAGTTTGTGGAATGTGCGGTTCCTCAGTGGCAGGTACCCAAACGCCACTTTTTCTCACGGAAGGCGATTCCGGCTCTCTACCGGCATGTGGAAGGCAATGTCCATGCCTCGCTGGACAGGGCGGTCAGCGGTAAGGTGCATATTACCGCTGACTCATGGTCCAGCAGGCATGGACAGGGACGTTACTTAAGTTTCACGGCGCATTGGGTGACTCTGCTGGCAGCTGGGAAGGATGCAGGACAAGGTGCAGTAGTGTTGGAGGTTGTTCCGCCACCACGCCTCCAAAATGCTGATTGTGACACACCTCTCTCCTCCACCCCCTCCTCTTCTTCTTCCTCCATGGCCTCTTCCTCGGAACCAGCGGTGCTCCGTAGGCGTTCAAGGGGCTACGCAAGTACGCAGGCCAAAAGATGCCATGCGGTGCTTGAGCTGGTGTGCTTGGGGGACAGGAGCCACACTGGGGCAGAGGTTCTGTCAGCTCTGCAGGGGCAGGTTCAGAGGTGGTTGACGCCACGCCAACTTAAGGCAGGAATGGTGGTTTGCGACAATGGCACCAACCTCCTCTCTGCCCTCCGACAGGGACAACTGACCCATGTGCCCTGTTTGGCTCACGTCCTTAACTTGGTGGTGCAGCGGTTCTTGGGCAGGTACCCGGGCTTACAGGATGTCCTGAGGCAGGCCAGGAAAGTCTGTGTGCATTTCCGCCGGTCATATAATGCCAGTGCTCGGCTGACGGACCTCCAAAAGGAGTTTAACCTGCCCAAGAACCGCCTAATCTGTGACATGCCCACCAGGTGGAACTCGACGTTGGCCATGCTGCAGCGGCTGCACACGCAGCAGAGGGCCATCAATGAGTACCTGTGCGACTATGGCACCAGGACAGGGTCAGGGGACCTTGGTTTTTTTTCCCCACGCCAGTGGGCCATGATCAGGGATGCATGCACTGTCCTGTCACCATTCGAGGAGGCCACGAGGATGGTGAGCACTGACAGTGCATGCATCAGTGACACTGTCCCCCTTGTCCACCTGTTGGAGCACACGCTGCGTGGAATAATGGACAGGGCACTTGAGGCAGAACAGAGGCAGGAAGAGGAGGACTTCCTTAGCTCTCAAGGCCCCCTTTATCCAGACAGTGTTCCTGCGTGCCCGCCGATCACACAGGAAGAGGACGAGGAGGAGGAGGAGGAGGAGGAGGAAGATTGTGTCAGTATGGAGGTGGAGCCTGGCACTCAGCATCAGCAGTCTTTAAGGGATCAGTCCCAAGGAACACATGGACTTGTACGTGGCTGGGAGGAGGTGGCTGCGGACGTTGTTGTCCTTAGTGACCCAGAGGACTCCGGACCGAATGCCTCAGCAAACCTACGCTGCATGGCCTCCCTGATCCTGCAAAGCCTGCGTAAGGATCCTCGTATTCGTGGTATCAAGGAGAAGGACCAATACTGGCTGGCAACCCTCCTTGATCCACGTTACAAGGGTAAGGTTGCGGACCTTATCTTGCCATCGCAGAGGGAGCAGAGGATGAAACATCTTCGGGAGGCCTTGCAGAAAGGTCTGTGCAACGCGTTCCCAGAGACTGGGAGGTTACAAACTCCTGTTTCTGGACAACGTGTTGCTGAGGCTTCGGTCAGTCAAAGAAGGAGCGGTGGAGAAGGTGGCCGTCTGACCGATGCGTTCAGACAATTTTTTGGTCCGCAGCCCCAAGGTATGATCGGTTCCAGCAACCATCGCCAGCGTCTGTTTTACATGGTGCAGGAATACCTAGGGGCAAGATCAGACTTGGACACCTTTCCCACCGAAAATCCTCTGGGTTACTGGGTCTTGAGGATGGATCACTGGCCAGAGCTTGCACAGTATGCAATTGAGCTACTGGCCTGTCCTGCATCCAGCGTTCTTTCGGAACGCACATTCAGTGCTGCTGGAGGCGTGGTAACCGATCACAGGGTGCGTCTGTCCACCGACTCGGTCGATCGGCTGACCTTCATAAAAATGAATCAGTCTTGGATCACCACCAGCTACCAAGCACCTGATGCAGATGTAACCGAATAATTTTTTTTGAAATCTCAGATCCCTTCAAAGACTGCCTATGCTGATGCTGAGTGACTATCCCTGAGTAATTATCCTCTTCCTCCTCAATCATCACGCTGATAGCTTGTAAGAACATTTTTGGTTCTGGGCGCCACCACCAGTGCCTAAGGCACAATTTTTCAGCCCCTGTTTAACAGGGGCGTGTAATTACAATTTTTGATGTAATACTTTGCAGCAGGGCTCGTTCCTGCATTCCAACTAGAGTGTCTGTGAGGGGTTGCAGTGTTGTGGCACCAGCACCAGTGCCTAAGACCCAATTTTTCAGCCCCTGTCTAACAGGGGCGTGTAATTACAATTTTTGATGCAATACTTTGCAGCAGGGCTTGTTCCTGCGTTTCAACTAGAGTGTCTGTGAGGGGTTGCAGTGTTGTGGCACCAGCACCAGTGCCTAAGACCCAATTTTTCTGCCCCTGTCTAACAGGGGCGTGTAATTACAATTTTTGATGCAATACTTTGCAGCAGGGCTCGTTCCTGCGTTCCAACTAGAGTGTCTGTGAGGGGTTGCAGTGTTGTGGCACCAGCACCAGTGCCTAAGGCCTAATTTTTCAGCTCCTGTTCAACAGGGGCATGTAATTACAATTCTTGATCTAATATTTCACAGCAGGGCCCTGTGAGGGCTTACAGTGTTTTGGCCACAGCAACACCTAAGGCCCAAATTTCTGCTGAGTATATAGGGCAGGACCCTACTTTCAAACATCTAACTTACAAACGACTCCTACTTGCAAACGGAAGGAGACAACAGGAAGTGAGATGAAATCTACCCCTAAGGAAGGGAAATTCTCTCCTGTAAGAGTTAATATGGGAAAACAATTTTTCCTTTCCACTGATGCTTTCCAATCCTTGTTCCACAAAAAAACCCAAATTTTCAAAAAACATTTTTCATTGGGACAAAAAAGTGAGGTGAAATCTTCTGAAGAGGAGGAAAGACGCAAAACAAATGTCACAGGGGTGATAACCCTTCCCTATGTTTTCCAAAAAGCTTAGAAAAAATTTTTTGGCTGGAGCTAAACACATTAAAAATGTTCAAAATTACAAACAGATTCTACTTAACAACAAACCTACAGTCCCTGTCTTGTTTGCACCGCCTGTATACTGCTGTTCAGAGTATATAGGGACCTTTCCTTATTTTAATTTGGGTGCGGGGTTCCCCTTAATATCCATACAAGACCCAAAGGGCCTGGTAATGGACTGGGGGGTACCCATGCCGTTTGTCTCACTGATTTTCATCCATATTGCCATGACCCGACATGACATTAAACCCGCAAGCAGTTTTAAATGAGATTTTTTCCTTTAAAAATGACATTTGGTGCAGGGACTGTTCTAAACATGGGAAACACGCGTCACTTTACAGGCATACTATAGACACCCCCCAGGTACGATATTTAAAGGAATATTTCACTTTTTTTTTTTTACTTTAAGCATCATTAAAATCACTGCTCCCGAAAAAACGGCCGTTTTTAAAAGTTTTTTTTGCATTGATACATGTCCCCTGGGGTAGGACCCGGGTCCCCAAACCCTTTTTAGGACAATACCATGCAAATTAGCCTTTAAAATGAGCACTTTTGATTTCGAACGTTCGAGTCCCATAGACGTCAATGGGGTTCTAACGTTCGTGCGAACTTGCGGTCCGTTCGCGGGTTCTGGTGCGAACCGAACCGGGGGGTGTTCGGCTCATCCCTACTCCAGACATATGTTGCAAACAGCAATGGTGTGATCTGCTGCACACATCTCAAAAAAGGCCCACACCAATGAACTTTTGAAAAAACGTATGGAGTCAGCAGCGCCCTGCACATGCAGAGCTCTGCGGTGTGATGCAGTCGGTTGGCTGTCCTTAAGCTGGCCCCTGGAGGGCATCCTGCCTCATTGGAGATGTGCCTCCTCCACCTCCTCTCTTCTATCAGGCACCCACGTAGAGTCAGTGACCTCATCATCCCCTCCCTCCTCACCACTGGAGCAAACCTGGCAGTATGCTGCAGCTGGGGGAACATGACTGCCAGTTTCTTGTCCTTCTTGGGCACCCCTTCATTCTGGGCTCACATTACAGCCTTCATCTTCAACCTGGGTACCATCATCGGAGCCCTCAAAATGCTGCGCATCCTCCTGCAGCATGTACCCAACACTGTGGTCGAACAGTTTGGAGGACTCCTCAGGACATGATGGTGGGGCTAGGGAAGGAGTGACTGATGCCACTGAGCCGATGGAATAGGCCACTTTGGCAGCTGCATTGGCAGCCAAACTTTTCTTAGCCTGGGGGACAGAGGATGAGGAGGATGGAGACGGCTTTGTGATCCACTCTACCAACTCTTCTACATGTTGTGGCTCAACACGGCCAGCTGTCGAATAAAAGGACAAGCGTGCCCCACGGCCACGTGCTGAGAATGCACCGTGTGCCTGACCAGCACTGTTGGCTGCAGACACAGAGCCTGCTTGCCCTCTTTTAGTGGCCTGTGAGCATCTGCCTTTCCTTGGTGGCCTTCCAGACATGCTGTAAAATTGGATTAGCAAAACACCGCCTGAAGTTTACTAGAAAAATGTCACCAGGAATGGCCTGTAGTCAGGTATAGGCTTGGCTAGACTAGAATGCAGTGGATATATATGTGGGAGACTGTATATATATCTTTATGCACTGCAGATCACTGAATCACCTGCCTGGCCTGCCTGCCTGAAAGTATATTTGAAAACGTACACAAGCAATGGCCTGCAGTCAGATACAGGCTTGGCTAGACTGGAATGCAGTGGATATATATATATGTTGGAGACTGTATATATATTTAATGCACTGCGGATCACTGAATCACTTGCCTGCCTACCTGAAAGTGTATTTGAATACATACGCCAGGAATGGTCTGCAGTGAGACAGTGAGATCTAAACTGGATACAGTATATATATATATATATATATATATATATATATATATATATATATACATACAAAGTCGGGATGTATATATATATATATATATATATATATATATATATATATATATATATATATATATATATATATATATATATATATATATACTAAATACATTGCAGCTAACTGAATCAACTGCCTGCCTGAAGTATATTAGAAACAGTACAGCAGGAACGGTCTGCAGTGATATCTAGCTAAACTGTACAAAGCCGTGATGTATATATATGTATATATATATATATATATATATATATATATATATATACATATATATATATATATATATATATACATATATATATATATATATATATATATATATATATATATATATACACCAGTCTGACTGTATATATATATTAAATACACTGCAGCTAATTGAATCAACTGCCTGCCTATTAGAAACAGTACAGTGGGAAGGGTCTGCAGTGAGATCTAGCTAACTGAATAAACTGCCTGCTCAAAGTAAATGAAATGACACTCTCTCTATCTCTCCGCCAGCAACACACTACACAAGGCGGCCTTATATAGTGTGGGGCCTGGACTTAACCCCCACCCTGCCTTTGGCCAATTATGGCCCTCTTTGCTGACGGCGCTGTGATTGGCCAAAACATGCGGGTCATAGTGCATGCTTGTCCAATCATCAGCCAGCAATGCACTGCAATGACGCAATGCATTATGGGGCATGACGCGCTGCTCGAATTTGCCGCGAACACGATCTTCGCGACCGATCGAACAGCTGATATTCG
The DNA here is from genome assembly GCA_037952925.1 of Lithobates clamitans. NCBI lineage: Eukaryota > Metazoa > Chordata > Amphibia > Anura > Ranidae > Lithobates > Lithobates clamitans. The sequence goes on along the minus strand of JBBGZY010000178.1, from coordinate 133,428 downwards.
AGTCCAACTCATGTTCAACTCGAACTCGAAGCTCATCCCTACATGTGAGATGTGCTCTAGATGAGTCTTGGAAAAGATTAAAATGTTGTCCAAGTATATAATCACAAAACTGTTGCTGAAATCATGAAAAATGTAATTCATGAAATGTTGGAAGGCAACAAGGGCGTTACACAACCCAAATGGCATAACCAGATATTCAAAATGTCCATTATGAGTGTTGAATTCTGTCTTCCACTCGTCCCTGTCTTTAATTTGAATCAGATTATAAGCCCCTCGTAGATCCAGCTTAGAGAAGATAATGGCTCCCTTAAGTACATCAAACAGTTCAAGAATGAGAGGAAAAGGGTAGGAGTCTTTTACAGTGATTTGATTTAACCTTCGATAATCTATGCATGGTCAAAGACCCCCGTCTTTTTTTTCAACAAAGAAAAAACCTGCCCCTTATTGAGAAGAAGAGGGTCAGATAAAACCTCTTTCCAAGTTGTCTTTCACGTATTCCTCCATGGATTTTTGCTCAGGCAAAGACAGGGGATAGGTCCTTCCTTTGGAAAGAGGTGCTCCAGGAATCAAATTAATTGCACAATCAAAAGAACAATGTGGAGGTAAAACCTCTGCCTTTTGCTTGAAGAATACATCTGCAAACTCATGGTATTCACGAAGCAAGGTAGGTGGGATGGCCACGGAAGCCAACGGACAACCAGAAAGTCTTTTGGGTTGAGACAAACAGTTTAGATGACAGAACAACCCCCAAGAGGTTAATTCTCCATTTTCCCAATCAAAGGAAGGGTTATGTTGTAACCATGGGTAACCAAGGATAACAGGCAGAAGTGGGGAATCAATAAGAGACAATACAACTTCCTCTTTGTGGAGTATGCCTACCTGAAGGGTGATAGTCGTAGTCTCAAATTGTACAATGCCATCTTCCAAGGGTTGTCCATTAGAGGGGGTGATGTTCAGGGGTCTAGACTTTGGAACGAATGGGATTTTCTTTTCTTTAGCAAAAGTGTAGTCCAAGAATATGCCAGCAGCTCCAGAATCCACAAAAGCCTCACAGTAGACAAGTTTAGAGGGTAAATGGATAATTGCGGGAATGGTAATCTCGGTCTTGGAGGATATACCTGTAAGGTCTAACCCAGCTCCTCCAACACTGATTAGGCACTGCCTTTTACTGGATAGGAAGGGCAGACAGATAACAAATGTCCTTTAAGTCCACAGTACAGGCATAGGCCCAATGCACGCCTCCATTGTTTCTCCAACACAGTTAGGTGGAGAAGGCTTATTTTCATGGGTTCTACAGGTGCCTGGGGTTCAACTGAGATTTCAGGTTCTGGCTGAGGTTGTGCTTGGAAGTTAGGGGCCAAACGGTAACCTGGCCTAGGAAACTAGCGAGTTCTAAGTCTCTCTTGGCACCTTTCATGATACATGACATCCAACACACAGCTCTATGCATTTCTCAAGGTCTTCTGGGGGATCCTTATAGACTAATTTGTCCTTGATGCGTGATGTAAGACCTTTTCCAAAGGCTGCACGTAATGCCCTAGAGTCCCAATTAGTCTCAGCAGCCAGGGTACGGAACTCAATAGCATATTGTGCCACAGACCTGGTACCTTGTTGTATGTCCAAAAGTGAGTACTCCGCTGCAGAAGCTCTATCTGGCTTGCCAAATACAGTCTGAAGAGAAGCCAGAAATTTCCCCTTTAACAAGGAAATTACAAAAGTCACTTTGGCGGACGAAGTGTTAAAAGTCCCAGTGTTGTTGCGGAAATGTAAACGGCAAACATTTAAAAAGCCTCTGCAGTCCTCAGTATCACCACCAAATTTTTCAGGCAGAGGAAGTTTGGGTGATTTGGATTGGAGCAGGAGTCTGGACCGTTGCAGAAGGACCAGGCAAGCAAGATTTAACCACTTTAGCCCAGGAAGAATTTACCCCCTTCCTGACCAGAGCACTTTTTGCGATTTGGCACTGCGTCGCTTTAACTGACAATTGCACGGTTGTGCGACGTGGTTCCCAAACAATATTGACGTCCTTTTTTCCCACAAATAGAGCTTTCTTTTGGGGGTATTTGATCACCTCTGCGGTTTTTATTTATTATAAACAAAAAAATAGCGACAATTTTGAAAAAAACACATTATTTTTTACTTTTTGCTATAATAAATATCCTCAAAAAATATTGACGCACGGTGATTTGACGGGACTTCCCTGTGATGTCACGGGGAATGCCACAGGGAAGTCCTGTCACGTCCCGCGCGTCAGAGGGGGGCGGGGTCACCGGGTGGCCCCGCCCCCCGTTATTTAAGAACCGTCAGACGAGTAGACGCCATCACACAGCGGGAGCCTCCCTCCATGCCAGCATGGATGCGGAGCGGCCCGGAGAAGAAAATGAAGAAGAGAAGAAGAGAAGAAGGAAGAAGAGAAGAGGATGAAGAAGAAGATGAAGAGAAGAGCGGGAGCCTCCCCCTATGCCATGGGTGCGGAGCGGCCCGAGAAGAAGAAGATAGAAGACGCGGCGGAGGAGATGCTGGACGAGAACGCCGGAGGAAGAACCAGAAGAGCCAGAAGAACCAGAAAAAGATGAAGGAAGATAGAAGAAAGAAGAAGCATTTAAATAAAGGAATTGTCAAAAACTGTCTCGTCATTTTTAACATTTTTGACAGTTTTTTAGTGAAATGGTAGGGGTAAGTACCCCCTTACCATTTCACACGCGGGGGCGGGATCTGGGGGTCCCCTTGTTAAAGGGGGCTTCCAGATTCCGATAAGCCCCCCACCCGCAGACCCCCACAACCACCGGCCAGGGTTGTGGGGATGAGGCCCTTGTCCTCATCAACATGGGGACAAGGTGTTTTGGGGGGGCTACCCCATAGCACCCTCCCAATGTTGAGGGCATGTGGCCTGGTACGGTTCAAGAGGGGGGGCCGCACTCTCGTCCCCCCCTCTTTTCCTGCGGCCTGCCAGGTTGCGTTATCGGATAAGGGTCTGGTATGTATTTTTGGGGGGACCCCACACCGTTTTTTGTTTTTTTTTGGCGCGGTGTTCCCCTTAAAATCCATACCAGACCTGAAGGGTCTGGTATGGCATTTAGGGGGAACCCCACGTAATTTTCTTTTTAAATTTTGGCCGGGGTTCCCCTTAATATCCTTATCCTTATCCTGGTATGGAATTTAGGGGGACTCCCACGTCATTTTTTTTTAAAATTTTGGTTCGGGGTTTCCCTGTGGGGAATTCCCATGCCGTTTTTATCAATGAACTTCTATGTGTATTGTCGGCAATGCAAAAGCCGCGGGTAGTTTTAAATGGGTTTTTTCCTTCCAAATGTCATTTTGCTGTCAGACTGTTCTAAACACGGGAAACATGCGCCCCTTTACAGGCATACTATAGACACCCCCCCAGGTACGAAATTTAAAGGGATATTACACTTTTATTGTTTGACTTTAAGCATTATTAAAATCACTGCTCCTGAAAAAACGGCCATTTTTAAAACTTTTTTTTTGCATTGATCCTTGTCCCCTGGGGCAGGACCCGGGTCCCCAAACACTTTTTATGACAATAACTTGCAAATAAGCCTTTAAAATTAGCACTTTTGATTTGTCCCATAGACTTTTAAAGGGTGTTCTGCGGCATTCGAATTTGCCGTGAACACCCCAAATTGTTCGCTGTTCAGGCAAAGGTCATACACGAGCTGGCGGTGAAGTACAAAATCAGCAGGCTACAGAGTAGTCAGAAATTCAGGCAGAAGTTCAAATACAGTATTCAGAGTCACAAAGCAGTCAAAACACCCAGGAAGCTAGTCCAAACAAATGGGCACTGAGAGATAGGGAGTGCTGCTATTTATGGGTTGCTTTGATTGTAGATTGTCCACAGCTGGCAGCAGGTGGGGCTAGTGAGTCCAAGGTAATGCATCAAACTAAGAGAACATAGCTATAACTCCAGAGCTCCTCAGTGGCACAACAAGACTGCAGCTGTGGGACCAGGAACATCCCCAGGTACAAATACACCCAGGTACATGACATCCACCTTTTGTTTGAGGATGTCCCACAGGTGCTCAAGAGGGTTTAGGTCTGGAGACATGCTTGGCCAGTCCATTACCTTTACCCTCAGCTTCTTTAGCAAGGCAGTGGCCATATTGGAGGTGTGTTTGGGGTCGTTATCATGTTGAAATACTGCCCTGTGGCCCAGTCTTCAAAGGGAGGGGATCATGCTCTGATTCAGTATGTCACAGTACATGTTGGCATTCATGGTTCCCTCAATGAACTCTAGCTCCCCAGTGCTGACATTCCCACCACCATGCTTGACTGTAGGCAAGGCACACTTGTCTTTGTACTCCTCACCTGGTTGCCGCCACACACACACCTGACACCATCTGAACCAAATAAGTTTATCTTGGTCTCATCAGACCACAGGACTTGGTTCCAGTAATTCATGTCCTTAGTCTGCTTGTCTTCAGCAAATCCATGTCCTTAGTCTGCTTGTCTTCAGCAAACTGTTTGCAGGCTTTCTTGTGCATCATCTTTAGAAGAGGCTTCCTTCTGGGATGACAGCCATGCAGATCAATTTAATGCAGTGTGCGGCGTATGGTCTTAGCACTGAGAGGCTGACCCCCCACCCCTTCAACCTCTGCAGCAATGCTGGCAGCACTCATACGTCTATTTCCCAAAGACAACCTCTGGATATGACGCTGAGCACATGCACTTAACTTCTTTGGTAAACCATGGTGGGGCCTGTTCTATCCTGTTAAACCGCTGTATGGTCTTGGCCACTGCGCTGCAGCTCAGTTTCAGGGTCTTGGTAATCTTCTTATAGCCTAAAAGATCTTGATGTAGAGCAACAATTCTTTTTTTCAGATCCTCAGAGTTCTTTGTGCCAAGTATGAAAGAGTGAGAGTGATAACACCAAATTTAACACCACCTTCCCCCCTATTCACACCTGAGACCTTGTAACACTAGCGAGTCACATGACACCGGGGAGGGAAAATGGCTAATTGGGCCCATTTTGGAAATTTTCACTTAGGGGTATACTCATGTTTGTTGCCAGTGGTTTAGACATTAATGGCTGCGTGATGTGTTTTTTTGAGGGGACAGCAAATTGACCCTGTTTTACAAGCTGTACACTCACCACTTTACATTGTAGCATGTGAATGTGTCTTTGTTCACTGTGAATCAAACTAGAATATTATGATACTAAGAAAATAATCAAACATATTGCCATAGATTGTAGTGGAAGCGTAGATGAACCTTGTCAACCCTAAGACTGGTATCGTTGATGTTTTGAGGCATCTGATGTACTGCCGGCAGCAGTGGCCATTATTAGCATCTGCATTTTAGCATTTTCTTTGCAAAGTCTTCCAAGAGCCAAACCATGTCCAGCTATATATTATATGTTATCGCTAGTAGTGCAGCTGTTCTAAACATTGCTAGATAATCATAATATGTATGGTTAACAATCAAGCAACTGCCGGTCTAGTCTAAAATGATAAAGCTGTACTGTTAGAGAGTTGAAGCATGCTTGAAAAAAAAAAAAATATTATAATTATTTCAACAACATAACAATTGGCAGAATAATTGTTTGCACTGTTTCTTGAACTTACACTCTTGGAGACTACAGCAAGGATGGAAAGAAGCCACTGCAGTTACAAGTTGATATAATTGTGCCCTGTGTTAGACACAGGAAGATCGCTTTTCATTTCAATTTCTTTTTAAAACTTTGAACATTCAGTATTAAGAGCAGCGGTCCAGATATTTTTTTTCTGCCTTAAATAAAACTAGAAAATAAATATACTGTAAGTACTACTGCTACATACAGTTACTACTGCTGACTTGTTTTAAATGAACTGTCATATTCATCCTTCCTTATCTACTTGGTGAGTCATTCACCTGGAACAGATATGTGCAATCCTAACTAGGTATACGTGGTGTACTTTTGGCAAAATTAATTCTGATGAAATTCACCCTCCAAAACATTTTTGGGTGAAGCAGAAAAATCTCTAGTTTCACCCATTGCACTGATTTGGTAAAATTTGCTTGAAAAACAAAACAAAAACAAAAGACATCTACTTCTTTTGTTATGTAAAGGATGTTTTGAGGAGGTTATTAAGTGTGGTTTGCTTTATTTAATTTATGTTTTGTTTGTGTGTTTTTTATATTTAATTATTATTTTGATTAATATTTGTGGACTTTCACTTTACATGTTTTACACAAAGAACAGATTCATGATAGTTAAAAGGATGTTCTGTAACCCTCAGAAACTATTTATTGGCAATCACACCTGGGAGAGGAGGAGATGTTTGGTGTACCCCCCTGTGTTCACAGTTCCATAGAAGTAACTGTCATTCTTTGACTTTAATACTTAAAACTAAACCTTAGTATTGCTAGCTGGGCCATATTGTTAGGAAAATGTATATATTATGTGCAGTTGCATTTTGGACTACATTACTAAGATTCCCCTAATGTTATTTAAAGTTTTAAAGACCATTAGCTATTGAACTTTCTTTTTATGCTTGATTTTAGCTACTGCATCAACAGAACCAGACAGGACTGCTTTAGAATGTTTAAGGTTTTACAAATACATTTAACTTCTGTGACAATTGTATTTTTCTATGCCATATCTGTTTAGCACTAAATTACCATAATCTTGAAATAACCAGTCTTCCGTGTACTTCGGAATTTGTTGTCTAAGTATTTTCGTTTCTTTCTCTTCCAGATGCAGACATCATTTTTATGAATACAGTTGTTATTACAGGTCTGCTGACAAGGCAGGTGGTTATTCCTTTGAGACTCTCTACATTTTAAGTGTTGAGAGATAAACTGTCTTACAGTATCCAATTGGGAAAGACAAAAGTATAGGCTAGCAGAAATGCTTCCTTTGTTTTTTCCCTTAGTATATATCCTTGAAGTTGATGACATCATGTTATTCAAATATTAAGATAATTCTCTTTAACTTTTAAATCTATTGTAAAAACTCAATTTTTTTTAAGAAAAGTAATGAAGAGTAGTTTGCACTGAAATATAAAAATTGCTTTAATTCGCTGTCATGGATAAATGCAATTTTAAAATATAATTAACAAATAATATTAACAATAAAATTTTGCACTGGTGCATTCTTAGTCATGTGGAAAGATTGTTCCTAGGACTTTGCACTAATTGTATCCCACAGCTCCTTACTGGCATAAAATCTTATTTAAGGCCCCATTCACACTTCACGTAGCGAAAACATACGTTCCCACTCGATTTTTTTTTTTTTGGGGCATGTTTTTATGAGTAAGCACAGCCAAAGAAGTTCCAGAACCTTTTCAGGCATGGAGCATTGTGCATTTTTTTAAAGCGTGTTTTCCACTTGACAAACACAGCAAAATCACACCACATTTGGGGTGCCATTAAAGATTAATAGCATCACAAGGACATCATGCATTTTACAGTGTTTCTGAAAACGTGGACAGAAACACGTGATTCTCCCATGTTTTCAGAGAAGCCAAGTGTGAATGAGGCCTAATACTTAATATTACCCTTCTTATTTGATTCTTAGGGTATTTGTATTTTGTTTGCATCCTTAAAGTAAACCTGAGCTCAGATTATGCACATTAAAGTATTTACATATTCTAAACAAGTAGTAAAAGCACGTAAAAATAAGCACTCATCCACTTCCTTATCTAGGAATTGTGGAGATATTAATTCACAACAGAGATTTTATATATGAAAGCAGCTTTATTATGAAAGCAGATATGGCAAGCTGTGAGCCTTTAAATTTAAACACACAGCTAGGATGATATTTGAACCTAGCCTATTTGTGGTTTAGTGAATCACCAAAAATCTGGCCATATTTAGCCAGTTCACCTGCCTGAATATTTGGCAACCAAGACTCCCCACCTCCCAAACATCCCCCACATATTTCACTTTAAAATTTATTATTTTTTCTTTTACAATTAACTTTACTTACATACAGCAGCCACCCAACTAATTCTTCTCAGTTTTAATGTAGCAATTAAAATGTAAAAAGAAAAAAATGGGTATGTTTTCCCTTTAATATTTCAACTAGCCACATACCTTTCAACACTGGGGGGGGGTGCAGTCCTTGCAGGGGGATGGCCAAGCCTTGTTAAGGGACAAGGTTATATTATGGTGTGATACCAGGCAATATAGCAGTAGAGAGGTTCACATAGACCAGCAGGATAAAACATAAGGAGGTCACCCTGGCGGACAATGTTGGTTCTCCCAAGGTGCGGGGTCTAAGCACTAGCTGGCCTTCCCCAAAGCTCATGATGGTGGAGATGAATTCCCAGCATGCTAGTGCCAGGTCACAGTCCTCCAGGATCACCCCACCATGAGTAGAGAAAGCCAGAGTCAGGTAGCGGATGAAGCAGATGCTGAACAAGTAGAAGCAGTAGTCGATGGACAATCCAAATAGTCAGTAATAGGCGGTTGGGATCAAGCATAAGTGTAGTCAAGGAACATGCCAAAAATGGTAATGTGTGGTAGTGAAGATACAAATGGCAGCAGGAGTGCAAGGAGCAAGATATTGGTTAGAGCAGGGCACAATAATCTGGCAAACGGAAAGTGCAGAAATGACTTGAATAGGAAATTCATGAAAGGGGCAAGGAGTTCAAGATTCACCAAAAACAAGATAGAAAGTAAAGTTGTCCAAGGGATCAGGCAGGGAGCTGTCCAGCATTTCAGGTGGCACATCAATAAGAGCTACAGCTAGACGCTGTAGAGGTGATATGTTTTGAACCAGACCTTGACAGGACCTCTTCCCCACATATGATGCTTCGAGAGGATGTTGAAGATTGTGTTGGAGATCTAAAGTCCCCTTTTCAATATTATCCCCTCCCCCCGGGGTAATGAGTACAATGGTATGTTAGTACCCTTACACATTTCTTCAAAGAGTAAAATCAAATAAAGATACCCACACCATGAAAAAGTATTTTATTGCTGAAACAGTTAAATAATGCTCCACATTGTAAATCCATCATCAATCACATCCTCCAGCTATGTAGAGCCATCATCAATCACAATGACCCAGCGCCTGCCCTTCTACGTTACCATCGATAAGGCTAAATTCATATTATAATGGACTGCTGCCAGAGTGCTTTGCCACTTTGACAGCTGTCTGTTGCTGGCTTTGGTAGGGGACAGTGTGGTGCAAGATTCAGCGCATCACATGGCTGCCTTTTTTTTCATACAAACTTAATTTGAACTGTACAAATCTACACTTCATTCATGGCGCTGTACAGCAGCATGATGCACTGTTCTGCTGTACAGTGCCATGCGATTATGTATGGTACACTGCGATAATATGCAGCATGTCTGCATTATATCGCAGCATACTACAGCACAGCCCTAGGCTGTGTTGCAGAGGGAATAGGAACAATTGTTTCCTGTGTGTACTTGCAGTGACACACGTTTTACAATGCAGTAAAACATCTGTCACCGTAGAATGTGAATTCATCCAATATGTAATTTGGCTGCCGTATTGTGGATGTGCAACACCATCAGGTAGTGGGGAATCATTATCGCGCAGCAGCAAAACATTATCTGGCAAAGGGTCATCATAAATTATGATGGATCCACATTGCTGGATGACTTTATTGATGGTTGATGTAACAGGAGATGTCATTTTATTAAAGAATATTTTCATCGATCTGTACTCATTCTACTGAGAGGAGCAGATACTGTTCAACATTGTACTATTCTGTAACTTCACATGCAGCTTCCACCGTTTGGCTACCACAGACATAGTACATATGTCTACAGCAATAGGAGGATTTACCACACACTTTTGGCTGCAAGTTTATGTAAATTGCAGAAGCAGACTGTCAGCTTTCAGATTGAAATCCGGTAGCTGAACAAATGCTGGATTGTTTACACAAACCCCCCAGAATGGACAATCCCGCCTGCCTTTTTTCCCAGACCTACCTGCAGGCCCAACACTGGCATGGTAGGTTGCCAGGTATAGGGGAAGGAGGCCAGCAAACATCCATTCATGGTTCTTCCCTAGTTAGTACAAACTTGGAAGTGGTGTATATTATATGACTTTCTGTTTCAGCTCTTGCTGCTGTGGATGAGGAATATGAAAATGGAGCATTTCCTGTGCTCTATTAGTTTTGGTGGAGGACAGGGGAAACATCAGGGGTGTAATAAGCCCCAAATATCTCAGTAGAGAGAACCTGTCATAGGGGGTTTGCTTTGTTAAGTGTTATGGGGAGAATGAAAAATGTATGCGAAGGGGAGGAAGGGGATCTGCATGATGCGTGATTGTGAGGAGCAGACGTAGGGGTGTGCATGGTTGCGAGTGTGAGAATAAGGAGAGGGGGTTATGCACTGTTTGTAGGTGGGTTGAGCAGGGGACAAGGATGTGCAATATGAGTGATGGACAAGCGGTGAATGGCGAAGGAGGGGTAGGGGCTGTACTGGGACCTTTACTTAAGGTAGGGACAGTTTTTACTTTTTTCTTACTATTGTATGGTACATACTTATGGTAGCTGCACTCTGTAAATTATACAGTATACTCTTGCCCCCTGAGCTCTATGCCAATAGTAATGTTATACTCCTGACCAAAGTATTCATTGTATTAACAAGTTGCTGATAAGTAGTTCCTGACTATTTTTATAAATTTCTTCATTAAGGTAGACTAAAGCCTCGTATACACGATCGGATTTTCTGCAGACAAAGCCTCGGACTTTTGCAAAAAATTTGTCTTGCATACAAATGGCACACAATTGTCGGCCAACAAACATGAATGTAGTGACGTATTAAACATGCAAAACTAAAAATCCGGGGGGCGTGTCCGGACACTGAGCAAGGAAGACGTGCTTGTATTGAGCTCTGCTCAGCCAGTAAGCAATCTACTGCCATCCTACCTTTCTCTTACCCCGGAGAACTTCCAAAAGCACGGCATACTACTCAGTACAATCTCTGCTGCAAGCACAGCTAAAAATTATCCTCCATTTCGGACTCTACCCGACTGTGTGCATCCCGGTCCGGCTCTCTGATTCCTGGGCTCGAGGCCCGACGCCATCTTGAGGCCTTTCGGCCCCCACGCATATAAACATCAATCATCATACCTCCACCTTCCAGCAGGACACCTCCGAAGGTTGCTGGATAGACCTGAAGTGGAGCGGTACTACCTGGGGATCCCCGACCGTGAGCCCTGAACTACCGCGGCCTGACGTCCATCTACAGCCTGCGGCCTACTGATCAGGCCACACCAGCTTCCTGGAGGACGCAGTGAGTAGTGGAAACATCCACACCTCCCATCCCAAAGCCAAGCATCCCTGACATCAACCGCCAACTGTACCATTAGTTGTGTGCCTCCCCAGGAGCCCTTTAGCCCAGACGAAGCCCAGACGGCAATCACGCGGCCGGCCGGCCGGCCCATAGGAAAGACCGCGGCTTCGGCCTACACACGGAGGCCGACGGCCATCTTGGGACTCCAAGATACACCCAGCTGCTTCTAATTATCCAAAATTATCCAAACTGTACTTATTCAACATAACCCAGAGACACAGTGAGTAGTGGAATCACCCACACCTACCATCCCACAGCCAAACATCCCGGACATTAAGCTGTCAACTGTCCCCACAGGAAAGATCACGGCTTTGGCCTACACACGGAGGCCGGTGGCCATCTTGGGACTCCAAAATACACCCAGCTGCTTCTGTCCTTCTAAGCTGTACCCACTCATCATAACCCATCTCTTTATACTTCCTTATCAATACTCACCACTCGGAACACTATGCCCTGTAACAGTTACCTAACAAATCACCCTTACAACTGTTCCATGTAAAACGCACACGCAGCTTGCAAAAATGGAAGACGTCTGAATTCTAAGCCTTAACCTCCGCCTACAGATCCGAACCTCCCGCTCCGCAACGCTATTATTTTCAAGACCCGGGAGACGCACTAACCTTTCAGGGAACCCCATAGTTACTTCTCAATCAGTGCATGGGTAAAACCGGGGACCAATGCACCGTATACTCAAAACAAGCCTCACAGGCCGCACTTCGGCGAACCCACTCAATGGAGAAATACCTACGGAGGCCTCACTCCCCGGCCTCAAGTACCCCGGAGACAGCTATGAACCAAACGGACAATTTCCCATTAGTTGATCCCTCTCTGTTTATGGAAGACTCTTCACAACGTCCAGAGCCACCTGTCTCCCCCGCAACATTACTACCCGTAACAGTGGACGTTTTAGATACTAAGTTACAGGCTCTGCTTCACAGCATCACCCATAACATCACCAAAGAAGTAAATAAGTTAGCCCATGAGCTTAGGGGTGAAATAGATCAACTTGGTGAACGTACAGATCATCTGGAAATCAAATTCGACGACATGGTTCAATATGTCCATGTCCTAGAAGAGGAAAATGCAGGCCTGAAAAATGCAGTCTCGCTATTACAAACACAGCAAGAAGACCTCGAAAATCGAGAACGCCGACAGAACTTACGCATCCGTGGAGTCCCGGAATCCATTCCAGATAAAGAAATTCGATCATATCTCCTTGCTCTATTTGTCATGTTGGTACCTCATATCCCTGACATAGAATGGCGCCTGGATAGAGCACACAGATCACTGGCTCCTAAACCTCCTCAGGGTGCTAATCCCAGGGACATAATCGCTCGTTTCCACTTTTATGAGAGCAAGGAGGCCTTGACCATTGCTACCTGAAACAGATCGAAGGTCGAATTCAAAGGCACAAAACTACAAATTTTCAATGATCTATCGCCCATCACTTTGGCTAAACGCCGCACTCTACGCCCAGTTAACTCCCATTTGCAACAATACCAAGTCCCTTACCGTTGGGGTTTCCCGTTCTGATTGTCAGTCATGAAAGACGGTTCACAACACTCCATGCGAGACCTACAAGAATGCGAAACTTTTATCAAAAACCTAGGTCTCCCTCTTATACCAGATGAAGACCTGCAGATACAAATCCCGCCTTCCCAACAGATGTCCACGCCTGGGAAAATATGGACCCCGGTACGCCAGAAGTCAAGGAAGACACCAGTTACACCTCAAAGAGCGGCTCCTTTTAAAGGACCTACTTGAAAACGTCCTGTGACATACCCCTGTGATTCCTCTTTACACGTAGGTCCTATCCTTTTTTCTTTTTTTTTTTGACCTATGTGTCCTGAGACTCTGTGCTCAGAGTCGAACTTCCATACCCGAAGTGCCTTACATGTTTATTTGCTCACTTGTTTGTTATAACCCAGCACATAACCTCCATGTTGGGGGTTCCATGTTATTCTTTTTCTTTTTAATGTTCGGATTGGGCGGAGGCCCACAAGTCTAATTTTGTAGGCTCACACACCCCCTGTTAACATGGTCTTGACTCGAGACCGTGATTTCCTGAGGCTCTTACATGCCTCAGGCCTATTACCTAACTGGTATATGTTTTTTCTTCTTTTTTTTTTACTAGAGACCCTTTTTGGTCCTAACCTGGATCTCCTCTTCTTTTACCATTATTTTTATTACTCTTTTTGTTTTTCTTTTCTACTTCCCAACCCCTTGCTTCGATTGTTTTTTTCATACATGTGTGGTTTTTTTTCAAACCCATGTTCAAAATATAGTTATGTTTTAAAAATTATACAATACTGTCATATGATTTCCTATGATACATCTATTATTATGTTCTATACATCATGGTACACGTTCCTTCCCTATCCTCTAAATTTAATATATGCTTTCCTCATATACCTGAGCTATGGCTGTAAGTATACTGTCATGTAATGTCAAAGGTCTAGGTTCCATCCGCAAACGTTGGTTGGCGTTGAAGGAGTTTAAGGCATCCAGAGCAGAAGTGATCATGGTTCAGGAGACACATTTTAAAGCGGAGGGATCTTTTAAATTTGCCTCCAAACATTTTCCTACCGCTTATATAGCATCAGACCCTTCTGGAAGGGCTGGAGTAGCCATATTATTGAAACGTACCTCTAATATCCGTGTCAGATCGACATACTTAGACCCTCAAGGCCGCTTTGTTCTCCTGAGCTGTGATCATGAAAATGTTTCATTTATCCTTGCCAATGTGTATGTACCTAACACAGGACAGATTGGTTTTCTTGAAATGTTTTTTGAAAAATTGCAATCCTTTTCTCAGCCATTCATGGTCATTGGGGGGGATTTCAACTTATGCATGTCTCCAAATAAAGATAGACTTGCCCTTTTTACACACACCCCACCTCCCCAGGTTCAAAAGCTGGCTACATCCTTTAGAAAACATATCAGAGCTCACAACCTCTTTGATACTTGGAGGATAAAACATCCTACAGCCAAACAATTTACATTCTATTCACCCCCACACAAGCTATATACAAGATTAGATCACTTCTTTGTCTCAGCACCCTTACTGTCATATGTAGTCCATTCGGAAATAAATACAATCACATGGTCGGACCATGCCCCCATAACCCTTGATCTCCTCCTAACCAAACCTACATCTAGGTCGTGCCACTGACGTCTTAACGAGACCCTTCTTAAAATACCTGATATTCATATTCATCTCCAGAAAAAACTGACAGAATTTTTTGAACTTAACGAAGGTTCGGTTTCTGAGGCGTCCACCCTATGGGAGGCTCATAAGGCCTTTTTCAGGGGAGAGTGCATCTCCTCAAGCTCTCGTCTTAAAAAGGACCGAGCTCTCCAAAGATCATCGCTCTTACATGACCTATCCAAAGCAGAGGAATCCCTTGTCAGCTCCCCTACGGTGGAACGCCTTAGATCAGTGGTATCGTTATGTAACCGCATTAAATCTCTTGATCTGAATACACTTGCTAAATCCTTGCTATGGTCCAAACAAAAGTTTTACGAATTCGCTAATAGACCCCATAGAATGCTAGTCAATAAATTAAAGCCTAGACCCGCAGCCTCAATCCCTGATTTACTATTACAACCCAACGGTGAACCTACATATTGCCCCCAACACATGTCCAAAGTCGTTGGTGATTATTACCAAAAACTCTATAACTGCTTAGCAACAGACCAAAATTTCGCATTTACTCAAGAAAAGTTTGATGACTTTATCAAAACTCTATATCTTCCTATACTCTCTCCTGAGAAACGCTCAGGGCTCAATGCTCCCATCTCTGCTGAGGAAATTACAGTGGTTATTAAACAGCTTCCGACCCACAAGTCCCCAGGGCCCGACGGACTTCCTTATTCATACTTTAAAAGCTTCCTACCAGTTTTAATACCCCATATGATAAGTTTATTTACCTCTCTGATGTCAGGGAAAGTTCCGCACTCCCAATTCCTTCATGCCTTTATTACGGTTATTCCGAAACCGGATAAGGACTTATCACTACCAGACAACTATCGCCCCATTGCCCTCCTGAACTCTGATTATAAGATTTTCACAAAAATTTTAGCTAACAGACTGTCCCTACTTCTTCCCTCACTCATACATAGGGACCAGGTCGGTTTTGTCCCCACTAGACACGCAGGAGACAACACTAGAAGAACTATCGATCTTATTGATCTACTGACTAAAACTAAGAAACCTGCGATAGTCCTCAGTTTAGATGCTCAGAAGGCATTTGATTGTCTGATGGAGCGTACAAACGGTCAGATTTTCCGCCAACAGCCTGTCATCACACAATTCCCGTTGGAAAATCTGATCGTGTGTACACGGCTATAGACTAACTCTTAGCTCTCTGTCCATAATTGGTGTACATAAAAGCATATGTAATGGAAAAAAATCAGTTTATAAAAATAATTGTGCTGTAGTTTATACAGTGCTGTGAAAAAGTGTTATTTTTTTTTGAATATTTGTCACATGTAATTGATTCAGATCATCAAACAAATTTTAATATTACACAAAGATATCCCTACTAAATACAAAATGCTGCTTTTAAATTATAATTTAATTTATTAAGGGAAAAAAGCTGTCCAAACCTGCCTGTCCCTATGTGAAAAAGTAATGGTCCGCTAAACCTACTAACCAGTGGTGCCACATTTGGCGGCAACAACTGCAATCTAACATTGCCAATATCTGGCAATGAGTCTTTCACATCACTGTAGAAGTAATTGCCCCCTTTGATAAATCATGAATGAACTGTTATTAACCACATTTTTTGGAAAGCTGAATTAAATTGTACTTGCCACAAGCAGGCCTGATTACTGCCAGACCTGTTGAATCAAGAAATCACATAAATAGAAGCTGTCTGACAAAGTGAAGCATGCTAAAAGATCTAAAAAAGCAACACATCATGCCGTGATCGAATGAAATTCAAGAACAAATGAGAAACAAAGTAATTGACATGTATCAGTCTGAAAAGCATAACAAAGCCATTTCAAAGGCTTTGGGACTCAAGCAAACCATGGTGAGAGCTATTATCCACCAATGGAGAAAACTTGGAACAGTGGTGAAGCTCTCCAGGAGTGGAACTCCAAGAGCACAATGACGATTCATCCAGGAAGTCATAAAAGAACCCAGAATAACACCTAAAAAAAATAAAGGCCTCACCTGCCTCAGGTAATGTCAGGGTTCATGATTCAACAATAATAAAAAGACTGGGCAAAAATGACATCCATGGGAGAGATCCAAGGCAAAAGCCACTGCTGACCAAAAAGAACACAAAGGCTCATCTCACATTTGCCAAAAAGCATCTTGATTATCCCCAAGAATTTTGGGCATATATTGTGTGGACTAATGAGACAAAATTGTAACTTTGTAGAAGGTGTGTGCCCGTTACACCTGGCATAAAACTAATGCCGCGTACACACGACCGGACTTTCTGGCAGATTAGGTCCAACGGTCTTCCCGACGGACTTTCGGCGGACTTCTGACACAGTCCCAGCATGCCCCAGGACTGTGACGTCCTAAGGGGCGGGGTCACCGGGTGACATCACCCGGTGACCACGCCCCATACCTATATAAGTCATTGTGCAGCATGCACACAGCATTACATCGGGAGAGAGCGTCGTGTCAACATCGGAAGAAGAGAAGAGGGAACAAGATGATGGAGAAAACCGGTCCAACGCTAGCAAGAGAGCGGCAAAAGAGCAGAAGATAACAGAGGAGCTCGGCAGAAGAAGTGGAGAGAGGGAGAAGAACCGGAGAGCATGGAGAAGAGGCCAGAGAGTGGGAGAAGAATCGGACACCGGGAGAAGAGGCCGGAGAGTGGGAGAAGAACCGGACACTGAGAGAAGAGGCCAGAGAGCGGGAGTAAAGGGAAGAGAGTGGAGAAGTCGGAAGAAGACCCCCGGAGCTGCCTAATAAATTACTTTAAAAACCTGTCTAGTGTGTTTTTTTATGGACACTTTTTTCCCCAGTTGAATGGGTAGTGGTACGATGTACCCCATACTCATTCACATAGGGTGGGGGGCTGGGATCTGGGGGCCCCCTTAATAAAGGAGGCTCTTAGATTCCGATAAGCCCCCGCCCGCAGACCCTGACAACCAACAGCCAGGGTTGTCGGGAAGAGGCCCTTATCCTCATCAAGGTGCTTTGGAGTGGGGGGGCTGCAGGGCACCCCCCTTCCTCAAAGCACCCACACCCCCATGTTGAGGGCATGCGGCCTGGTACGGTTCAGGGGGGGCGCTCTCTCGTCCCCACCCCCTTTCCTTACCGCCCGGGCTGTGTGCTCGGATGAGGGTCTGGTATGGATTTTGGGGGGACCCCCATGCCGTTTTTTTGGCATAGGGGGTTCCCCTTAAAATCCATACCAGACCTAAGGGACATTGTTGCCTCTTTCTCGCGCTCTCTGCAATAGGAAAATGTGTTTTTCCTATTGCAGCAAACGCAAGATGTACAGTACCTTGTCGCCGAAAACCAGCGCGATAAGATCGCACTGGAAACATTCTCATGGACAGGTGCTGTAGCTGGCCTTGCGTCGTATTTGGTCCGTCGGACCAGCATACAGACGAACGGACTTCCCAATAGGAACTGGCTCCGGTGGTGGTCCAGCGGGAAGATTTGAAACATGTTTGAAATCTAAAGTCCGTCTGATTTTTCGACAGCAAAGGTCCGATGAAGCCCACACATGATCGGATTGTCCGGCGGATTTGTTCAGTCGGACCTTTGCTGTCGAAAAGTCCTACCGTGTGTACACGGCATAACACAACATTTCATAAAAAGAACATCATACCAACAGTCAAGGAGGGATGAGCTTCGAGTTTGAGTCAAACCCATGTTCGACTCGAACATCGTGTGTTAGACCATTCGCCGAATTGCGAAAGTTATTGACCGTTCGCGCCAAAATCAAGTGGCGCGTCACGACCCATAATTCACTGCGGCATCGCAGTGCATTGCTGGCTGATGATTGGCCAAGCATGCACTATGACCCGCATGCTTGACCAATCACAGCGCCGTCTGCACAGAGAGCCGTAATTGGCCAAAGCCAGGGTGGTTTTGGCCAATTATGGCTCAGGGGGTTTAGTACACGCCCCACACTATATAAGGCCGCCTGCATGGCGCCCTTGTGTAGTGTGTTGCGGCGGCGGAGAGAATTAGACAGAGAGAGAGAGACAGTGTCATTTGATTTAAGTTAGATAGAGTAGGCAGGCGAGTCAGTTAGCTGCACTTACAGTGCATTGTGTATATATATGCATCCCAGGTGTTGTGTATATATATATATATATATATATATATATATATATATATATATATATATATATATACACTGTATTCAGTTTAGCTAGATCTGTTCTTGTTATTCTCTTTCTAATATACTGACAGGCAGGCAGGTGTTTTTACAGTATTTACAGTTAGTGTACTGTGTACCCTGCACAGTTGCACCTATAGCTACCTGAAGACAAGTGCTGTTGTTATTCTTCTGATCTTATTAATACCACAGGCAGGCAGCTTGAAGTATTTACAGTTAGTGTACTATGTACCCCTGCACAGTTGCACCTAGAGCTACCTGAAGACAAGTGCTGGTGTTCTTCTTCTGATCCTATTAATACCACAGGCAGGCAGCTTGAAGTATTTACAGTTAGTGTACTGTGTACCCTGCACAGTTGCACCTATAGCTACCTGAAGACAAGTGCTGGTGTTCTTCTTCTGATCCTATTAATACCACAGGCAGGCAGCTTGAAGTACTTACAGTTAGTGTACTGTGTACCCCTGCACAGTTGCACCTATAGCTACCTGAAGACAAGTGCTGGTGTTCTTCTTCTTATCCTATTAATACCACAGGCAGGCAGCTTGAAGTATTTACAGTTAGTGTACTGTGTACCCTGCACAGTTGCACCTATAGCTACCTGAAGACAAGTGCTGGTGTTCTTCTTCTGATCCTATTAATACCACAGGCAGGCAGCTTGAAGTACTTACAGTTAGTGTACTGTGTACCCCTGCACAGTTGCACCTATAGCTACCTGAAGACAAGTGCTGGTGTTCTTCTTCTTATCCTATTAATACCACAGGCAGGCAGCTTGAAGTATTTACAGTTAGTGTACTGTGTACCCTGCACAGTTGCACCTATAGCTACCTGAAGACAAGTGCTGGTGTTCTTCTTCTGATCCTATTAATACCACAGGCAGGTAGCTTGAAGTATATACAGTTAGTGCACTGTGTACCCTGCACAGTTGCACCTATAGCTACCTGAAGACAAGTGCTGTTGTTCTTCTTCTGATTCGATTAACACCACAGGCAGGCAGCTTGAAGTATTTACAGATAGTGTACTATGTACCCCTGCACAGTTGCACCTATAGCTATCTGAAGACAAGTACTGGTGTTCTTCTTCTGATCCTATTAATACCACAGGCAGGCAGCTTGAAGTATTTACAGTTAGTATACTGTGTACCCTGCACAGTTACACGTATAGCTACCTGAAGACAAGTGCTGGTGTTCTTCTTCTGATTCTATTAATACCACAGGCAGGCAGCTTGAAGTATATACAGTTAGTGCACTGTGTACCCTGCACAGTTGCACCTATAGCTACCTGAAGACAAGTACTGGTGTTCTTCTTCTGATCCTATTAATACCACAGGCAGGCAGGTTGAAGTATTTACAGTTAGTGTACTGTGTACCCTGCACAGTTGCACCTATAGCTACCTGAAGACAAGTGCTGTTCTTCTTCTGATCCTATTAATACCACAGGCAGGCAGCTTGAAGTATTTACAGTTAGTGTACTGTGTATCCTGCACAGTTCCACCTATAGCTACATGAAGACAAGTGCTGGTGTTCTTCTTCTGATCCTATTAATACCACAGGCAGGCAGCTTGAAGTATTTACAGTTAGTGTACTATATCCCCCTGCACAGTTGCACTTATAGCTACCTGAAGACAAGTGCTGGTGTTCTTCCTTTGATCCTATTAATACCACAGGCAGGCAGCTTGAAGTATTTACAGTTAGTGTACTGTGTACCCTGCACAGTTGCACCTATAGCTACCTGAATACAAGTGCTGGTGTTCTTCTTCTGATCCTATTAATACCACATGCAGGCAGCTTGAAGTACTTACAGTTAGTGTACTGTGTACCCTGCACAGTTGCACCTATAGCTACCTGAAGACAAGTGCTGTTGTTCTTTTTCTGATTCTATTAACCACTTGAGCCCTGGACCATTATGCTGCCTAAGGACCAGAGGTCTTTTTCCAATTTGCCACTGCGTCGCTTTAACTGCTAATTGCGCGGTCATGCAATGCTGTACCCAAACGAAATTTGCGTCCTTTTCTTCCCACAAATAGAGCTTTCTTTTGATGGTATTTGATCACCTCTGCGGTTTTTATTTTTTGCGCTATAAACGGAAAAAGACCGAAAATTTTGAAAAAAATTATATTTTCTACTTTTTGTTATAAAAAAAATCCAATAAACTAAATTTTAGTCATACATTTAGGCCAAAATGTATTCGGCCACATGCCTTTGGTAAAAAAAATGTCAATAAGCATATATTTATTGGTTTGCGCAAAAGTTATAGCGTCTACAAACTAGGGTACATTTTCTGTAAATTACACAGCTTTTATTTTATGACTGCCTATGTCATTTCTTGAGGTGCTAAAATGGCAGGGCAGTACAAAACCCCCCCAAATGACCCCATTTTGGAAAGTAGACACCCCAAGGAAATTGCTGATAGGCATGTAGAACCCATTGAATATTTATTTGATTGAATAATGATAAAATATTTACAAAAAGTTGTCACTAAATGATATATTGCTCACACAGGTCATGGGCCTATGCGGAATTGCACCCCAAAATACATTTAGCTGCTTCTCCTGAGTATGGGGATACCACATGTGTGGGACTTTTTGGGAGCCTAGCCGCGTACGTGCCCCAAAAACCAATCACCGCCTTCAGGATTTCTAAGGGTGTAAATTTTTGATTTCACTCTTCACTGCCTATCACAGTTTCGGAGGCCATGGAATGCCCAGGTGGCACAAAACCCCCCAAAATGACCCCATTTTGGAAAGTAGACACCCCAAGCTATTTGCTGAGAGGCATATTGAGTCCATGGAATATTTTATATTTTGACACAAGTTGCGGGAAAGTGACACTTTTTTTTTTTTTTTGCATAAAGTTGTCACTAAATGATATATTGCTCACAGAGGCCATGGGCATATGTGGAATTGCACCCCAAAATACATTTAGCTGCTTCTCCTGAGTATGGGGATACCACATGTGTGGGACTTTTTGGGAGCCTAGCCGCGTACGGCACCCCAAAAACCAATCACTGCCTTCAGGATTTCTAAGGGTGAAAATTTTTGATTTCACTCTTTACTGCCTATCACAGTTTCGGAGGCCATGGAATGCCCAGGTGGCACAAACCCCCCCCCCCAAATGACCCCATTTTGGAAAGTAGACACCCCAAGCTATTTTCTGAGAGGCATGGTGAGTATTTTGCAGCTCTCATTTGTTTTTGAAAATGAAGAAAGACAAGAAAAAACTTTTTTTTTTTCTTTTTTCAATTTTCAAAACTTTGTGACAAAAAGTGAGGTCTGCAAAATACTCACTATACCTCTCAGCAAATAGCTTGGGGTGTCTACTTTCCAAAATGGGGTCATTTAGGGGGGGGTTTTTTCCACCTGGGCATTCCATGGCCTCCGAAACTGTGATAGGCAATGAAGAGTGAAATCAAAAATTCACGCCCTTAGAAAGCCTGAAGGCGGTGCTTGGTTTTCGGGGTCCCGTACGCGGCTAGGCTCCCAAAAAGTCTCACACATGTGGTATCCCCGTACTCAGGAGAAGCAGCAGAATGTATTTTGGGGTGTAATTTCACATATTTCCATGGCATGTTTGAGCAATATATCATTTAGTGACAACTTTGTGCAAAAAAAAAAAAAAAAAATTGTCTCTTTCCCGCAACTTGTGTCGCAATATAAAATAATCCATGGACTCGACATGCCTCTCAGCAAATAGCTTGGGGTGTCTACTTTCCAAAATGGGGTCATTTGGGGGGGTTTGAACTGTCCTGGCATTTTATGCACAACATTTAGAAGCTTATGTCACACATCACCCACTCTTCTAACCACTTGAAGACAAAGCCCTTTCTGACACTTATTGCTTACATGAAAAAGTTATTTTTTTTGCAAAAAAATTACTTTGAACCCCCAAACATTATATATTTTTTTAAAGCAAATGCCCTACAGATTAAAATGGTGGGTGTTTCATTTTTTTTTTCACACAGTATTTGCGCAGCGATTTTTCAAACGCATTTTTTGGGGAAAAAACACACTTTTTTAAATTTTAATGCAATAAAACACACTATATTGCCCAAATGTTTGATGAAATAAAAAAGATGATCTTAGGCCGAGTACATGGATACCAAACATGACATGCTTTAAAATTGCGCACAAACGTGCAGTGGCAACAAAATAAATACATGTTTAAAAGCCTTTAAAAGCCTTTACAGGTTACCACTTTAGATTTACAGAGGAGGTCTACTGGAAAAATTACTGCCCTCGATCTGACCTTCGTGGTGATACCTCACATACATGGTGCAATTGCTGTTTACGTTTGACGACAGACCACCGCTTGCGTTCACCTTAGCGTGAGAGCAGGGGGGCGACAGGGGTGCTTCTTTTTTTTTTTTCTTTATTATTTTTTTGCTTTTTTTATCTTATTTTTAAACTGTTCCTTTCATATTTTTTTTTAATCATTTTTATTGTTATCTCGGGGAATGTAAATATCCCCTTTGATAGCAATAGGTAGTGACAGGTACTCTTTTTTGAAAAAAATTGGGGTCTATTAGACCCTAGATCTCTCCTCTGCCCTCAAAGCATCTGACCACACCAAGATCGGTGTGATAAAATGCTTCCCCAATTTCCCAATGACGCTATTTACATCCGGCGAAATCTAAGTCATGAAATGCTCGTAGCTTCCGGTTTCTTAGGCCATAGAGATGTTTGGAGCCACTCTGGTCTCTGATCAGCTCTATGGTCAGCTGGCTGAATCACCGGCTGCATTCTCAGGTTCCCTGTTGAGACAGGAGATCCAGAGAAATACACGGAAGACGGTGGGGGGGGCATTCCCTCCCACGGCTTGTAAAAGCAGTCTAGAGGCTAATTAGCTGCTAGGATTGCTTTTACATGAAAGCCGACCGCTGGCTGAAAAGAATGATACCAAGATGATACCTAAACCTGCAGGCATCATTCTGGTATAACCACTCAAAGTCGTGAATGGCGTACCTGAAGACAAAAAAATGGTTAACAATAAAGCACAGTAAACGGTAAAGTATAAAAAATTGCATACCTGAAAAGCAAACATGATAAAACATAACAACAATAAAACATTGCAGAATAGAATACAGTAAAAAAGAGCAGAACAATAGAGAGAAAGAATAGAGAGAGAGAACAATAAAACGACAACAATTTTTTTTTATTTTATATATATATTTTTTTTTTTACACTTTTTTTGTAACTAACTTTTATAACTGTAACCGGTTCCAGGTTCGGGTCTCTCAAAATGCGATGGCATCTTGGGAGACCCTGTGAAAGTGTGTCCTAGTCTGTGCAATGCTGTACCCTACGCTAATACTCAACTAGTAAATGGTAGCGTTCAAAACATTCACCAATGCAAAGACCAGGATTGTCAGGACAGGAGGGACAATAATAGCGTGTGTCACGCCTATATCTGCATTTGCTGCAGACACAACATATTTTTTGGGGGGTTCGCTGGGTAGGGGTACTCGGGAGGACATAAAAATGCCTCTCATGCAGCCGACTGCATTTGGTTGGGGATGTGAATGGGGGAAGTACGGGCGCTGCAGAAGCGGTGGGTTCCCAATTAGGATTGGCGAATGCAGCAGGAAGGGCATTATGGGCACGACGGTCCTGTGTTTGTCTTTTTGGTGGCAGCGGGACACTACTTGTGCTTGCCACCTCACCAGCTTGAACTGCACTTATGGGACTCGCCACGTCACCAAGTGTTACTGCAGTGCTGGTTTGACTATGACCGGGGTGTACTACGCCGCTGGTGCTTGCCAGTTCACCAAAATGCTACCAAAAAAACTGTTAGCAATCACAGGGATCAGGCCTGACTCTGCGAACGCTGCAGTTATGCGTTTAGTGTTTTGTAAGTGACAGTGATCGATTGATACTGCACTTGGGTGGGCTGGGCCGGGCAGGGCGGAGGGGCAAAACGCAGGTGCTAGCAGGTATCTGGGCTGATCCCTCTAACACTGCGTTTTTGGGAACCCTAAACTGTTGGTGACACTAGTATAGATCTGATCGGATCAGATATTGATGCGATCAGATACTATACCACTAAGGGAGGTGTACGGTGCGTGCGTGGGTGTTAGCGTTACTGGCGCTAACCTGACGCTGCCTGGGGCTGGTGCTTGCCAGTTCACCAAAATGCTACCAAAAAAACTGTTAGCGATCGCAGGGATCAGGCCTGACTCTGCGAACGCTGCAGTTATGCGTTTAGTGTTCTGTAAGTGACAGTGATCGATCGATCGATCGATACTGCACTTGGGTGGGCTGGGCTGGGCCGGGCGGAGGGGCAAAACGCAGGTGCTAGCAGGTATCTGGGCTGATCCCGCTAACACTGCATTTTTGGGAATCCTAAACTGCTGGTGACGCTAGTATAGATCTGATCGGATCAGATATTGATCCGTACAGATACTATACCACTAAGGGAGGTGTACGTGCGTGCGTGGGTGTTAGCGGTACTGGCGCTAACCTGACGCTGCCTGGGGCTGGTGCTTGCCAGTTCACCAAAATGCTACCAAAAAAACTGTTAGCAATCGCAGGGATCAGGCCTGACTCTGCGAACGCTGCAGTTATGCGTTTAGTGTTTTGTAAGTGACAGTGATCGATCGATACTGCACTTGGGTGGGCTGGGCGGAGGCGCAAAACGCAGGTGCTAGCGGGTATCTGGGCTGATCCCGCTAACACTGCGTTTTTGGGAACCCTAAACTGCTGGGGATGCTAGTATAGATCTGATCGGATCAGATATTGATCCGATCAGATACTATACCATTAAGGGAGGCGCATTCTGCGTGCGTGGGTGTTAGCGGTACTGGCGCTAATCTGACGCTGCCTGGGGCGATGCATATCACCGCCGGGCGATTAGGGGGCTAAACCTTTATTCGGTAATAAACGGCGGGTGCCCTGACACTATAAAAAATAAACAAACTAACCAGCGTCACACGTAACGCTTATACGGTGATCAGTGGTGAAAGGGTTAACTAGGGGGCAATCAAGGGGTTAAAACATTTATCAGATAGTATATGGGGGTCCCTGACGCTATAAAACGCTGACGGTGAACCTAAATATTTACCTCCCTAACTGGCGTCACCAGCGACACTAATATAGCGATCAGAAAAATGATCGCTTAGCAACACTGGTGACGGGGGGTGATCAAGGGGTTAAAACTTTATTAGGGGGGTTAGGGGGGTTAGGGGGGTACCCTAGACCTACAGGGGGGTAACAGTAACTGTGCTAACACAGTAACTGTCACAAACTGACACCTAGCAGTAATCAGAGAAAAAAAAAAACTGCTGGTGTCAGTTTGTGACGGGGGGGGGTGATTGGGGGGGGATCGGGGGGCGATCGGGGGGGATCGGGGTGTTTTGTATGCCTGGCATGTTCTACTGTGTGTGTGTGTTGGTGCACTCACATACCTGTCTTCTCTCCTCGGGCCGGATCGGAAACTACCAAGCCGAGGAGAGATGACATCACTTCCTTTGCTGCTGTTTAGCATACAGCAGCAAAGGAGTGTTCCCATTGGCCGGCGGCGATCGCGAGGGGGGGCCACGAACGGATGGCCTCCCCCTCATCTCCGATCGCCGGGGAACAAAACGGGACCGCCTCGGGCACCGGGGGGGGTCCGATCGGACCCCCCACCCGCGGGAGACAAATCACGTACATGTACGTGATTTTGCCTGCCCGTGCCGCCTTGCCGACGTACATCGGCGTGAGGCGGTCCTTAAGTGGTTAATACCATGGATTTTTTCCGACGGATGTTGACTCCAACTTGTCTTGCATACACACGGTCGCATAAAGTTGTCGGAAAATCCGATCGTTCGGAATGCGGTGACGTAAAACACGTACGTTGGGAATATAAACGGGGCAGTAGCCAATAGCTTTTATGTCTTAATTTATCCTGAGCATGCGTGGAACTTTGTGCCTCGGATTTGTTTACACACGTTCGGAGTTTCCAACAACAGATTTTGTTGTCGGAAAATTTTATAGCAAGCTCTCAAAATTTGTGTGTCGGAAATTCTGATGGAAAATGTGTGATGGAGCCCACACACGGTCAGAATTTCCGACAACAAGGTCCTATCACACATTTTCTGTCGGAAAATCCGACCGTGTGTACAGGGCATTAGTGTACTGTGTACCCTGCACAGTTGCACCAATAGTGACCTATCCTGTCACCATTTGAGGAGGCCACGAGGATGGTGAGCAGTGACGGTGCATGCACCAGTGACAATGTCCTCCTTGTTCACCTGTTGGAGCACACGCTGAGTGGAATAATGGACAGGGCACTTGAGGCAGAACAGAGGCAGGAAGAGGAGGACTTCCTTAGCTTTCAAGGCCCCCTTTATCCAGACAGTGTTCCTGCGTGCCTGCCAATCCCACAGGAAGAGGAGGAGGAGGAGGAGCATTGTGTCAGCATGGACGTGGAGCCTGGCACTCAGCATCAGCAGCAGTCTTTAAGGGATCATTTACAGTCCCAAGAAACCCATGGACTTGAATGTGGCTGCAGATCATGTCGTCCTTAGTGACCCAGAGGACTCCGGACCGAATGCCTCAGCACACCTATGCTGCATGGTCTCCCTGATTTTGCAAAGCTTGCGGAAGGATCCTCTTATTTGTGGTATCAAGGAGAGGGATCAATACTGGCTGGCAACCCTCCTTGATCCACACAACAAGGGTAAGGTTGCGGACCTTATCTTGCATCGCAGAGGGAGCAGAGGATGAAACATCTTCGGGAGGCCTTGCAGAAAGGTCTGTACAATGTGTTCCCAGAGACTGGGAGGTTACAAACTCCTGTTCCTGGACAATGTGTTGCTAAGGCTTCGGTCAGTCAAAGAAGGTGACCGTCTGACCGATGCGTTCAGACAATTTTTTAGTCCGCAGCCCCAAGGTATGATCGGTTGCAGCAACCATCGCCAGTGTCTGTTTTACATGGTACAGGAATACCTAAGAGTAAGATCTGACTTGGACACCTTTCTCACTGAAAATCCTCTGGGTTACTGGGTTTTGAGGATGGATCACTGGGCAGAGCTTGCACAGTATGCAATTGAGCTACTGGCCTGTCCTGCATCCAGCGTTCTTTCAGAATGCACATTCAGTGCTGCTGGAGGCTTTGTAACCGATCACAGGGTTCACCTGTCCACCGACTCGGTCGATCGACTGACCTTCATAAAAATGAATCAGTCTTGGATCACCACCAGCTACCAAGCACCTGATGCTGATGTAACCGAATATTTTTTTTTGAAATGTCAGATCACTTCAAGACTGCCTATGCTGATGCTGAGTGACTATCCTGTTATGCTAAGTGACTATCCTCTTTCTCCTCAATGATCATGCTGATAGCTTGTAGGAATATTTTGGTTCTAGGCACCAGCACCAGTGCCTAAGACCCAATGTTTCAGCCCCTGTTTAACAGGGGCATGTAATTACAATTTTTGATGCAATATTTTGCAGGAGGGCTCATTTCTGTGCTCCAACTACAGTATCTGTGAGAGGTTAGAGCGTTGTGGCACCAGTGCCTAAGGCCCAATTTTTCTGCCCCTGTTCAACAGGGACATGTAATTACAATTCTTGATCTAATATTTCACAGCAGGGCCCATTTCTGCGCCCACCAAGAGTAAATGTGAGGACTTACAGTGTTGTGGCACCACCACCACCACCAAAGGCCCAATTTTTCTGACCCTGTTCAACAGTGGCATGTAATTACAATTCTTGATCTAATATTTCACAGCAGGGCCCGTTCCTGCGCCCACCAAGAGTAACTGTGAGGGCTTACAGTGTTGTGGCACCACCACCAAAGGCCCAATTTTTCTGACCCTGTTCAACAAGGGCATGTAATTACAATTCTTGATCTAATATTTCACACCAGGGCCCGTTCCTGCGCCCACCAAGAGTAACTGTGAGGGCTTGTGGCAACACCAACACCCAAGGCCCCAATTTCTGCAGAGTATATAGGGCAGGCCCCTACTTTCAAACATCCAACTTACAAATGACTCCTACAGTACTTGCAAATGGAAGGAGACAACAGGAAGTAAAATGAAATCTACCCCTAGGAAGGGAAATTCTCTCCTGTAAGAGTTAATATGGGAAAAAAAAGTGTCTCCTCTCTACTGATGCTTTATCAACAATCCTTGTTTCACTAAAAACCCCAAATTGTCAAAAAACATTTGTCATTGGGACAGAAAGTGAGGTGAAATCTTCTGAAGAGGTGCACAGACAGCAAAACAAATGTCACAGGGGTTATAACCCTTCCCTATGTTTTCCAAAAAACTTAAGATTTTTTGGCTGCAGCTACACTTTAAAAATGTGCCAGTTCAAAATTACAAACAGATTCTACTTAACAACAAACCTACAGTCCCTGTCTTGTTTGCACCACCTGTATACTGCTGTTCAGAGTATACAGGGCCTGGGGACCCTACGCCTTTCCTTTTTTTAATTTGGGTGCGGGGTTCCACTTAATATCCATACAAGACCCAAAGAGCCTGGTAATGGACGGGGGGGGGGGACTCATGCCGTTTGTCTCACTGATTTTCATCCACATTGCCGGGACCTGACATTACATTAAAGCCGCAAGCAGTTTTAAATTAATTTTATTCCTTTAACCACTTGCCAACCGCCGCACGACGATGTACGTCGACAAAGCGGCACGGGCAGGCAAAAGGGCTTACCTGTACGTCCCTGCCTGCCCGCGGGTGGGGGGTCCGATCGGACCCCCCCTCGGTGCCTGCGGCGGTCGGCAAATGTCCCCCGGCGATCGGTGGTGAGGGGGAGGCCATCCATTCGTGGCCCCCCCCTCGCGATCGCTCCCAGCCAATGGGATCATTTCCCTGCCTCTGTATTGTACACAGAAGCAGAGGAAATGATGTCATCTCTCCTCGGCTCGGTATTTTCCGTTCCGGGCCGAGGAGAGAAGACTGAACTGTGAGTGCACCAAACACACACACACAGTAGAACATGCCAGGCACACATTACACCCCGATCCCCCCCGCGATCGCCCCCCGATCCCCCCCCGATCACCCCCCCCCCCTGTCACAAACTGACACCAAGCAGGTTTTTTTTTTTTTTCTGATTACTGTATTGGTGTCAGTTTGTGTCAGTTAGTGTGCTAGGGCAGTGAGTCTTAGGCCCCCTTTAGGTCTAGGGTACCCCCCTAACCCCCCTAATAAAGTTTTAACCCCTTGATCACCCCCTGTCACCAGTGTTGCTAAGCGATCATTTTTCTGATCGCTGTATTAGTGTCGCTGGTGACGCTAGTTAGGGACGTAAATATTTAGGTTCGCCGTCAGCGTTTTATAGCGACAGGGACCCCCATATACTACCTAATAAATGTTTTAACCCCTTGATTGCCCCCTAGTTAACCCTTTCACCACTGATCACCGTATAACTGTTACGGGTGACGCTGGTTAGTTCGTTTATTTTTTATAGTGTCAGGGCACCCGCCGTTTATTACCGAATAAAGGTTTAGCCCCCCGATCGCCCGGCGGTGATATGCGTCGCCCCAGGCAGCGTCAGATTAGCGACAGTACCGCTAACACCCACGCACGCAGCATACGCCTCCCTTAGTGGTATAGTATCTGTACGGATCAATATCTGATCCGATCAGATCTATACTAGCGTCCCCAGCAGTTTAGGGTTCCCAAAAACGCAGTGTTAGCGGGATCAGCCCAGATACCTGCTAGCACCTGCGTTTTGCCCCTCCGCCCGGCCCAGCCCAGCCCAGCCCACCCAAGTGCAGTATCGATCGATCACTGTCACTTACAAAACACTAAACGCATAACTGCAGCGTTCGCAGAGTCAGGCCTGATCCCTGCGATCGCTAACAGTTTTTTTGGTAGCGTTTTGGTGAACTGGCAAGCACCAGCCCCAGGCAGCATCAGATTAGCGCCAGTACCGCTAACACCCACGCACGCAGCATACACCTCCCTTAGTGGTATAGTATCTGATCGGATCAATACCTGATCCGATCAGATCTATACTGGCGTCCCCAGCAGTTTAGGGTTCCCACAAACGCAGTGTTAGCGTGATCAGCCCAGATACCTGCTAGCACCTGCGTTTTGCCCCTCCGCCCGGCCCAGCCCAGCCCACCCAAGTGCAGTATCGATCGATCACTGACACTTACAAAACACTAAACGCATAACTGCAGCGTTCGCAGAGTCAGGCCTGATCCCTGCGATCGCTAACAGTTTTTTTGGTAGCGTTTTGGTGAACTGGCAAGCGCCAGCGGCCTAGTACACCCCGGTCGTAGTCAAACCAGCACTGCAGTAACACTTGGTGACGTGGCGAGTCCCATAAGTGCAGTTCAAGCTGGTGAGGTGGCAAGCACAAGTAGTGTCCCGCTGCCACCAAAAAGACAAACACAGGCCCGTCGTGCCCATAGTGCCCTTCCTGCTGCATTCGCCAATCCTAATTGGGAACCCACCGCTTCTGCAGCGCCCGTACTTCCCCCATTCACATCCCCAACCAAATGCAGTCGGCTGCATGAGAGGCATTTTCTTTATGTCCTCCCGAGTACCCCTACCCAGCGAACCCCCCAAAAAAGATGTCGTGTCTGCAGCAAGCGCGGATATAGGCGTGACACCCGCTATTATTGTCCCTCCTGTCCGGACAATCCTGGTCTTTGCATTGGTGAATGTTTTGACTGCTACCATTCACTAGTTGACTATTAGCGTAGGGTACAGCATTGCACAGACTAGGCACACTTTCACAGGGTCTCCCAAGATGCCATCGCATTTTGAGAGACCCGAACCTGGAACCGGTTACAGTTATAAAAGTTAGTTACAAAAAAAAGTGAAAAAAAAAAAAAACACAAACAAAAATATAAAATAAAAAAAAATAGTTGGCGTTTTATTGTTCTCTCTCTCTCTATTCTCTCTCTATTGTTCTGCTCTTTTTTACTGTATTCTATTCTGCAATGTTTTATTGTTGTTATGTTTTATCATGTTTGCTTTTCAGGTATGCAATTTTTTATACCTTACCGTTTACTGTGCTTTATTGTTAACCATTTTTTTGTCTTCAGGTACGCCATTCACGACTTTGAGTGGTTATACCAGAATGATGCCTGCAGGTTTAGGTATCATCTTGGTATCATTCTTTTCAGCCAGCGGTCAG
This sequence comes from Lithobates clamitans, assembly GCA_037952925.1. Lineage (NCBI taxonomy): Eukaryota > Metazoa > Chordata > Amphibia > Anura > Ranidae > Lithobates > Lithobates clamitans. The sequence goes on along the minus strand of JBBGZY010000178.1, from coordinate 101,754 downwards.
CTTTCATGTAAAAGCAATCCTAGCGGCTAATTAGCCTCTAGACTGCTTTTACAAGCAGTCGGAGGGAATGCCCCCCCCCCAACGTCTTCCGTGTTTTTCTCTGGCTCTCCTGTCTCAACAGGGAACCTGAGAATGCAGCCGGTGATTCAGCCAGATGACCATAGAGCTGATCAGAGACCAGAGTGGCTCCAAACATCTCTATGGCCTAAGAAACCGGAAGCTACGAGCATTTTATGACTTAGATTTCGCCGGATGTAAACAGCGCCATTGGGAAATTGGGAAAGCATTTTATCACACCGATCTTGGCGTGGTCAGATGCTTTGAGGGCAGAGGAGAAATCTAGGGTCTAATAGACCCCAATTTTTGCAAAAAAGAGTACCTGTCACTACCTATTGCTATGATAGGGGATATTTACATTCCCCGAGATAACAATAAAAATGATTTAAAAAAAAAAATGAAAGGAACAGTTTAAAAATAAGATAAAAAAATAATAATAATAATGAAAAAAAAAAAAAAAAAAAAAAAAAGCACCCCTGTCCCCCCTGCTCTCGCGCTAAGGCGAACGCAAGCGTCGGTCTGGCGTCAAATGTAAACAGCAATTGCACCATGCATGTGAGGTATCGCCGCGAAGGTCAGATCGAGGGCAGTAATTTTAGCAGTAGACCTCCTCTGTAAATCTAAAGTGGTAACCTGTAAAGGCTTTTAAAGGCTTTTAAAAATGTATTTAGTTTGTCACCACTGCACGTTTGTGCGCAATTTTAAAGCATGTCATGTTTGGTATCCATGTACTCGGCCTAAGATCATCTTTTTTATTTCACCAAACATTTGGGCAATATAGTGTGTTTTAGTGCATTAAAATGTAAAAAAGTGTGTTTTTCCCCCAAAAATGCGTTTGAAAAATCGCTGTGCAAATTCTGTGTGAAAAAAAAAATGAAACACCCACCATTTTAATCTGTAGGGCATTTGCTTTAAAAAAAAAAATAATGTTTGGGGGTTCAAAGTAATTTTCTTGCAAAAAAAAATTATTTTTTTATGTAAACAATAAGTGTCAGAAAGGGCTTTGTCTTCAAGTGGTTAGAAGAGTGGGTGATGTGTGACATAAGCCTCTAGATGTTGTGCATAAAATGCCAGGACAGTTCAAAACCCCCCCAAATGACCCCATTTTGGAAAGTAGACACCCCAACCTATTTGCTGAGAGGCATGTCGAGTCCATGGAATATTTTATATTGTGACACAAGTTGCGGGAAAGAGACAATTTTTTATTTTTTTTATTTTTTTTTGCGCAAAGTTGTCACTAAATGATATTTTGCTCAAACATGACATGGGAATATGTGAAATTACACCCCAAAATACATTCTGCTGCTTCTCCTGAGTACGGGGATACCACATGTGTGAGACTTTTTGGGAGCCTAGCCGCGTACGGGACCCCAAAAACCAAGCACCGCCTTCAGGCTTTCTAAGGCCGTAAATTTTTGATTTCACTCTTCACTGCCTATCACAGTTTCGGAGGCCATGGAATGCCCAGGTGGCAAAAAACCCCCCAAATGACCCCATTTTGGAAAGTAGACACCCCAAGCTATTTGCTGAGTGGTATAGTGAGTATTTTGCAGACCTCAGTTTTTGTCACAAAGTTTTGAAAATTGAAAAAAGAAAAAAAAAAATTTTTTTCTCGTCTTTCTTTATTTTCAAAAACAAATGAGAGCTGCAAAATACTCACCATGCCTCTCAGCAAATAGCTTGGGGTGTCTAATTTCCAAAATGGGGTCATTTGGGGGGGGGTTTGTGCCACCTGGGCATTCCATGGCCTCCGAAACTGTGATAGGCAGTGAGGAGTAAAATCAAAAATGTACGCCCTTAGAAATCCTGAAGGCAGTGATTGGTTTTCGGGGCCCCGTACGCGGCTAGGCTCCCAAAAAGTCTCACACATGTGGTATCCCCATACTCAGGAGAAGCAGCTAAATGTATTTTGGGGTGCAATTCCACATATGCCCATGGTCTGTGTGAGCAATATATCATTTAGTGACAACTTTGTGCAAAAAAAAATAAAAAAAATAAAAAATTGTCACTTTCCCGCAACTTGTGTCAAAATATAAAACATTCCATGGACTCAACATGCCTCAAAGCAAATAGCTTGGGGTGTCTACTTTCCAAAATGCTGTCATTTGGGGGGGGGTTTATGCCATCTGGGCATTTTATGGCCTTCAAAACTGTGATAGGTAGTGAGGAGTAAAATCAAAAATGTACGCCCTTAGAAATCCTGAAGGCAGTGATTGGTTTTCGGGGCCCCGTACGTGGCTAGGCTCCCAAAAAGTCCCACACATGTGGTATCCCCATACTCGGGAGAAGCAGCTAAATGTATTTTGGGGTGCAATTCCACATATGCCCATGGCCTGTGTGAGCAATATATCATTTAGTGACAACTTTTTGTAATTTTTTTTTTTTGTCATTATTCAATCACTTGGGACAAAAAAAATGAATATTCAATGGACTCAACATGCCTCTCAGCAAATTCCTTGGGGTGTCTACTTTCCAAAATGGGGTCATTTGTGGGGGTTTTGTACTGCCCTGCCATTTTAGCACCTCAAGAAACGACATAGGCAGTCATAAATTAAAGGCTGTGTAAATTCCAGAAAATGTACCCTAGTTTGTAGGCGCTATAACTTTTGCGCAAACCAATAAATATACACTTATTGACATTTTTTTTACCAAAGACATGTGGCCGAATACATTTTGGCCTAAATGTATGACTAAAATTGAGTTTATTGGATTTTTTTTACAACAAAAAGTAGAAAATATCATTTTTTTTCAAAATTTTCGGTCTTTTTCCGTGTATAGCGCAAAAAATAAAAACGGCAGAGGTGATCAAATATCATCAAAAGAAAGCTCTATTTGTGAGAAGAAAAGGACGCAAATTTAGTTTGGGTAGAGCATTGCATGACCGCGCAATTAGCAGTTAAAGCGACGCAGTGCTGAATTGTAAAAAGTGCTCTGGTCAGGAAGGGGGTAAAACCTTCCGGGGCTGAAGTGGTTAAAAATGTAATTTTATGCAGGGACTGTTCTAAGCATGGGAAAGATGCGCCACTTTACAGGCATACTATAGACACCCCCCAGGTATGATATTTAAAGGAATATTTCACTTTTTTTTCACTTTAACCACTTGACATCCGGCCGTAGCCGAATGACGGCTACAGCGTGGATCTCAATTCCCGGGAGGACACAGCCAATCACAGATCGCTGTAAATGGTCAATCACAGCGGCCATTTACAGCACGATCACCATGGCCAATGAGCGATGATCTCAAATGTAAACATATGAGATCATCTCTCATTGCCGTCTCTATCTTCTCACACAGAGTCAGCGTGTGAGGAGAGACAGAATCTGACAGCGATCTGTGAGTTTTTGTGAGTTAAAAAAACGTTTACAGTGCCCCATCAGTACAGTGCCCATCAGTACAGTGCCCCATCAGTACAGTGCCCACCTGTGCAAATTGGTGCCTACCTGTGCCAATCGGTGGCCACCTGTGCCAATCGGTGTCCACCTGTCTGCCATCGATGATCAGTGTCCATCTGCACATCTTCACAATCAGTGCCCACCTGTGCCACCTCATCAGTGCCCACCTGTGCCAACTCATCAGTGCCCACCTGTGCCAATCAGTGCCCATCTGTGCTGCCTCAGTGCACATCTGTGCAATCAATCAGTGCACATCTGTGCCGCCACATCAGTGCCCATCTGTGCCACCTCATTAGTGCCCATCTGTGCCGTTCCATCTGTGCCGCCCCATCTGTGCTGCCTCATCAGTGCCCAGCTGTGCCACCTCATCAGTGCACATCTGTGCCATCTCAGTGCACATCTGTGCCATCTCAGTGCACATCTGTTCCGCCTCAGTGCCCACCTGTGCCACCTCATCAGTGCCCACCTGTGCCATCTCATCAGTGCGCACCTGTGCCGCCTCATCAGTGCAGGCTTAGCACACACCTGTGTAGTTGCATCACCACCAGCAACCATATCCAAAAGATGCTTTTCCGTCGAGGAGGCATACCAAATACTTTTCCAGGCCGACGAGAGCAATGAGGAGCTCTCTTTTTTGGATTCCCTTTCAGACTCCGATTCTAAGTCGGACATAAATTATGAGCCTAAACAAGTAACAAGGCACAATATGCAGATACCTTACAATGTAGTACCCAATTGTCCAGGAATGTGGATGTAGAGATGTGTACACTGGTAATATAAAACCGCTGTCTCACTTAGGGCAGCCACCAAGAAACCAAAAGCGAGTTCCAATAGCTAAGAAAAGACAAGGAATAGGGGTGCCTCTGAGAAATTATCATAAAACAATTTATTTTAAACAAAATATCCACTCACATGAAAGTAGAAGAAGGCATGTACAGGAGCATGGTAAGGGCTGAAGAGCTGAAAAACACAGGGCTGTAGGCAGAAGCTGTATCAATGTAGATGAAGCACAATCAAGTCCAGGCAGGCAGGGGTGCAGATGATTTAGCACATACACACCGGTGTAATGCAATGTCCCTGGAAGATGGTGTCAGTAGTCCAGTGGAAGAGGAAAGGATCAGTCCAATGATGGCATGAATGTCTGTAGAAAGAAGGAGAAGGACATCTGGCTGGATGGCAGGGCTGCGCTGTATCTCCACAGCGATCGCACTGTCCCTGTATGGTAAGGGGAGAGACACGGCCGTGTGTGTGAGATGGAAGCAAGGCTTGGAGAGCAGACACAGGCCGGCGCCGAGCCATGACGTCATCAACATGTGACGCGTTTCTGAAATTGCTAGCTATAGATGGATGGAATAGCCGCATTCCTTTTTCAAGCATGGATACACAATACATGGGAAGGTTTAATATAGGCGGAACAAGGGGCGGAACCAGAAACATGAATGGAGACACAGACTAATGCAGAGGGGAAGGGGAGGAACCAAGGGAGACAGGAAATGGGACAGAAAATGGGACAGAGAACTGTGAATATAGGAAATACAATTTAGAAATGGTAAAAAATAAATAAAAATGGTGAAAAAATAATAAATAATTAATAAAAAAATGATGAAAGAATGAAAAGCTGAAAAGTAAATATAAATATATGCATATAATAAATAATATAAATAAATACATGGTCGGGGAATATAATAAAAATAAAGGATTAATTAATTAAATGAGAGACACTATGTTACAGGAGAGATATATGATATATATGGGGAAAAGAATGTATGCTAGAGAAATGAAAAACTACAAAATAGATATACATGTATAAATATAATAAATGGATATAAATGAATGTATAAATATAATAGATATAAATGAATGGAATGTATGATTAGGGAATGTGGAGAAAACAAAAAAATTACTAGGATAAAAGACACCATGTGACGGGAGGGGTATGTAACATGTGGGACTAAAATGTAACTAAATGTAGAGAGAATGTAAGTATATGTATGAATAAAATAAAATATTAATACAAGGTGTATATGTGCATATAAATGATTGCAAGAGGGAAGAAAGGGAAAGAAGAGGAAGGAAAGGGGGCATGAGGGAAAAGGAGGATAAAGAAAGGAAGAGGGGGGGGATGGGCGGGGAAGCATATACATATATATATATATATATATATATATATATATATATACACATACACAAACACAAAAAGCATCACATCACCTCCTGGGTTACCAATACTTACTGGAGCGAACCCGCCACGCCCAATAAAACAGGTAGGAAGATAAAACCTGTGATAAAATGACAAAAATATACCTATAAACATGGACATATAAAATTTGAAAATACAGTATCATCAGAGTAATCCGTAAGAGAAATGTGGGGCGAGAAAGACTATAGTACTGTGGCTATTTCTATACCTTCATTGAGGCCACCGGGCGAGAGGACGTCAAGGCAATATATCCAAAAGGTCTCTCTCGCACACAGTTTTTTAAAACGTTCAGCTTGAGTCATAGATTTGGAGATTTGCTCGATGACCCACACTTCGAGACCAACGGTGGATTTTTTGTGATGTTCGGCAAAGTGGCAGGGGACACTATGTAAGTCTTTGTCACCCTCAATGAGTCGTCGATGTTGTCCAAACCGTTGCCTCAGGGGGCAGATGGTGCGTCCAACATAGATCAACCCACAAGGGCACTTTAGACCGTATACAACGAACTCAGATGAGCCAGACGTCCTTCTCCTTCTTTCTACAGACATTCATGCCATCATTGGACTGATCCTTTCCTCTTCCACTGGACTACTGACACCATCTTCCAGGGACATTGCATTACACCGGTGTGTGTATGTGCTCAGTCATCTGCACCCCTGCCTGCCTGGACTTGATTGTGCTTCAGCTACATTGATACAGCTTCTGCCTACAGCCCTGTGTTTTTCAGCTCTTCAGCCCTCACCATGCTCCTGTACATGCCTTCTTCTACTTTCGTGTGAGTGGATATTTTGTTTAAAATAAAGTGTTTTATGATAATTTCTCAGAGGCGCCCCTATTCCTTGTCTTTTGTTAGCTATTGGAACTCGCTTTTGGTTTCTTGGTGGCTGCCCTGACTGAGACAGCGGTTTTTTATTACCAGTGTAAACATCTGTACATCCACATTCCTGGACAATTGGGTACTACATTGTAAGGTATCTGCATATTGCGCCTTGTTACTTGTTTAGTGTCTTATGTCAGAAGCCATAAGTGCTGAATGCCCAGATTCTTGCACTGTACCCTTATTTGCCATTTTTTATTGCACCTGAATGTATTTTTTATCTTGTTGTATTTTTTATATTATCCGTTCTTTTTAATATGTTTTAATCCTCCCTTCCCCCTCTTCCTTTTTTCACCATCCTGTGTTCCCTTCTCCTTCTTTTTTTACAATGGACCTTTTAAAAGATATAGAAACCTATAGACACAACGTTTTAGAAGAATTATATACCTTACTACCACAAAATATTTTTCCAATGATGTCAAACTCTCTGGTGCGATTAGATACACCCTTTGTGGAAAATTCAAACACATAGAGAGAATGATTAAACATACTAATCAACATTGGTGGGATAGATTTTTCCTAGAAAAATATATCTGTGCCAAGACCTCACCCCGAGGCCTTAGAATTACCAAAGAATGTCCATTTTTGAACGCCACCAACAAAAAAGAATGGGAAAGTATTTCAGAATTTTGTACCTCCAAATGGATGGAAATTCTCATTAAACACAGAACAGATCTTTTTGAAAAATTCCGACTTCAAGCTAGTACCATAGCTACGGCTATTATTCATCATAGGGTTACTGTTCCCTCTTCCTGGCTTGGTGTTCTCAAAAAGAACACCAAATCAGATGAAGACCATTTGATCAAAAAAAATTTAGACGAGACCTTGATGATTTCAATCACAACAGAATTTTCAATTGGAAGCCCAAATCTGTGTGCTCAACATCAGATCAGAGACCCACACGTCCCCTCCCTCCACATCCTTCCCCTACTCCTGACAATAGACCCTCAGTCCCCCCATCCTCCTGTTCCTTCCCCCCCCCTCTCCCTACCATCTTCACATCCCCATCCCCTTCAACCCCTCCCCTCCCTTATGGACATCATTCTCCCTCCACGCAAGAATTTTCTAGGTACTTTTACTCCCCATTCCAGTCTAGATCATAATAGGAACAAAACTACCAGGACTAAATATTTGCTCAACAAATTTTACAATAGACCTTCCCATAAAGAAAGGGTCCGAGATCCCAATACTGGGATTAATACTTCCCAGAATAGTTCCACTAAAAATCCCTCGTCTATTTCTTCATCTCTAATCAGAGGTCAAACCAATGACCCCAACACACATAAACCCAGTACCTTCAGGTCCATTAATATGGAATCTATGGATACTCAAAGTGTGACCCACAATTTGATTCACACTGTAGAACCACATATCTCCATCCAACCATCCGATTCCACCTCTGCTAACATTTTAGATGTTCCTTCTCTCCCTCCTCCTTCTCCTTCCATTATCTAGGATCCTGTGGTTTTTTTAGCCTCAAGTCCTCCTCAAACCAACCGGAGAAAAAGAAAACTCACCGGAGAGGTTGCAGAGGAGGACGTAACAAGTCCAAGACCATACACACAAAAACTCAGCAAACTGTAAACATTTACAATCTATCTTCCCTTCAGCTTTCCCCCACTGACATCAGCTTACTCAGTAAAGGACTCAATTTTGCTCCCATTAATAAGCCCAACCCTTTTCTTTTATTTAAAGACCTTAATAGGTATATTCGGAATCTGACATTAAAAAGATTTTTCCTTGCCAAACAGAATAAACCCAATACCAATACTATCGATCTTCCTTCCGTTATTCCTTCCCCAGATTTTTTTGAATATAATGGTGACATCATTGATGTTTTGGAATCTCTCACTGGAGAAGAAGACACACTCAGTCTCTTCACACAACATCTTGCCCCCTCCCCACCCATTTCACATTCATCCCTCAAACCAAAATCTGTTTTCTATCCTGCTCAATCCAAAGGGCCCTATCTGGAAAGTTTCTACAGAGTAGTCTATGCCGACTTTCTCAAACTTTGCCAGTCTTCATCTCGTGTACCACCCCACATACACACTCTTTCCCCCTCAGAAATTCAGGCCTTAGATTCTCTAATCCACACACCAGATGTCATCATCAAATCTGCGGACAAAGGGGGAGGCATAGTTTTGCTTAACAAAGCGGACTACATCAAAGAAGCCAATAGACTCCTTTCTGATAAGACTACATATCGGAAGCTCAAAAAAGATCCCACCACAGATTTTACCATTGAGGTTAATGTTTTAGTTAAGTCAGCTCTTGAACGCGGAGTGATTAACAAAACTGAAGCCTCTTTTTTTACCAAAAGTTTCTACCAGACCCCATATTTTTATTATTTGCCCAAAGTACATAAAAACCTTACCTCTCCTCCTGGCAGACCCATTGTGGCTGCCATGGACAGTGTCCCTACTGGATTCAGTCAGTACATTGACCATTTTCTTCAACCGATTGTCCAACAGTTACCTTCCTACATCAGAGACGGTACACACCTCCTAGAATTACTTACACCCTATAAGTGGGAGTCTTCCTACATATGGTTGTCATTAGACGTTTCCTCACTCTATACCTCCATTCCCCATCAATTTGGCCTATTAGCTTTAGAATTCTTCCTCGCACAAGATCCTTTTATGAATCCCAGACAGGCCGCATTTATCTTGGAGGCTACCAACTTCTTTTTGACTCACAATTATTTTGATTTCGATGGCGAATTCTACCTACAAATACAAGGGACTGCCATGGGAGCTAATTTCGCTCCCTCATACGCCAACTTAGCCATGGGCTATTAGGAAGAACATTACATCTCACATAACAATCCGTATTCATCCCATATTGTATTTTTTGGCCGGTACATAGACGATTTAATTGTAATCTGGGACGGTCCTATCGATTCCATTACTTCATTTGTAGATCATTGCAACCATAATCCCCACGGTTTATCTTTCACACACGTCTCTGATCCCAATTGCTTGGCCTTTTTGGACCTCAAATTGAGTTATGTAGATGAAAGTATCATTGCAGAGAACTACATCAAACCCACAGCTGGCAACTCTTTTTTACATTATAAGAGTTGCCACTACCCAAAATGGACCAATAACATATCCAAAGGCCATTTCTGCCGCCTTAGACAAAATTGTACTCTAGACACTGACTACGACACCCAGAGTATCCTACTAAAAAAGAAGTTTGCTGATAAAGAATATCCCCAAGAGTTAGTGGACCAAGCTTGCAATTACTATTCCAAAGGAAAACCCACCAAAAAAGAAAGGGAAGCCACATCAGACCACTCGATGAGATTTTTAACTACTTTTAATTTTCAATATAAAAAAATGGAAAATATTTTGCAAAAACATTGGAACATACTACAACAAGACCCCCTCCTTAAAACTATTCTCCCACGCATACCTAGGATTACTTACCGGAAAGCTCCATCTCTGAAAAATAAAATCGTTCCGAGCAAATTTCCGTCAGACCATATTACTACTAACCCCACTCAGCCTATACCCTTAGTGGGCATGTTTCAATGTAAGAAGATTCATTGTAAAACTTTCTCATTTGTCCAGCATGGTAAAAAATCTTTTGTTTCTAAAGGTAAAACATACTCATTGGATCAATTTTACAACTGCTCATCTGAGTTCATTGTATACGGTCTAAAGTGCCCTTGTGGGTTGATCTATGCACCATCTGCCCCCTAAGGCAACGGTTTGGACAACATCGACAACTCATTGAGGGTGGCAAAGACTTACATAGTGTCCCCCGCCACTTTGCCGAACATCACAAAAAATCCACTGTTGGTCTCGAAGTGTGGGTCATCGAGCAAATCTCCAAATCTATGATCTGAATCTGAACGTTTTAAAAAACTGTGTGCGAGAGAGACCTTTTGGATATATTGTCTTGATGTCCTCTCGCCCGGTAGCCTCAATGAAGGTATAGAAATAGCCACAGTACTATAGTCTTTCTCGCCCCACATTTCTCTTACGGATTACTCTGATGATACTGTATTTTCAAATTTTATATGTCCATGTTTATAGGTATATTTTTGTCATTTTATCACAGGTTTTATCTTCCTACCTGTTTCCTGTTTTATATATTTTATTGGGGGTGGCGGGTTCGCTCCAGTAAGTATTGGTAACCCAGGAGGTGATGTAATGCTTTTTGTGTATGTGTATGTATATGTATATATATATATATATATATATATATATATATATATATATATATATATGTGTGTGTGTATGTATATATATATATATATATATATATATATATATATATATATATATATATATGTATATGCTTCCCCCCTCCCCCCTTCCTTTCTTTATCCTCCTTTTCCCTCTTGCCCCCTTTCCTTCCTCTTCTTTCCCTTTCTTCCCTCTTGCAATCATTTATATGCACATATACACCTTGTATTAATATTTTATTTTATTCATACATATACTTACATTCTCTCTACATCCCCCCCCTCCCCCCTCCCCTTTTTTTCTCCAATATGGCATCCAGCTTACATTTTTTTACAATTAACGTGGTGTTTTTATTGAGAAAAGTAATTTACATACAGAATAAAGACATCCATGGTACAATGACATATTATTCAGGATACATCAGATGATGAAGTTAAGAGAGTACATAATGAAAAGAAAAACAGAGCTAACATCAGGAAATAGCAGGCTACATAGTCTCAGCATACCCAGGGTGTCACGTTCTGCCCTTCCCTATTTTCCCACATGGGACCAACATATAAGCATTGGTACATTAACAGGGACCACATCCCTCTGACTTTTGTGTTATAATGGGACTCTTGCACACCCGCATGAGTTATTCTGAGGGTGTAATACAAGTAGAGGCATTTTCCAACCAGGTATCCCACACTTTGCCATATTTGGTCGGACATCCCCTGTGGGCATAAATTTCTTTTTTGTATGGGAGTACATTGTTAATATTAGATATCCATTCGCCAAGTGTTGGGGGAGTGGTTTGCATCCATCTTCTGGCTATTAGCAGTCTAGCTATAAACAACGATTCTTGGAGAAATATCTTGTGATATTTATATGAGTCGGGGTCTGGAAACACCCCTAGTAAGCATTGTTTGGGGCATAGTGGCAGTGGAGATCCCATTTCATCATGGATAAACTTAACTATTTGGGACCAATAGTCTTGTACTACTGGACATAGCCAGAGGAGATGAAAGAAAGTGCTAGAAGGATTATTGCAACGAGGGCAGTTTGGGTTTTGATTGGGCTTGTATTTGGTTATGCGGTGAGGTGTCAAATAGACCCTATGCAGAATGTACAGATGTGTAAGATGGTCCAACAACTTGGTAGAGACTTTTTTGCAGGTTTCAAGGGCATCTTCCCATTCATCATCCTCCAGCTCCCCCACATCCCCCGACCATTTGTCTTTTAGTTTATATGCGATTGCAACTGCTGTGGGTCTAAGCAGATAGTTGTAGAATCCTGAAATGAGTTTGCGATGGTCAGATCCCAACATAATATATAGAACATCTCTTTGCTCTAAGTCGGGAGAGATCCCTCCGAATTGGGCATTGAGAGCATGACAGAGCTGGAGGTAACGAAAAAGCATATTATTTGGAAGGTCAAAATCTGTTTTGAGTTGTTGGAATGATTTTAGGGTATTATCATGGTAGACGTCTGATAGAAATCCTACCCCATAGTGAAGCCATAGTTCAGGATTTGGCACTTTCAGAAGTTCTCCCAGGTCAGGATTATCCCATAGGGGTGCATGAGTGTGTGGTTGGTATTTTAAGTTTGTTTTTTACTACTTCCCAAACTCTACAGTAGTGGTACAGTAAGCCTTTCCTATTGTCTAGTTTATTAGTACCTTTGAAAAGGGTTTGGAAAGGGTGGGAAACTCTACGTCCTTGTGGGACACATAGCAAGGATAGACAACGGTTTTTGTCGTGTTTGTCCAGGTGGAAAAAATGGGACAATTGTGCCGCCAGATAGTAAAAATTAAAATCAGGTAGGGCCGCACTTCCTAATTCTGTCGGGTTTTTCAACGTTTGCCAGGATAGTTTATGGCGGCTCGATCCCCAGACGAATGAATTAAGAATGGCCTCGATAGATTTAAAGATCCGCAATGGTACGTAGATCGGGGCGTGCCACAACACATATAAAAATTTAGGGAGGAGAACCATTTTCATTAGATTAGTCCGTCCCATCACCCCAAGGGGTGATTTAGCCCAGGTCTGTGTTTTGCAATTCAGTATTGTTATAAGGGGTTCTAAATTAAGACAAACGTAATCTTCCGGTGATCGAGTTATCACAATCCCTAAGTACGTCATAACACTGACCCTAAGGAGTGGGGATTCAGATTGTTCTTCGGTTGGAACACTGACATCAATCGGGAGGATTTGGGATTTATCCCAATTAATCTTCAGTCCCGAATGTCTACCAAAGCTTTGAATTACCTCCAGGGCCAACTGTAAGGACGAGCCTGCATCTGCAAGATATAGGAGCATATTGTCGGCCTAAAGGCTTATCTTTTCTGATAGATTTTCGTGGGATAGTCCTATAATGCCTGGATGTGCTCTAAGGGATGCAGCAAGGGGCTCCACCGCCAGTGCATACAGCAGGGGAGAAAGAGGGCACCCCTGCCGAGTGCCCCTGGAGAGGGGAAATGGCTCAGAAACCCTCCCATTGACCAAGATCCTGGCGCATGGACTTTGATATAGTAGTTGGATCCATTTGATAAAACAGGGCCCGAATCCAAATTTTGCGAGGCATTCCCACAAGTACGTCCACTCTACGGAGTCGAACGCCTTGGCGGCGTCCAAGGACACCACCACTCTAGAGCCCATGGTGTCATGTTCAGCTTAGATGTTCATATGGACCCTACGTAGATTATATGCCGTGTTTTTTGCAGGCATAAATCCGGTTTGATCCGGGTGGATTAATGAGAGGATCACCGCATTTAAGCGAAGCGACAGGATCTTGGCCAATATCTTTACATCCAATTGGAGAAGGGATATTGGGCGATAAGACTTCGGGAATTCAAGGTTTTTCCCGGGTTTGGGTATCAAAACTATATTTGCTTCCCGCATGGACGAAGGTAAGGACTCAGATTTAAAAATGTGGGAAAATAATACACAAAGCTTGGGAATCAACGTCTCACTATATGTTTTGTAGAACTCCAGGGGTAATCCATCAGACCCCAGCGCCTTTGATGGATTGAGCAGGGAGATGGCCTTTGTTATCTCGCTCTCAGTAATGGGGGCCTCCAGCTGGTCTATCTGAGGTTGAGTAAGGCGGGGCAGCTCTATGTTGGATAGCAGCGACACTGTCTCTTCTACAGAAGCGTTAGCATTAGAGGAGTATATGGATGCGAAAAAGAAGCGGAACTCCCCAGCCACTGCATCAGGATCAGTCAGCATCTTACCGTCTGTATCCCGAAGTGCAACCACCATGGGGGGTCTGTGGTCTAAATGTGCTAAGTAGGCCAGGAGCCGACCCGCCCGTTCTCCGCATTCATAGTGCCTTTGCTTATTGTAATAGATTTTCCTATCCGCTTTTTCAAAATATAAGTTACTTACTATTCTGGTTTGTAGTTTTAATTGGTCTGCCGTTATCGCAGATGGGTCATCTGTGAAGTTCTTTTCTACCTCTACAAGGGATTGTTCTGCTTGCCTAAGAACCTGAGAGGAGGTCTTGCGGTCACGGAAAATACGTTTGCGACAGGATCATGCGTGCATGAGATTTGAAAGTGTCCCATACGATTTCGAGGGGGGGTGTACCATTGTTTGTCTGGAAGAAAAATTCCCATTCACTGGCTGCTTCCCCCAGGTCAGGGACAATTGCCAGCCAAAACGCATTCAGCTTCCAATTGTATGGCCTGGAAGGTGAGTCAATCCTAAGTGTGATCCAGTAAGGGGCATGATCAGACAGAATGCGTGGGTTAAATCCTACCTGTCGGAGTAGGGGGGCAAGAGTGCTAGAGATGAGAATGAGGTCAATACGTGACATGGTATTGTGAGAGGTGGAAAAACAGGAATATGCTTTTTCTAATGGATGGCGGTGTCTCCATGTGTCTATAAGGGCCAAATCAGTAATTATCTTGCCAAATCTCGTGTGAGGTTGGATGGATATGTCATGGGGTGTCTTTGATATGCGGTCTAGTTCCCTATTCATTATATTGTTAAAATCGCTTAGCCACATCACAGGAATAGTAGGAAATTGAGACATGTACGCTATCCCTTCGTGTATGACGTTAAGTTGAAAGGGGGGTGGTATATAGAATGCCAGGATTAACAGTTCTAGTCCATTCACTTTAGCATGTAGAAATATAAACCTACCCTGTGGGTCAGACCTGAGCGTAAGTAGCACAAATTATACCGTCTTCGCCACAAGTACAGCCACGCCCCTAGAGTTAGCAGAGTAAGGGGCCTTGAGTGCCATTTGAAGTTGACCTGTGAGATGGGTCTCAACCAATACCATAATATCTGCACACTGTGTTTTTGGGTACGCCAATGCTGCATTACGTTTGGGCTTGGCCCTGAGACCCCTCACATTCCAAGTCAAACATTTAACGTCCTGCATGAAAGCGAGTCTGTACTTTTGTATGTTGCATGGTCGATGTCCACGCCGCCCTCAATTTTACCATATATGAGAGAAATCCAGCTTACATTTTTAGTCCCACATATTACATACCCCTCCCGTCACATGGTGTCTTTTATCCTAGTAATTTTTTGTTTTCTCTACATTCCCTAATCATACATTCATTTATATCTATCTATTATATTTATACATTCATTTATATCCATTTATTATATTTATACATGTATATCTATTTTGTAGTTTTTCATTTCTCTAGCATACATTCTTTTCCCCATATATATATTTATATTTACTTTTCAGCTTTTCATTCTTTCATCATTTTTTTATTATTTATTTATTATTTTTTCACCATTTTTAATTATTTTTTACCATTTCTAAATTGTATTTCCTATATTCACAGTTCTCTGTCCCATTTTCTGTCCCATTTCCTGTCTCCCTTGGTTCCTCCCCTTCCTCTCTGCATTAGTCTGTGTCTCCATTCATGTTTCTGGTTCCGCCCCTTGTTCCGCCTATATTAAACCTTCCCATGCATTGTGTATCCATGCTTGAAAAAGGAATGCGGCTATTCCATCCATCTATAGCTAGCAATTTCAGAAACGAGTCGCATGTTGATGACGCCACGGCTCGGCGCCGGCCTGTGTCTGCTCTCCAAGCCTCGCTTCCATCTCACACACACGGCCGTGTCTCTCCCCTTACCATACAGGGACAGTGCGATCGCTGTGGAGATACAGCGCAGCCCTGCCATCCAGCCAGACATCCTTCTCCTTCTTTCTACAGACATTCATGCCATCATTGGACTGATCCTTTCCTCTTCCACTGGACTACTGACACCATCTTCCAGGGACATTGCATTACACCGGTGTGTGTATGTGCTCAGTCATCTGCACCCCTGCCTGCCTGGACTTGATTGTGCTTCATCTACATTGATACAGCTTCTGCCTACAGCCCTGTGTTTTTCAGCTCTTCAGCCCTCACCATGCTCCTGTACATGCCTTCTTCTGCTTTCATGTGAGTGGATATTTTGTTTAAAATAAAGTGTTTTATGATAATTTCTCAGAGGCGCCCCTATTCTTTATCTTTATAAATTATGAGCCAGTCCTCATTAGTGGAACACTGAGTGACTCAGAGGAGGAAGATATTCAGCCTGCCAAACGAAGGCATTCTGGTGAGGAGGCAGTGGCATCCACCAGCACTGCAGTGCCATCCAACAGCACCGCAGTGCCATCCACCAGCACCGCATTGCCATCCACCAGCACCGCATTGCCATCCACCAGCACCACAGTACCTCAGCAAGAAAGGCCAGGGACCCAGGCCAGCCTTCCGATGCCCTGCAGAACCCCTTGTGGCTTCCTCCTAATTCAGGAGAAGCCAACATTCCCTCTTTCACTGCCCAGCCAGGAGTCCAGGTGGACACAGAGAATTTTTCCCTAATCAGTTTTTTTTATTTAATTTTTTACCGAGGACATGCTATCAAATATTGTGGCCCAGTGCAACCTTTATACACAGCAATTTATTTTAAATAATCCAATGTCCTGCTATGCCCATTCCTACGAGTGGACAGACCTAACGGTGAAGGAGTTGAAGGTTTTTTTACGCCTCACATTTAATATGGGACTCACCAAAAAAAAACTTTGATGTCCTATTGGTCAACCCACCCATCCACCACATGCCAATATTCTCCAAGGTAATGCCCAGAAACAGATACCTCATGATAATGAGGTTCCTTCATTTCAATGACAATACCCAGTGCCCTTCCCGAAATGACCCAAACTATGACAGGCTTTTCAAAATTCGGCCATTTCTAAATAAGTTTTCTGAAGTATTCCCCCAGCTGTTTACCCCGGACCAAACCAAAACATATGTGTGGATGAATCCCTTGTTAAATTTAGTGGCAGGCTTAAAATCAAACAATTTATTCCCAGTAAAAGGGCCCGCTATGGGGTGAAGGTATACAAATTATGTGACTGAGTCACAGGGTACATATATGCCTTCAAAGTGTATGAAGGGAAGGACACCCAGCTGCAACCCCCTAATTGCCCAGACTACTTGGGATCAAGCGGGAAAATTGTTTGGGACCTCATATACCCCCTACTGGAGAAAGGCTACAATTTAAACATAGACAACGTCTACACATCTCTGCCCCTGTTCCACAACCTTCACCAGAAGAAGATACCAGGATGTGGCACCATAAAAAAGAACCAGAAGGGCTTTCCTCAAAGTCTTGTCAATAAGAATTGAGAAAAGGAGAAACGGCAAGTCTACGAAACAAGGAGATTTTGGCAGTGAAGTGGAGGGACAAAAGGGATGTCTACATGTTATCTTCAATCCACAATGATACCTTCATGGAAATCCCCAGAAGGAATGGCCCCATACAAAAACCTAAATGCATCTATGATTATAATTTGTTTATGGGGGGAGTCGACTTCAATGACCAGATGCTGGAACCATACCTTGCCACAAGACAGACATACCATTGGTATAAAAAAGCCGCAATTTATTTTTTTCAATTGGCCATATACAATTCATATGTAATTTACTGCAACTCCACCCAAAACCCCAAACGCTTCCTTGGCTACCAGGAGGAAGTTTTCACTGCCCTTATATTCCCGAACGGCCCACCAGAAAATATCCGATCAGATGTTCTTAGTCGACTCTCCGAACGCCACTTTCCCGATAAAATCCTTCCCAAACCAACAGGCCAATGACGTAAAAAAAATGTAAGGTGTGTACCAGAGCAGGATTCAGAAGAGACACATCTTTTTATTGTGCACAATGTCCTTCCAAACCAGGCCTCTGCGTAGGTGTTTTCGCCGTTACCATACTTCAGTAAATTATTAGTGAAGTATGGTAAATGTAAGCCTCAGTTCCTGCAATTTACCCTCACACCCCTTATGCCACTGCCTGCTCTGTAACTGACCCTGGTTTGTTATTTGACCATGCTTCTGTCTGCTGATTCTGTACATACCTCTGCCTGATCTGGAACTGACCCTGGACTGTTATTCGACCATGCTTCTGCCTAACGATTCTGTACATACCTCTGCCTGATCTGGAACTGACCCTGGACTGTTATTCGACCATGCTTCTGCCTAACGATTCTGTACATATATCTGCCTGATCTGGAACTGACCTTGGACTGTTTGACCATGTTTTTTACCTGCCTCATGGAATGATCTTGTACCCTGCTACTAGACTAGTGGGATTCAACACAGGGGTCTCACATATGTGAGGGGCTCCAGAATTGTTTTTCTGGATGACGAAAACAATTTTTTTGTTTTCTCAATCCTAGATTAGGGTCTGGCGACTCTGAGGCTTTAAAGAGATTTGGGTGGGAGAAGTCTCTACCCCTGTCCCCATTCTGTCCTGAACAAGGCCTTACTTCTTCATGTAGGACTTACTGCCATCATGCCTCTGCCTGTGGCACTGACCACATCACATGGACCTGCCTACTACCAGGACCAATATTTTTGGCACTGCTGACAATATCTCTGCCTGCACTGACCCTGGACTTTATATGAACAGTAACCCAGCCTGCTGCCTGGACAATTGTGTTCGCCGTTGCTGAGCAAGTCCCTGCCTGCTGCCTGGACCAGTGCTATCCTCCTGTGTACAACTGTGCTACTACAACCACAGGTAATCTTTTGTTTTCGCTTTGCTTAGCACAATGTATTTTGGGGTGTAATTCTTGGTATGTGCATGCTATGTGTCCCTGGCACACCTGACGGTGTTCCTTGCATGTTGGATCTCTGTATGTGGCCAGGCTGTGTAGAAGTCTCACACATGTGGTATCGCCATACTCAGAAGGAGTAGCAGAATGTATTTTGGGGTGTCATTTTTGCTATCTAAATGTTATGTGTTGGAAATATCTTATAAATGGACAACTTTGTGTAAAACAAATGCGTTTTCATTTTTTTCTACATTTTCCAAAAACTTCTGGAAAAAAAAAATGTTCAAAAGACTCATTATGCCTCATAGATTATACATTGGGGTGTTAGCTTTCCAAAATGGGGTCATTTTATGGGTGTTTCCATTGTCCTGGTGCTCCAGGGCCTTCAAAATTGTAATAGGTGGTTGAGAAATGTGATGTGTAATTTATGCTCCTAGAACATCTGATGGTGCTTCCTGCATGTTGGGCCTCTGTATGTGGCCAGGCAGTGAAAAAGTCAGACACATGTGGTATCATAATACTCAGGAGGAGCAGCAGAATGTATTTTGGGGTGTCATTTGTGCTATTTAAATGCTATGTGTTGGAAATATCTTATATACGGACAACTTTGTGTAAAGAAAATGCGTTTTCATTTTTTATCCACATTTTCCAAAAACTTCTGTAAAAAAATGAATTGTTCAAAATACTCATTATGCCTCATAGATTATATGTTGGGGTGTTAGCTTTCCAAAATGGGGTCATTTTGTGGGTGTTTCCATTGTCCTGGTGCTCCAGGGCCTTCAAAAGTGTAATAGGTGGTTGAGAAATGTGATGTGTAATTTATACTCCTAGAACACCTGGTGGTGCTCCCTGCATGCTGGGCCTCTGTATGTGGCCAGGCAGTGAAAAAGTGACACACATATGGTATTGTAATACTCAGGAGGAGTAGCAGAATGTATTTTGCTGTGTCATTTTTGCTTTTTGATATCCAAATGCTATGTGTTGGAAATATCTTATAAACGGACAACTTTGTGTAAAAAAAAAATGCTTTTTCATTTTTTTCCCACATTTTCCAAAAACTTCTGAAAAAAAAATTAACGGTTCAAAAAATTCATTATGCCTCATAGATTATATGTTGGGGTGTTAGCTTTCCAAAATGGGGTCATTTTGTGGGTGTTTCCATTGTCCTGGTGCTCCAGGGCCTTCAAAAGTGTATTAGGTGGTTGAGAAATGTGATGTGTAATTTATGCTCCTAGAACACCTGGTGGTGCTCCCTGTTGGGCCTCTGTATGTGGCCAGGCAGTGAAAAAGTCCCAAGTGAAAAGATAAAAAATGCAGCGCTAGTGTGTAACAAAGTGCGAAAGTGAAGTATTACCTCACGTGCAAATATAAAGCTGATAGTAACTTAAAGGTCAGATATCAACGTGAACAATTTACAATAACAAAAAAGACAAAGAAATCAGAAAAGTTTGTCACAGGTAGGTGAAAATGTCCATCTAAGACAACAAAAAGAAAAAACTGCAACTAAAACTGTCTGTGATAAACCAAAAAGATAGGAGATTCTTCAGTAAAGTGAGATAAAGTCCCATGTGTAGATGATGCCTGTAGATGATAATAAATCAACCACTATATGTGACAGGAATAACTTCTTCATAAGATATTTTGCCGCATCAAGATGGAAATATTGAAGGAATGGGTACGCTTACCATGATAAGTGGACACACTCACCATACGGCGGTGGGTCAATCAGGTGTTTGGTTTCAACAATCCAGCAGATATTTGGTGGAAGGAGCTGGTGTGGAAATAGAGATAAGCCACGAGTACATCAGATGTGATAATTTTTTTATGATTTGCACCATAGCTTGTAAACTCTAAAACTTTCACACAGACCAAATCATTTCCACAAATTTTTGGTTATTTTTACAAAAGATATGTAGCAGTATAAATTGTGGCCAAAATTTATGAAGAAAAATTACAAATTTGCAAATTTTTTTTTACAGAAATTAAGAAAAATTCATTTTTTTTCAAAATCTTTGGTCTTTTTTCATTTATAGCGCAAAAAAATCAAAAACCCAGAGGTGATCAAATACCACCAAAAGAAAGCTCTATTTGTATGAAAAAAAGGACAAAAAAATAATTTGGGTACAGTGTTGCATGACTGAAAATTGGTCTGGATAGAACTTTAAAACTTTTTTTTGCATTGATACATGTCCCCTGGGGTAGGACCCGGGTGCCCAAACCCTTTTTAGGGCAATACCATGCCAATTAGCCTTTAAAATTAGCACTTTTGTTTTCGAACGTTAGAGTCCCATAGACTTCAATGGGGTTCTAGGGTTTGAATTTTCAGTCCGTTCGCAGGTTTTGGTGCGAACCGAACCGGGGGGTGTTCGGCAAATTCCTACAGTCAAACATGGTGGTGGCAGTGTGATGGTCTGGGGCTGCTTTTAAGCTTCAGTACCCGGACGACTTACCATAATAAATGGACCCATGAATTTTGCTCTCTACCAGAATATCCTGAAGTAGAATGTCTGGCCATCAGGAGAATGTCCGGCCATCAGTTTGTGACCTTAAGCTCAAGTTTATGCAGCAGGACAATGATCACACCAGGAAGTCCACCCTTGAATGGCTAAACAAAAAAAAAAATTTAAGTTTTGGAGTGGCCTGATCAAAGTCTGGAATTAAATACAATTGAGATGCTGTGGAATGACCTTAAACAGGCCTTTCGTGCTCTAAAACTCTCCAGTGTGACCGAATTGAAACCATTCTGCAGAGTAGAGTGGACCAAAATACCTCCACAGAGATGTGAAAGACTCTTTGCCAGTTATTGCAAGTGTGTCATTGCAGTTGTGGACGCTAAGGGTGGCACAATCAATTATTATAATTATTATTACTTTTTCACATAGGGCCAGGCGGGTTTGGATAGTTGTTTTCCCTTAATAAATGAAACCATTGTTTTAAAACTACATTTTGTATTTATTTTGGTTATCTTTGTGTACTATTAAAATGTGTTTGATGATTTGAATAATCTTATTTCCAGAAACAGATCTTATTTGCAACATAAATCCCTTTTTAACACTTTTTTACCACCTCCCACCCGGGCTATAGAAAAATGATGGCTGAGTGGGAGCACTGTTATTCTGGGAGGACATCAAAAAAGAAGCAAATATGTTCTGAACCGTGGAAGCATCTTAGTAGGTCTGTGCAGTTAATAAAAGTATATCATTTGCAAATAAAGCCATTCTCATCTCTTTGCCTTCTGCCATCACTTCATCATCTGAAGTATGCTTCCTTGCCACAGGGTAAGTATGGCCTCTATGCCTTACAGTATTGTAGAGAGACTCTAGAGTGTCAAAAAAATTCTCCTTTCAAATCTTGAAAAAGTATGGAATAAACTCATCAGGCCTGAGGCTGGGTTCACACTGGTGCGACACGACAGCCGTCCTACTTTGGATCCGACTTTGCCCTGCGACATGAAGCCGGCATGTGTCCGACTTTCAATGAACGGGGATCCGACTTGGATCCCCGCCAATGCTCGGCATTGTGTTTGGTATGAATCTTTAGGGGGAACTCCGCGCCAAATTTTAAGTAAAAATCCGGCATGGGTTCCCCCTCCAAGAGCATACCAGGCCCTTGGGTCTGGTATGGACCTTGAGGGGAACCCCCTACGCCGAAAAAACGGCGTGGGGGGTCCCCCCCAATCCATACCAGACCCTTATCCGAGCACGCAGCCCGGCCGGACAGGAATGGGAGTGGGGACGAGCGAGCGTCCCCCCCCTCCTGAACCGTACCAGGCCGCATGCCCTCAACATGGGGGGTTGTTGCCTTGGGGGAGGGGGGCGCGCTGCGGCCCCCCCACCACAAAGCACCTTGTCCCCATGTTGATGAGGACAAGGGCCTCTTCCCGACAACCCTGGCCGTTGGTTGTCGGGGTCTGCGGGCGGGGGGCTTATCGGAATCCGGGAGCCCCCTTTAATAAGGGGGCCCCCAGATCCCGGCCCCCCACCCTATGTGAATTGAGTATGGGGTACATGGTACCCCTACTCATTCACCTAGGGAAAAAGTGTCAATTTAAAAAAAAAACACTACACAGATTTTTAAAGTATTTTATTAGACAGCTCCGGGGGTCTTCTTCTGACTTCGGGGGTCTCTCCGGTTCTTCTCCGCGCTCTCCGGGTCTTCTGCCGGGCTCCTCCTCTCTCTTCTGCTCTTTTGCCGCTCTTTTGCTAAAGAGGAGGAGCCCGGTCTGCTGCCTTCTTCTCTTCGGGGGTCTCTCCGGTTCTTCTCCGCGCTCTCCGGATCTTCTGCCGGGCTCCTCCTCTCTCTTCTGCTCTTTTGCCGCTCTTTTGCTAAAGAGGAGGAGCCCGGTCTTCAATCTTCTGCCCTCTTCTCTTCTCCTGATGTTGACACGACGCTCTCTGGGGCTAGAATGCTCTCTGTGCGCTCTGCTCTGACTTATATAGGCGGTGACCCCGCCCTCTTATGCCGTCACAGTCCCTGGGCATGCTGGGACTATGACGGCATACAGGGGGCGTGGTCATCGGGTGATGACCACGCCCCCTAAAACGTCACAGTCCCAGCATGCCCAGGGACTGTGACGGGATAAGGGGGCGGGGTCACCACCTATATAAGTCAGAGCAGAGCGCACAGAGAGCATTCTAGCCGGAGAGAGCGTCGTGTCAACATCAGGAGAAGAGGGCAGAAGACCGAAGACTGAAGACCGGACTCCTCTGCTTAAGCAAAAGAGCGGCAAAAGAGCAGAAGAGAGCGGAGGAGTCCGGCAGAAGACCCGGAGAGCGCGGAGAAGAACCGGAGAGACCCCCGAAGAGAAGAAGGCAGCAGACCGGGCTCCTCCTCTTTAGCAAAAGAGCGGCAGAAGAGAGAGGAGGAGCCCGGCAGAAGACCCGGAGAGCGCGGAGAAGAACCGGAGAGACCCCCGAAGTCGGAAGAAGACCCCCGGAGCTGTCTAATAAAATACTTTAAAAATCTGTGCAGTGTTTTTTTTTAAATTGACACTTTTTCCCTAGGTGAATGGGTAGGGGTTCGATGTACCCCATACTCATTCACATAGGGTGGGGGGCCGGGATCTGGGGGCCCCCTTATTAAAGGGGGCTCCCGGATTCCGATAAGCCCCCCGCCCGCAGACCCCGACAACCAACGGCCAGGGTTGTCGGGAAGAGGCCCTTGTCCTCATCAACATGGGGACAAGGTGCTTTGTGGTGGGGGGGGCCGCAGCGCGCCCCCCTCCCCCAAGGCAACAACCCCCCATGTTGAGGGCATACGGCCTGGTACGGTTCAGGAGGGGGGGGGCGCTCGCCCGTCCCCACCCCCATTCCTGTCCGGCCGGGCTGCGTGCTCGGATAAGGGTCTGGTATGGATTGGGGGGGACCCCCCACGCCGTTTTTTCGGCGTAGGGGGTTCCCCTCAAGGTCCATACCAGACCCAAGGGCCTGGTATGCTCTTGGAGGGGGAACCCATGCCGGATTTTTACTTAAAATTTGGCGCGGAGTTCCCCCTCAAGAACATCTGAGCACAAGTCGCATGCCGAAGTCGGATCATGCAAGACGGCAATCCGACTTTGATCCGACTTCAATGATAGTCAATAGGCTGAAGTAGGATCAAAGTCGGACCAAAGTAGTACAGGGAGCATTTCTAAAGTCGGAACGACTTGTGTCGGACCAGTTAGGACGGCTCCCATAGGGAAACATTACATTTCACACGTCATGCGACATGAGCTCCCAATGTCGGAGCGTTTGTCGGACCAGTGGGAACCCAGCCTGAGAGGCCTTGGCCCCAGCTATGTTTTAAAGGGCTTCGTTGATTTGAGCAGGTCTTGAACCTGATCTGTCTGAAGGGTCCACTTGGGTGTTCATATACATGGGAGACCATGCACTTACCCAGACTAGTGCAGTATCTCTGCAGTAACCTGGCTAGGAGCTTTCTAGACTAATTAGCTTATTTGTGGTATTGTTGGTTTGATAATATCTATCAAATCACAAATTAAACTGTCTTTTAGCTTTCTGCCAGTCTTGTCTGTGATGAAAAGGCATTTAGCTTAAAGTGGAGTTTCGCCAAAAGCTGCTGATTTTTAAAATATGGACACTTACCTGTCCAGGGCGCCTGTGATGTCCTCACCGAAAGACGATCTGTCCCTTAGCTCTCAGGTGGAGGCGCCGCCATCTTCAGTAAGGGAATCAAGAAGTGAAGCCTTGCGGCTTCACAGCATGGTTCCCTACTGAGCATGAGCGAGTCACGATGCACATCCTCACTGGTCCCTGCTGTCTTCTGCGACCTGTGTGTCTCCCAGAAGACAGTGGGGGGGGCGGAGGAGGGGCCGGACATGGCATAGATCACCGAGGAGCCTGTGGTGATCACCGAGGAGCCTGCGGTGATCTATGCCCAGAAGTGGGAGCAAATACCTGGATTATACAGGTATATGCTCCCCCCCGAAAGGTGCCAAATGTGACACCGGAGTGGGGGGATCTGATCAGCGGAAGTTCCATTTTTGGGTGGAACTCTGCTTTAACTTGAGACACTTAGCTCTTCACTTATCTGGCAACATATAAAACAGGATTTTCCGGGCGTGGCTTGGCGCGCAACAGCGATGGACGCTTGAAACAAGAGCTCCGGCATCCAGGCAGCCCTAACCCGTCACCTTGCACCCAAAGCACTCGATAATGAGCAAGAGGAACACAGGGACACCCCGCACGAGATCACGCCGCTCATCGGCAGCTTACCAGGGAAGGAACATTGAAGATCTGTTCCGGAATCCCCCGCCCGCACGAGAAGGCCTGTTAGGAGCCAAGATGGCGCCGCCGCATGTTATGGAGGACGACTTCAGCGAGGACTCTCAATCAGCGGCGGAGGAGAACGGTAGGATTACACCCCACTCCGACCTCCCCCTGACATACGCTGGCATGTCAGGCTTTGCAGCTGACATAAAAGCCACCTTTTCGGCGGCGATAACAGATTTAAAATCCAGCATGTTGATCCTCACTGACAAGATGGCCACGGCAGAACATGCAGGCAGGTGCAGGGATAAGGCTTTACATCGCCTGGACAGAGTTACACAGACACAGTCCCAACAGCTCATAGAAATCAACAAACACCTCGAAGATTTGGATAACAGAGGCAGAAGGAACAATATTAGGGTGAGGGGGATCCCAGAGACCGTGGAGGCTGATCAAATAACACCAGCTCTACAGAGGGTTTTTAACAGCCTGCTAGAAAGACCAGAGGAGACAGACATTGAGTTTGTAAGGGCTCACAGAGCACTCAGAGCAAGAGGCCCTGATAACATGCCACCACGCGACATCATATGCTGTTTACAGAGCTTTGCTTTAAAAGAAGACATCATGAGGAAAGCACGCAGGAATGATCAGATAGTCTTTAATGGTGAAACCATCATGTTATTTCATGATCTGTCTCAGATCACTCTAAAGAATCGCAGAGCTCTTAGACCATTACTAGACAAGCTGAGAGAAAAGGATCTCCGCTACTCATGGCGATTCCCATTTGCACTCCTAGTGAACCATAATGGAAGACAGCACATCTTACGATCACCAGATGATCTCCCAGATTTTTGCCAAGCATTACATCTAGAACGGATAGAATTACCAGAGTGGTACCAAGAATTCATGCTACCTCCACTGGAAAGATCCCCCTTCTCATCACCTGATAAACGCATCTCCAAGAAGATGAAATCAGCACGTCCTGGAGGTTCACAAGCGGGGACTCCAAATAACAGACCTCACACCCCCAGGGGCTCTGAAGAAGCCTGAAAATGTCCACAGAAATCCACACTACACTTGGAAGAAGACGCATCGCTCCTGAAATGACACTTTGAATGCTGACCCCAAAGTAAATACATGCTGACATCAACATACTGAGACACTTTGGCTGGTTCGATTTTTCCTGACAGATTGGAACTTCACATCAAGATTCAACAACACATTAAGTACCAGTTCATATAGCTCAGCAGTTTTAGTAAAATTCCATGTTCACGGGGACTGTTGCTTTTACCCCCCATGATGGCCTAGGCCAATTCTATAGATAAAATAAGGTTGTAAGGTACACGAATCAGAATAGTTAATACTAATAGGCTTGTGCAGTTCTTAAAGCACAACTGTCAATATCTCACTCCAGCAAGCATTGTTTACAGAAATGTCGATGAAAAAAAAAAAAAAAAAAACAAAGGAGAGCAAAGTAAAACACAAATTTTAGGGGCAATTTAAAACCATCTCCAAAGGGAAGACGACAAGATGATACCCCCGTTTGGAGGGGGGCCTTGAAATCTCCCAGGAGAACAGAGAAATGATCAAACAGCTCATCGACATCTCTACCTGTAAAGTTATTTGGGTCAAAGAGATCAAAGGAGGATGTATGCTTCTTCATTGCTACTAATAGGGTGCATTGTTGACCATTAACGTTTATAATATGTTTACTATGGCTGCTGCCGGTTACTGCTCACTAATTGAGTGTTATATCTTTTAATTCAGTTTAATCTAATTTGACTGGTTGAAACTACCAAAGTGATTAGGCGGCTGCCAATCACGCTCCGACAAAGTGCCCCTTGGCGGGAGAGGAATTTCCTGACAGGAGGCACTAACATACCACCTTGGCCCCATTGGGTCCCCAAGGAGATTACATTATTTCACTCTTAACCTCTGGGTGCTCTCACTTTCAGAGTACTAGTTTCTTATTTTCTTATTTTCTTTTCCTCATTTCTTTTCACCTATATCTTTTAAGGGGTAAAGTATAATTCATTGGAAACTTCAGTCTTTTCTCCAGCTATTGTCTTGACAGCTCTCTCTGAACCCTCAAGATGGCGTACTCATCCCTAGGACACGAACCTACAATAATCTCTCACAACACGAAGGGCCTGAACATTCCTGAAAAGCGCAGGACCCTCCTGAGGGAACTCAAAAAAGGTAAACCACGTTTTGTGTTTTTACAGGAAACACACTTCAAAACTCAACAAATCCCCAAAATGACAGACTCATTCTTTACACAAGCATATCATGCAACGAATGATTTAGCAAAATCCAAGGGAGTGTCCATACTCATTAGTAGGGAGGCTTCCTTTGAAATAACTGACAAACTCATAGATCCAGAAGGAAGGTTCATATTCCTGAAAGGGAACTGCTGCGGTAAGCCTATTACACTAGCAAACGTTTATTTCCCCAACACGGCACACCTTACCTTCTGCCGTAAAATTGTTGGACAACTCAAGGACTTTGGCTCGGGATGTATCATTCTGGGTGGGGACTTTAACGTCCCATTGAATCCTCTTAGTGATACGTCCACAGGCAAAACCTATATCACATACAAAATACTCAAACAAATCAAAACACTACTAAACTCGCTTCAATTAATAGACTCTTGGAGATTTATCAACCCAGAGGGAAAAGATTACACCTTCTACTCCATTCCCCATTGCAGATACTCAAGAATAGATTACGTCTTTATATCACAAAGAGACTTAGACATAGTATCTGGAGCTAAAATAGGGATACAGACCTTCTCAGATCATGCCCCAATCTCAATGTCACTGAGGTTCACAGAACACCGACCCAAAACAAACACTTGGAGATTAAATTCGGCACTGTTAACAGACCCAACTACACTCCCCCAAATAGCGACATCACTATCAGATTACTTCAAAACTAACTCCACACCAGACATCAACCCCCTCACATTATGGGAAGCACATAAATGCACAATCAGAGGAGAACTCATTAGAATGGGCGCCCACCGCAAAAGAGAGAGGGAAAGCGAAATTAAATCCTTGACAGAGAAGATCCGCACCCTAGAATCTCTACATAAACAATCCCTGACAGAACATACGGCAATTGAACTTTTAAGCCATAGAAAATCACTCCAACAAATCTTTGACACAAGAGCTAAAAGATTCCTATTTTTTAGGAAAAAAATCTACTACGAACAAGGCAATAAAACAGGCAGCTTACTAGCAAGAGCCATAAAAAACGCGAAAACACAACAAAACATCTCAGGCATAAGAACAAAAGAAGGGAAACTAGACATCACTACCGAAAAAATTGCACACCATTTTCATAAGTATTACACATCCTTGTATAACTTGCCCAACCCACAGAAACCTAGCTCAATTCAAGGAACAAGAATACAGGCCATACGTCAATATCTGACAGACTCTAAACTTCCCTCATTGTCAACTGAAGATATTGCCCAACTAGAAAACCCCATAGAGACTTGTGAACTACAACAAGTGATCAAACACCTAAAGACAGGGAAAAGTCCGGGTCCGGACGGCTTTACAGCAATTTATTACAAAACATTCCAGGAAACTCTACTAGGTCCACTACTAAAGGCACTGAACTACATGTCTAAACCCAGGGAGATCCCGGCGGATTTTCTTAAGGCACATATTACAATTCTTCCCAAGCCAAATAAGGACCTGACAGAATGCGCAAGCTACAGGCCAATTTCGCTGCTGAATATTGATGTGAAATTGATGTCAAAAATAATAGCAAACAGATTAAAACCTTTACTTCACAAATTGATAGGCAGCGAGCAAGCAGGATTCATGCCAGGAAGAGAAACTAGAGATAATGTTATCAAAACGCTCAAATTGATGCATGCTGCGGGGATGCGGAAATTCGAAGGCCTTCTCCTTTCCACGGATGCGGAGAAGGCCTTTGACCGCGTGGCATGGGATTTCATGCTAGAAACATGCAGGTACATTGGCTTGGGAAATAATATGATGTCTTGGATCTCTACGCTCTATAAAAACCCCTCTGCGCAGCTGAAGATCAATGGCTCCCTTTCAAACACAGTTGAAATCAAAAACGGGACGAGACAGGGGTGCCCTCTCTCACCCCTGCTCTTTATCCTAACCTTAGAGCCATTCATCAGACGGATTGTAGCAGAGAGGGCAATACAGGGCTTCGAGGTGGGGAAAAAAGAATACAAGGTGGCGGCATACGCAGATGACTTGTTGTTCTTCATAACGAACCCTCACATTTCGCTTCCCTCCCTGATGAAAGAGTTCACTATCTTTGGATATTTTTCAAATCTTAAAATTAATTACACCAAGTCGGAAATCTTAAATGTCTCGATACCCACAAATAAATTAAATCCTATCCAATCAAACTGCCCCTTTAAATGGGTAAGCTCAGCGCTTAAATATCTAGGAATATGGCTGACCCCTAAATTATCGCAAATTTTTGAATATAATTTCACTCCCTTACTGAAAACAATATGCTCAGACCTACAAAACTGGCACTCAAAAGGATTATCCTGGTTCGGTAGAGCAGCGATATGTAAAATGGTCATTCTACCAAGAGTACTATATCTATTTAGAAACTTGCCGATAAAAATTCCCCAAAACTTCTTCAAAGTGCTTCATACAACTCAAATGAAATTTATATGGGCTCACAAGAAACCTAGAGTGAGATTTTCTAGACTTACTAAACCCAAAGACAAAGGAGGAATGGGAATCCCAGACTTCCATGCGTACTATATGGCCTCTCATATCACTAGGATAATAGACTGGCACTGCCACTCTACATTCAAAGATTGGGTAGAAATTGAGGAAAAATTGAGCCATACACCAATTAAATACTCACCATGGATTCGGTGGAATAGTCTCCCAGCGGAGATGAGGTCACATCCCTTAGTAGGTGCCACCTTAACAATCTTTCACAAGCTAACGAAACTTTCCAACTTCTCATCACTACTCAGTCCGCTTACCCCACTACAAAATAATCCCAATTTCCCACCAGGAATGGGGAACCGGACACTCCAAGCGAAAGACACTAATAAACCCCTACTAGCTTCTCAATGTTTCCACAATCAAGAGTTTAGGGACTTCATAGATCTTAAACATACAAACAAACTACCTGACCTACAGCTTTGGACTTATTTTCAATGCCGCAGCTTCCTTAATAGAACTCAAAGAAAACAAAATTTCGTCAGGCCACTAACAGAATTAGAGTCAATCTGTCAGACAGAGGAACCCATCCCTAAAGTGACATCACTAGCATACCGCTGGATCCAAAATGGAGAGGACAAGGGAGAGGGAAATCTCAGAGAGAGCTGGTCAAGGGCACTGGGTATTTCAATGACAACTACACAATGGATGAAAGCATGTATTTTTGCCCATAAATGCTCCCTGAGCACAAAAACTCAAGAAACAGCATACAAACTACTTACTCAATGGTATACCACACCAGTGAAACTACACTCCTGGTTTCCGGACCAGTCGGATGCCTGCTGGCGCTGCAACTCTGACAAAGGAACATTGCTACACATTTGGTGGCAGTGCCCAATATTGAACACATTCTGGACAAAGGTTAGAGAGATGATATACTTAATAACAGAAACAAAATTAAAACTAGATGCAGCAGCATGCCTCCTGCATATCACGGAATTCCCCATCAAGAGGTATAAACATTCACTTACCAAACATCTTCTAGACGCAGCCAAAGCGGTCATCCCACTGTACTGGAAATCCACAAAAATCCCATCCATACAGGAATGGCTCAATAAGATAGGGGAATTTTATGAGATGGAAGAGACTACCGCACAAGCAGGAGAAAATGTGGAGAGATTTCACAAAACTTGGTCACCTTGGCTTATATATAAATACTCACAGGCATATTTGGATGCTATGAAATAGGTTTTGGTGAAGATTTAACTTTCATATGACAACCTATATTGAAAAGCAGTCAAGTGAGGAACAGTGATTCCCATTAACTTAAACTGAAGATCTAACCCTTAATACCCCTTTCCTAACTTTATTTTCCCTTTTTATTTATTTTTTTTATTTTCATTTTTCTTCTATAAATAACTTTACAGAATCCACGAAAGATAATCATTGATATACGCTTTATTAAGACTTACAGTTGTACAAGTTTAAACAATTGACACTAACTCTTACAATGTAACTGATGTTCAATGATATTGGTGATGTTATGTTTAACACTGTATAATACTATGTGGAGCTGCGACTCCACAGATGCATCTCTTGTTTTCATTCATAATAAACTTTGATGAAAAAAAAAAAAAAAAAACAGGATTTTCCTTCCAAGTAATTCCTGCCTCCCCAAAAAATGTTGGGATTAGAATTGTGAAATATGTTTTAGGCAGTATACTCTAACCAGTTTTATATCCCCTGCAACTGACATGAGAATAAAAAAGTGGCATACAAATGAGGAATTGAACCCATGAGACCTGGATGGTAATTGATCAGCCAGAGTGATAGTAAGGTAAAAATAGTGGAGAGTCCTGGATGAGGACACTGGGCCAACTAGTTGCATAACAATACAGAAAAACAAAACACGTTAACCAAAATAAACTGTACATGCAAAACATGTATGTTATGGAAAAAACCCCAGATATAACTGAATATTTTTTCCTATATAGGAAAAGTGGGACATGTACTTGGGTCACAAGGATACTAGCTTGATCCTACAGCAAAGCATATTTAGTGAGTTAGGTGGACAGCCCAGACAAGCCAAATAGGTGCTGGCCAAGTGGTATAGAGGTCTTGCATATGAATCAACATCAATAGAAGTTGCATCTAGGGATGAGCTTGATGTTCAGGTCAAACATAGGTTCAGCTCGAACATTGGGTGTTCGCCCGTTCGCAAAACAGCGAACATTATGGGGCGTTCGTGGCAAATTCGAGCGCCGCTGAACGCCCAATAATGCACTGCGGTCTCGCATTGCAGTGCTGCATGATGATTGGCCAAAGCATACACCTGACCTGCATGCTTTGGCCAATCACAGTGCACTCTACTAAGAGAGCCATAATTGGCCAAAGGCAGAGTGCCTTTGGCCAATCATGGCTCAGGGGGACTAAGTCCATGGACCACACTATATAAGGCAGCTTACACGGCGGACCTGTGTAGTGTTGTTGGTGTGGACAGAGAGATAGCTTGGGTTACATTAAGCAGGCAGGTTATTCAGTTAGTGGCAGTGAATTTAATATATATGTATGTATGTATGTATATATATATATATATATATATATATATATATATATATATATATATATATATACTCTGCATCCATGCATCCAGTGTAGCCTATATATACAGACTGCTGCTGCTGCAGAGGGGCTATTCATGTACTTTGCTCAAGAAAGCCCATAGACGCGCCACTTTGCGTACTAGGCAGGATCTTTTGTATTCTCACAAACCCCCAGATCAGAATAATCCCTTGAGAATCATTACAAAATATTGTAACCAGCATGTCGAATTCAGAACATTTTTTTCCAGATTTTGGCATGTTTTAACCATGGACCCATCTTTGGGCCACCTGATTTCAGAGGTACCCCTTTTCACTTTCAGGAGAGCCACATCTATCTCCTCCAGATTAGTGAAAAGTGAGTTCAAAGGTGACTTGGGTGTGGATCACAGCAAGTACAGAGGTACATATATGTGTGGCAAACAATCTTGCCTGATGGCAGTGTTTTCAAGCGCAGACATTGTACAAATTGCAGAACGTTTGGTGTAATTTACATGTTAAGATGTGACTGTGGCTGCTTTTATGTCGGTAAGATGAAGCTGGTATTCTGGAAATAAGCTTATCGACATATTAGGAGCATAAAGATCTGCAATCCTGATCTGCCCCTGGGAAGGCACACCACCCTCATCCATCAGGGTAAATTTCCCAGGATCAAATTTTTGATCTTGGATCGTGTCCATCCCAATCCAAGAGGAGGCGACTGGAACAAAAGTCTCCTCCAGCTTAAATTGCACTGGATTTACATTTTGAGGACCACACACCCCCTGGGACTTAATGATGTGATTTGCTTCAAGTCCTTTTTGGAGGGCTTTTCTTCAGGAGGAATAGAGAAGTAGCAACATTTTTAGACTCATTTTGGAGCCCGATAATGAAATTTATACATTTCTATTTTTTCATCTAACCAATGTCTTATTTTGCCCATTCTCTTGGTTCTTCTTTCTCGTGCTTATGAGTGTGTGTGTGTGTATATATATATATATATATATATATATATATATATATATATATATATATATATATATATATAAAACTCGTAACTATTCCAAGTTCCTTTTTTCAGTTGTCTTTGTTTTCTTCTCTCTGATGATTTGTTCTGTGTATATATATATATATTTTGCTCCTCCTTTATGGATGGCTCCCCCTCCCGCCGTTCCCCATTGGACACCTAGGGTGGACCTGGTTGCCAGATTGGGGATTCCCCCTTGCCGGCGGCGTTCAGGGACATCCCCGGACGTCTCCGCTCACTGCGCATGCGCGGGGCCCCGTGCGTGCCACGTGACGCGGGTACGTCACGCATTTGCGACGGTGATGACGTCAGTGGACGGGGCGCTCGCTCGCCCTGAACGCCGAGGAGATCACACGAGGCCGCCTTGCGGCCGCCATGCCCCCGTACTAGGTCCTCCCCGGAACGGTCTCATTAGTGGAACACTGACACCTGCCATCTATCAACCCACATTGGAGCTCCGCCCCAACATTAAGGGCTTATATACATTCCCTCATCCTTTCTTTATCACTCTGAACACTTCCTGTCCAGCTGATGGTCTCTCCTACGGCTTCACATCGTAAGTACACTATTTGGTTTCACGTTATTGCACTTCTGCACTTTTGCTGCCCTATAACATAATTTTTGGTCTATCACAACGACCATATATATATACATATTAAATACTTAAATGCATACAATATATTCTTTATATATATTTTTTATTTTATTTTATACTTTCAGACTTGCCAATTGGTAACCTGGACAGGCGCTTATTCAGCCAGTTCTAGGCAGTGACCTATCCCGGGTCAGGTCATACCTAAGTGCAAGCAACACTGGGCAACATTGTGTGGTTTCTGCACTGTCTTTACCTTGCTTATAAGGTAATTTACTTGGCACACCTGATATATAATTTCTTCCCTCACCAGTGGGCACCTGTTCACCCGGCTTTCACATTTATTATTTTGCAATGGTTTTTGTTTCTCACTTTTTTTGTGTGTTCACTTTTCACACCCCTTTGTCCACATCAGGGATTCATCTCCCAGGTTTCTATAAATTTCTTTCACTTTCCTGTTTTACCTTTCATCAACCACATCCCCTATTCCATTACACTTTTTTACAGGGCTGAGGTACTAATTCGTCTTCTATTACTTCCTTTTTGATTCAGATATATATATTTTTTCTACCCTAGTGTGCACTCCGCCATATCTCTCATATCTAAATAGGTATTTTAAAACTACGATTATGGTATATATATGTGTGTGTGCACACACGTATATACATGTCTGTGCGGATCTTTGTACGCACAGACACATACACCCAGTACGCATGGGCTACGGCCCATGTAGTGGGTGGATATAGGTAGCCCTGGTTTCTATAACCAAGCAGATACAAACATATATACACTTTTTGCACCTATTGGACTTTATGTTGGAGTGCACACCAATACATAATATACACTGTTTCCATCTTTGTTATTCCTTTTTTTTCCCTGGGTTGTTATTGCAGGTGTCTTCCCTATCTGACCGGCTGGGTGGTCTGCGTGTAGGGGGTGCCTCACAGTGTGACCTCTTGTAAGTCACATCTCCTTGGGATCTCCCCTCCCCTGGGAATGGGGGCTGCGGCGGTGATGCCATGAGACCTCCGGGGGAAGGCGAACGGGCAATCTTTTAATTTTAAAGGGATCTACCCAACAAGAAGCTCCTGGGCTTAGAACACTCATTACTGGGTAAATATGCTGTATTGATATGTTAGGTATTTGTTTCCAATGTACACTAACTTTTTTTGACACATGCATTTCTTGATATAATTTTAGCAAAATTGACCTTTGAAGAAGACCTGGAACAGGTCGAAACGCGTCAGGTCCATTTACATTTTGCCTAAGTCAACGCACATGTCATGTTGTTATGAACATATATATATACAGTGTATGTGTTGAGTGATATGTATTGGTATACACCCTATGGGAGCTCATTCTTTTTAACTAGTGTGTTCAAGTTTTTTGTATAATAAAGATACACTTTTATGAATTGGCTCTCTACCTTTTTGCTGCCTAAAAACCCCAAGTGGGGAATTTGTCTCTTTCCTTTTTATATATATTTTGCTGTCCCCTCAAAATAACTCAACACACAGCCTTTAACCGATGGAAACAAAAGTGAGTAAATCCCTAAGTGAAAATGTCCAAATTGGGCCCAATTAGCCATTTTCCCTCCCCAGTGTTATCACATGAAAAGATAGAATAAAATATTTACCTAAAAATATCAGGGGTGTACTCACTGTGAGATACTGTATATACTCTGCATCCAGTGTAGCCTATATCTACAGTGCATTCTGTTGTGTACTATTTCTAATACACTTCAGGTGGTGTACACAGTATCTAATACAGTGTCTACTACACTTCTGGTGGTGTACACAGTATAAAATACAGTGCAGCTGTAGTATAGTTGCTAATACAGTGCAGGCGGTGTACACAGTATCTAATACAGTGTGTACAGTTTCTACTACACTTCTGGTAGTGTACACAGTACAGTGCAGCTGTAGTACAGTTTCTACTACTTTTCTGGTAGTGTACACAGTATCTAATACAGCGTGTACAGTTGTTACTACACTTCTGGTGGTGTACACAATATAAAATACAGTGCAGCCATAGTACAGTTGCTAATACAGTGCAGGCGGTGTACACAGTATCTAATACAGTGTGTACAGTTTCTACTACTTTTCTGGTGATGTGCACAGTATCTAATACAGTGTGCACAGTTTATACTACACTTCTGGTGGTGTACACAGTACACAATACAATGCAGCCTTAGTACAGTTGCTAATACAGTGCAGGCGGTGTACACAGTATCTAATACAGTGTGTACAGTTTCTACTACACTTCTGGTGGTGTACACAGTACACAATACAGTGCAGCTGTAGTACAGTTTCTACTACTTTTCTGGTAGTGTACACAGTATCTAATACAGTGTGTACAGTTTTTACTACACTTCTGGTGGTGTACACAGTATAAAATACAGTGCAGCCATAGTACAGTTGCTAATACAGTGCAGGCGGTGTACACAGTATCTAAAACAGTGTGTACAGTTTCTACCACACTTCTGGTGGTGTACACAGTATCTAATACAGTGTAGTGTGGTGTTGAAAAACAAAATATACATCATGTCTGGAAGGCCACCAAGGAGAGGCAGACGCTCACAGGCCACTAAAAGAGGGCAAGCAGTCTCTGTGTCCACAGTCAACAGTGCTGGTCATGGACATGGTGCATCCTCTGCAGGTGGCTGTGGGGCATGCTTGTCCTTTTTTTTCTTCTGCTGGCCGTGTTATTGAGCCAGAACATACAGAAGAGTTGGTGGAGTGGATAACAAAGCCGTCCTCATCCTCCTCATCCTCTGTCACCCAGGCTCAGAGTAGTTTGCCTTCCAACACAGCTGCCAAAGTGGCCTATTCCACCGTCTCCTTGTCCACAGTCACTCCTTCTATAGCTCCTCCATCATGCATGGAAGAGTCCCCAGAATTATTCGATCACACAGTGTCGGGAGCATGCTGTGGGAGGATACGCAGCAATTTTAAGGCTCCGATGTTGGTTCCCAGGTTGAGAAAATGAGTAACGTAAGCCTAGAGAGAGGGGGTGCCCAAGAAGGACAGGAAACTGGCAGTCATGTTCCCCCAGCTGCAGCATACTGCCAAGTTTGCTCCAGTGATGAGGGGGGGTGATGAGGTCACTGTCTGTACTTGGGTGCCTGAGAGAAGAGAGGAGGAGGAGTCACAACTCCAACGAGGCAGGATGTCCTCTAGGGGGCAGCCACCCTATTAGATCACACTTCAAAGTTCCGCAGGTGCAAGGTGCTGCTGACTCCTCGCTGACTTTTAAAAGTTCCTTGGTATGGGCCTTTTTCGACACGTGTGCAGCAGATCGCACAATTGCTGTTTGCAACCTATGTCTGAAGCGAATCAAGTGTGGCCAGAACAGCAACCGCTTGGGCACCACATGCTTGACCAGACATATGATGACCTGCCATGCAGTTTGTTGGCAACAGCACTTGAAAGACCTACATCAAAGAAAAAGGCGGACTTCTCCTTGCTCCTCATCTGGGATCTCCAACCCCACTATACCTCCAGTCCTTTCAAAAACCTGCACTCAGAGGAATGAAGGTATAGCAATAGGTGTCCCAAGTACTTGCAGCCAATATTCTAGCAGTACACCACCATCTGATTTTAGCAGGCAAATTTCCCTACCCCAGTTGCTGAACCGTAAAAAGAAATTCGGTTCCAGCCATCCACATGCTCAGTGTCTAAATGTTAGGTTGGCCAAATTGCTAACACTGCAACTGCTGCCTTTTCAGCTGGTAGACTCTGACCCCTTTCGTGAATTTGTGGAATTTGCAGGTTCCAAAACGCCATTTCTTTTTACGGAAGGCCATTCCGGCTCTCTACCGGCATGTGGAAGGCAATGTTTTGGCCTCGTTGGACAGGGCGGTCAGCAGTAAGGTGCATATTACAGCTGACTCATGGTCCAGCAGGCATGGGCAGGGATGTTACCTTTACTTCACGGCACACTGGGTAACTCTGTTGGAAGTTGGGAAGGGTGTAAGACAGGGTTCAGTATTATTGAAGCTTGTTCCACCACCATGCCTCCAAAATGCTAGTGGTGATTCTGCCACAGCTCTCTCCTTCATCCCTTCCTCTTCTTCTTCCTCTATGGCCTCTTCTGCAGATTTGCATTTAAGGGGCTATGCCAGCAGTCAGGCAAAAAAGATGCCATGCGGTGCTTCAGTTGGTTTGTTTAGGGGACAGGAGACACACTGGGGCAGAGATTCTGTCAGCTCTGCAGAGGCAGGCTCAGAGGTGGTTGATGCCATGCCAGCTTCAGCCATGAATGGTTGTATGCGACAATGGCACCAACCTTCTCTCCGCCCTGTGACAGGGACACTTGACCCATGTTCCATGTTTGGCACACATCTTTAATTTGGTGGTGCAGCAGTTCTTGAGCAGGTACCCAGGCTTACAGGATCTCCTGAGGCAGGCCAGAAAAGTCTGTGGTCATTTCTGCCAGTCATACAATGCCAGTGCTCGGCTGGCTGACATTCGAAGGGAATGTAACCTGCCCACCAACCGCCTCATTTTTGACATGCCCACCAGGTGGAACTCAACATTGGCAATGCTGCAGCGGCTGTACACACAGCAGAGGGTCATCAATGAGTACCTGTGTGAGTATGGCACCAGGACAGGGTCAGGGGAGCTTGGCTTCTTTTCACCATGCCAGTGGCTACTGATCATGGATGCACTGCACTGTCCTGTCACCATTTGAGAATGCCACAAGGATGGTGAGCAGCTACAATGCATGCATCAGGGACACTGTCCCTCTAGTCTTCCTGCTGGAGCACACGCTTTGTGGAATCATGTACAGGGCACTTGAGGCAGAACAGCGGGAGGAAGAGGAGGACTTCCTTACCTTTCAAACACACAGGAAGAAGAGGAGGAGGAGGATTGTGCTAGCATGAACGTGGAGGATAACACCTAAGGCCCAAGTTTCTGCAGAGTATATAGTGCAAGCCGTATAGTATACAGTATATACTGCTGTTCAGAGTATATCAAGCCTGGGGGACACCCACACCATTTTTTTTATAAATTTGGGTGCAGGGTTCCCCTTAATATCCATACCAGACCCTAAGGGCCTGGTAATGGACTGGGAGGGGAACCCATGCCATTTTTTTCAATGATTTTCATCTACAGTCAGGTACCAAAAATATTGGGACATCAACACAATTCTAATCTTTTTGGCTCTATACACCACCACAATGGATTTGAAATGAAACAAACAAGATGTGCTTTAACTGCAGACTTTCAGCTTTAATTTGAGGGTATTTACATCCAAATCAGGTGAACGGTGTAGGAATTACAACAGTTAGTATATGTGCCTCCCACTTTTTAAGGGACCAAAAGTAATAGAACAGATTAACAATCATCCATCAAACTTTCACTTTTTAATACTTGGTTGCAAATCCTTTGCAGTCAATTACAGCCTTAAGTCTGGAATGCATAGACATCACCAGACGCTGAGTTTCATCCCTGGTGATGCTCTGCCAGGCCTCTACTGCAACTGTCTTCAATTCCTGCTTGTTCTTGAGGCATTTTCCCTTCAGTTTTGCCTTCAGCAAGTGAAATGCATGCTCATTCAGATTCAGGTCAGGTGATTGACCTAGCAATTGCATAACATTCCACTTCTTTCCCTTAAAAACTCTTTGGTTGCTTTCACAGTATGCTTCGGGTCATTGTCCATCTGCACTGTGAAGCGCCGTCCAATGAGTTCTGAAGCATTTTGCTGAATATGAGCATATAATATTGCCCGAAACACTTCAGAATTCATCCTGCTGCTTTTGTCAGCAGTCACATAATCAATAAATACAAGAGACCCAGTTCAACTGGCAGCCATAGATGCCCACGCCATGACACTACCACCACCATGCTTCACTGATGAGGTGGTATGCTTTGGATCATGAGCAGTTCCTTTCCTTCTCCATACTCTTCTCTTCCCATCACTCTGGTACAAGTTGATCTTGGTCTCATCTGTCCATAGGATGTTGTTCCAGAACTGTGAAGGCTTTTTTAGATGTTGTTTGGCAAACTCTAATCTGGCCTTCCTGTTTTTGAGGCTCACCAATGGTTTACATCTTGTGTTGAACCCTCTGTATTCACTCTGGTGAAGTCTTCTCTTGATTGTTGACTTTGACACACATACACCTACCTCCTGGAGAGTGTTCTTGATCTGGCCAACTGTAAGGGTGTTTTCTTCACCGGGGAAAGAATTCTTCGGTCATCCACCACAGTTGTTTTTGGATCTCATATTGAGAGTTGACAGCAACAGATTCCAAATGCAAATAGCACACTTGAAATGAACTCTGGACCTTTTATCTGCTCCTTGTAAATGGGATAATGAGAGAATAACACACACCTGGCCATGGAACAGCTGAGCAGCCAATTGTCCCATTACTTTTGGTCCCTTAAAAAGTGGGAGGCACATATACAAACTGTTGTAATTCCTATACCGTTCACCTGATTTGGATGTAAATACCCTCCAATTAAAGCTGAAAGTCTGCAAATCCATTTTGGTGGTGTATAGAGCCAAAAAGATTAGAATTGTGTCGATGTCCCAATATTTATAGACCTGACTGTATATTGCCGGGACCCGGCAATACATTACAGCTGCGAGTAGTTTTAAATTACATTTTTTCCTTTAGAAATGTTTTTTTTGCTGTGGTATTGTTCTAGACACGGGAAAAATGTGCTACTTTACAAGCATACTAAGGACACCCCCCAGGCATGATATTTAAAGGAATATTTAAATTTTTGTTTCACTTTAAGCATTATTAAAATCACTGCTCCCCAAAAAACGGTCGTTTTTATAACTTTTTTTACATTGATACATGTCCCCTTGGGCAGGACCCGAGTCCCCAAACACTTTTTATGGCAATAACTTGCATATAAGCCTTTAAAATTAGCACTTTTGATTTTTCATGTTCGTGTCCCATAAACTTTAACAGTGTTCACGTATTCAAACTAATTTTTTGCCTGTTCGCATGTTCTGCTGCAAACCAAACCCAGGGGTGTTCGGCTCATCACTAGCTGCATCTTAAAAAGATACAGGAAATGTTTAATAGAAGGCAGAGCTACAAACACTGACTTCATCCCACATAGGAGCTAAGTTCACACTGAGTATGCTGCTGATGAAACTGGCTGCAGCACAGAATTAAGCGTGAGGGCTGGGAACATATGAGTGTGATTTTATTGGTTTTTGCTATTTTGTTACATAGTTACATAGTAGGTGAGGTTGAAAAAAGACACACGTCCATCAAGTCCAACCTATGTGTGTGATTATGTGTCAGTATTACCTTACATATCCCTGTATGTTGCGGTCATTCAGGTGATTATCTAATAGTTTCTTGAAGCTATCAATGCTCTCCGCTGAGACCACCGCCTGTGGAAGGGAATTCCACATCCTTGCCGCTCTTACAGTAAAGAACCCTCTACGTAGTTTAAGGTTAAACCTCTTTTCTTCTAATTGTAATGAGTGGCCCCGAGTCTTATTAAACTCTCTTCTGCGAAAAAGTTTTATCCCTATTGTGGGGTCACCAGTACAGTATTTGTAAATTGAAATCATATCCCCTCTCAAGCGTCTCTTCTCCAGAGAGCATAAGTTCAACGCTCGCAACCTTTCCTCATAACTAAGATCCTCCAGACCCTTTATTAGCTTTGTTGCCCTTCTTTGTAATCGCTCCATTTCCAGTACATCCTTTCTGAGGACTGGTGCCCAGAACTGGACAGCATACTCCAGGTGCGGCCAGACCAGAGTCTTGTAGAGCGGGAGAATTATCGTTTTATCTCTGGAGTTGATCCCCCTTTTAATACATGCCATTATTCTGTTTGCCTTATTAGCAGCAGCTTGGCATTGCATGCCATTGCTGAGCCTATCATCTACTAGGACCCCCAGGTCCTTTTCCATCCTAGATTCCCCCGGAGGTTCTCCCCCCAGTGTATAGATTGCATTCATATTTTTGCCACCCAAATGCATTATTTTACATTTTTCCACATTGAACCTCATTTGCCATGTAGTCGCCCAGCCCATTAATTTGTTCAGGTCTTTTTACAAGGTTTCCACATCCTGCGGAGAAGTTATTGCCCTGCTTAGCTTAGTATTGTCTGCAAATACAGAGATTGAACTGTTTATCCCATCCTCCAGATCGTTTATAAACAAATTAAATAGGATTGGTCCCAGCACAGAACTCTGGGGAATTTTAAAAAAAATGTTATACTCTGGTGCCCCTCTTGTCTTTCCCTGTGGCTTATGTGGTTTGAGATGCATTGTGGATAAATATAAGGACCCACATTAATAACAAGGGGTTGAAATATTTGGAGGGTTCTCGTGTATGTGGAGGTCTTTCACTAATATGGACATCACGTTTGAAGATAAGCACTAGCAAAACACAGGGAGAGTGTTGTGAAGCACATAGTTACAAGATTGACAGCAGCTGTAGATTAAATTTTTGATATTTAAACTGACTTGCCACAGGAGGAGTTGTGTGCAGTGGATTATGCAATTTTGGAGCACAGGTGACTTGATATTTTGTTAATTTGGCACACTGGAGTCTTTCTGGATTTGAAACACTGGTCATTTTAATTGTATTTATTTGAGGCATTGGACACTTTTGTTATAATATTGCACTTTATTAACCACTTAAGGACCGGAAGGATTTACCCACTTCCTGACCATCCCATTTTTTGCAATACGGCACTGCATCGCTTTTACTGGCAATGGGGCGGTCATGTGACACTGTACCCAAACAAAATTGATGTTCTTTTTTTCCCACAAATAAAGCTTTCTTTTGGCGGTATTTGATCACCTCTGCATTTTTTAATGTTTGCACTATAAACACAAAAAGAGAGCGTCAATTTTGAAAAAAAAAACAATATTTTTTACTTTTTGCTATAATAAATATCCCCAAAAATGTTTTTAAAAAAATAATTTTGTTCATCAGTTCAGGCCAATATGTATTCATCTACATATTTTTGGTAAAAAAAAATTGGAATAAGCGTATATTGATTGGTTTGCGCAAAAGTTATAGCATCTACAAACTATGGGAAAGATTTATGGCATTTTTATTTATTTTTTTTTTACTAGTAATGGCGGTTATCAGCGTTTTTTAGCAGAACTGTGACATTACGATGGACACTTTTGGCACATTTTTGAGACCATTGACATTTATACAGCGATCAGAGCTATAAAAAATGCACTTTACTTTACAATGACTGTGTAAATGTTACTGGCAGGGAAGGGATTAACACTAGGGGTTGATCAAGGGGTTAAATATGTTTCCTCGTTAGTGTTTCTTACTGTAGGGAGGTGGAACTGACTGGGGGAGGAGACATATCACTGTTCGTAATTACTGCAAACAGCAGATGTGTCACTCCTCCCCTGTCAGAACAGGGATTTACACACACAAATCCTTGTTCTGGCTCTTGTGCCCGCAATCGCAGGTGGCCACTTTCATCGGGTCCCCACTGTGCAGCGCGCGCACACCTGCTATGGCTCTTAAAGGGGAAGACATACGGGTACGCCCTTTTGCGGTAACAAACCACTTTGCAGCTGTAAATGTATGTGCGTCGGTCGGCAAGTGGTTAATGTGTATGTTTAAGCACTGTATGTATACGTAATTAGAGCTCCATTTTTTTATCATGGGACAATGTGCTATATTCAAAAGACATGTATAAACAAATATTAAATACTCATTAAAGTCCCCAGGCAATGCAGGAGGTGTAATGACATGAGATGGTGCATGGCACTCGTATATGCAATGTCTGTGGTGCTGAGGGAGATTGTTGCTATCTGTTCCCTTTCTAGGGGGTGCATTGCATTTGAGTAGAGAGTATGAATGTTTCTGCTTCTGCAGGGTGAGGGATGGCAGGGTACCTGTTTTGTCAGTAAATTTGAAATGATTTAGTATAGTATGTGTGGGCCTTTTGTATCAGTCTGCACAGTATCATTTTGTCAATGGTACATGTGACCCATGGCAAGGCTCAGATCTCCAAGCTGTTTGACTATACCTTGCATACTAGCCCTGAAAATAGCCAGAATTTAATAATAAGATGCACCCACTATAGACGTCAAAGGGGTTCATCAAAAAATGTGCGAACTGCGAAAACTTGAGAAAAGGTTTTGGGGGAAAAAACTTGGGCAGATTTACACATCCATATTTATCAACAAAGATAAAAATAGGCAGAGGCTAAGACTAGACAGTGC
The DNA here is from genome assembly GCA_037952925.1 of Lithobates clamitans. Lineage (NCBI taxonomy): Eukaryota > Metazoa > Chordata > Amphibia > Anura > Ranidae > Lithobates > Lithobates clamitans. The sequence continues at coordinate 57,215 of JBBGZY010000178.1, read as the reverse complement.
AAATGTCTTCCCATCTGTACTATAAAGAATAATGATAAATTAGTGACACACTGGGGGGTGATTTACAAAGCTGTGTGCCATCAGTAGAGGCACACGGTGAGGCACAATGCACATTTCCATATTTACGAAATGGTGCGCCGGTAACAGAGCACGAATCCCCCATTTACTATAGCAATCTCGGTGCATGGGAGAATGCAATCTGTGCGCCACTATGGACATGGCGCACGGCATCTCCAAATCAATATTGACAGAAGATGGAGGTGCCAATATTATGGGTTGATGTGAGGAAGTTTAGTAACAACTGCCCAAGTAAAAAATATGCCCAAAATAGAATGAGAAAGTAAACTTTTTTAGAGAAAGTCTGCTGTGCCTGCAAGTATGTTTAGAACTTTGCAAGATGAATGTAAGTAGTGCGCATGCGCAAGTGGCTGTTGCTCTCATTCACATGTGTTTGTTCACTGCACGGCCAAAATTGTAGTAAATGTTAAGCAACGTATAAGTAATTGCATAGGTTGAATGGGCGCACCTCTAAACTTGCCAAATTATGTAAATAGACTCTCGCTCCTCTAGCTCCTTCTAAAAGGGCATTTAACCTTCCCCCTCTAATGCATATGATTTCCTTGGGCTAGCTTTTGCTTTTAAAGGGGAACTCCACACCCCATTCTCCAATGCTCTTGTCTCCCCCTCTAACCCCTTGGATTTCCATGGGATAACTTTTGCTTTTAAAGGGGAACTCCACACTCCGCACAAAAGGCTGTGAGCTGCCTTCACCAATCCAAACCACATCCTTTTTCAGAGCATAGAACAGGGCTAACTAGAAAGGGGGCGAGAAGAGTGATCACCCAACTCCCTCCTGAACCATACAAGGCCCCATGCACTCAACATAGCTTGCTGCCTTTGGGGCATTTTGGGCTCAGCCCAATACCAACCACAAAGCACCTTGTACCCACTAGTTTAAAGGGGTTTTCCACATTCCGTAAAGCACCCTGTCTGCAGCCCCCCACAACCCCAGCCTAGGGTTGTGTGGAAGAGGCCCTTGCCCCCCTGAATATGCGAACAAGGTGGATGACTTTTGGGGTGCCCGAGTCCCTCCTGCCCCCAACCATCCACCCCCCTTTCATGGGCTGGCTTGCTGTGTGTTTGGCTTGGGGGTTTGTTAGTGTGTGGGAGGGGCATTTTTCACGTGGGGATTTGCATTTTAACCCTTAACAGACGCAAATGGCCTTGTATGTATTGGGGGCAGGTTATTTTTTGTTTTGGGTTCAAATTTTGCAGCTGCATTGTAGATTTGTAAGTTTTCTCTAAAGCCGTACATCTTTGAAGCAGCATTTTAGATACATGCTACAGATGCACCACTTTACAGACCTAGTAAGCCCCCCCCCTCCAAGTTACTAGCTTTTAAGCAATTTTGAATTTTTAAAGGCACTTCACCTTGTTTCGTTTTTGGGGGTGTCCAAATTGGTGACATTGATATATGCCCTGAAAAGAGGCGTGTGTGTGTGTCAAGAGAGTACATTTTGGTGTTTTTATAGAGTTTGTAACACATGTATTTTCTCTTTGTATTTTGTTTGTTATGTCTTTGGAAAACAGATGTGTTTTAGAGCAAGTATTTTTTTTTTTATTTTTTTTTTTTAGGGGCGGGGATATTTTTTACTGAAATATTTTTGATATTGTCAATATGTGTTGTTTGTAGGTCATTAGTTTTACTTTGATTTGATTGTCTGTGCTGCATTATTTTGTAAAATCTTCCTCAAGCTGTTGTGACTATTAAATGTTTAAATCCTTAAGAGACTGTCCGTTTATGGGCGCATTAACTCCTGTTAATTTCCTCTGCAAAATGGTCAGACCTCCAAACCATATTCTGTTAGTGTCTCAAATTAACATACATGTGTTTTTTGCTTACCTTGCTCTTTTACAAGTCCTGTTTTATTGACCAATAACATTTTAGCTTTTTTTTTTTTTTTCATGTGTTTTGTTAATAATTTGTTTTGCAGATGCATGCTCAATCCAAGTAATGCATTTTACAACCCACCCCCAAACAATTTTCATGTTGCAGTTTTCCCAGCTGCAGCATAACTAGGCTGATTGGCATGGCAAAACAAAAAAGGTGTAATTTGTCTAAAAGCTACTTTCCTGGTGCCTTCAAGGTAGCATATGCATGGATTGTGCGTATTCTGCCATGGATAGGCACCAGGAAAGGAAAATTACAGAGAGGTAATCATTCAGTTTTCCATTTTAGCGCAGTGGTTCTCAGCCTCAGCCCTCAAGTACCCCCGACAGGACATATTTGGGAATTCAATCTTAGCTAAAATATCTGTCCAAAATACCAAGCCATTGACTGTGATTTAAAGCACCTGTGCATGATGAAGGAAAACCTGCAAACATGGCCTGTTGGGGAACTTGAGCACAGGGTTGAGAACCACTGATTTAGAGCACTGAGCTAAAATCTAGCTCAAGACAATCCATTTGAGGGAAACCAAGTGAGTGTTAGAGCCCCTGCTTGTCTTTTTTAGGTTGGGCTTTGTGTCTCTTTTCTGAAAATTGGCTTAACTTCCTGTCACATAGCCAAACAGGAAGTGAGGGTAAAACCCTACCAATGTCTTTCCTTGGGGTCACACAGGTCAATCTAACTAGTTCCCATTAGGCAAATGCACTCTAGCACTTTGTTGTGTACACCCCAAATTATTAGGTATTTTGGGGTTTATTCAAGGCAAATCCACTCTGCAATACAAGTGTACTCGCTGTAAATCTGAGGGGAAGCACTGGTGATTTTATCATCCTATTATGTAGAAGCAAAGATTCTGTTTTTTAATTTTCATTGCATGTCCCCCTCGGATCTCCAGCAACTGCACTTCCCAGTGCACTTGTAGTGCAAAGTGGATTTGCCTTTAGTAAATAAACCCCAAAGTTTAGGGGGACCCCCACGCATTTTTTTTTAAATTTAGGTTCGGGGTTCCCCTGTGGGGAAATTCCATGACGTTTTTATCAATGAACTTTTATGTGTATTGCCGGACTGACAATTCATTATTGCCGGCGCTAGCGATAGTAGTTTTACATGACTTTTTTTCTTTTAGAAATGTCATTTTGCTGTCAGACTGTTCTAAACATGGTAAACATGCGCCCCTTTACAGGCATACTATAGACACCCCCCAGGTACAAAATTTAAAGGAATATTACACTTTTATTGTTTCACTTTAGGCATTATTAAAATCACTGCTCCCGAAAAAAACTCCCTTTTTAAAACTTCTTTTTGCATTGATACATGTCCCCTGTGGCAGGACTCAGGTCCCCAAACACTTTTTATGACAATAACTTGCATATAAGCCTTTAAAATGAGCACTTTTGATTATGCATGTCCGTGTCCCATAAACTTTATCGGTGTTCGCACAAATTTTTTGCCTGTTCGCATGTTCTGGATGCAAACCGAACCGGGGGTGTTCGGCTCATCCCTAGTTATGGCACATCTACATTCCAAATTTGCAACTTAAGATGGTCATGCACTATGCAATCTGATTGGCCAATCTCTGTACAACTTGATATTTAGACAAAATAGGTAATTGGAAGACACCCTTGAACAATTAATTCAAATTATAGGAAAGCAAACAGGCTCTTGCACAAAATCTAATTTATTTAAAATCTAACTGATTGCAGTGTATGGTCACCTTTAAAGATCAAGATCTGAAAATATTAATTTATTGGGTTTAGCAACTTATCTCTGTTCTGTGTAATGTATTGAAAGATTTGGGTAAAAAAAGAAAAAACAAATTTCAAAGATATATTAGAAGTGATAGGAATGAGATTAGCATGAAACGGGTTATTTAACTGAGAACACCGACTAATTGCCTAACAAGACACATCCAATGAGATGAAATTAACCAATTGTATTGGTCGTGAGCTATTTTCAATGAGAAAACTGAAGTTACCCTAGCAACAGTTGCAGTTTACATATGTGGGTATCTATTATCGCTATTTGCACTTTAATGTGCGCCAGTTCGCACATTTAATTAATGACTTTTCCAGCACACCAATTAATGTATGAACTGGTGCAGTGCCTTCTTCCTCCCCTGTTTCCCCGAAAATAAGACCTAGCATGATTGTCGGTGATGGCTGCAATATAACCCCTACCCCCCAAATAAACCCTACCCTGTTTCCGAGAAATTAAGCCCTACCCTGAAAATAAGACCTACAAGGACTTTAACTAGGGCTTATTTGGGGGGTAGGGCTTATATTGCAGACATCACTGACAATCACGCTAGGTCTTATTTTCGGGGAAACAGGGTAGTAACTCACCCCCTAATTCTTTTAAAGGATGATTGTACAAGGTCATTTACCTCTTCATTCATTTAGAAACTCATAGTTGGTCTCATTTAGAAAAATGTCAACAAAACAAAGGACAGCTATGTTTGTATAATCTTCAGAACAACACTTGGAAGGAATCCCCAGTTAAGTATTTTTAAACTATATATAACATGGACCAGATCATATGCTTTGCAAAGATAGACTTAAACATTTAAAGAGATCATTGCTTCTCTGCCTCTGGTCTTATTTTATTACAGTACGGCAGATTGCAGGTCAATCCTAAACAAGATTGACACTACATAGTACCTACTAGCTACAGATAAATCAAATGTAAAATTCTAACCAAACCTGGCCAACAGAGAGAGCTCTAAATAAAAGAAAATAAAAAAAGGGCAAGTGACAACCTGACAGCATTTTGATTTACTGCATAAAAGTATCAGACCAAAAGCATTTGGGATCTTTAAAATATTTGATATTGCATGTTAAGCTAGCCATACATGACTCAATTTTCTGTCATTCAGCTTGTGGGATGAACAAGAGAAAATCAACCGATTCTCCCATCTGAATTAAACAGCATGGATGGAGGAATTTCCACTGCCAGCTGTTGTATTCAGTGACGCTGCCAAATAGAAACTTTGTTTAATAGGATGCAGTCATTGTTTGGTCAGTATATTTCCACCAGGCCCATTCAATTGTATCATTGTTCTGATTATCATTCTGATTTGTATCATTCTGATTCAGCAGAAATGATACAAAATTCTAATTGTTAATGGTCAGCCTTACATTGAACCTTAACAATTTGATTCAGGCAGGCTTCTATTTTAATTCATGTTAATATTGTATTTTATTTCATGGTGTCCTACAATATTTATACTTGACATAACTGAGGTCATAATTTCTGTCATCACTCCTGTTTGCAAAGGGGCTTAATATCTCTTCCACATTAACAGCTGTTATAACATAAGAAAGAGCCAGATGAGTTTAACAGTGTACACAATGACATATATACAATGCTTGGATGCCAGATGACTCTCTTTATATATTATTCCTGATACTTCATTTCCAAGAAGCCTTGGACAAATGCAGTAAACTAATCTAAAGCCAGTGTCCAAGGCTGAGCACTGTGCATTCTCCTTCTTTTAAAAAAAAATAAGGTCAAAGATCAATAATAAAGGTTCATTAAGACAAAAGGGTGGTGGTTTCCTTGATACAGCAGCTAAGACCAAATACAGACTAGTACACCATCAAGAGATTTTCTTGGCAATTTATAAAGCAGTTGTCCAGTTGCAGTTGTGTTATGACCACTTTAAATACTAGGGCAAGATGCTTATTGTCTTCATTACCTCAAATAAATAATACATTTTAAGTATAAACAGAAAAAAAGACAGAGGAAAAATATGTACAAAGAGATAGAATGGGGTGATAGAAAAAAGATGGAGAAGGTAGGTGTGTACCAAGTCTGGATCCTGTTCGTAAAGTGGAGCTATTTTCACCTTAGCTCAGTGTACAGTGTGGTCAGGCAAGTAAGTAATTTTAATTAAAAAATTGTAAATACAGAGCTGCGCTAGAGAATGGAAGCAAATAGCAGCCAACACACCTATAGACCCAAGGCAAAAGACAATAAACAAAAAAGTGTAGCGCTATAAACCCCAAAACAAATTTAAATGAATCAAACAATATACAGTGTATGTGAAACTGATATCACAGACTTATGATGTATCCTTTGAAATACAAAGTGAAGCAAAGTGAAGTGCTTTAAACTAAAACAAATACTTAATATACCAAAAAAAAAATTGTGAAAAATATTAAATATTAATAAAAATCTTAATTGATAAAAAACAGAGATAAAGTCCAAAAAAAGTCCAATGGGATTAACACCATTAAGAGTTCTTTTGTCAAAAAAGTCCACAAATGTTGATTGTAGAAATAAAAAGTGAAGAAAAACCACCACCAGGGGTCTATGGAGGCTTACCAGACAAAAGATCAAAATCCTCCCAAATTTTACAAGAAGAGGGATCAACTGGATCAGGCAGGTAAGTGAAAATGTAGAAAAACCACAGGTGAACAGAAGAGCTATTAGGGGTGCAGGAGCCATCACCGAGGGTATCAAGAGGCTTACCAGAACTTATTGACTTGAAAAGACATACGTCATACAAGTCAAAAAGGCTTAATGACCAATGACATCGTCTCTTCAGATGTCTTCAATAATTTGCAAAAATGGAAATGGCGATGCGACTTCCACAATATTCATACACAATCCAATAAAGGCCATACAAATGTTCATATGCCATGCGAGAAATGAAAAAACTCACATAGCGTGATAACGTTTAGCACTGGTTTATTAAAATAATAGTAAATACACTCACATATTAGAAGATCATAAAAGCTCGAATTTCAAGTAGCGGTAATCGTAAGGGATCCACCCGACGCATTTCAGCTAAAGAGCCGTCATCTGGGGTGCAGAACCCCCACATCACCGCTATATAAACCAATAATGACCCCCTCTGAAAGTATCATAATACTGGAAGTGCAATAGGATAGTATTACTTCCGGTTCGGAGAGACCTCTGGTTTATAATCTAGCTCCCATATAAGTAAAAATAGAGAGACTCAGGAGGTCCTTAGCCCTTAAGGAGAAAATAAATGAAAAATTTATATGGATTGGATATCTAAAAAACTGGCCATAACCGTAACTAAATAAAACATAACCAAGCCTCGTTTTTATACAGGTAGTATGAGTCTACACAGACCAAGCCTCACTCTTGTATAACAGTGTGACATCATGACCCACACAGTGCGGCGTTCCACATACTGGACCAGGCCTCGAACAGAGGTCGGTCACATGACATGCTAGATGCTGACGCGCCGAGCGTGCAGAGAACACAACAAGCAGAACCAAATGGCATCCGCACAGAGCGCCGTGATGTCACTAATCGCAACAACAGCGTGGTGGCACCAGCACTTGGAAAACAAACCAAGCCTCATCAAAAACGTAAGACTTGCAAAGAAAACATAATGTGCCCAAAGACAACAGTTTATAATTAGAAATACTAGGAAAAGTATACTAATTTAATCCAGTGACTGGATATGAATACATCCAGAGCTGGAAACCAAAAAATAATAATATGATTATATTATGAGATAATAGAAATGCAAATTCATTAAGGGTCCCAAAAATAGCTAAATGACACTGCCAGTAGGGGACATCAATGATTAACATAACAATATCATTGACGGATAATATAACAATAAGAGATATTAACAATAGATGTTAAATGTATAATAAAATAAGAACATTAAAAATTGTTTATTTTTTAAAATAATAAAAAAATATGAAAATATGAAAATATGAAAATAAAAAAGTAAGAGAGAAGCCACTTGTTCTAAGTTTGATTAATAAATGAGTTGATGTCCCACTCCACATTAATCCCCAGTGGAAAATGGGACTGCAACTCATATATCCAATATGTCTCTAAACGAGAGACACCCCTTAAAGTAGACCCCCCCGCCATGGGCAACATATCTATCGATGATAAGAAACTGTGTGCCCATAGGGTTCCGGTCATGAAATTCCCTATAGTGTCGAGGAACAGTATGTTTAGTGCTACCTGCCTTAATTAGATTTATGTGTTCAGAGACTTGCGTCGAAAAGGATCTAATAGTTCGGCCCACACGGGCAGGTCAGTAGGTATACTACTCCTGTAGTGGCACAGGTACAGAATTGTTTTATCTTATATGTACGGCCAGTTACAGTGGAAAGGAAGCTGTGGCTAGCTCTCCTGCCACAAGTATTAAATTGGCACACCAAACACTTTCTACATGGATGGAATCCAATCCTATCATGGAAAAAAGATGGTTTATTCGGAGGGTTGATAACATTGGGTGCCAATTTATTCCGAGGTGAATGAACACCCCTAAAAACCACCTTAGGAGTTTTAGGCAGCAGGGGGCCCAAGACCTTATCTGTCTTCAAGACGTCCCAATGATGTTCGAAAATTTACTTGATTTGTCTATGCTGAATTGAAAGGGATGTTAAAAAAGACCATTAGACGTCGTCACTTTCCTGTCGAGGTTTATCCTCCAACAGTAACGAGTGGTCAATAGCACAGGTATCAACAATTTCCCTATCTATATCAGAAGGGTCATAACCCTTTTCAAGAAATCTTTCTCTTAGGATGTTTGCCTGAACCTTAAAGGTGTCTAAATCCATACAATTCCTGCGCAACCACAGGAATTGGCTCTTAGGGACTGATCTAATCCACGATCTGTGGTGGCAACTGTTGGTTGGTATATACCCATTCCTGTCAGTTGGTTTAAAATAGGTACTTTGATTCATTTAAATTTGATTGATTCAAATTGATTGATTCATTCATTTAAATTTGTTTTGGGGTTTATAGCGCTACACTTTTTTGTTTAAAGTAAGTAATTTTAATGCAGAAGAGACATAATATGTCTCTTCTGTAGGGATGAGCCGAACACCCCCGGTTCGGTTTGCAGCAGAACATGCGAACAGGCAAAAAATTTATTCAAACACGCAAACACTGTTAAAGTCTATGGGACACGAACGTGAAAAATCAAAAGTGCTAATTTTAAGGGTTAATATGCAAGTTATTGTCATAAAAAGTGTTTGGGGACCTGGGTCTTGCCCCAGGGGACATGTATCAATGCAAAAAAAGCTTTAAAAACTGCCGTTTTTTCGGAACAATGATTTCAATAATGTTTAAAGTGAAACAATAAAAGTGAAATATTCCTTTAAATTTTATATCTGGGGGTGTTTATAGTATGCCTGTAAAGTGGCACATGTTTTCCGTGTTTAGAACAGTCCCTGCACAAAATGACATTTCCAAAGGAAAAAAGTCATTTAAATTTACTTGCGGCTATAATGAATTGTCGGGTCCGGCAATACAGATAAAAGTAATTGAAAAAAATGGCATGGGACCCCCCCAGTCCATTATCAGGCCCTTTGGGTCTGGTATGAATATTAAGGGGAACCCCCAAACCAAAATTAAAAAAAAAAAATTGCGTGGGGGTCCCCCCAAATTCCATACCAGGCCCTTCAGGATTCTTATGTGTGGCACTGATAGGCGGCACTGCTAGGCACTGATGAGCATTGATACATGGCACCGATGGGCACTGATACGCAGCACTGATATGAGGCACTGATAGGCATCCCTGGTGGCACTGGCAGTGGAAGGCATTGTGAGTGGGCACTGATTGGCAGCTGCCTGGGCATTGATTGGCAGCTGCCTGGGCACAAATTAGTATTTCCCTGGGGGTCTAGGGGGGCATACCTGGTGGTCCAGTGTGCATGGTCATCCTGGTGGTCCTGGGCAGCATGATGGTGGTCCTCGGTGGGATAAACAATCAGCACAGACTCCCCCTGTCAGGAGAGCAGCCAATCGGCTCTCCTCTACTCGCGTCTGTCAGACGCGAGTGAGGAAAAGCCGATCACCGGCTCTTCCTATTTACATCGTGATTAGCCGTGATTGGACACAGCTGATCACGTGGTAAAGAGTCTCCGTCAGAGCCTCTTTACCTGGATTGGAGTTGCAGTGTATCAGACTGACACACCGCAACAACGAACGCCGTGATGCGTGCAACGGGTTAATATGCTGAGGACGTCCTATGACGCCCAGTCAGGATATTGAAACCACTTTGCAGCCGCCATTCTGCTATATGGTTAAGGCAAGTGGTTAAGGCAAGTGGTTAAGTAGGGCTCATGCCGCCCAGGACCACCAGGATTACCATCCACACTGGACCAGCAGGTATGCCCCCCTAGACCCCCGGGGAAATACTAATTTGTGCCCAGGCAGCTACCAATCAATGCCCAGGCAGCTGCCAATCAGTGCCCACTCCAGTGCCTACCACTTCCAGTGCCACCAGGGATGCCTATCAGTGCCTCATATCAGTGCCACGTATCAGTGCCCATCAGTGCCACATATCAATGCCCATCAGTTCCCAGCAGTGCCGCCTATCAGTGCCCATCAGTGCCCAGCAGTGTCGCCTATCAGTGCCCATCAGTGCCACCTATCAGTGCCACCCATAAGAACCCATCTTTGCAGCCTTTCAGTGCCCATCAGTGCCACCCAGTGCCACCCATGAGTGCCCATCAGTGCCACCTATCAATGCCCATCAGTGCTGCATATCAGTGCCACCCATCAGTGCTGCCTACCAGTGCCCATCGTCAATGCTTGCTCATTGGTGCTACCTCATCGGTGCCGCCTTATCAGTGTCTGTCAGTGCCGCCTTATCAGTGCCCATCAGTGAAAGAGAAAACTTACTTATTTACAAAATTTTATAACAGAAACAAAAGCAAAACTTTTATTTTTTTCAAAATTTTCGGTCTTTTTTTATTTGTTTAGCAAAAAATAAAAACCGCAGAGGTAATCAAATACCATCAAAAGAAAGCTCTATTTGTGGGAACAAAATGATAAAAATTTAGTTTGGGTACAGTGATGGATGACCGCGCAATTGTCATTCAAACTGTGACAGCGCTGAAAGCTGAAAATTGGTCTGGGCAGGAAGGTGTATAAGTGCCCTGTATTAAAGTGGTTAACATAATTTAAATAAAAGTATACAATGAATCTAGATTATGTATTGTAATAAATACATTCCTTACTGTAAAATTTTTATCCTCCTTATTCGGCTGTTTCCAGCTTTGATGTGGGCATATGAAGCACAATTGCGATTGCTTCCTGGAATGTGCATGGAGAGGTGCATGCTGTCTAACCAGCATGCACCTCTCTATCTCGCGAATGTGCGATTTAGTGGCGGTCATAGCGCTGCTTGTTTGTAACACTGTCATAACAATGGGCGGCGAACGAGGAAGGTCCTGTCCCATTGTTATGACAACGTAAAGCGATAACATGCCCTTGGCGCTGCCCAGTGACTCCTGACATCAGGCGCCTTGGAGAGGAAGAGGCAGATTACGAGGGACCCCCTAGCAACAGACAAGAAAAGGTGAGTAAAAAAAAAAAATTTCCACAGGTTGTTATTTAGATTTATTGCAGCGAAATAATGTAAAAAAAAAATTATGACTGGAACTCTGGTTTAAGTGCATTGAAATCTGGAGAATTTGGAGGCCAAGTCAACTCCTTGAATGCGTTGTTGTGTCCCTCAAACCATTCCTGAACCGTTTGTGCAGTGTGCATATCCTGCTGAAGGAGGCCACTGCCATCAGGGAATACCATTTCCATGAAGGAGCATACTTGGTCAACATCAAACAAAAATCCACATGAATGGCAGGACCAATGGTTTCCCAGAAAAACATTGCCCAAAGCATCGCACTGCCTTCGCCAGCTGGCCTTCTTCCCATACTGAATCTTGGTGCCCTCTCTTCCCATGGTAAACGCACATGTACCCAACCATCCACATGATGTAAAATAAAATATGATTCATAAATCCAGGCCACCTTTTTTCCATCGCTCTGTGGTCCAGGTCTGATGCTCACGTGCCCATTGTAGGCACTTTGGTTTGTGGACAAGGGTCAGCATGGGCACCTTGACTGGTCTGCAGCTATGCAGCCCCATACACAACAGACTGAGGTTTCCATTGTATCTGCTTTTATCACATAAGCTTCAGGACAACATGTTTACCTGCTACCTAATATACTCCACCAACTTTCAGATGCCATTGTAATGAGATAATCAGTGTTACTCAATTAACCTGTCAGTGGTCATAAAGTTATGGCTGACCCAAGTATTTGAACAAGCGGGACTCCGTGTTTACAGTAAGTGATGACTTTTAAAATTGAATATGTATAATGGCTCTAATGAACCATAATTGTTATGGATGCATAAGTCCAAAGCTACAGTCCAATTAACAATGCTAAATTTCTACGCTCATTTAATAAAGAATGTGGTGCCTTTAACATCAACTATCCCACATTCCTAGTTAGATGGAAACACTTTTGTATAATCATAAGGAGCATACATTGGAGTTCTTCTTTAGATGATTAATTACGCATAGATACATTCAACTTGCTGTTTGTTGTTGCTTCTGATCAAACATCCATTTTGCCCCATTGTATTATTTCCTGAATCATCAGCAGATAAAGTGTTTGTAGGTTGATCCTGCTGTCTGTAATCTTATTATACTGGAATCAAACTCAGATATTGATAAGGAAAGACATGACTATTGTATGGCAAGGTATCAATGAAAAAATCAGATTTTAAATATAAGATTTAAGGTAGCATTATCAAATATGACACAGTCAAGCAGAATCTGCAATCAGATGCTGCTTTTTCATGTGCGTAGATTAACAAAGTCAGATTGCTCATTCATCTAATTAAGTTTAAGAAAACCATACGGCTTTCATGAATTATTCAAATTACTGTCAGTTTAGACCAAGTCAAATGTAAGGCATTGTTATTTGTGAAAGCCTCTGTGTTTAATTTCCAATAATGTTGATAAATAACATTATAAAAAGCAAATACTAAACATAAAAAATGGCTTCTATACTTCCCGCTCTTAGTCAGTATAAAATAACTGCTGTCGTGTTACATTTCCAGTTCGGAATATTAAAGACATAAATCAAAATGAGATTATTTTACAAAAATGGAGTTGGATAGCCTTTTTCCTGCAGCTGACAAATATGCTTTTTTTTTGTTTTTTGTTAAATAAATGTCACTATCCCTAGAACCCCACTGAGCCATTCTATTAGATATTCCAAAAATGAAGTTATTTTGCATTATAATGCTCTATTCTTAGTCAAATATGTGTCCTGAATCGTGCATTAAGCTTATAATGTCGGCAATCTAAAATGATGGTCTTTCTACAATACATAGCTTGTATATGTATGATTTCTCCTCCAGAAGCCATGCATTAGGCTAATTCTCTGCTACACAGAGTCTTAAAATGCTTTAGCAAAACCACCATGCTGGCATGTCTCTTGTTTGAATCTCTTTTTCTAGTCGTATGAGGATTTTCATGCAGGATAATTGGGAAAGAATATTGAATAATAGGCACAAAGAGGGAGAGAGGCAGGAAGAGGAAGGACCTCATTGCTTTCAGCTAACTGGCATTGTACCCACTCCTGTGAGTAAAGCCTGATTACCGTGACATTTCCCGATAGACCACTTTTACTGAGCAACAGAGAGGAGAGGCAGGCACTCACAGGCGACTAAAAGAGGGCAAGCAGCCTCTGTGTCTACAGTCAACAGTGGTGGTCATGGACATGGTGCATCCTCTGCAAGTGGCCGTGGGGCACGCTTGTCCTTTTTTTCTGCTGCTGGCCATGTTATTGAGCCAGAACATGCAGAAGAGTTGGTGGAGTGGATCACATAGCCGTCCTCATCCTCCCGATCCTCTGTCACCCAGGCTCAGAGTTTGCCTTCCAACACAGCTGCCAAAGTGGCCTATTCCACCAGCTCCTTGTCTACAGTCACTCCTTCTGTAGCCCCACCACCATGCATGGAGGAGTCCCCAGAATTATTCAATTTTATTATGTGTTGGGTATATGCTTCTGGACTTGCTGCTGCGATTTGAAGGCTCCAATGTTGGTTCCCAGGTTGAGGAAGGGAGTAACGTGAGCCTAGAGAGAGGGGGTGCCACAGAAGGACAAGAAACTGGCAGTCATGTTCCTCCAGCTGCAGCATACTGCCAAGTTTACTCCAGTGACGAGGAGGGAGGGGATGATGAGGTCACTGACTGTAATTGGGTGCCTGAGAGAAGAGAGGAGGAGGAGGAGGCACAACTACAACAAGGCAGGATGTTCTCTAGGGGGCAGCTTGAGGGAAGCCACCCTATTGCATCACACCGCAGAGCTCCACAGGTGCAGGGTGCTACTAACTTCCCACTGACTTTTAAAAGTTCCTCCATGTGGGCCTTTTTTGACACATGTGCAGCAGAACGCACCATTGCTGTTTGCAACCTATGTCTGAAGTGGATAAAGCGTGGCCAGAACAGCAGTCACTTGGGCACCACATGCTTGACCAGACATATGATGACCTGCCATGCAGTCTGTTGCCAACAGCACTTGAAAGACCCACATCAAAGAAAAAGGTGGATTTCTCCTTGCTCCTCATCTGGGATCTCCAATCTCATATATCTTGAGTCTTTTCAAAAACCTGTACTGAGAGAAATGAAGATATAGCAATAGGTGTCTCAAGTATTTGCAGCCAATCTGCTAGCAGTACACCACCAATTGATTTTAGCAATATATGAGGGGGTTTGGGACTTTAAATGAGGCACAATGTGGTTTATCGGTACAAATGAATAGGAGGTTGGGACTTTAAATGAAGCACTTGGGTAGTGGAGGTAAAATAAACCATCTGTAGATTGTATTATGAAATGTTTATTAATTGTAAAAAATATTACACACAATAAAGGAGTATTGATTTCATATACAATAAAAAGATTCATTACATACTGTACATGTATAAAAGATGTACACATAGTATAGGCATAATAAAGAATATACACATATAGCAGCACATGATTGGATGTTGATGAAAGAAGTAGAAAAGCATGATGTTGCTAACAGCAACATGCCTGATATCGATACATGCACCCACATTGTAAATGTGCATTAACTACATAGGGAAATAGTTGATGAAGTCAGAGGAAACAGGTAGTATAAGTAACTATGGTTCCATGTGGGATGTAGCTGGGGCATCAAAATAGCAAAGCTCGACGCTTTTCATGGGTGTATCCCCACTCATCAGGAGCTGATGCAGCCAAATTTTCCTATAAAATATGTAAAAAAAAGTATAATGAACCATAATGTCCATATAAAAAAGTAATAAATATAGATAAATGAACATTGAATATATAGAGCAAATTTAGCTAAACGTACTCACCGACTAAGGCAGCAAGTGCAGTGTGCTATCGATATCAGGCATGTTGCTGTTAGCAACATCATGCTTTTCTACTTCTTTCATCAACATCCAATCATGTGCTGCTATATGTGTATATTCTTTATTATGCCTATACTATGTGTACATCTTTTATACATGTATGTAATTAATCTTTTTATTGTATATGAAATCAATACTCCTTTATTGTGTGTAATATATTTTACAATTAATAAACATTTCATAATACAATCTACAGATGGTTTATTTTACCTCCACTATCCAAGTGCTTCATTTAAAGTCCCAACCTCCTATTCATTTGTAATTGATTTTAGCAGGCAAATTTCCCTACCCCAGTTGCTGAACCGTAAAAACAAATTTGGTTCCAGCCATCCACATGCTCAGCGTCTAAATGCTAGCTTGGCCAAATTGCTAGCACTGCAACTGCTGCCTTTTCAGCTGATAGACTCTGCCCCCTTTTGTGAATTTGTGGAATGTGCTGTACCTCAATGGCAGGTTCCAAAACACCATTTCTTTTCACAGAAGGCCATTCCGACTCTCTACCGGCATGTGGAAGGCAATGTTTTGGCCTCATTGGACAGGGCATTCAGCAGTAAAGTTCATGAGTAAAGAAGAAAATCCTGAAAATCTAGTAGTAAAGTTCATATTACCGCTGACTTATGGTCCAGCAACATGGGCAGGGACATTACCTTTCCTTCACGGTGCACTGGGTAACTCTGCTGGCAGCTGGGAAGGATGCAGGACAGGGTTCAGTGTTGTTGGAGCTTGTTCTGCCACCAACCTCCAAAATGCTAGTGGTAATTCTGTCACAGCTCTCTCCTCCACCCCCTCCTCTTCTTCTTCCTCTATGGCCCCTTCTGCAGATTTGTCCTCTGAAGTAGTGGTGCTCCGTAAGCGTTCAAGGGGCTACGCAAGCAGTCAGGCTAAAAGATGTCATGCGGTGCTTGAGTTGGTCTGCCTAGGGAACAGGAGCCATACTGGGGCAGAGATTCTGTCAGCTCTGCAAGGGCAGGCTCAGAGGTGGTTAACGCCACACTTGCTTCAGCCAGGAATGGTTGTATGCGACAATAGCACCAACCTTCTTTCTCTGCCCTCCGACAGGGACACTTGACCCATGTTCCATGTTTGGAACACGTCCTGAATTTGGTGGTTCGGCGGTTCTTGAGCAGGTACCCAGGTTTACAGGATCTCCTGAGGCAGGCCAGAAAAGTCTGTGGTCATTTCCGCCAGTCATACAATGCCAGTGCTCTGCTGGCTGACACTGAAAGGGAATGCAACTTGCCCACTAACCGCCTCATTTGTGACATGCCCACCAGGTGGAACTCAACGTTGGCAATGCTGCAGAAGCTGCACACACAGCAGAGGGCCATCAATGAGTACCTGTGCGAGCGTGGCACCAGGACAGGGTCAGTGGAGCTTGGCTTCTTTTCGCCATGCCAGTGGCTACTGATCAAGGATGCACTGCACTGTCCTGTCACCATTTAAGGAGGCCACAAGGATGGTGAGCAGCAACAATGCATGCTTCAGTGACACTGTCCCTCTAGTCTTCCTGCTGGAGCACACGCTTTGTGGAATCATGTACAGGGCACTTGAGGCAGAACACCGGGAGGAAGAGGAGGACTTCCTTTCCTCTCAAAGCCCCCTTTATCCAGATAGCATTCCTGCAGGCCCACCAAACACACAGGGAGAAGAAGAGAAGGAGGAGGATTGTGTCAGCATGAATGTAGAGGATAACACTCAGCAGCAGTCTTCAAGGGATGGTTTTCTGTCCCCAGAAACCCAAGGAAATGTATGTGGCTGGGAGGATGTAGTTACGGATCATGTTATCCTTAGTGACCCAGAGGACTCAGAATCCAATGCCTCCGCAAACTTACGCTGTATGGCCTCCCTGATCCTGCAAAGCCTGTGAAAGGACCCTAGGATTTGTGGTATCAAGGAGAGGGATCATTACTGGCTGGCAACCCTTCTTGGCTGGCAACTCATCCTGCCTTCGCAGAGGGAGCAGAGGATTAAATATCTTCAGTAGGCCTTGAAGAAAGGTTTGTGGAATGCATTTCCAGACCCTGGGTGGGAGGTTACCATTTCCTGGTGCTGGAAAACATGTTGCTGAGGCTTTGTTCAGTCAGAGGAAGGGTGGTGGAGAAGGTGGCCATCTGACCGATGCCTTTAAACAATTTTTCAGTCCTCAGTGCCAAGGTCTGATCGGTTCAAGCAACCATTGCCAGCATCTGCATTATATGATGCAGGAATATCTAGGGGCAAGAGCAGACTTGGAGACCTTTCCAACAGAGCATCTACTGGGTTACTGGGTCTTGAGGATGGACCACTGGCCAGAACTTGCTCAATATGCAATTGAGCTACTGGCCTGTCCTGCATCCAGCATGCTTTCTGAACGTACATTCAGTGCTGCTGGAGGGTTTGTAATGGATCAAAGAGTGCGCCTGTCCACAGACTCTGTTAATCCGCTCACATTCATAAAAATGAATCAGTCTTGGAACAGCAGCTATCAAGCACCTGATGCTGATGTAACTAACTGAATTTGCTGTGGATGTGGCATCCCATGAAGACTGCCTATGCTGACTATCCTATTCCTCCTCAATCTTGATGATGCTAGCTTCCAACAATATTTTTGGTTTAGGGCACCACCACCTAAGGCCCAATTTTTCTGCCCCTGTTTAACAGGGGCATGTAATTACATTTTTTGATCTAATATATCACAGCAGGGGCCATTTCTGTGCCCAACAAGAGTATCTGTGAGGGGTTCTAGTGTTGTGGCACCACCACCACCACCACCCAAGGCCCAATTTTTCTGCCTCTGTTTACCAGGGGCATATAATTACAGTTTTTGGTCTAATATTTCACAGCAGGGCCCGATCTTGCATGCAACAAGAGTATCTGTGAGGGGTTACAGTGTTGTTGCACCGCCACCACCCAAGGCCCAATTTTTCTGCCCCTGTTTAACAGGGGCATGTAATTACAATTCTTGATATAATATTTCACAGAAGGGCCCATCCCTGTGCCCAACAAGAGTAACTGTGAGGGCTTACAGTGTTCTGGTGCCACCAAAACCAAAGGCCCTTTTTCTGCCCCTGTTTAACAGGGCCATGTAATTACAATTTTTAAAATGATATTTCACAGCAGGGCCCGTCCCTGCGCCCAACAAGAGTAACTGCGAGGGGTTACAGGGTTCTGGCACCACCAAAACCAAAGACCCACTTTTTCTGCCCCTCATTAACAATGGCATGTAATTACAATTCTTGGTATAATATTTCACAGCAGGGCCCGTTCCTGCACCCAACAAGAGTAACTGTGAGGGCTTACAGTGTAAAAGTACCACCAACACCTAAGGCCTACGTTTCTGCAGAGTATATAGGGCAGGCCTTATAGTATATATACAGCTGTTCAGAGTATATAGTGCCTGGGGGCCTGAGGGACCCCCACCTCATTTTTTTTTAGATTTTGGTGCAGGGTTCCCCTTAATATCCACACCAGACCTGAATGGCCTCGTATGGATTTTGTGGGGACATCCATGTCATTTTTTTTTGTATTTGTGGTATTTGTATCCATATTGCAGGAATCCACGAATACATTACAGCCACAAGCGGTTTTAAATGACATTTTTTCCTTTAGAAATGTCATTTTGCTGTGGCACTGTTCTAAACATGGGAAAGTTGTACTTAGATGAACTATTAGCTGATTTGGATGACCGCTCCTGGAGAAACAATATTAAAATTAGGGGTGTTCCTAAGTCATTATAGGCAACTGAACTGATAACATATCTGCAGCAATTATTTAAGACCCTTGTCCTAGCACTGTCTCCTCATGAATTCATAATTGAACATGCTCACAGGCTATTCAAACCAAAACATATTACTGCATCAGCACCATGCAATGCCTTAGCATGTGAGCATTTCTACCATGCTAAAGAGTGCATCATGTTGGCAGCTAAAAATGCAGCTCCCTTCCCTGAGACATATAATCAACTTGCTATTTTTTCAGATCTCTTGGTTGCCATGGCATAAAAACATAAGCAATTTGCTTCTATTAGCAAAATTCTCAGAGACCACAAGATACTGTATCCATGGGGCTTTCCCACTAAAATCTTGGTCGCCTTCCAAAGTAAAATCATTCCTATTTTGCATTCTAAAGAGGGTCAGAAATAACTCCACAACTGGGGCCTGACCCCGCCCCCCTCTACTGAGCCACATCATCACGATCCACCTACTCGCATCCCTTTAACTTGAAAAACAGTCAATAACACCTGATTAAGTCTGCCTAGTGGAGATACCTTCACCTTGCTTTTGCTTTGCTGTAATCTAATTTGTGCTCCTTCTGCAGGGAAAGCACACTGCCATTATCTCTCTTTGGTGCGCAATGGAAGGATGTTCTCCAAAAATGTTATGTGCTCTGCATACAGGAGATCCATTTCAATATACGTAATAAAGGCTCCTAAATGCCATCACTTTAAACTCTCTAATTATTATTTTACTAATGCTGATACCAAAAGAAAGGGGGTGATAATTACAATAAAACACTAGATCTCATGCTAACTCCACAACCTTGAATAGTGTTTTAATGTTAGATTCTTCATCCACTTGGCTTTCTTCAATAATCACTTCTAAATAATAATATCACCCTAAAAAATATCACCCTAAATAATATCTACACTCTCAATGTTCATTAAAAAACATTTTACACGTCTCTTCTACAAACACTTCAACCATGTAGAGACAAACCTACAATTCTATGCAGTGACTTCAAGGAAGTCATTGACATCTTTATTGTTTCTGCTGACACAACATGGTGACACTTGATCACTCTGTCATCACTTCTTTCCAAGGGCAACCACTATGACATATAACATTGCATGTATGGCACCAAGAGGGAAGACACCTTTTATTCCACCTTTTATTCCAACACCTAAAATGTCTACTCCAAAATCTATTTTTCTTATGGATAAACACACCTTACAGCAAATCATTTCTACCCAAACTGTGTTAATTACCTGGTCAGATCATGTGCTGTTCTCCACTGAACTCTTCATGAACACTACTGCACGCAAAGCTTTGATTTTGAGACTCAATACATCTATCCTTAAAGTAAGAGATCAAATCTGCACTGCAAACTTTTTTTCATACAAATGTTGGCTGCCTCTCTGATGTAACCTCACATACAGCTTTCATTAGAGGTATATTTATTAAACTAGCTGCCTATGAGTAGAAAAATTACACAAAAAAACTCTCACCTCATGACTCAAATTCATGATCGTGAAATTCATGATCGTGAAACAAATAATACATCACACCCAAGTGCCAATCTCCACTCAGAACTTTGAAAGGGGAAGCTCCACTTGTTCGCACCCTCCACCCCTCCACTGCCACATTTGGCACTTTTTTGGGGGGAGCGGGTATCTGGTTTTGACAGGTACCCACTGCCACTGCTGGGTAAGATCACCAATCGGCAGTCTATGACATTTCCAGCCCCTCCTGTTTCCCCCTGCTGCCTTCTGGGACACACTCAGGTCCCAAAAGACAGCAGGACCATTCAGAAAGCACAGCGTGACTTGCGTATGTGCAGCAGGAAACCAGCTATGAAGCCTGAAGGGAAATTTTTGGTTATTTGAAGATTTGGATGTATTCAAATCTCCGAATGAAATAGTAATGGATAGTAACAAATTTCATTGAAATCCATTAAAATTTGTTTTGTTTATTAATTTTCTAATGAATTTAAACTTTTCAGAACAAATTCAAATTCTGTGTGGAGAAATAGCTGGTTGTTAGACAGCGGGCTAAGATGCCAGCTCCACGCGTTCTTAACAACCATGAGTCATCATCTGTCAGCGGGCTTCCCCACTGACAGATGAATGTAAAGATAAAGAATGACGGCAATTGCCCTGCAATAGAAAAATGTAAAAATAAATGGCATGGGGTCCCTCCCCCCCAGTCCATACTAGGCCGTTCATGTCTGGTATGGATTTTAAGGGGAATCCCATGCCAAAATGTAAAAAAAAATGGCATGGGGTCCCCAACAAAATCCATACCAGACCCTTATCCGAGCATGAAGCCCAGCAGGAAAGGGGGGGATGAGCGAGTGCCCCCCTGAACCATACCAGGCTACATGCCCTCAACATGGGGGTGGGTGCTTTGGGGCAGGGGGGCTCTGCAACCCCCCACCCCAAAGCACCTTGTCCCCATATTGACAACCCTGGGCTGTGGTTATCGGGGTCTGTAGGTGGAGGGCTTATTCAAATCTGGAAGCCCCCAGATCCTGCCCCCTCCCCATGTGAATGGGTATCGGATACATTGTACCCGTACCCATTCACCAAAAAAGTATCAAAAAGTAAAAACCACAGGAAACAGTTTAAAAAAATAATAGTGTCCCTCGTCAATCATGACGCACACGTCTTCCCTTACATGACGTCAGAAGGGGTAGTGTCACCGGGTGATGTACCCAGGTGCCCCTCCTTGCCTATATAACAACTGTCAAAGTGAAGAGAGGGCAGACGGCGGGTAGCCTCTAAGGAGGCAAAGTGTTTTTTTCATTTTTTTCTATTTTTTGGGTCGGCGAGCATCATGTTTGACAACAGATCTACATCGAGGGACACTATTCTTTTTTTAATAAAGGATTTGTCAAAACCTGTTTCCTGTGGTTTTCACTTTTTGACACTTTGTTTGGTAAATGGGCACCGGTACGATGTACCCAATACCCATTCACATAGGAAGGGGGGCCGGAATCTTGGGGATCCCTTGTTAAAGGGGGCTTCCAAATTCCGGTAAGCCCCCAACCCCCAGACCCCGACAACCACAGCCCAGGGTGGTCCCCCATCGGGAAGATGCCCTTGTCCCCATCATAATGGAGACAAGGTGCTTTGGGGTGGAGGACACAGAGAAAAGCACCTACCCCCCATGTTGAGGTCATGTAGCCTGGTATGGTTCAGGAGGGGGGTGCTCGCTCGTCCCCTCCCCTTCCTGACCTGCCGGGCTACATGCTCGGATAACGGTCTGGTATGGATTTTGGGGGGGGCCCACTCTGTTTTTTCTTTTTTATCTAGTGTGGGCCTGGTATGGACTGGGGGGGGACCCTACACCGTTCTTTTTAACATTTTTCTATTGCCGGGCAATTGACGGCACTCTTTATCTGTGCATTCATCTGTCAGTGGTAAAGCCCGCTGACAGATGATGATTCATGTTTTTTAAGGATGCGGGTGGCTGGCTTCCCAGCCCGCTGCTTAACAACCAGATATTTCTTCACACAGAATTCAAATTGGTTGATCGTTTTTTGACCGATTTGAATTCTAAATTTGTTAAGAAAAGTTGGAATTCGGTAGAAAATTAATAAATAAAACAAATTTTAACAAAAACGAAATATGCAAACAAAACTAAATGAATTCCGAAACCAAACTAAACAAATTCCATAAGAAAACAAAATTAGCAACATAATAAATCTATCCAAAATGAAACAAAGCAAATGTTTTGGTTATACACATGTCTACTAAAAGCCACCCTTGTAATATTTGGTAAACAGTATATGTTTAGCCATCCAGGCTCTCTACACTCACCCCAGCGTTAGCGTATGGACATCAGGATTTTTCTAAGCCCAATTTATGATAACTAATGGAACCTGGCAAGGGTGTACCTTGTCCTCTCATTTTTTTTCTTTGGTTTTGGAACTACTAGCAGAACATACAAAGGTTGTTGCCAACTAATTGGAAAAAAGATAGTTCAGGTCCACATCCTTAATACAAAATGTAAAAACAGGGTTCCTCAAAAAGTGGGACTTTAATGGACCAAGAACGCTCTGAAAGTAAGGAATTTATAAAATTACAAATTTATTACAAAGAGTAAATTACATATTGGACAACTGATAAAACAAGAACACATGATCAAAAGGAAAACAAACACATAGAGGACAAACAGCTAGAAAAAGCCCAAATCGACTTTGGGAAGGACAGAGGAAATCCAACGCGTTTCAACGAATGAGGCAGAAGTCTTCTTCAGGGAAATTGAGCTGAAGATTTCCAGATATATACATACAATCTACAATATCAATATACGCATAATTACAAACAGAATTCAAAATTCATAATGTGACATAATTTATAAACTGGTCATATTTAAGATTATATACAGGAAAACCAAGACAAAGAAAAAGAGAGCGTAGATGTAAGTATCCAACTGACCTAATGTGTTATATATATCAATTAGGAGAAGTCATAGCTCAACAAGTGGAAGGAAATGAAGACACCAGAACAGCGTCATGAAGCCAGAGCAGAATGGAACTAAACCATGTCCACATCAATACCCTGCATCTGAATATATAAAAAGTAGGGGTAAACTAATGTGCAAAACCACATAAATAATACTATAGGTAAAAAGGAGAAGCTGCCAACTTCACATATGAACTGTTTTGAAGATATTTACTTATTTATTTTGTTAGATATTGCTTCTTATCGCTGTTTGGAATTATTTATATATTTACTGCGATCTATTAGTGGATCTTTTATTGATCATTCATCTTATTGTTTGCACTTTGAAGTTATCATTGTGTTGATTTCTTTGCTTTAATTTGCACATTTAGACTTCATTTTTGCCTTCGATTTTATGTTATCACCTGCTTGGTGATTGGATTTTCACGTTTAGTATTTATTATGGAATAAATTATGTTTTTTATTGATTAGGTTTGTTAGCGCCACATTATTTTTAATGTATACTGCATCTGAATATGCCTCCCAAAAGGGGGCCGGAGCAGTGTTGGGGGACAAACCAACAGGCATCTAAATACATAGAAAAACGGGGGGGGGGGGGGGGGTTTACCGATAGTGAATGAATTATAATATAGGACATAAACTAATGCAGAAGGAAATGGACGTTCAATAAAGTTGTCCAAATATGTGATGATAAATGTACCTATCACCTGCAGGTTTATGGAGTAAATCAAGACAGGCATTCATTCTATGAAGTTACTATTCCATAGACCCAATCCAGCTAGCAATGGCCACTGAAGTTATGGTAAGGCTGTACCGCAGATGAAACCATGAGAGTGTGTCATGCTCCAAAATTGTTCAGCAGATATCCAGGAAAAGGCTGAACAGTCAAAAGCCAAACCTGGAATCAAGAGTGGTAAACATTTGTATTGCAACGAGGGGAAGTTATCCCATCAATGAAAATGGTACTGAAAGTCAGCAGACCCCAAGTATCAAAGAGGTGTATCATACCTTATAGATGTCATGAAGTTTAGCAGTTTCCTGTGTCTCCAGAATGATGCAAGGAGCGTGGAGGAGCTGTGGGCTTTTATATAGTGGCCATAGTGGAAAGGGGGTGTGGTGGATAATGTCATCTTAGGGTGTTCCCTCAGTTCTGCTCCAGGATTGGCCCCTGGTTTAGTTAAATTCTGCTCTGTCTTTATGACACTGTTCTGGTGTCTTAGTTTCCTTCCACTTGTTGAGCTATGACTTCTCCAGATTGATATATACAACACATGAAGTCAGTATAAATACTTACTTCTAAGCTCTCTTTCTCTTTGTCTTATTTTTCCTGTAAATAATCTTACATAAGATCAGTTTCTAAAATATGTCACATTATGAATTTTAAATTCTGTTTGTAATTATGTGTATAATGATATTGTAGATTGTATGTATAGATCTG
Organism: Lithobates clamitans; assembly: GCA_037952925.1. Classification (NCBI taxonomy): domain Eukaryota; kingdom Metazoa; phylum Chordata; class Amphibia; order Anura; family Ranidae; genus Lithobates; species Lithobates clamitans. The sequence goes on along the minus strand of JBBGZY010000178.1, from coordinate 32,459 downwards.
GAAATCCTCAGCCCATTTACCCTGAAGAAGACTTCTACCTCATTCACTGAAACGCGTTGGATTTTCCTCTGTCCTTCCGACAGTCGATTTGGGATTTTTCTAGCTGTTTGTCCTCTATGTCAATTTTCCAATATGTCATTTACTCTTTGTAATAAATTTTATAAATTCCTTACTTTCTGAGCGTTTTTGGTCCATTAAAGTCCCACTTTTTGAGGAACCCGGTTTTTACACTACTAGCAGAACATATTCATTCCAATGAACACATCTTGGGAGACAAAGTGGGAACTGTACAGCATAAAATTGGATTATATGCTGAATATATACTCCTCTCTTTGACCAATGCCCTGCAAACTCTTCTCCCCTAACTTCTCCAAATCTTATATGCTGGCTATTGACTTAACCCCCCTTACTAAATATCAAATCTCAGGTGTGGTTCCCTTCTCATGGACACCTTTGTCCTCTATTAAGTACCTTGGGATACAACTGTTTACACCTAGCAATAAACTATGCTTAATTGCGCTACTTTACTCACTAAACTCAAAAATAAATATACAGACCTCCGGTCTGTTTAATCGTCATGGGCAGCCTGTACATTTTTAAGTAAAATATTTCCCTTGCCACATATAATCTATATGTTTAGAACTTTACCACCTTTCATCCTACTGTACCACTTACAGAATCTTCAAACAATTCAAAACTCTTTTATATGGGTTACAAGAAATCACATATTCAGAATAAATTAAGTGAAATAATAAAAATGCAAAATTCCCCTAAGTAACATGCCTAGGATGCCTTTTATGTGCTTATGAAATGGCACATCTGTATGTATACAACCTACCACAGCAAAGCTGATATTAACCACCTCGCACCTGTGCTATAGCCAAAAGACGGCTACAGCATGGCGCTCAATTGCCGGGAGGGTGTCCCTGACATCCGCATGTTTACATCCTCCCTACGCACCACAGCGGGCATGCATCACGGGAAATCTGTTTTGGCCGTGTCCCTTGGATACAGCCAATCACAGATCGCGCTAAATGGCCAATCACAGCGGCCATTTAGCACTCGATCAGTGTCCAATGGGAGATGATCTCATATGTAAATGGCTCTCCCTCCTCACACAGAGACCGTGTGTGAGGAGGGAGAGCTTTCTGCTGCAGCGTGAGTGAAAAAATCACACATTACAGTGCCACACTAACACAACACAGTGCCCACAGTGCCATCTGTCCCCAGTGCCACCTGTCCCCAGTGCCACCTGTCAGTGCCATCTGTCCCCAATGCCACCTATCAGTGCCAACTGTCCCCAGTGCCACCTATCAGCAGGGCCGGACTGGGCATAAAAACCAGCCCTGGAAAAAATTTCATACCAGCCCCATAGCATTATTATACCAGCCCAACAGCATAACTTTCTTGTTCATGAAAGGGAAAACCATGTAGTTTAAAACACATAGGGCAGATATGAAAGCACATAGGGCTTTATATATATATAAAAGCAAATTCCAGTTGAAAGTGGTCAATCATCAAGGGGGACACCATGAACTCAAAAACGTGGGGGGGGGGCAAGGACTCTGTTGACCAGAGACCACCTTCTGCAGAAAGAATACACTAAGGTAAGGGGGGGTTACTGATATAAGGGGGAAACCTTTATATCAGATCAGTGCCCCCTTACATTATGGTATTCACGCCCCCCTTACATCAGTGACCCCCCTCAGACTGGCCTGGCGGTTCTGTCACTGACCTCCTCTTAGGTGCACCGTGCAGGGCTCAGTCAGTCGGCTCCAGCTCGGTGGCTCTGGTTTTATTCTATAGTCTCCTCTCCACAGTCCACACACGTCCGACTTCTCCCACGACCCCCATCCTGCTCCTATTCTTGACTTCTCTCCAGACTCCCTCAGAGACTGCAGACATGATACAGGAGATGTCAGAGGTTGCAGACATGATACAAGTGATGGTTAGAGACTGAGGACATGATACCAAAGATGGTAAGAGAATGCAGACACGCTACAAGAGATGGTCAGAGACTGCAGACATGATACAGGAGAATAATGCAGCCTCACCAGTTCTGAACAAATGCAGCCTCACTGTGCCCATCAAATGCAGCCTTATTGTGCCCATCAAATGCAGCCTTATTGTGCCCATCAATGCAGCCTCACTATGCTTATCAATTGCAGCTTCACTGTGCCTGTGAATTCAGCCTCACTGTGCCCGTGAATGCAGCCTCACTGTGCCCATCATTGCAGCCTCACTGCCCATTAATACAGCATCACTGTGCCCACCAAATGCAGCTTTACTGTGCCCATGAATTCAGCTTCACTGTTCCCACCATTGCATCCTCACTGTGCCTATGAACGCAGCCTAACTGTGCCCACCATTGCAGCCTCACTTTGCCCGTGAATTCAGCCTCACTGTGCCCACCATTGCAGCCTCACTGTGCCCGTGAATGCAGCATCACTGTGCCCACCATTGCAGCCTCACTGTGCCCGTGCATTCAGCTTGTGCCCGTGAATTTAGCCTCACTGTGCCCACCATTGCATCCTCACTGTGTCCATGAATGCAGCATCACTGTGCCCACCATTGCAGCCTCACTGTGCCTGTAAATTCAGCCTCACTGTGCCCATCATTACAGCCTGTGCCCGTGCATTCAGCCTTACTGTGCCCACCATTGCAGCCTCACTGTGCCCACCATTGCAGCCTTTGCCTGTGCATTTCAGCCTCACTGTGCCCACCATTGCAGCTTCACTGTGCCCACCATTGCAGCCTCACTGTGCCCACCATTGCAGCCTGTGCCCCTGAATTCAGCCTCACTGTGCCCACCATTGCATCCTCACTGTGCCCACCATTGCAGCCTATGCCCGTGCCTTCAGCCTCACTGTGCCCACCATTGCAGCCTGTGCCCGTGAATTCAGCCTCACTTTTCCCAGCATTGCATCCTCACTGTGCCCACCATTGCAGCCTCACTGTGCCCGTGCATTCAGCTTGTGCCCGTGAATTCAGCCTCACTGTGCCCACTATTGCATCCTCACTGTGCCCATGAATGCAGCATCACTGTGCCCACCATTGCAGCCTCACTGTGCCCGTGCGTTCAGCTTGTACCCGTGAATTCAGCCTCACTGTGCTCATCATTGCAGCCTGTGCCCGTGCATTCAGCCTCACTGTGCCCACCATTGCAGCCTCACTGTGCCCACCATTGCAGCCTGTGCCTGTGAATTCATCCTCACTGTGCCCATCATTGCAGCCTCACTGTGCCCACCATTGCAGCCTCACTGTGTCCACCATTGCAGCCTGTGCCCTTGCATTCAGCCTCACTGTGCCCACCATTGCAGCCTGTGCCTGGGAATTCAGCCTCACTGTGCCCACCATTGAATCCTCACTGTGCCCACCATTGCAGCCTATGCCCGTGCCTTCAGCCTCACTGTGCCCACCATTGCAGCCTGTGCCCATGAATTCAGCCTCACTTTTCCCAGCATTGCATCCTCACTGTGCCCACCTTTGCAGCCTATGCCCGTGCATTCAGCCTCACTGTGCCCACCATTGCAGCCTGTGCCCGTGAATTCAGCCTCACTTTTCCCAGCATTGCATCCTCACTGTGCCCACCATTGCAGCCTGTGCCCTTGCATTCAGCCTCACTGTGCCCACCATTGCAGCCTGTGCCCGGGAATTCAGCCTCACTGCGCCCACCATTGCATCCTCACTGTGCCCACCATTGCAGCCTATGCCTGTGCCTTCAGCCTCACTGTGCCCACCATTGCAGCCTGTGCCCGTGAATTCAGCCTCACTTTTCCCAGCATTGCATCCTCACTGTGCCCACCATTGCAGCTTATGCCCATGCCTTCAGCCTCACTGTGCCCACCATTGCAGCCTTTGCCCGTGAATTCAGCCTCACTTTCCCAGCATTGCAGCCTCACTGTGCCCACCATTGCAGCCTCACTGTGCCCATGCATTCAGCTTGTGCCCATGAATTCAGCCTCACTGTGCCCACCATTGCATCCTCACTGTGTCCATGAATGCAGCATCACTGTGCCCACCATTGCAGCCTCACTGTGCCCGTGCATTCAGCTTGTGCCCGTGAATTTAGCCTCACTGTGCCCATCATTGCAGCCTGTGCCCGTGCATTCAGCCTCACTGTGCCCACCATTGCAGCCTCACTGTGCCCACCATTGCAGCCTGTGCCTGTGAATTCATCCTCACTGTGCCCATCATTGCAGCCTCACTGTGCCCACCATTGCAGCCTCACTGTGCCCACCATTGTAGCCTGTGCCCATGAATTCAGCCTCACTTTTCCCAGCATTGCATCCTCACTGTGCCCACCATTGCAGCCTATGCCCATGCATTCAGCCTCACTGTGCCCACTATTGCAACCTGTGCCCGTGAATTCAGCCTCACTTTTCCCAGCATTGCATCCTCACTGTGCCCACCATTGCAGCCTGTGCCCTTACATTCAGCCTCACTGTGCCCATCATTGCAGCCTGTGCCCGGGAATTCAGCCTCACTGTGCCCACCCTTGCATCCTCACTGTGCCCACCATTGCAGCCTATGCCCGTGCCTTCAGCCTCACTGTGCCCACCATTGCAGCCTGTGCCCGTGAATTCAGCCTCACTTTTCCCAGCATTGCATCCTCACTGTGCCCACCATTGCAGCCTATGCCCATGCATTCAGCCTCACTGTGCCCACTATTGCAACCTGTGCCCGTGAATTCAGCCTCACTTTTCCCAGCATTGCATCCTCACTGTGCCCACCATTGCAGCCTGTGCCCTTACATTCAGCCTCACTGTGCCCATCATTGCAGCCTGTGCCCGGGAATTCAGCCTCACTGTGCCCACCCTTGCATCCTCACTGTGCCCACCATTGCAGCCTATGCCCATGCATTCAGCCTCACTGTGCCCACCATTTCAGCCTATGCCCATGCATTCAGCCTCACTGTGCCCACCATTGCAGGCTCACCATTGTAGGACACACAGAGACATCTCCCACGTTGTATCACGGAGCTGGGTATGTGTTCGGCGGCCGTGCTGTTACAAGGCCCCGCCCCCCTAGATCGACTCGTGTGATAGGTGGAACCTTCAATCTACTATCACACGAGCCGGTCTAGGGGGGCGGGGCCTTGTAACAGCACGGCCGCCGAACACATACCCAGCTCTTATACACCGGAGAGATTGAGGGAGCGGAGCGCTGCAGCTGCAGCCGAAGCTCAAAGCAGCCCCAAGGCAGGCAGCCTACCAGGATATTTCCCAGTATCCCGGTAGGCCAGTCCGGCCCTGCCTATCAGCACCATCTGTCCCCAGTGCCACCTACCAGTGCCATCTGTCCCCAGTGCCACCTGTCCCCAGTGCCACCTATCAGTGCCAACTGTCCCCAGTGCCACCTATCAGCGCCATCTGTCCCCAGTGCCACCTATCAGTGCCATATGTCCCCAGTGCCACCTGTCCCCAGTGTCACCTATCAGTGCCGTCTGTCCCCAGTGCCACCTGTCTCCAGTGCCATCTGTCCGAAGTGCCACCTGTCCCCAGTGCCATGTGCCATCTGTTATCAGTGTCACGTGTCATCAGTGCCACGTATCAGTGCCACCTGTCACCAGTGCCACGTATCAGTGTCACGTGCCATTTGTTATCAGTGTCACATGTCATCAGTGCCACGTATCAGTGCCATCTGTCATCAGTGTCACGTGTCATCAGTGCCATGTATTAGTGCCATTTGTCATCAGTGCCACATATTAGTGCCATCTGTCATCAGTGCCACGTATTAGTGCCATCAGTCATCAGTGCCACATCTGTGTCATGTGCCATCAGTCCCATGTATCAGTGCCATCTGTCATCAGTGCCACATCAGTGTCATGTGTCATTGTCCTGGTGCTCCAGGGCTTTCAAAAGTATAATAGGTAGTCAACAAGTTAGATGTGTAATTTAAGCTCCTAGAACACATGATGGTGCTCCCTGCATATTGGGCCTCTCTATGTGGCTAGGCTGTGGAAAAGTCACACACATGTGGTATCGTAAAAATACTCAGGAGGAGTAGCAGAATGTATTTTGGGGCATTTCATGTGAGAGAAATAACGTATTACAATGACAATTTTGTGGAAAAATCTTAATTCTGCAAAGAATTGTTGGAAAAAATGACAACATCAAAAACCTCACTGTGCATCCTTCTAAATACCTTGGAATGTTTACTTTCAAAAAAGGGGTCATTTGGGGGGTATTTGTACTTTCCTGGCTTGTTAGGGTCGCGAGAAATGAGATAGGCCACCAGTACATCAGGTGTGATCAATTTTTTATGATTTGCACCACAGCTTGTAGACTCTACATCTTTCACAAAGACCAAATAATATCCACTAATTTGGGTTATTTTTGGGTAATTTTTACCAAAGATATGTAGCAGTATAAATTGAGGCCAACATTTATGAAGAAAAATTAATAATTTGCAAAATTTTATCACAGAAACAAAGAAAAATGCGTCTTTTTTCGAAATTTTCAGTCTTTTTTTTTCATTTATAGCGCAAAAAAAAAAAACTCAGAGGTGATCAAATATCACAAAAAGAAAGCTCTATTTGTATGAAAAAAAGGACAAAAAATTAATTTGGGTACAGTATTACATGACTGAGTACTTGTCATTCAAAGTGTGAGGGCACCCAAAGCTGAAAATTGGTCTGGTCAGGAGGGGGGTTTAAGTGCCCAGTAGGCAATTGGTTAAAGTGGTATTAAATTCAAAACCAAACATGTAATATATTGTTATCAATCCTTAGATTGTCAATCCTTACATTTTTTAAGGCTTTTTCCTTCCCATTTTCACCTGGTAAACTGGCTAGCAACACACCTCCTATATAAGAGGGCTTCCAGTCTGGTTGAGGGAGTGCAGGGGAACCTTTGAGCAGCAGAATTGTCAGCCTTGGGGGAGATGAGTGTTAGATGTACTAGCAAATTTACATACAATAACAAATTGAAGCCAAACTCTAGCTTACACTGCTGTTACACAAGCAGTTAAAGCAACAGTTTTTTTGTTTCTTTTAGGATAAAGGTTTTACATAGGAGAGCATGTTCTGTTGAAAAACAACTAACTTACTGGCTGGATCACCAGCTGAAAATAAAGGAAAGAAAGCCTCAAAAAGAAAATGAATGCAGCTATCACATCTATGAATTGGTAAGTTGCAATATAAAAAATATTTGCTTTTGGGCTTAATACACCTTTAACCACTTCAGCCCTGGAAGGATTTGCCCCCTTAATGACCAGGCCATTTTTTTCTATACGGCGTGCGATGCTGTACCCAAACAAAATTGACGTCCTTTTTTTCCTAAAAATAGAGCTTTCTTTTGGTAGTATTTGATCACCTCTGCTGTCTTTATTTTTTGCGCTATAAACAAAAAAAGAGCAATAATTTTGAAAAAAAACAATATTTTTTACTTTTTGCTATTATAAATATCCCATTTAAAAAAAACAAAAAAAAAAAAACAAATGAATTCATCAGTTAGGCCAATATGTATTCTTCTACATATTTTTGGTAAAAAAAAAAATCACAAAGGGGAAGGGGAGATGGTGAAGGTATTGAATTTATTCTTCTACTCAGTCTTCACGAGGGAATCGGGGGGTTTCAGTAACCAAAACTGCAGTGTTTATCCTCATGACACATCACAGGAAGCACCTCCATGGTTAACAGAGGACAGAATTGTAATTAGACTTGGGAAACTTAACATTAATAAATCACCGGGACCAGATGGCTTGCATCCAAGGGTACTTAGGGAACTCAGTCAAGTAATTGCCAGACCATTGTTCCTAATTTTTACTGACAGTCTACTGACTGGAATGGTACCAGCTGATTGAAGAAAAGCCAATGTAGCACCAATATTTAAAAAGGGCCCAAAATACATCCCTTAGAATTACAGACCATTTAGCCTAATATCAATAGTATGTCAATTCTTGGAGGGGATGATAAGGGAATATATACAAGATTTTAGTAATGAGAACGGTATCATTAGCAGTAATCAGCATGGATTCATGAAGAATCCTTCTTTCCAAACCAATCTATTAACCTTCTATGAGGAGGTGAATTGCCATCTAGATAAAGTAAGGCCCATAGACGTGGTGTATCTGGATTTTGCAAAAGCATTTGACACAGTTCCCCATAAATGTTTACTGTACAAAATAAGGTCCGTTGGCATGGACCATAGGGTGAGTACATGGATTGATAACTGGCTACAAGGGCTAGTTCAAAGGGTGATGATAAATGGGGAGAACTCGGAATAGTCAGGGGTGGGTAGTGGGGTCCCCCAGTGTTCTGTGCTGGGACCAATCCTGTTTAATTTGTTCATAAATGACCTGGAGGATGGGGTAAACAGTTCAATCTCTGTATTTGCGGATGATACTAAGCTAAGCAGGCAATAACTTCTCTGCAGGATGTGGAAACCTTGCAAAAAGATCTGAACAAATTAATGGGATGGGCAACTACATGGCAAATGAGGTTCAATGCAGAAAAATTTGAAATAATGCATTTGGGTGGCAAAAATATGAATGCAATCTATACACTGGGGGAGAGCCTCTGGGGGAATCTAGGATAGAAAAGGACCTGGGGGTCCTAGTAGATGATAGGCTCAGCAGTGGCATGCAATGCCAAGTGGCTGCTAACAAAGCAAACAGAATATTGGCATGCATTAAAAAGGGGATCAACTCCAGAGATAAAATGATAATTCTCCCGCTCTACAAGACTCTGGTCCGGCCGCACCTAGAGTATGCTGTCCAGTTTTGGGCACCAGTCCTCAGGAAGGATATACTGGAAATGGAGTGAGTACAAAGAAGGGCAACAAAGCTAATAAAGGGTCTGGAGGATATTAGTTACAAGGAAAGGTTGCAAGCTCTGAACTTATTCTCTCTGGAGAAGAGACGTTTGAGAGGGGATATGATTTCAATATACAAATACCATACTGGTGACCCCACAATAGGGATAAAACTTTTTCTCAGAAGGGAGTTTAACAAGACTCGTGGCCACTCATTAAAATTAGAAGAAAAGAGGTTTAACCTTAAACTAGGTAGAGGGTTCTTTACTGTAAAAGTGGCAAGGATGTGGAATTCCCTTGGTGGTCTCAGCGGGGGGCATTGATAGTTTCAAGAAACTATTAGATAAGCACCTGATATACAATGTAATACTGACATATACTCACATAGGTTGGACTTGATGGACTTGTGTCTTTTTTTCAACCTCACCGATTATGTAACTATGTAACTATGTAATTGCTGTTAGACAAAGCATTGATTATAGAAATGATTTCAGTGGAGGTAAACGGAGAATTTAGAAAGGTAAGCTGTTCAGGGCAAAAAAAAAATGTCAAATGTCTTCCGAAGAAGGTTGTTTAACAGTGGGGTCATATTTTAAATTATTCAGGGCACCATAGTAGTCCGCAAAGGCATCTGATATATATTGAGAATTACGAAGCTCCTGATTTGTGAACAAATGGTGCAAGAACGGCATTCTCAATTCCGAAGCTCCTGATTTGTGAACGGATGGTACAAGAATGGTATTCTCAATTTTTGTGGTGCAAGTTTTTAACTGGTTTCCATGGAGTTTATAGATACCAAAGGACTGTAAGCTTACCATTTCAGTTGTCGTATAAGTCTGGGACTCATCTGCAGTGTTAGTCCGCGCATGTATGCTTTTTTTTGTATGTAACATTTTTATTGGGTTATTACGATACACAGTATAAATGAACTGACAATGAAAAATAAACAGTTGAATATTTCCAAAACAAAGTAGCAGTTCAATGTGTAGGATAAGAAAAAAAAGGGGGGATAAATGGGAAGGAGGGGAAGGGGAGAGAGGAAGACATGAGTATAATTATCTGTAAATAAAGTAACAGTGAACTGGTTCAATCATGGAAGATGCATTGGCAGCTTGTCAAATTGTGCGTCATGTAACCTGCAGGAGTGGAAGCTTCCTAGCTTATACTATAGGGAAGACTGTCATACATAGTAAATACATACAAACAAAACAAGTAATGTTAGTGGCTGGAGGTGCCCTTCCTGGGCTAGGGGGCTGTGGAGAATGAATAGTTATGGAAAACTGGCATCCTGCGAGGGGATCTGAGCATTGGGAGGTTAGAAGAATTGGGCAGATCTTTTATTTTGAGCTTTCCCAAGGTATTGGTAAGATCACATTTCAGGTACCAGTCAGTGTATGAGAGTGGATAGATGATGGAGGATAATTCTTCGGTAGTGAACGTATGTTCAATATATTTTCTCAATCTGGCAAAGAAACGGGTAATAGAGCGGAAGTTCAGTATTATGGTTTCCAGTGTCTCAATATGAAACAGTGACAGTATTGTTTGCTTTACGGCTTGCAGGGAAGGTGGATATGATTTGATCCAGTAGGACATGATCATTCTGCGGGCCGCCAATAGACATAGATGAGACCACTGTGGGAGAGTTGGTGATCTCATCGGTGCCGACTGGGAGACTGCTGGATCACATCCAAATAGACATAAGAGCGGATCTTTAACTAGCCGTGTGTTGCTGACCTTGAATATATATTTGAGCACTGAGTCCCAAAACGTGGAGATAGCAGAGCATTCCCATAGGCGGTGAAGCAATGTTGTGCGGGAGAAAGAGCACCAAGGGCATTGAGCCTGGGTAGGTTCTGAAATGTTGGTGTGGAAGGGGTAGTATGCCCTGTGGATGATTTTGAAGTGGGTTTCCTGACATGCTTCAGACATAATGAGTTTGTGAACGTGGCGATGGCTTTGAAGAATGCTTTCTGGCAGTTCATTGTCATTGAATACTGAGGACCACTTCTGGAATGGGGTGAGATGATATTTATCCACTTGGTGAGAGTAGAGACTGTAAATAGAATAATCATCATTCTGGAGCACTACATCCAGGTAGGATTTTTTAAGGGGATCTGTGTGAGGACCATGACAAGATCGCAAATAGCTGAGTAGTTGATAATGGTGGAAAGCATGAGATGGTGGCAGTGAGGATTCTCGTGAGAGATCCTGGTATGACTTGAATTGTAATTTTATTACTATATAAGGGAGTAATAGCAGTGAGGCCTCATGTGCCCCAAAGGTTAGAGTAGATAGTGGAGGGGAGAAACATGGGGTTTCCTTGAATAGTTAATTGGTTAGATATACTTGAGGGTAGCCCCAGCAACCTACACACCTCACTCCAGGCAATCACCATGACTCTAATGAGGACATTTGATTTAAGATGTATGGGTAAAGCTTTTAGAGTGGAGTGGAGGACAGCTGAAAGGGTGTATGGGGACACCAAAGCTCCCTCAAGCATATGGTTTGAGTACCAAGATTTTCCGGACAACCAATCTAGACCCTGTCTAAGTAAACAAGAGATATTATAAAAACGTAAATTGGGCAACCCTGCCCCACCCTCGGACTTAGGGAGACAAAGCTTTTGGAGAGCTATACGTGACTTTTTGTTAGTCCATAGGAAGGCATTTAAAGCCTTGTGTATCTTCTGTACATCTGAGTGTTTCAGTAAAAGCTGAATAGTCAGCATCGGATAGAGTAACTGTGCAAAGAACATCATTTGAATAAATGACATCTCCCAAAGAGTGAGAGGGGGAGGGTCGCCCAAGCTTCCAACTCCTTTAAAATTTTTATTATTAAAGATGGGTAATTGAGAGTGTACATGGAAGACGGCTCTCGACCTATGTGTATCCCCAAGTACTTAATGTAGCGGGTGGCTAGAGTGAATGGAGAGGATAATCGCCATTTAGTAGCTAATCTGGGATTTAGTACTAGAACCTCACTTTTGTCAAAGTTAATCCTAAATCCCGAGCTGAGTTGAAAGGACGCAAACAGGTAGTGTAGCGTATCTAAATCTGACAGCGGATTAGATGAGAAGAGCAGAATATCATCCGCGAATAACGCGGAACAAACTGTTTGGTCGCAGATGGGTTAAGGATTCTGGACAATGTTTCAATCGCTATGTTAAAGAGTAAAGGGTAGAGGGGACAGCCCTGTCTAGTTCCCTTCGTAAGAGGTATGGTGTCGAAGATAAGCGAGCCGTAGGGGATACATACACCTGGTGTAAAAAATGAGTAATCGGACCCGAAAAGCTGAATGCAGTCATTACCCTAAACAGCCATGAGAAACTGATATTATCGAAAGCTCTTTCGGCGTCAAGTGCTATAATAGCAGTGTCCTGCTAATATATTAGTTTGCATTATTCATAACAAATCAGAAAATGTCAATAAAGTAGGAGATTAAGTTACCAGCTTCCAAACAAGCAACATAAAGCACTCACAAGAGTGTAGACTAGTAGGCCGCACACCCCATAAGATACAAAAAATTATACAAGAACCCCCTAACGGGGCTTTAAAGCAGCCAATAAAGTGCAGTATTGATAGTTGAAAAATTCAATTTTATTAGTACAAAAAGTATAAATGACATAATATAAAAATCACTAAAAATAACTACCGACTATTAAAGTCAGGACATGAACTGGATGTGGCATACAGTTACAGTGAGCAAAGCATATAGTAGAAACCAATGCCAAGCACAATATGTTAAAGGACAACCAAAGTTATCTCAAATGCTAGATTGGTAAAATAGGTAACAACAAACAATGCTTATAATTAGAGGCAATACAATACTGTGTATGTGGAACAACGGAAGTTGTATACGTAAATCCTGATGCGTTTTGACCCTTCCCGAGTCTTCTTCAGAGGATGGTTGTCCACTGTGAAGAGGTGAACATGTGTCAAACATAGCATCAAATCCAACAGTGCCAGACTCATATATGAGTACCATCTACTATGGTTGCCTAAATCATGTAATTACCTATTACAGAAACTCTGAGGTCTCTACATTAGGTTTAAACATTGTCGATTATTTTAGGTGATGCGATTTCTCCTCTCCTCTGTCTCCCCGTGTCAGATCAACTCCCAAGGGAGCGGGCGGTGGGCCGAATGTATCTTGCGAGGGATCACACCTACCAACCCCCCACAGGGGAGGGGGAAGGAAAGGAGAGGGCAACGAGCAACCCGAAATGCACCCAAATGGGTACACGTTGGTGCTGGAAATAGGAATAGAAAAATGTTAAAGGGGTTGTAAAGGTAAAATTTTTTTCACCTTAATGCATTCTATGCATTAAGGTGAAAAAACTTTTGACAATACCGCCGCCCCCAGCCCCCCCGTTTTACTTACCTGATGCCTCGAATCTTCGCTGCTCGTTCTCGTCATCTTCATTGCAGCTCAGCCTGGTCGCTGATTGGCTGCAGTGGATGGATTGAAAGCAGTGCAGCCATTGGCTCGCGCTGCTGTCAATCACATCCGATGATGCGGCGCGCCGGGGGGCGGGGCCGAGTGATACAGCGAGCGGCTATAGCCGCCGGCTGTATCACGGGAGCGCGCCCGCAAGCACTCACCACCATGCGAGGGAGCTCGCATTAAGGTGGTTAATGCTTGCAAGGAGGAGCTGAAACAGCCGCCGAGGGACCCCAGAAGACCAGGTTTGGGGCCACTCTGTGCAGAACGAGCTGCACAGTGAAGGTAAGTATAACATGTTTGTTATTTAAAAAAAAAAAAAAATGTACCTTTACAACCCCTTTAAGTATTAAATGTTAGGGAACAAAGGGTTAATTGATTCATCCACACAGATTGGGAAATTCCCCAACTGTGGAGATCTATAAGATTGCAGAATTGTAAATCTATGGGTGTGCAGAGGGCATTGCTGAAAAGGGGGAGAGAAGTGGAAGGATGAAAAAGGATGAGAAGGAAAGAAAAAAGAAAAGAGAAAAAAGTGAAAGGAGAGCTAAAAAAGGAATATTTAATAATAATGTGTGAGTGAAAAAAAGTGAAAGAAGAGGTGCTATTTTTCCTTCTTTACCTTTTTGTGTACATGTATTACTTGATTGCGCAGGTTGTAAGATGACAATGTTATCACAACTGTGCAATTATGTCGAATCGATGTACTGAATGTGGTCAGCCAATTATCTATCCATTGTGCACAGACCATATATGTAGTACCTTTGAATAGGCTATGTGAACTGCCTGTGCTATGTTCTACTACTATTTTTGCACAATAGTACATTCTTGGTGATGTGGCTCCATATCTTTTGATACCTCCCCTCAATGCCTGTGTCTCTCCTCTGGGGGCGGGGGCGCGCCTTTGCATCTTCCTGGCAGGGGGAGAGGGGAGACACTTGGGCCCTGCGTCTCCGTAATACGCCCATTAGGTGGCCTCACCTAAGTTGGACGCTTCTCTCCCTGCCAGCGGCGTCCCGGATCCCTTCCGGATGCCGTGCTCATGCGCGCGCGCCCTAGGGCACGTGCGCGTGACATAGCGGCGCCTGCGCAGTTGCGGCGGAAGCGACGGGGACGCCCGAAGGCTCTTTCCTTTCCGGAACGCCGGGGGGGTCACACCAAGGCGCACAACTGCGCTGCTCATCTCCCCCAATGGAGGGGGAGGAGGGAGTAATGTATAGCATACTAGCACCTGATGGGAGTTAGTCATCTGACACTCCCCATAAATACAGGAAATCCTAGGAGACACTTATCAGACTCTTTCAATTTGGAGACGTTAGGCAATGCATCCATCGATAGAAAATATTGGTAAGTATATACGAAACGATTGCGGCACTTGTTAGCATTTTTTAGCATTTTTGCTCTTCTAAATCATTGCTGATTTTGCTATGATTTTTTATTTTCTAGCATTCAGCTTTTTTATTCAGCTCTGCTCAATTAGGTAAATAGTTCCTACACCACCCCAGCATCATCACACCATTTGTCACTCACACTGTTTGATGTTAGTATTGGGCACATTTGTGTTTTTTCTATGTGATTTTTTTCTTCACTCTCAGACTTTACATTCCCCTTTTCCCTGTTACCCACCCCCATCCTACCTCATATACACCTTCACTTCCCACCCTTTTTCCATCCTCATCACTCCTACCTCCCTTCTCTCTCCCTCCCCTTTGCCATTTCCCCCCCCTCCCCCCTCCTCCCCATCTAACCCCTTCATTCCCTCCCCCCCGGTTTTTCCTTCCCCCCTCCCCCCCCTTTTTCCTTCCCCCCCTCTTTCCTTTCCTTCCCCCCTTTCCCGTTCTTCCCCTTGGTTTCCTTTTTCCTTTCCTTTTTTTCCCAGCCCTTTCCCCCCCCTTCCCCATTCCTTTTTCTTTTTCATCACTGTCAGTCCAGCTGGTCTGGTCTTCATTCCCCTTCCTTCCCCCCCTCCCCCACCTCACCTTGTTTTCTCACTGGTGTTGTGTTGGCACCTTTACCCGATTGCTCCTTTAGACATATTCTTATGTCGCATGGGGATTGATTGGCAGTAGGGCATTTGCTATTTCCCATTCACATTTGTATCACATACACATTTTTGTTTTTTTTTGTTTTTTTTTCTCTTTTTTCACTTTTTTTCACTCACACACTGTTATATTCCTTTTTTAGCTCCCCTTTCCCTTTTTTCTCTTTTCTTTTTTCTTTCCTTCTCATCCTTTTTCATCCTTCCACTTCTCTACCCCTTTTCAGCAATGCCCTCTGCACACCCATAGATTTACAATTCTGCAATCTTATAGATCTTCACAGTTGGGGAATTTCCCAATCTGTGTGGATGAATCAATTAACCTTTTGTTCCCTAACATTTAATACTTAACATTTTTCTATTTCTATTTCCAGCACCAACGTGTACCCATTTGGGTGCATTTCGGGTTGCTCGTTGCCCTCTCCTTTCCTTCCCCCTCCCCTGTGGGGGGTTGGTAGGTGTGATCCCTCGCAAGATACATTCGGCCTACCGCCCGCTCCCTTGGGAGTTGATCTGACACGGGGAGACAGGGGAGCAGAGGAGAAATCGCATCACCTAAAATAATCGACAATGTTTAAACCTAATGTAGAGACCTCAGAGTTTCTGTAATAGGTAATTACATGATTTAGGCAACCATAGTAGATGGTATTCATATAAGAGTCTGGCACTGTTGGATTTGATGCTATGTTTGACACATGTTCACCTCTTCACAGTGGACAACCATCCTCCGAAGAAGACCCGGGAAGGGTCGAAACGCGTCAGTATTTATGTATACAACTTCCGTTGTTCGACATACACCATATTGTATTGCCTCTAATTATAAGCATTGTCTGTTGTTACCTATTTTACCAATCTAGCATTTGAGATAACTTTGGTTGTCCTTTAACATATTGTGCTTGGCATTGGTTTCTACTATATGCTTTGCTCACTGTAACTGTATGCCACATCCAGTTCATGTCCTGACTTTAATAGTCAGTAGTTATTTTTAGTGATTTTTATATTATGTCATTTATACTTTTTGTACTAATAAAATTGAATTTTTCAACTATCAATACTGCACTTTATTGGCTGCTTTAAAGCCCCGTTAGGGGGTTCATGTATAATTTTAAGTTACCAGCTTCCAGTTAGGCTCAGGAATTCGGGTGCCATCATGCATGTTTCAGCGAGTTTCTGAGCGGTGAGCTTGTTTGGTGGAACGACTGCGCTTGTATGGGGGCTTTTCAGGACTGGTTTGGTTCTGATGTGAGGTCCAGGATCCCTTGACAGCTCTTGAGGGAGAGTTGTCAGCTGAGTTATTGTGTGCCGTATCCATATCTGTAGGGTGATTAATGCAGTGCTCCGCTTCAGCTGGGGATGAAAAAGTATGACGTGTCCCCATAGGAGATATGACATGGAGAATAGCTGGGTAAGCCAAGGTGAACTTGACGTGGTTGTTGAATTTGGTCGAGCAGATGGATGAAAATGCTTTGCGCTGTTTCATCACCTCCACAAAGTAATCGGTGAATAGTAGCAGGTCTGTACCATCAATAGAAAGGGTTCACTTTCTATGGAATTTCTGCAAGATGGCGTTCTTGTCAGCATAATTGAATTATCTGACAATGACTGCCTGGGGTTTGGTGCGGTGTTCAGTGTGTTGGCCTATGCGGTGAGCACGCTCAATGATACACGGCGTGCAGAGGCCCAGCTGCTCAGGGATAGTTTTGGCACATAATTCCATGAGTTGCACGTTAGAGAATGATTCTGGTAGTCCGATAATCCAGACATTATTTCTTCTCAAACGATTCTCCAAATCGTCCAATTTATCCCAGAGTTCTCTATTTGAATGTGTGAGGCGTGCAAGTACAGTAGCATGAGCTGTGGTGTCGTCCTCCAGTGAGGAGATTCGCTCCTCTTTGCGTGATATACACTGTGCCTGAACCTGGCGCTCAATGTGAAACTGCTCCATTGCCTTCTGCACTGCTGCATCTATCGTGGGCGACAGAGTGGGTGTCAGAAGGGCTACTACCACCTGGGCTATGCCTGCAGGGGAGGTGTGATCGCCGGTTATTATGTGATTCTGCAGCGTCTCTATGGGGCTGGGAGTAGGTGCCATCTTAACCGTGGCCACCGCTGTATCTGCTGAAGACTGCATAGCATCTGAGACTGATCGGTTGTGGGAGCGCTCCACAAACCGATCCATGTGGGTCGCGTCCAGTACTGGAGATGGGGGTTCCCCGAGGTGATTAGTGGCTTTAAAAGCTGTTTTTAGAGAGGTGTGCAGCGGGAGCTTGTTCTGCCTACCTCCTCCTCATGTGGCGCTGGAACCAGAAGTCGCATGTATGCTTTATGTGTGTTCCGTTAGTTTCGAAGTAGCCACGACCAAAGAATCTTATTTCTCACCATCTCGTAGTCCTTCAGGTGTTTTATAGCAAACTCCATGTGGGCTTTCATGTGTCTTGCACTGAGGAGAGGCTTCCATCGGGCCACTCTGCCATAAAGCCCTGACTGGTGGAGGGCTGCAGTGATGGTTGACTTTCTACAACTTTCTCCCATCTCCCAACTGCATCTCTGGAGCTCAGCCACAGTGATCTTTTGGTTTTTCTTTACCTCTCTCGCCAAGACCCTTCTCCCCCGATAGCTCAGTTTGGCCGGACGGCCAGCTCTAGGAAGGGTTCTGGTCATCCCAAACATCTTCCATTTAAGGATTATGGAGGCCACTGTGCTCTTATGAACCTTAATTGCAGCAGAATTTTTTTGTAACCTTGGCCAGATCTGTGCCTTGCCACCGTTCTGTCTCTGAGCTCTTCAGGCAGTTCCTTTGACCGCATTCATCACTTATTTAGATAGAGCTGACTTTTTTCACTAGCACTTGATCAGTGGCTGCAGCCAATAACCGAAGCACTAATCTGTGTATTCTGACATGAGGGGAGTCTCTCCACAGTCAGAATGCAATAGTGCAGTGGGGAGAATTCAGCCATCCACCTCAAAACCGTTCAGTTTTTTTTTTCATTCAGCTTGCTGACTGAACTAGAAACAACTGAACCATGTATGGCTAAAGAAAAAGCTAATACGTAAGAGCCCCCACACAATAGAATAGGGATGTTGCATAGTACATGTTTACTTTATACCTTTTACCTGTTCTTTTTTTTTTTTAATCAAATACTTTTTATTCAAATTTTTTTCCATCTTATGAAAAACAATACAAAAAATACATCTTTCCCCTGTCCTTACCCCTCCCTCCTTCCTCTCCCCACTCCCTCCCAAAATCCACCTACTTCCCACACTCTTTCACTCCCATCACTTATTACCACCCCTCATTCATCCCTCCCCCTCCCCATCCACACCCTAATCTCCATATAACTGGGGTTAATCCACTTCTAAGCATGATTTCCACAATCTCTCAATTTTTTTTGTTTCCCCTCTTACTATATATACATTTTTCCTTCCATATCGTATATTTTATGAGATTCATCCATTCTCCCACCATCGGGGGGGCTATTGCTTGCCACTTCTGTGCAATCAACTTTTTTGCTTGAAACAAGCATCTGATTATTGTGTATCTCCCGGGAATCTATTCCTTTCTATATGCCCCAAAACACGTCTTAACCACTATGTCTAGAGATGTCCCAAAACAGAATTTAGTTTGTTAACTATCTCCCTCCAATATCTGTGCATTTTGGGGCATCTCCAGATCATGTGCACCAGGTCTCCCTTTGCATCCCCACATCTT
The DNA here is from genome assembly GCA_037952925.1 of Lithobates clamitans. NCBI lineage: Eukaryota > Metazoa > Chordata > Amphibia > Anura > Ranidae > Lithobates > Lithobates clamitans. The sequence continues at coordinate 13,516 of JBBGZY010000178.1, read as the reverse complement.
GGGCATTTCGCATCTGGTCTTCTTTCAAACATAAACATTTTTAACCACCTCAATACAGGGCACTTAAAACCTCTTCCTGCCCAGACCAATTTTCAGCTTTCGGTGCTCTCACACTTTGAATGACAATTACTCAGTCATGCAACACTGTACCCAAATGAAATTTGTGTCCTTTTTTTCACACCAATATAGTTTATTTTTGGTGGTATTTAATCACTAATGGGTTTTTTATTTTTTGTGCTATAAATAAAAAGAGACTGTAAATTTTGTGAAAAATTGCCTTTTTCTTTGTTTTTGTCATAAAATTTAGCAAATTAGTAATTTTTCTTCATACATTTTGGCCAAAATTTGTACTGCTATATATCTTTGGTAAAAATAACCCAAATTAGTGTATATTATTTGGTCTTTGTGAAAGTTATAGAGTCTACAAACTATGGTGCCAATCACTGAAAATTGAAAACATCTGCTCAGGCCTTCAGTACATCAGGTGAATCTCATTTCTTGAGTAGGGATGAGCTGAACACCCCCCGGTTTGGTTCGCACCAGAACCTGTGAATGGACCGAAAGTTTGCGCAAACTTTAGAACCCCATTAAAGTCTATGGGATTCGAACGTTCAAAATCAAAAGTGCTAATTTTAAAGGCTAATATGCATGGTATTGTCCTAAAAAGGGTTTGGGGACCCGGGTCCTGCCCCAGGGGACATGTATCAATGCAAAAAAAGTTTTAAAAACTAAAGTTTTTTCGGGAGCAGTGATTTTAATGATGCTTAAAGTGAAAAGTAAAAGTCATTTAAAACTGCTTGCAGGTTTAATGTAATGTCGGGTCCCGGCAATATGGATGAAAATCAGTGAGACAAATTGCATGGGTACCCCCCCAGTCCATTACCAGGCCCTTTGAGCCTTGTATGGATATTAAGGGGAACCGCAAACCCAAATTAAAAAAGGAAAGGCATGGGGCCCCCAGGCCCTATATACTCTGAACAGCAGTATAAAGGCGGTGCAAACAAGACAGGGACTGTAGGTTTGTTAAGTAGAATCTGTTTGTAATTTTGAACTGGTACATTTTTAAAGTGTAGCTCCAGCCAAAAAATCTATTTTTACGCTTTTTGGAAAACATAGGAAATGGTTATCACCCCTGTAACATTTATTTTGCTGTCTGTGCACCTCTTCAGAAGATTTCACCTCACTTTCAGTCCCAATGACAAATGTTTTTTGAAAATTTGGGGTTTTTAGGATTGGTGATAAAGCATCAGTGGAGAGGAGACACATTTTTTTCATATTAACTCTTACAGGAGAGAATTTCCCTTCCTAGGGGTAGATTTCATCTCACTTCCTGTTGTCTCCTTCCGTTTGCAAGTAGGAGTCGTTTGTAAGTCAAGTAGTTTGAAAGTAGGGGCCTACCCTATATACTCTGCAGAAATTGGGGCTTTAGGTGTTGGTGTTGCCACAACACTGTAAGCCCTCACAGTTACTCTTGGTGGGTGCAGGAACGGGCCCTGCTGTGAAATATTAGATCAAGAATTGTAATTACATGCCATTGTTGAACAGGGGCATAAAAATTGGGCCTTTGGTGGTGGTGCTGGTGCCACAACACTGTAAGTCCTCACAGTTACTCTTGGTTCGCGCTGGAACGGGCCCTGCTATGAAATATTATATCAAGAATTGTAATTACATGCACCTGTTGAACAGGGGCAGAAAAAATGGGCCTTTGGTGGTGGTGTTGCCACAACACTGTAAGCCTTCGGAGTTACTCTTGGTGGGCATAGGAATGGGCCCTGCTGTGAAATATTAGATCAAGATTAGAATTGTAATTACATGTCCCTGTTGAACAGGGGCAGAAAAATTGGGCCTTGGGCACTGGTGCTGGTGCCACAACACTGCAACCCCTCACAGATACTCTAGTTGAGAGCAGCAACGAACCCTCCAGCAAAATATTGCATCAAAAATTGTAATTACACACCCGCTGAAAAATTAGGCCTTAGCCACTGTTGGCGGTGCCCAGAACCAAAAATGTCCTTACAAGATATCAGCATGATCATTGAGAAGGAAGAGGATAATCACTCAGCATAACAGGATAGTCACTCAGCATTAGCATAGGCAGTCTTGAAGGGATCTGACATTTCAAAAAAAATTATTCAGTTACATCAGCATCAGGTGCTTGGTAGCTGGTGGTGATCCAAGACTGATTCATTTTTATGAAGGTCAGTCAATCGACCGAGTCAGTGGCCAGGCACACCCTGTGATCGGTTACAAAGCCTCCAGCAGCACTGAATGTGCGTTCCGAAAGAACGCTGGATGCAAGACAGGCCAGTAGCTCAATTGCATACTGTGCAAGCTCTGCCCAGTGATCCATCCTCAAGACCCAGTAACCCAGAGGATTTTCGGTGGGAAAGGTGTCCAAGTCAGATCTTGCAGAAAGGAGGCGCCTCTGGGTGCAGACTTAAAAACAATTTTAATAAAAAGAGCAGCAACAGAGATTGCACTCACATTTGTGTTGCGTTAAAAAGGCATATGAGAGTCCCAGATGTAACTGGAGGGGTCCGTGAGGTCGATCATCCCTGCCATGGATGTGTAATCAGACTGGTCTTTCAGATGCACTGTGTCCACCGGCCGGCAATGATGGAGAAATACCAGAATGAGGCTTGGAAGGCAAACAGCTGACTCAGGAAACGCGTTGCATATGTGTGATGTCATCGCCCCTCGCCTGGATTGCTGTTTTCCTTCCAAGCCTCATTCTGGTATTCCTCCATCATTGCCGGCCGGTGGACACAGTGCATCTGAAAGACCAGTCTGATTACACATCCATGGCAGGGATGATTGACCTCATGGACCCCTCCAGTTACATCTGGGACTCTCATATGCCTTTTTAACGCAACACAAATGTGAGTGCAATCTCTGTTGCTGGTCTTTTTATTAAAATTGTTTTTAAGTCTGCACCCAGAGGCGCCTCCTTTGTTTGTTTCTTACAGTGCTTTTTGGGAATATGGTTCCCATTCCCATTGGAAGGCTGCCATGAATTTGGGCTTTATACCTCATCATTGACTTTATGCACACCATCATGGACTACTATAATCTTTTCTTATCCCTTGTTCCAGTTCATCATTTATATGCATAATATTGTCATTTATGTTGATTATTGCTTTTAACCTTTGCTCCAAACACTTGTTATATAAGTCAGATCTTGCCCCTAGGTAATCCTGCACCATGTAAAACAGACGCTGGCGATGGTTGCTGGAACCGATCATACCTTGAGGCTGCAAACTAAAATATTGTCTGAACACATTGGTCAGACGGCCACCTTCTCCACTCCTTCTTTGACTGACCAAAGCCTCAGCAACACGTTGTCCAGGAACAGGTGTTTGTAACCTCCCAGTCTTTGGGAACGCATTGCACAGACCTTTCTGCAAGGCCTCCCCAAGATGTTTCATCCTCGTGGCCTCCTCAAATGGTGACAGGACAGTGCATGCATCCCTGATCATAGCCCACTGGCATGGGGAGAAAAAACAAGCCCCCCTGACCCTGTCCTGGTGCCATAGTCACATAGGTACTCATTGATGGCCCTCTGCTGCGTGTGCAGCCGCTGCAGCATGGCCAACCTTGAGTTCCACCTGGGTATGTCACAGATTAAGCGGTTCTTGGACAGGTTAAATTCCTTTTGGAGGTCAGCCAGCTGAGCACTGGCATTATATGACCTGCGGAAATGCGCACAGACTTTCCTGGCCTGCCTCAGGACATCCTGTAAGCCCAGGTACCTGCCCAAGAACTGCTGCACCACCAAGTTAAGGACATGAGCCAAACAGGGCACATGGGTCAGTTGTCCCTGTTGGAGGATGGAGAGGAGGTTGGTGCTATTGTCTCAAACCACCATACCTGGCTTAAGCTGGCATGGCGTCAACCACCTCTGAACCTGCCCCTGCAGAACTGACAGAATCTCTGCCCCAGTGTGGCTCCTGTCCTCCAAGCACACCAGCTCAAGCACCGCATGGCTTCTTTTTGCCTGTGGGCTTGCGTAGCCCCTTGAACGCCTACGGAGCACCGCTGGTTCCAAGGACAAATCAGCACAGGAAGAGGCCATGGAGGAAGAAGAAGAGGATGGGGTGGAGGAGAGAGGTGTGGCAGAATCACCACTAGTAGAATTTTATAGGTGTGGTGGCGGAACAACCTCCAACACTACTACACCCTGTCCTGCATCCTTCCCAGCTGCCAGAAGAGTCAACCAGTGCGTGGTGAAATATAGGTAACGTCCCTGTCCATGCCTGCTGGACCATGAGTCAGCGGTAATATACACCTTACCGCTGACCACCCTGTCCAGCGAGGCCAAGACATTGCCTTCCACATGCCGGTAGAGGGCCGGAATCGCCTTCCATGAGTAAAAGTGTCATTTGGGAACCTGCCACTGAGGAACCGCACATTCCACAAACTCAAGTAAGGGGCAGAGTCTACTAACTGAAAAGGCAGCAGTTGAAGTGCTAGCTAGTACTTGGCTGTGACACACCTAATTCTACACCTTCATTCCTCTCAGTGCAGGTCTCAGAGGACTGAAGGTATAGTGGGGTTGGAGATCCCAGCTGATGAGGAGCAAGGAGAGGTCCTCTTTGTTCTTTGGTGTGGGTCTTTTAGGTACTCTTGCCAACGAACTGCTTGGCAGGTCGACATATGTCTGGTCAAGCATTTGGTGCCCAAGCGGGTGATGTTTTGGCCACGCGAGATACGCTTGAGACATATGCTGCAAATCGCAGCGGTGGGATCTAATGCACTCGTCTCAAAAAAGGCCCACATCAAAGAACTTTTGGAATAACGCGCAGAGACAGCAGCGCCCTGCACATGCGGAGCTCTGCGGTGTGATGCAGTCGGTGTGCTGCCCTTAAGCTGCCTCGTTGGTGATGTGCCTCCTCCTCCTCTCTCCTATCAGGCACCCACATGGAGTCAGTGACCTCATCATCCCCTCCCTCCTCATCACTGGAGCAAAGCTGACAGTATACTGCAGCTGGGGGAACATAACTGCCAGATTGCTGTCCTTCCTGGGCACCCCCTCTGTCTGAGCTCACGTTACTGTCTTCCTCTAGCTGGGTACCATCATCGGAGCCTTCAAAACGCTGGTCATCCTCCTGGAGCATGTACCCAACACTGGGGTCAAACAGTTCGGGGGACTCCTCAGGAGGACATGGTGGGGCTAGGGAAGGAGTGACTGATGCCACTGAGCCGAGGGAAGAGGCTGCGTTGGCAGCTGCTTTGCCAGACAAAGTACCCTGAGCCTGGGTGAGAGAGTATGAGGAGGATGAGGACGGCTTGGTCATCCACTCTACCAAGTCTTCCGCATGTTACGGCTCAACACGACCAGCTGCCGAAAAAAAGGACAAGCATGTCCCACGGCCACGTGCTGATGAGGATGCACCGTCTCCACGACCAGCACTGTTGCCTCTAGACACAGAGCCTTCTTTTATTGGCTTGTGACTGTCTGCCTCTCCTTGTTGGTCTTCCAGACATACTAATGGCCTGCAGTGAGATGTAGCTGCACAAAGCTGGGATGTGTATATATATATATATATATATATATATATATATATATATATATATATATATATATATATATATATATATACATACTGATACTGCAGCTAGCAGAATCAACTGCCTGCCTGTAGTATTATTAGTATGAGAACACCAGCAATTGTCTTCAGGCAGCTTTAGGTGCACACTGTGCAGAGGACACAGTACACTAACTGTAAATACTGTAGCTGCCTGCCTGTGGTATTAATAGGAGCAGAACAACAGCAATTGTCTTCAGGTAGCTTTAGGTGCACACCGTGTAGAGGACGCATACGTTAACTGTAAATACTGCAGCTGCCTGCATGTGGTACTAATAGGTTCAGAAGAACACCATCAATTTTCTTCAGGTAGCTTTAGGTGCACACTGTGCAGAAGATGCATTACACTGTAAATACTGAAGCTGCCTGCGGTACTAATAGGATCAGAAGAACACCACCAATTTTCTTCAGGTAGATTTAGGTGCACACTGCAGAGGACACACCACACTAACTGTAAATACTGCAGCTGCCAGCAATACTAATAGGATCAGAACAACAGCAATTTTCTTAAGGTAGCTTTAGGTGCACACTGTGCAGAGGACACACTACACTAACTGTAAATACTGCAGCTGCCTGCGGTACTAAAAGGATCAGAAGAACACAGGGCCGGACTGGGAATGAAAACCAGCCCTGGAAAAAATGTCATACCAGCCCCATAGCATTATTATACCAGCCCAACAGCATAACGTCATTATTTTCTTGTTCATAAAATGGAAAACCATGCATTTCACAAAGCGCCGCAACGCTCACGCTTGCGCAGAAGTAAACTGGCAGTGAAGCCGCAAGTGCCAAAGCTGCTTGTTTCCCTTACTTAGGATGGCGATGCCGGGAGCCGAGGGACGGGTTGGCCTCGGGCGGCCGACATCGCGGGCACCCAGGACAGGTAAGTACTTATTTAAAGTCAACAGCTACAGTGTTAGCAGCTGCTGACTTTTATTTATTTTTTTTTTCAGGGGCGAAATCCCGCTTTAAGATGAAATAGGAAAAAAAAAAAAAGAGGCTGTATATTCTGCAATATTTTTGTTTTTGGTAAACTCATTCAATGAATCCAAACTCTGCAAGTTGAGATAACATGCACTGCATTGATGTCACAGTAACCATGAACAAAATTCAGGAAGATTACTTATCCCATTGTTTTGCATATCTATATACACTACAAACTGAAGGATTAACTCGGTTCTGATATCGCTGTTTTACTAACCTGACAGCTTATTATTCTAAATAGGAAACCTTCATTTTGTTTGCAAATATCAAAGATTCTAACTACCAGCAAAAATGGTTCCTTACATTTAAAGAGCACCTGTCATTTCAGATCCATCATGGCAGCGCCTGTTAGGGGGCATCCACTCGCCTGCTGCCGCCATGTCCCTCACCTTGTTGTGTCACTGCCGCATCACCAGCCGTCCCATTAAAATGAATGGGACTGGCGGTGAGCCAACAGCGGGTCAGAGGAGGAGCCGCTGCAGGACAGAGATGACAGTTGCTATTTAACCACATCCCACCCGGCCACTGCACATATACGGCCGGGTGGGCGCTTCCTCCTTCTGAGTGGATGTTCAGGAACGTCCCTCAGAAGGAGGGGGATCGTGCGCATGCGTGCGTGCCCGCGCAGTGGCGCGATCCCGATGCGCTTGTGTCACCTGAACACGGCGCATCTCCGATCGGCCGCAGGGCTCTGTGATTGGCTCTCCTGATCACATGACGGCTGTGTCGAATCACAGCCGTCATGTGATGTAAATAGAGAGCCGTTTTCTAGGCAATTGGCTCTCCTCTCCTCACACGGAAGTTGTCGGAGAGGGGAGCGGATTTCTGCAGCTGGCCAGTGATCAGTGAGTATGAGCTCTTTTTTACAGCTTTTTACACATTGATCACCAGCCTACTGTCCCCACACATGTCCCAACACAATGTAAACACACAAAGTCCCCAAAACACTGTCCCCACACACATGTCCCCACACAGTAAAAACACCTGTCCCCCACATATGTAACAGTAAAATCATATGTCCCAATGATCATCTGCACACATGTCCGTGATCACCTGTGCACATCTGTGCATGATCATCTGTGTACATATGTCTGTGATCACACAAACCAACTATTATACACTTAACATGATTTTTTTACCAAAGACATGTAGCAGAATACATTTATGACAAAATGAGATTTTATTGGATTTCTTTTAAAATAGAAAGAAGAAAATATTGTGGTTTTTTTCCAAATTTCCGCTCTTTTTTTCCCGCTTATATCGCAAAAAATAAAAAACTGAGTCATGAATAAATACCACCAAAAGAAAGCTCTATTTGTGTGAACAGTGTTGTCATTGAAAGTGTGACAGCGCTGAAAGCTGAAAATTGGCCTGGGAAGGAAGGGGGTGAAAGTGCCCAGCAATGCACACAAAAAATAAAACAAATTGCCTGCACACCACTCTGTCCCTTAATGCCCACCTCCTTTTTATAGGGCACACAGTGTATAGGAATGTATAAGGTAAAACATGGTGGGATTTCCCCACTAAGGGGAAATACAACTGGGCAGTGGCGGTGCGTCCATTGCACCCGTCAATCTTCAATAGACAGATTCATGCATTGCATGAATCTATCTATTGTCGCTGCTGCCGCCCCCTATTCAGGTGTCCAGCCCCTTGTCGGGCATCGGGCATCTGAATTACAGTGGCGGGGGTGCTTTTAGAAGTGCCTGATTAGAGCCGTCGGCTCTAATAGGCTTCCAAATTGGTAACCAGCGGGCACACTGCTGTGCGTTCGCTGCTTACACAGTGCTGTGTTAGGAAATCAAATAAATCGCTTCCCTAACACTGACCTGCCTCTCAGCCAATCAGGTGCACTGGGTCTGGTTACCTGTCACCTGATTGGCTGAAGCGACAGGCGCTGTGATTGGATGCCTATCGGAGGGAGCGTGGAGCAACGCACTGACCTGAGACATCGGGGCGGACACTGGCAGGATTTAATGATAGCCAGGCGGACTGTAGATGAGCATGTGTGCGACTGCCCGCACAGGGCGTCTGATACTGACAGGATTTTCCTGCTCTTTAGGTTGCGATTGCTGACACAGGCTGGCAGACAGCCAAGCTCCCAGGCAAAAGCGGCCCCAGCGAAGCCAGCCTACCGGGATATTTCCCGGTATCCCGGTAGGCCAGTCCGGCCCTGGAAGAACACCACCAATTTTCTTCAGGTAGCTTTAGGTGCACACTGTGCAGAGGATGCACTACAGTAACTGTAAATACTGCAGCTGCCAGCCTGTGGTACTAATAGGATCAGAAGAACACCACCAATTTTCTTCAGGTAGCTTTAGGTGCACACTGTGCAGAGGACGCACTACACTAACTGTAAATACTGCAGCTGCCTGCAGTACTAATAGGATCAGAAGAACACCACCAATTTTCTTCAGTTAGCTTTAGGTGCACACTGTGCAGAGGACGCAATACACTAACTGTAAATACTGCAGCTGCCTGCGGTACTAATTGGATCAGAAGAACACCACCAATTTTCTTCAGGTGGCTTTAGGTGCACACTGTGTAGAGGACGCACTACACTAACTGTAAATATTGCAGCTGCCTGCAGTACTAATAGGATCAGAAGAAAACCACCAATTTTCTTCAGGTAGCTTTAGGTGCACACTGTGCAGAGGACGCACTACACTAACTGTAAATACTGTAGCTGCCTGGCTGTGGTACTAATAGGATCAGAAGAACACCAGCAATTTTCTTCAGGTAGCTGTAAATACCGTAAAAACACCTGCCTGCCTGTCAGTAGGAAGAGAATAACAGACCTACCTCCTGCTGTTGATCCTGCCAGGCACTCATGCCACTCCTGACTCTTGTGCTTCCTGTATACCCTACCAGGGCCCTCGAGTCGGAGCCGCAAGAGAGGCCATCCCCTGCAAGTCGGGCTCGTCCACAAGGTACGTGACAGTAGCAGACAGCCATGACCGAGCCCGAGCAGGGAGCCTCTCCTATGGAAGAACTTTGTATGCACCTGGCCGGCCTTACACAGGCTGTTAAGAGTCTCCAGGAAGGATATACACGTCTGGAAGAACGGGTCCAAGTACTGTCTGGTCCCACTGAGACCCAGGGATCTTCTCTGCCATCTACCTCTGCTAGCAGTACTACTTCCCCTACAGTAGTGATGCTGCCCCCTGAACCAAGGGTTCCCACTCCTGAAAAGTTTTCTGGAGAACGAAGTAAATTCAGGGCATTCCGGAATGCATGCGAACTGTACTTCGCCCTTCAACCTCGCACCTTCTCGCTTGAAGCCACCAAAGTAGGTTTTGTGATCTCACTACTCCTGGGTGACCCCCAAACATGGGCTCACCGCCTTCTGGAACTGAAAGCCGAGGTGTTGACCAATTTAACCACCTTCTTTGATGCAATGGCCCAGCTATATGAGGACTCACAGCTTTCTGCAACCGCAGAAGCCACCCTGCACACCCTTCAACAAGGGCGTAGGGCAGTAGAGGACTACGTTGCGGAATTCCGCCGATGGAGTGCAGACACGGACTGGAATGACACTGCCCTCCGCTACCAGTTCCGTATGGGACTTTCCGACCCTTTAAAAGATGAACTGGCCTGAGTGGGAATTCCTCTGACTCTGGATGCCTTGATTAATCTTGCCATACAGATCGAACGACGGTTGAGGTAGTGAAGAGCAGAAAGAGGTGCTGGGCCTACTCGCCCAACCTGGATGTTGCCTAGGGTCCCCAGCTATACCCATCCTGCACCCACCTCTAGTCCTGCTGTTTCACCTGATACCTCTGAGCCCATGCAACTTGGAGTCCTCTGCCCATCTCTCACGACGGAGGAACGCCAACGTCGCCGGGCTAACAACCTGTGCCTGTACTGCGGGGAACCCGGACACTATGTCAGGAACTGTCCTAACAAACTCCGTAAGTGCCTGTCTGTCTCCTCTGGTGATGTGACTGCTTGGCCTAAGACTTCCGCTCACTTGACTCTTTCTATATCTTTGCAGCTCCCAGGAAAGACTTTACAGGTTCCCGCTATCATTGATTCCGGGGCTTGCAGCTGCTTCTTGGACTCATCCTTTGCAGCTAAACACCAGATCCCACTGCGTTACAAGGCCCATGGACTCTCTATTCATCTGGCCGACGGGTCTGCAATAAAATCTGGGCCGGTTATACAAGAATCCGCTCCCTTTCCAGTCACCATCTTCAACTTGCACCAAGAACTGCTTCGCCTGGACATCATCACTTCTCCTTTATTTCCTATTATTCTTGGCATGCCGTGGCTACAAGCCCACAACCCTACTATCAACTGGGTCACAGGAGAAATTACGTTTTCCTCTCAGTACTGTCAACAGTTCTGCACTTTTGAAGGACTCTGGTGAATCCCCTGCTCTGTTATGTCTCAACACTGATTCTGAGTTATTCCAGGCGGTCCCCAAGGTCTATCATGACTTTTTAGATGTCTTTAGTAAGAAAGGGGCTGAAACCCTTCCTCCTCATCGGGCTTACGATTGCCCCATCGAGCTCCTTCCCGGAGCCGAAGTTCCCTTTGGCAGGATATTTCCTTTGACCGAGCTGGAGCAAGGAGCACTAAAAGCATACATCGACGAGAACCTAGAAAAGGGTTTCATCCAGCCCTCTACATCCCCAGCAGGTGCAGGCATCTTTTTTGTTGAAAAAAAGGATCACTCTCTTCGTCCTTGTATAGACTACCACAAACTCAATAAAATAACTGTTAAAAATCGGTACCCTCTCCCCTTGGTACCAGAATTATTCCAGAGACTGGGGACTGCTACTATTTTCACCAAATTAGATCTCCGAGGGGCTTACAACCTAGTTCGCATCAGAAAAGGGGATGAGTGGAAGACAGCTTTCCGCACTCGCTTCGGGCACTTTGAATACATGGTGATGCCCTTTGGACTATGTAACGCCCCTGCAACTTTTCAGTACTTCATAAATGATGTTTTCCGGGACTATTTGGATCTATTCGTCATAGTCTACTTAGATGACATTCTCATCTTTTCTTCTTCCCTGGAATCCCATCGCAGACATGTTAAATGTGTTTTAGCTCGACTCCGGCTACATGGCTTGTACACTAAGGCTGAAAAGGGCGAGTTCGAGCAAGAGAGTATTCCATTCTTGGGGCTAATTATCTCCGTGGAAGGGATCAAGATGGATCCCCATAAGGTTGCTGCAATTCTTGACTGGCCAGCCCCTACTGACAAGAAAGGAGTCCAACGTTTCGTTGGCTTTGCCAACTTCTATAGAAAATTCATTAAGGGGTTCTCAGCCATCATTGAGCCCATCACTCAATTGACCAAACAAGGGGTGCGTTTTCATTGGTCGCCCGAAGCTCAATCCGCCTTTGAATCTCTCAAAAGACTGTTCACCTCTGCTGCTGTTTTGAAACATCCCGATTCCTCTTTACCATTTGTCCTGGAAGTGGACGCTTCTGAGAGTGCTGTTGGTGCGATTCTTTCCCAGCGACAAGGGACCAAAGCTCTGTTATACCCTGTAGCCTTCTTTTCTCGCAAACTATCATCCGCAGAAAGGAATTATGATGTAGGAGATCGGGAACTACTGGCCATAAAATCCGCTCTGGAAGAGTGGCGGTATCTTTTGGAAGGAGCTGCTCATCCTATTCTGATCTACACAGATCACAAAAACCTGGAATATCTTAAATCCGCAAAGAGGTTGAGACCGCGACAAGCCAGGTGGGCCTTGTTCTTTTCCAGGTTCTCCTTCCACGTGACCTATCGGCCAGGCTCCAAGAATATAAAACCTGGCGCTTTGTCTAGGATGTTCCACAAGCCTCAAGAAACCGCACCTCCAGATACGATCCTTTCTCCTGGAAATTTTTTCCTGTTGCAAGAAGACCTACTTTCCCGGATTAAGCAAGCTTCAGTAGGGTTGGTACCTGCTATGAGAACAAAACTACAAGAAAAGGATGGTCTGCTTTGGTTCGGGAGTAAGATCTTTGTACCTGAAGGCCTACGGGTCACAATTTTAGAACTTTGTCATGATCATGCACTAGCAGGACATTTTGGTGTTACCAAGACGGCTGATCTTGTCCTGCGCACCTTCTGGTGGCCCCAAGTGCCTAAGGACTGTAAGAAGTATGTGGAATCCTGTACCATCTGTGCTCGGAATAAAGTCAGTAGAACCAGGGCCTGGGGATTACTGAAACCTCTACCTGTCCCAGAGAGGCCATGGAAGATGCTGTCTATTGACTTCATTGTCGAGTTGCCTCCGGCTGAAGGGCACACTGCCATCTTTGTGGTGGTAGATCGGTTATCTAAAATGGCTCATTTCATTCCAATGAAGGTCCCCCCCTGCTCCTGAAACTGCACAAACGTTCATTAGGGAAGTGATTAAACTCCATGGAATTCCGGCTAATATCATTTCTGACCGAGGAGTACAATTCACTTCCCGATTCTGGAGGGCCTTGTGTAAAGCCCTAGGAATTGAACAATCATTTTCCACCGCCTATCACCCCCAGACGAATGGCCAAACGGAGAGGACCAACCAGACTCTCGAGCAATATCTTCGTTGTTTCTCTTCCTTTTCTCAAGATGATTGGTTCTCGTTGCTCCCCTTGGCTGAATTCGCCTATAATAATGCTGTCCATTCTGCCACAAAGCAAAGTCCGTTTTTTGCCAATTACGGGTTTCACCCTACCTTTTTGCCCAGCTCCATTCCTGAAAGTTCCGTACCAGCAGTCCAGGAAACAATAAATTTTTTCTCTGTCAATAACCAAATATTACAGGAAACCATGACGAAGTCCCAAGAACGTAACAAGGTAACTTTCGACAGGAAAAGACGTGGGGAATTGCTACTCGAACCAGGTGATCTTGTATGGTTATCCACTGTAAACCTGAAACTGACTTGTCCCTCCAAGAAGTTGGGTTCTAAATTCCTGGGTCCTTTTCCTGTAAAAAGGAAAATAAATGAAGTAGCTTT